>JARQOD010000001.1:359748782-359871361 GCA_033576555.1 Oophaga sylvatica | reverse complement strand
TAACAGTTTCCACTGTTTAGGCACATCAGGGGCTCTCCAAATGTGACATGGCGTCTGATTTAAATTCCAGCCAATTTGGCGTTGAAAAAGTCAAACGGTGCTCCTTCCCTTCTGAGCTCTGCAATGCGACCAAACAGTAGTTTACCCCCACATATAGGGTATCAGCATACTTAGGACAAATTGCACAATAACTCTTGGGGTCCAATTTCTTCTGTTACCCTTGGGAAAATAAAAAATTGGGGGCGAAAATATCGTTTTTATAGAAAAAAATATGATTTATTATTTTTATGGCTCTACGTTATAAACTTCTGTCAAGCAATTGGGGTTCAAAGTTCTCACCACACATCTAAAGAAATTCCTTGGGGGTCTAGTTTCCAAAATGGGGTCTCTTGTGGGGAGTTTCCACTGTTTAGGCACATCAGGGGCTCTCCAAACGCGACATGACACCCGCAGACCATTCCATCAAAGTCTGCAATGCAAAACGTCACTACTTCACTTCCGAGCCCCGACGTGTGCCTATACAGTAGTTTTCTCCCACATATAGGGTATCGGCGTACTCAGAACAAATTGGAAAACAACTTTTTGGGTCCAATTTCTCCTGTTACCCTTGGGAACATAAAAAATTGGGGACTAAAAGATCATGTTTGTGGAAAAAATATGATTTTTTTATTTTCACGTCCAGGCGTTATAAACTTCTGTGAAGCACTTGGGGTTCAAAGCGCTCACCACACATCTAGATAAGTTCCTTTGGGGGTCTAGTTTACAAAATAGGGTCACTTGCAGGGGGTTTCCACTGTTTAGGCACATCAGGGGCTCTCCAAACGCGACATGACACCCGCAGACCATTCCATCGAAGTCTGCATTACTAAACGTCACTTCTTCTGTTCCGAGCCCCAACGTGCCACCACACAGCAGTTTTCTCCCACATATAGGGTATCAGCGTACTCGATACAAATTGGACAACAACTTTTAGGGTCCAACTTCTCCCCTTACCCTTGGGAAAATAAAAAATTGGTGACTAAAAGATCATTTTTGTGGAAAAAATAGAATTTTTTATTTTCATGCCCGGGCATTATAAACTTGTGTGAAGCACTTGGGGTTCAAAGTGCTCACCACAGATCTAGATAAGTTCCTTAGGGGGTCTAGTTTCCAAAATTGGGTCACTTGTGGGGTTTCCACTGTTTAGGCACATCAGGGACTCTGCAAACTAAACATGACACCCAAAATGTCATTACTTCCTTTCTGAGCCCTGCCGTGCACCCAAACAGTATTTCCCCCCCACATATCGGGTATCAGCGTACTCAGGACAAATTGGGCAACAACTTTTGGGGTCCAATTTCCTTGTGAAAAATCAAAAATTGGAAAATTGGGGACTAAAATATCATTTTTTGTGGATTTTTTTATTTTTTTTTTTGCTTTTACACCCAGGCATTATAAACTTTAGTGAAACATTTGGGGGTTGAATGTGCTCCCAACAGATCTAGATAAGTTCCTTAAGGGGTCTCGTTTCCAAAATGGTGTCACTTGTGGGGGGTTTCCACTGTTTAGGCACATCAGGGGCTCTCCAAACGCGACATGGCATACAGCCAATTCTGCGTTGAAAAAGTCAAACTGCGCTCCTTCCCTTCCGAGCTCTGCCATGCACCCAAACAGTGGTTTACCCCCACATATTGGGTATCAGCGTACTCAGGATAAATTGCACAATAATTTTTGAGGTCTTGTTACCCTTGGGAAAATAAAAATTGGGGTGAAAAGATCATTTTTGTGGAAAAAATATGATTTTTTAATTTTACGACTCTACGTTATAAACTTGTGTGAAGCACTTGGGGGTTCAAAGTGCTCATTGGACAACAACTTTTATGGTCCAATTTCTCATGTTACCCTAGGGAAAATAAAAAATTGGTGACTTAAATATTACTTTTGTGGGAAAAAAATAGGATTTTTATTTTTCGTTCCCGGGCATTATAAAATTGCGTGAAGCACTTGGGGGTTCAAATTGCTCACCACAGATCTAGATAATTTCCTTAGGTGGTCTAGTTTCCAAAATGGGGTCACTTGGGGGTTTCCACTGTTTAGGCACATCAGGGACTCTGCAAACTGAACATGACACCCATCAAAGTCTGCATTCCAAAACGTCATTACTTCCTTTCTGAGCCCTGCGGTGCGTCCAAACAGTATTTCTCCACCACATATGGGTATCAGCGAACTCAGGACAAATTGGACAACAACTTTTGGGGTCCAATTTCCTTGGGAAAAATCAAAAATTGGGGACAAAAAAATCATTTTTGTGGAATTTTTTTTTTTTCACACCCAGGTATTATAAATTTTAGTGAAACACTTGGGGTTCAAAGTGTTCACAACAGATCTAGATAAGTTCCTTAGGGGGTCTAGTTTCCAAAATGGTGTCACATGTGGGGGGTTTCCACTGTTTAGGCACATTAGGGGCTCTCGAAACGCGACATGGCGTCCAATCTCAATTCCCGCCAATTTTGTTTGAAAAAGTCAAACGGCGCTCCTTCCCGTCTAAGCCCTGTCGTGCGCCCAGACAGTGGTTTTCCCCCACATATGGGGTATCGGCGTACTCAGTAGAAATTGCACAACAACTTTTTCTGTCCATTTTCTCCTTTTACCCTTGTGAAAATAAAAAAATTGTTTGTAAAAGATCATTTTTATGACTAAAAAGTTAATTGTTCATTTTTTCCTTCCAAGTTGCTTCAGCTCCTGTGAAGCACCTGAAGGGTTATAAAAATTCTTGAATGTGGCTTTGAGTACCTTGAGGGGTGCAGTTTTTAGAATGGTGTCACTTTTGGGTATTTTCTGCCATATAGACCCCTCAAAGTGACTTCAAATGTGAGGTGGTTCCTAAAAAAAATGGTTTTGTACAATTTGTTGTAAAAATGAAAAATCGCTGGTCAACTTTTAACCCTTATAACTTCGTAGCAAAAAAAAAAATTTGGTTTCAAAATTGTGCTGATGTAAAGTAGACATGTGGGAAATGTTATTTAGTAACTATTTTGTGTGACATATTTCTCTGTTTTAAGGGAATAAAAATTAAAAGTTTGAAAATTGCAAAATTTTCAAAATTTTCGCCATATTTCCATTTTGTTCATAAATAACCGCAAATTATATCAAAGAAATTTTACCAATATCAGGAAGTACAATATGTCACGAGAAAACAGTCTCAGAATCGTGAAGATCCGTTGAAGCGTTCCAGAGTTATAACCTCATAAAGAGACAGTGGTCAGAATTGTAAAAATTGGTGCGGTCATTAACGTGCAAACCACCCTTGGGGTTAAGGGGTTAAGATAATGTGTTCACTTCAAATACATACTGATTCACCCACTATATCGCACACCAAATGTCCAGAACGCTTGACATATTTTAATTAATTTCTATTCCTTGTTCAAAATTGTCAATGTCATGTTTTCCTTTCATCCTCCCGTCGCCCCCTTTTATTCATTCTTTGCTTAGCTACTTTGCCTGTATTCACTCCGTCTTCCATCTGGGTCTTCTGCATTGTGCATCCGCCAATGTGTCTTAACGTTATGCAATCCAGTTCACCTGTATAATTATCCGTATCCTTTAGTATTAGTCTGCAATGTTTCCTCTTATTCAAAGAAGTCTTAAAATATCTTTACAATTACTCTGACCAGCTTGGTCATTTTGGTTTAGAACTCTAATTTCATCAGTGGTTGTGAACACTAGCTTCATGAAGAATTTTAAATGCCACGTTCTAAATACAGTTACCGTAATACAAATAATTATTTATCTCTACTCCTATTTTTTTTTTTCATTTTTTTTTTTCTTTGCTCCAATTTACAATGTAGAAAAAACATTTTTAGAGTCCTAGTGGTTCTTAAGTATATCGGAACATCGCCTCCTCTTGTTTTTATTCAAATAAAATGCTAATTCCTCTTTTTCTTTACGTGTCCATTGAAACTTCAGGTGGCACATAGCAATAAAACAAATCACTCCTGTTCTAGAATCAACCTGTCAGCAATTCACATCCCCAAAGATCCAAAGAAATATATATTTTTTTGACTGATAAGTTACATTTATTGTTCTTTCATCTTTTTTTTTTCTTTTTCCCAGTCAATTTTATTTTTACTAGCTGAAGAGCCCGGCGCTGCCCGGGCATAGTAACTAACTACGGTTAGTTATAACAAATTGTAATGATTATATCTATAAATATAGAGCTGAGTGTAGAGACCCGCCCACTCCGCATAGCCACATTCACTATAATATCCCACACAATCCCATCAGCCAGAGCCACCGGACTACTACCCCTAATGTCCCACATCATTCCGTCACAACCGCCAGACTACTCCCCCTAATATCCCACATCGTCCCATCAGCCAGAGCCACCAGACTACTCCCCCTAATATCCCACATCATCCCGTCAGCCTGGGGTCAGAACCAGAGAGCTGAGTGGAATGGCCCTAACTTCCATACCAATGATCCCTTTAATAGAAGCCTGGAGTGAGAATCAGAGCGCTGAGGGATTTAACCTAACTTCCATACCGGAGATCCCTTTAAGAGAGGCCTGGCGTCAGAACCAAAGTGCAGAGTGGATTGGCCCTCACTTCCGTACAGGGGATCCCTTTAAGAGGGGCCTGGGGTCAGAATCAGAGCGCTTAGTGGAATTGCCCTAACTTCCATACCAATGATCCCTTTAAGAGGCCCTGGGGTCAAAACCAAAGCGCTGGATGGATTTGCCCTGACTTCCATACCGGGGTCCCTTTAATAGAGGCCTGGGGTTAGTACCAGAGCATTTGAAGGCAATTGCCCTAACTTCCATACCAATGATCCCTTTAATAGAAGCCTGGGGTGAGAATCAGAGCGCTGAGGGATTTACCCTGACTTCCATACCGGAGATCCCTTTAAGAGAGGTCTGGGGTCAGTACCAAAGCGCAGAGTGGATTTGCCTTCCCTTCCATACCAATGATCCCTTTAATAGAGGCCTGGGGTCAGTACCAGTGCATTTGAAGGCAATTGCCCTGACTTCCATACCGGGGATCCCTTTAAGAGAGCCTTGAGTCAGAATCAGAGCGCTGAGTGGAATGGCCCTAACTTCCATACCGGGGATCCCTTTAAGAGAGGCCTGGCATCAGAACCAAAGCGCTGGATGGATTTGCCCTGACTTCCATACCAATCATCCCTTTAAGAGACCCTGGGGTCAGAACCACAGAGCTGAGTGGAATGGCCCTAACTTCCATACCGGGAATCCCTTTAAGAGAGGCCTGGGGTCAGTACCAAAGCGCAGGATGGATTTGCCCTGACTTCCATATCGGAGATCCCTTTAAGAGAGGCCTGGGGTCAAACCAAAGCACAGGATGGATTTGCCCTGACTTCCATATCGGAGATCCCTTTAAGAGAGGCCTGGGGTCAGTACCAAGCGCAGAGTGGATTTGCCCTGACTTCCATATCGGAGAGGGAAGATGTGCCTATGGGATGGAGGATGTGTGATGGGTATATGGGCACGGGAGCAGGTGATTCATTTCTGTCATGTGCGCTCTGCTTCTGTCTGGGGGCAGACAATGGCTGGAGCTTATGTTCCCGGGATGCTAGATTTCTCCCACCTGGTCAGTGTCAGCTGAGGTGTTGTCGTGAAGTGAGAAAAACTGTTGCTCATAGCAACCAATCACAGCTCAGCTTCTTTTAAACAGCTCTGGTTAAATGTAAGATACTCCGTGATTGGTTGGTGATACACACACACATTCAATTTTATATATATATAGATGTGTTACACACATACTCTTAGGAATTTATTTTAATGCATTCAATGTTTTATCTGTTTTTTAAATATCTTAACATGACCCTATTCAAATGGATGTTTAATGGAACATTGACATGTTATGTGCCCTTGCTTAGAGTTTTTTTTTTCCAAAAGACCGCATATACAGTGTGTACGGAAAGTATTCAGACCCCTTTAAATTTTTCACTCTTTGTTTCATTGCATCCATTTGGTAAATTCAAAAAAGCTCATTTTTTTCTTATTAATGTAAACTCAGCACCCCATCTTGACAGAAAAAACCCTCAGAAATGTAGAAATTTTTTGCAAATTTATTAAAAAAGAAAAAAACGAAATATCACATGGTTATAATTATTCAAACTGTTTGCTCAGAGACATGCTGTCCATTTCCTTGTGATCCTCCTTGAGATGGTTCTACATCACCTGTCTATATAGGACCTCACAGATCACAGTGCATGTCAGACCAAATGAAAATCATGAGGTCAAAGGAACTGGCCAAGGCGCTCAGAGACAGAATTGTGGCAAGGCACACATCTGGCCAAGGTTACCAAATAATTTCTGCAGTACTCAAGTTTCCTAAGAGCACAGTGGCCTCCATAATCCTTAAATAGAAGAAGTTTAGGACCACCAGAAGGTTTACAAGACCTGGCTGTCCAGCCAATCTGAGCAATCTTGGGAGAAGAGCCTTGGTGAGAGAGGCAAAGAAGAACCACAAGATCACTGTGGCTGAGCTCCACAGATGCAGTAGTGAGATGGGAGACCCTTTGCTCAGACACTCATATTTAAGTCACATGCTGTCCATTTCCTTGTGATCCTCCTTGAGATGGTTCTACTCCTTCATTGGAGTCCAGCAGTGTTTAATTAAACTGATAGGACTTGGTTTGGAAAGGCACATAACTGTCTATATAACATCTCACAGCTCACAGTGCATGTCAGACCAAATGAGAATCATGAGTTCAAAGGAACTTGCCTAGGAGCTCAGAGACAGAATTGTGCAAGGCACACATCTGGTCAAAGGTACCAAAGGATTTCTGCAGTACTCAAGGTTCCTAAAAGCACAGTGGCCTCCATAATCCTTAAATGGAAGAAGTTTGGGACCACTAGAAGTCTTTCTATACCTGGCTGTCCAGCCAATCTGATCAATCATGGGAGAATAGCATTGGTGAGAGAGGTAAAGAAGAACCCCAAGATCACTGTGGCTGAGCTCCACAGATGCAGTAGGGAGATGGGAGAAAGTTCCATGAAGTCAACTATCACTGCAGCCCTCCACCAGTCAGGCCTTTAAGTCAGAGTGGCCCGACGGAAGCCTCTCCTCAGTGCAAGACATATGAAAGCCCGCATAGAGTTTGCTAAAAAACACCTGACATGAGGATTCCAGACTATGAGAAATAAGATGCTCTGGTCTGATGAGATGAAGATAGAATGTTTTGGTGATAATTCTAAGCGGTATGTGTGAAGAAAACCAGGCACTGCTCATCACCTGCCCAATACAATCCCAACAGCGAAACATGGTGGTGGCAGCATCATGCTATGGAGGTGTTTTTCAGCTGCAGGGACAGGACGACTGGTTGCAGTTGAAGGAAACATGAATGCAGCCAAGTACAGAGATATCCTGGATGGAAACATCTTCCAGAGTGCTCTGGACCTCAGACTTGGCTGAAGGTTCACCTTCCAACAACACAATGACCATAAGTACACAGCTAAAATAACAATGGAGTGGCTTCAGAGCAAATCTGTGACCATTCTTGACTGGCCCAGCCAGAGCCCTGACCTAAACCCAATTGAGCATCTCTGGAGAGACCTGAAAATAGCTGTTCACCAACGTTCACCATCCAACCTAATGGAACTGGAGAGGATCTGCAAGGAAGAATGGCAGAGGATCCCAAATCCAGGTGTGAAAAACTTGTTGCATCATTCCCAAGAAGACTGATGGCCAGGGGTGGGATTCAAATTTTTAACAACAGGTTCTGTGTTTGTGTGCTGGAAAACCACACCCATTTTTAAAACCACACCCATTTTTAAAACCACACCCATTTTAAGCCACACCCATTTACACGCACCTTTTCCTCAAACATATACAAACCCCTAGGAGCACACACAGACCCACTCTCCCCCATCCACCCCACCTAGTGCTAGGCTCCTCCCTCGCTGCCCCCATCCCCCTCTCCAGCTCTGCCTGTCTCTTGCCTTCCTGCAATCCCATCGGCTTTAATAGGAGTCACTATGGGACTAGTAGTGCTGGATAATGGATGCAGTGTGGGCTGTGTGTGAAGAAGGGGGCTGCTGGTCTCACTGCAGCCTAAAGCCGCCTCTCCTCCTGATCCCACAGCAGCATGGCTCTCGGCGATGGTTGGGCCCTGGAGACTGAAGTCTGAGTAAGTATTGGTCTTCTTCCCGCAGGTTCTGTGGGGAGGTGGACATGGCTGTTGCTCTGCTCACTGTCCTGCTCTCTGCTTCATTGGTATGTTCTGGGCAGCCTAGTGGAATAGTGCAGGAGCCTCCTCACATAGGCTCGGATGGCTGGCACAGCGGCAGTGCAGAGAGCTAGAGCTCCGTCTCAGGGGTTAACAGCAGTGGCAGGTGGATGGGTAACTCTAGCCTAGGTGAAGGAGCCTGGATCCCATGCCTGGCATTTCTGGTAAGCAATTGGAATTCAGTTCAACTTTTAGCACCAGGCTGAGATCGGCAGGATCTGTGGATGAATGGTGCGAGCAGCACGCAGGTCATTGCTTCCCCCTCTCGGATTTTTGGCTGTCTCCATAGTTTTTTGGGTTTTTTTTATTGCAAAATGTGGGTGTTGAGTTGCAAGTTGTTGTAGGGTGAGGGCAAGCAAATCAGGAAGGGCTCAAGTCCATAGACAGCTCACTGGCAGCAGCCCCATGCAAGCACAGCCATGCTCATGGCAGCTCTGTGCAGGGAACATTACACAGCCTTCAGATCTCTCTAGCACAGGCTGTTTCTATTATTGGATAGTTTCTTGTATGTTCCTTCATCCCCTAGGAGGACCAGTAACAACCAGCCCTGGATGTAATGAGCAGCTGTAATGCTGAGAGTATTGACAATGGCGAAAATAGGAATGATCTATTGGATTCTCCTGGTTGAGCTAGTTTTACAGCATCCCCTAAGTAAACGATATTAGACTAAAGACGCTCCCTGGAGACAAGGACATGTATCTTAGATAAACGCCGGTCAGACCACCTCAGTCCACACACTCCACTCCAGGCAGCGCTGCCTGCGCGCCGCAGCTCACACAGTACCTCACACTCCGGCTCCGCCTCGTGACTTATAGAAGATGGCCGCGGCCGCGCCGCTACTCTACCCAATCGCCGCACTGCACTCCAGAGATATCAGTGCGTGGGGGCCGTGGCCCGGCAGTGTTGCAGAGCGCCGGCGGCCCGGCGCTGCAACAAAGTGGTACCGGATCGCCGCTCTGATTCTCCCCGGTTCGGGGAACCGGCTGCTTTTTGAACAAGCGGTTCCAGCGAACTGGGGAGAACCGGCTGAATCCCACCCCTGCTCATGGCTGTACTAGCTCAAAAGGGTGCTTCTACTCAATACTGATCAAAGGATCTGAATACTTATGACCATGTGATATTTCAGTTTTTCTTTTTTAATAAATTTGCAAAAATTTCTACATTTCTGTTTTTTTCAGTCAAGATGGGGTGCAGAGTGTACCTTAATATGTAAAAAATGAACTTTTTTGAATTTACCAAATAGGTGCAATGAAACAAAGAGTGAAAAATTTAAAGGGGTCTGTATACTTTCCGTACCCACTGTATAACCGCCAGAGGTATAGTAAGCATTTATTAGGTTATGTTCTGAAGAAGTTAAGAATAACTTTGAAATGCGTTGATTTGTAACCATTTTATAGATTTAATTTATGATTGCATCATGTCCTTGAATTCCATCAGCAGCGCAGGCTACACACATCTTGGAAAAAAAGAGAAATTGATCCAAAATGTATTCAGACATATTAAAAACAGAGATAGCGGACAGACCGCACATATCAAAAGAGCTACGCGTTTCGAACAAGCAAGTGTTCTTTCTCAAAGCTCTTTTGATATGTGCGGTCTGTCCGCTATCTCTGTTTTTAATTGTGAGGACACAGCAGAAAGCAGTCTTTTCAGTTTACTTACAGTTCTTGTTACAATCCCCAGCCATGGTACTGTGTCCCCCAGGGCAGTGGTCCTGACAGCTCTCAGGTAAATTGGCATACACTGTGTCAGAACCTCCTTTAGATGTTCCTTTCCTGGCCGTCTCTCTGTGCTGGTTCCTTCCTCTCCAGCCTTGCGCCTTCACACACAGTGTCCCAAGCCAGCAGCCTCGGATCCTGTCGGGCGACGTATTCTAGGTCCCCTTGATCCTATATGGTTGCCTTTTCAGCGAATGTGTGTGGATGTGGCTGTAGCACATGCAGATACTGAAACTTCCGGTTAGCTAGCTGAGTCCTCAGTTTCTCCACTAGACTGGGGCCGATCCCCTTACTGCGACCTGGTCCCTCCAGCTGACTACGGTCAGCGTGGATACGGGCCTCACGGGTGGATTGCTCACTACCCGTACCCCTAGGACACCTTCCTCCTCTCTCTCTCACTGGAGCTTCTCTCTTTATATCTTTCTTCTCTCTGTCTTCAGGTCCAGGGACGGGCTCCTCCCTGTTCGAGCCCTCAGCACCAACTGACTGCTCTCCTCCCAACTGTCACTTCTTAGGCTCTGCCCCTTCTCTACTTTCTCCACCCACACCCTCTATCCAGTCCCTCCCTGGCCTTGAGAGGTCTGGTGTTGGATTTAAGTGTGTGAGTTCTGGGTGGTCCCCTCCTTACCCAAGAGCGAAGCACCACGCCTCCGGCTGAGATGCAGTACCTCTGTGGCGACTGGACCTCAAGGGCGCCACATTTCCCCCCACCCTGTTAAACACAGCACGTCCTCAGGCTGGAACAGAGCAAAACAGGTGTTACGACATGCAAATATTTTTCTGCATCGATGCACAATTATAGCAGTCAACAGGTAACTCTTCTTCCCTTTATGAGAGGCACTTGCACTTGAACATTACATATAACTACTATATATATAACTTTAAGAAAATTATTACCTATGACATTTAGCTTTACTATCAATAAACAACTATCAAAAATATGAAATATAGCTCTTCTGTAATAGAAATTATCTGCACTAAAATATAACTATACTATCAATAAAACGTTTCTCTCAAGTGCAACAAAGTCCAGTAACATCCTGAACCGGGGTATTCTTCTTTTTCTTAGTGCAAGGTGGGGAAACCCATCTCAAACCCTCAACGTAGGCCCAGGGCATGGCTACTGGGCACAACTGGTCAACTTGTTGGACCATTTTTTCGGCCATGCCAGACGGTTTTTCTTTTGTGGTCTGATATAAAATGTAAAGTGTCCTACTTGCACTCTACGAGGCCTTATGTAAAACCAATAGGGAGCACATTAAGAAGTGCTAACTATTTACAATAAAAGTTTTGGGTTATTCACTGTTCTCAACCTGACTGTCTCTTTAATTTAACATGAACAACACCTAACCAGGTTATCTTTCAACTATTTACAGTCATGCTCTTTAACAGCTTACTTCTTATACTTTCTTTTCCAGGCCAGTTCTTGGTGCCCACAGCCTTCTGCACGAGGAAGCTCTTTTTCAGATGTCACAACGGGTGACACAAATAGGGCTAGTTCTGCAGCCGGGGTCTGCAGTGGATTCGCCAGCTCACCCCTAAGGTCTATCATCCGGTCCCAGGCTAGATTTTTACAGACCTGGCTGGGTTTGAGGGCTGTCAGAGGTTTTTAGTGGCCCTAACAGAGTCTCCTCTGTCACCAGGGCAGGGTTGATCACAGTTCCTGCGTCTGATGTTCCTCCAGTGCCAGAATCCTCCTCCGCTGAGGTCAGGGATGCTGGTCGCGAGGCCGCCCGCTGCTCACACACCTTCTCCAACAAGGCCTACTGCCATGCCAACACCGCGTGATCTGTGACCGAAGGAGCTGGCGGCTCAGCTCCTCCACCTCTGCTCCAAGGAACTGTGGGTCCACAGTAGGCAGCTAGGGGTCTGGGTTCCCTTCCCGCTGGCTGGAGGAATCTTCCGCTTCCACCCCACGCTCCGGGTAACCATCTTGTTGCCTGGTTGTTCCCTATTGTGCCCACGTGTTGTTTCTGCTCTCGCCTTCATATGCGGTCCCTTATTCTCTTCCTTTTCCCGCCATCCAAGAGCAGGAGGTGGATCTCCTTGGCTGATGGACATATTTTCACTGCATACAAATATTCACAATGGGCGGGCATGATTTTCGCGCCTTTCAGCAGCCCAGCCCACAATGGGAAGTTACACCACTCCCATTTACATAGTCTATGGGCGCATGTGACCCATTTTAGTGGGTAGGGAGATCCTGTTCGTGACGCCAAAAATGGAGTGCCCCTATGGCCGGGGTACTCGGTACTGGGCCGGACAGTTCATAAGGGGATGTGTTATGATTTGGTAGCTGAGGAGAGCAGGCAAAAAAGGAAATACACCAGAGCAGTTGGAAACTATGAGATTGCAGTACCCTGACTAACCACCACAACTAGAGGCAGCCATGGAGCGTTCCTACGTTGGTCCTAGACGCCTCGTCACAGCCTGAGAAACTAACTACACCTAAAGATAGAAAGAGGAAAGCTATCTGCCCCGGAGCAGATCCCCAAAGAACATAGAAAGCCCCCAAACATGTAATGGCGGTTAGACAAGAAGAAATACTGACACAGACAGAAAATAGTATGAGCAAACGTTGGGGCCCAAACTTACTAAATAGAAAAGGATAGGAAGGGCACTTACTGCAATCCCAAAAAACCCTGAAAAGCACCAACACTACTAATTTCAAAAACACCTGAGATCACACGACCTCTACCACCTAAATTAGTTCTCTGGTGTAACCAAAAACAAAACAGCAGCCACTGAAAAAACTGGAAAAAGCAAATGTACAAACATCAGTGGCTGAACTGAACTGAGAGGGAAAAGCCCCCAGAGGGGACCCTGAAGGCCCCCACAGAAGTGCAGGACAAAATGCAAAAATCAAGCACAAAAACAAAAAGAAGAAAATGTCTTATCTGTTAGCAGGAGATTCAGACACGACACAGCAGGCTACCAAGGAAACAGGAATCAAGGATTGAGACCAGAACAATTGATCACCGGCAACCCTGATAGGGCGACTCCCTTATATAAGACCAGTCAGTAACACCTGATTCCCAATCCTCACAATCTTCACTGGACAGTCCAATACCGTTTGTAACCACCAGAGGGAGCTTCTGCTCAGAACTCATTTCCAGCCTATTCACAACAGTACCCCCCCCTTGAGGAGGGGTCACCGAACCCTCATTTGAGCAACCAGGTCGGTCAGGATGAGTTCTATGATACGCACGGATGAGTCTCCTAGCATGGATGTCCGAAGCAAACACCCAAGAATTGTCTTCCTGACCATAACCTCTCCATTTAACCAAATACTGGAGTTTCCGTCTAGAAAAACGAGAATTCAATATTTTCTAAACCACATACTCCAGATTGCCCTCAACCAAAACAGGGTCAGGAGGCACAGTAGTAGGAACCACTGGCTCAACAAACCTCTTCAACAAGGACTTGTGGAACACGTTATGGATCTTAAATGTCCCTGGAAGAAGCAAACGAAAAGAAACAGGATTAAGAATCTCCATGATCTTATAAGGTCCAATGAACCTAGGCTTAAATTTAGGAGATGCCACTCTCATAGGAATATTTCTTGAGGACAACCAGACCAAGTCCCCCACTTTAAACCGAGGACCATCAGTCCTATGCTGGTTAGCAAACCGCTGGGCCCTCTCCTGAGAGAGGGACAACCTCTCCACTACCTGGTCCCAAATCTGTTGCATACGCTCCACAACAGAGTCAACACCTGGACAGACAAAAGCCTCCGTCTGTCCTGAAGAAAATCGAGGGTGAAACCCAGAATTACAGAAAAATGGAGACATCAAAGTGGCAGAGCTAGCCCTATTATTAAGAGCAAACTCAGCCAAAGGCAAAAAAGAGACCCAGTCATCCTGATCAGCAGACACAAAGCATCTTAGATAAGTCTCCAATGTCTGGTTTGTTCTCTCAGTTTGACCATTGGTCTGAGGATGAAACGCCGAGGAGAAAGACAATTGAACACCAATTTTAGAACAAAAGGTCCTCCAAAATCTGGAAACAAACTGGACTCCTCTGTCAGACACAATGTTCTCAGGAATGCCGTGTAAACGAACCACGTGCTGAAGGAACAAAGGCACCAATTCAGAGGAGGAAGGCAACTTAGGTAATGGCACAAGATGTATCATCTTGGAAAACCTATCGCAAATCACCCAGATGACGGTCATTCTCTGAGAAACAGGGAGGTCGGAAATGAAATCCATAGAGATATGGGTCCATGGTCTCTTGGGCACAGGTAATGGCATCAACAAACCACTAGAACGAGAGCAAGGCTTGGAGCGAGAGCAAGTCCAGCAGGACTGCACAAACTCCCTGACATCACGAGACAAGGTAGACCACCAAAAGGACCGACTAACCAAGTCTCTGGTATCAAAAATTCCAGGATGACTGGCCAACGTGGAACAATGAATCTCAGACATTACACTCTTTTTCCACTGGTCCGGGACAAACAATTTCCCAACAGGGCAGCGCTCGGGCTTATCCTCCTGACACCCCTCCAGAGCCAGTCTCAAATTGGGCGAGATGGTGGAAAGAACTACACCCTCTTTCAAAATAACAGAAGGATCAGATAACTCAGGAGAGTCCGTCAGGAAACTCCTCGAGAGGGCATCCACCTTAACATTTTTAGTGCCAGGAAGAAATGAAACCACAAAATTAAAACGTGTGAAAAACAAGGCCCACCTGGCCTGTCTAGGATTAAGTCGCTTGGCAGATTCCAGATAAACTAGATTCTTATGGTCCGTAAGGACCACCACCTGATGTTTGGCTCCCTCCAGCCAATGTCTCCACTCTTCAAAAGCCCACTTCATGGCCAATAACTCCCGATTACCCACGTCATAATTACGTTCAGTGGGAGAAAATTTTCGAGAGAAAAAGGCACAAGGGTTACTTTTAGAAGTCTCTGGATCTCTTTGGGACAAAACGGCACCTGCCCCAATTTCAGAGGCATCAACCTCCACCTGAAATGGTAGAGAAACATCAGGCTGCCGTAGAACAGGAGCAGAAGTGAATCTCTGCTTAAGTTCCTGAAATGCAGAGACTGCCTCAGGAGGCCAATTCACCACATCAGAACCCTTCTTGGTCAAATCAGTTAATGGTTTAACAATAACAGAGAAATTACCAATAAATTTACGATAAAAATTGGCAAAACCCAAGAATCTTTGAAGAGCCTTTAATGAAGTAGGTTGGACCCAATCACAGATGGCCTGAACTTTGACCGGGTCCATTTCAATAACAGATGGGGACAAAATGAATCCCAGAAATGAGATCCTCTGAACGCCAAAAAGACACTTTGATCCCTTCACATACAGAGCATTCTCTCTCAAAATCTGGAACACAGTCCGAACATGTTTTACATGAGAGTCCCAGTCATTGGAAAAAATCAAGATATCATCCAAATAAACAATCAGAAATTTATCCACAAAATCCCTGAAAATGTCATTCATGAAGGACTGGAAGACAGAAGAAGCATTAGTGAGCCCAAAGGGCATCACAAGGTACTCAAAATGCCCTTCAGGGGTATTAAATGCCGTTTTTCATTCATCCCCGTGCTTAATGCGAATAAGGTTATATGCCCCCCTGAGGTCAAGCTTGGTAAACCAAGTAGCGTTTTTCACCCTGGAAAACAGATCATAGATCAAGGGTAAAGGATATTGATATTTCACAGTAATATTGTTCAAGAGACGATAATCAATACACGGCCTTAATGAACCATCCTTTTTGGCCACAAAGAAAAAACCGGCACCTAAGGGTGAAGAGGATGGTCTGATATGACCCTTCTCCAATGACTCCTTGATATAAGACCGCATAGCGTCATGTTCAGGTACAGACAAGTTAAAAAGGCGACCTTTAGGGAATTTACTACCAGGCACTAATTCAATAGCGCAGTCATAGCTCCTATGGGGAGGTAAGGATGCAGATTTACTTTCGCTAAACACATCAGAAAAATCAATCAAAAAGTCAGGAACATCCTGAGCCTGGGGGAGGCAGAAAAAACAGGAGTGTTGGTATTAACACATTGGCAGCCCCAACTGGTAACAGACACAGATTTCCAATCCAAAACAGGATTATGAGACTGTAACCAAGGGAAACCCAGTACGATAATGTCATGCAGATTATACAGAACCAAAAATTTGCAACTCTCCTGATGATCAGGTTCTACCCTCATTATCACCTGAGTAGAGAACTGAGGTTTATTCTCAGCCAAAGGGGTAGAATCGATCCCCAGTAGGGGAATAGACTTCCGTAAGGGTATCAAGGGAAACCCACAATGTTTAGCAAAATCAAAATCCATCAGGTTAATAGCTGCTCCAGAATCAACAAAAGCCTGAGCAGAAAATGAGGACAGAGAGCATATCAGGGTAACAGTTAATAAAAACTTAGTCTGAACACTACCCAAGACAACTGAGCGTGCAAAACGTCTTCCCCGCTTAGGGCAGACTGAAATAGCATGAGAGGCATCACCACAGTAGAAACATAACCCATTGCGCTTTCGAAATTCATGAAGCTGTGCCCCAGAAACCACTCTATCACACTGCATGGATTCAGAAGCAGGTTCACAAGGCAACATTATTCCACGCATACCTTTCCACTCACGCAAACGTCTGTCAATTTGAATCGCTAATGACATAGAATCATTGAGACCAGAGGGAACAGGGAATCCTACCATAACATCCTTTACATTATCTGACAGTCCCATCCAAAAAAGAGCTGCCAAAGCGTCGTCATTCCATTTGGTCAGGACTGCCCACCTACGGAATCTCTGACAGTATAACTCAGCGTCCTCAAGCCCCTGACTTAATGCCAACAAAGTTTTTTCAGCTTGATCAGTGACATTAGGCTCATCGTACAATAACCCCAAAGCCTGAAAAAACGTATCAACATCACTCAAAACAGGATCCCCAGGTGTCAGGGAAAAAGCCCAATCCTGAGGGTCGCCGCGCAGGAGAGAGATGACAATTTGAACCTGCTGCGCTGCGCTCCCTGAGGACTTAGATTTTAAGGCAAAAAACAATTTACAGTATTTTTGAAATTCTGAAATTTAGCTCGATCCCCTAAAAACAAATCTGGCATGGGAATCCTAGGTTCCACAACAGGCAACCTAGCAAGATAGGTAGCAATACTCTGAACTTCAGTGGCAAGAAAAGAGAGAAAAAAAATCCTCCTCAGCACCCAGAGATACAGAGGGAAAAAAAAATAAAAAATGCAACAAACAGAAAAAAAAAAAATCTCTGACAACTCTGACAACTTTTTTTCTTTCCACAATATTTTTCCCTTCTGTGAGTACCATATAATTTTCAGTTTTGGCCGGTGATACTGTTATGATTTGGTAGCTGAGGAGAGCAGGCAAAAAGGAAATACACCAGAGCAGTTGGAAACTATGAGATTGCAGTACCCTGACTAACCACCACAACTAGAGGCAGCCGTGGAGCGTTCCTACGTTGGTCCTAGACGCCTCGTCACAGCCTGAGAAACTAACTACACCTAAAGATAGAAAGAGGAAAGCTATCTGCCCCGGAGCAGATCCCCAAAGAACATAGAAAGCCCCCAAACATGTAATGGCGGTTAGACAAGAAGAAATACTGACACAGACAGAAAATAGTATGAGCAAACGTTGGGGCCCAAACTTACTAAATAGAAAAGGATAGGAAGGGCACTTACTGCAATCCCAAAAAACCCTGAAAAGCACCAACACTACTAATTTCAAAAACACCTGAGATCACACGACCTCTACCACCTAAATTAGTTCTCTGGTGTAACCAAAAACAAAACAGCAGCCACTGAAAAAACTGGAAAAAGCAAATGTACAAACATCAGTGGCTGAACTGAACTGAGAGGGCAAAAGCCCCCAGAGGGGACCCTGAAGGCCCCCACAGAAGTGCAGGACAAAATGCAAAAATCAAGCACAAAAACAAAAAGAAGAAAATGTCTTATCTGTTAGCAGGAGATTCAGACACGACACAGCAGGCTACCAAGGAAACAGGAATCAAGGATTGAGACCAGAACAATTGATCACCGGCAACCCTGATGGGAAGGCGACTCCCTTATATAAGATCAGTCAGTAACACCTGATTCCCAATCCTCACAATCTTCACTGGACTTCCAGTACCGTTTGTAACCACCAGAGGGAGCTTCTGCTCAGAACTCATTTCCAGCCTATTCACAACAGGGATGTCACGGCAGCAGTGACCCGGTCCGTGGCCCTGGGCAGCCAATAAAAATGATGATATAAAATAAAAGGGGAAAAGGGGAACTAGTTTGTGATGCCACCTGTGGTATTCAGCAATAAAGGTGTTAGCTGACACTGCTTCAGAGTCTGCTGGGGCTGTTGGTGATGCAGCAGAGTTGTTACAGCTCTCCACAGGTAGAGCTAGGACCCAGGGCAGCTGAATGTGTAAGAGATGATGATGGTGGTTGTAGTGCAAGGCAGATGACGCAGTAAATAACGCAGTAAATAATTGTGAGGACACAGCAGGGTGCAGTCTTTTCAGTTTACTCATAGTTCTTGTTACAATCACCAGCCGGGGTGCTGTGTCCTCCAGGGCTGTGGTCCAGACAGCTCTCAGGTAAATTGAGGTACACCGTGTCAGAACCCCCCTTAGATGTTCCTTTCCTGACCCAAGCCAGCAGCCTCGGATCCTGTCGGGCAACGTACTCTAGGTCCTCTTGATCCTATATGGTTTCCTTTTCAGCGAATGTGTGTGTTTCTCCACCCACACCCTCTATCCAGTCCCTCCCTGGCCTTGAGAGGTCTGGTGTTGGATGTAAGTGTGTGAGTTCTGGGTGATGTCCCCTCCTTACCCGAGAGCGAAGCGCCACTCCTCCGACTAAGGTGCAGTACCTCTGTGGCGACTGGACCTCTGGGGCGCCACATTCCTACTGCATGTCCTCTAAAATCTAGGATGGGTAGTGATTATAGTAGCTTAGAATCCTGGCAGAGTCATAGATTAAAAATACCTTTTTGCTATATAAAGGGATTTAAAAAAAAAGGTTAATATTTAAATGTGTATGATTTATTTATTATAGTACATTTCTCGGAGAACCACTTTAATGAAAGTGGCTGTCATTTATATGTGGAAAACCTAGTGACAGGTTCCCTTTAATCTCTCTGTTTACTTATAGATTGTCATACTCCTTGGCTCAGATGACATTGCTAAAAAGTCAATCAAACCAGAAAGTATGTATACTGTATATGCTCATTTTTGGCAGACAAATTTTTTCTGCTTCATATGTTCATACTCCTGATTTTTATTTTATTTTCAGATACAGCTTCTGGCAGAGCGCTCTGAGGTCATGAGGACAAAAATTTCACGCATGGTAGCAGTTATTGTCTTACTTTTCACAGTCTGTTGGGGTCCAATTCAGCTGTACATCCTGTTTCAAGCATTTAGTCCATCCTTCAAACGTGACTATTACACCTACAAAGTAAAAATTTGGGCCCACTGCATGTCCTACACAAATTCATCTATTAATCCAATTGTTTATGCCTTTATGGGTGCCAATTTTCGTAAAGCCTTCAATAAGGTTTTTCCGTTCCTCTTCAAGCAACAAGTGAGCAGCACTGGAGTAGCTAATGCTAATGCCAACACAGAGATGCATTTTGTCTCCTCTGGAACTTAGAAGACTGAACAAACACCACATCAAAGCCATTATTAGGATTGCATCTACCCAAAAAATGGTCATATTAAAGTCTTGGGGAGCAATGTTAGCAGATATTACATGTTAATATTAAAAGCCTTTTCAAGGAACTCAGCATGGTGTTCCTGGAATGAAAGGGTGTATAGGACAAAGATCCTTTTTAATATTCAGGAGAGGAATTTATGTGGATTTCTTTTACACTCTACTGAAAAAGGGTCTCAAAAGGGAAAGCAATTGGACTCATAACCTTTTTTTCTGCAATAGAAAATTCAACAGTTTAATGTGTGTAACTATGCTGAAGACAAATCTCAAAATACAAGCAATGCTATTTACATAAGACAAAATACTAGGAATATATCACTGAAAAGTCTTGTTGCTTTAATGAAAAGACCACAGCTAATATTGTACCCATATGTATGATTTTATTATTTGGTGTTTATATGACTTTAGCCTACTTTGGCTTTGATTCATCATTTTTCGTGCATCTTTGTTGAAGTAAAAGTTTGGATTTTAGGCATTATTCCTGTCCTAAATTCATTATAGCTTTTGCACCAATTTTAAGCAATTTTTTCAGTTCATGTAATTTCGCTAGACATGTGGGTGCGCTTTTCATTATACAGGTGTTTTCATCCAATTCGTCACTTGTGACTTTTCTAAATGATACAACATTTTTACACAAAAGTCCTTTAACCCCTTAACGACCAAGCCATTTTGTAGGTTAATGACCAGGCCAATTTTTACATTTCTGACCACTGTCTCTTTATGAGGTTATAACTCTGGAACGCTTCTACGGATCTTGGCGATTCTGAGACTGTTTTCTCATGACATATTGTACTTCATGATAGTGGTAAAATTTCTTCAATATAACTTGCGTTTATTTATGAAAAAACGGAAATATGGCAAAAATTTTGAAAATTTTGCAATTTTCAAACTTTTAATTTTTATGCCATTAAATCAGAGAGATATGTCACAAAAATAGTTAAGAAATAACATTTCCTACATGTCTACTTTACATCAGCACAATTTTGGAACCAAAATTTTTTTTTGTTAGGAAGTTATAAGTGTTAAAAGTTGACCAGCAATTTCTCATTTTTCCAACAAAATTTACAAAACCATTTTTTTTAGGGGCCACCTCACATTTGAAGTGAATTTGAGGGGTCAATATGACAGAAAATACCCAAAAGTGACACCATTCTAAAAACTGCACCCCTCAAGGTGTTCAAAGACACATTCAAGAAGTTTATTAACCCTTTAGGTACTTCACAAGAATTGAAGCAATGTGGAAGGAAAAAATGAACATTTAACTTTTTTTCCCAAAATTTTTCTTTCGACACAATTTTTTAAATTTTGTCAAGGGTATCAGGAGAAAATGAACCACAATATTTGTTGTACAATTTCTCCTGAGTACACCGATACCCCATGTGTGGGGGAAAACCAATCTTTAGGCACACGGCAGTGCTCAGAAGGGAAGGAGCATCATTTGAGATTTTGAATGTCAAATTGACTGGAATTGAGAGCGGACACCATGTCGCGTTTGGAGAGTCCTTGATGTACCTAAACAGTGGAAACCCCCCATAAGTGACCCCATTTTGGAAACTAGACCCCCAAAGGAACTTATCTAGATCTGTGGTGAGCACTTTGAACCTCCAAGGGCTTCACAGAAGGTTATAACGTAGAGCGGTAAAATTTAAAAATCATATTTTTTCCACAAAAATGATCTTTTCACCCCCAATTTTTATTTTTCAAAGGATAAAAGCATCCCAAAAGTTATTGTGCAATTTGTCCTGAGTACGCTGATACCCCATATGTGGGGGTAAACCACTATTTGGGCGCATGGCAGAGCTCAGAAGGGAAGCAGCGCCATTTGACTTTTTTGGCTGGAATTGATATTGGACGCCATGTCGCATTTGGAGAGTCACTGATGTGCCTAAACAGTGGAAACCCCACAAGTGACCCCATTTGGAAACTAGACCCCCCAAGGAACATATCTAGATGTGTGGTGAGAGCTTTGAACCCCAAGGGCTTCACAGAAGGTTATAACGTAGAGCCGTAAAATTAAAAAATCATATCTTTTCCACAAAAATGATCTTTCCACTCCCAATTTTTATTTTCCAAACGGTAACAGGACCCCAAAAGTTATTGTGCAATTAGTCCTGAGTACGCTGATACCCCATATGTGGGGGTAAACCACTATTTGGGCGCATGGCAGAGCTCGGAAGGGAAGGAGCACCGTTATTAAATGCAAACTTTGATGGAATGGTCTGCGGGTGTCATGTCGCGCTTGGAGAGCCCCTGATGTGCCTAAACAGTAGAAACCCCCCACAAGTGACCCCATTTTGGAAACTAGACCCCCCAAGGAACTTATCTAGATGTGTGGTGAGCACTTTGAACCCCCAAGTGCTTCACAGAAGTTTATAACGTAGAGCCGTGAACAGGGCCGGCTCCAGGTTTTTGAGGGCCCCGGGCGAAAGAGTCTCAGTGGGCCCCTTTAACACAGACCACTATTCATGATGCATGGATACAGCAGAGAAATATAGGTATAGTACAATGCCAGATTTCACTTCTTACATGAGTGATAGATATTGTAAATTCTACAATACCAATTAACTATAAAACATTTCATCAGTCTCAAGAAAGCTGGGTGAGGGGCAATATGGCCTCTATTGTAGCTCTTATACTCATTCGCACATTTACGGGTGGCAATATTGTGCAATAGAATTAGAATTAAGCTGCTACAAAAATCAGGAGAGTTGCAATTTAGTACAGTGAGAAAGCTGGGTGACACGTAGTATAACTGCTACATCTGCCACTGTCATCCTGCTCTTTTAGGCTCCTGTTTGGCATAGATGTCACGTTATACAATGATAACTAATTGAGGGTATGCAACTGCAGCTTTGTCACCAGCCCCTGCTGGAGGGTTATCATTTGTTTCTCAGTCTCAGATTTGACTGCTTATTACCTGGATGTGAGTGAAAAAACTGTGTCCTGGTCATGAAAGAGTAAAGGAAGAGTATTTTTAAACTGAAAATGCCCAGATATCCAAGCCTGCCACTGCTGTGGCACTGACCAGGATCTGGGAAGTGGTGAGATAGATAGCAGGCACTTCTGTGGCACTGTCCCAGGTCTGGGCAGCAATGGGATAGTTATAAGGCACTGCTGTGGGACTGTCCAGGGTCTGGGCAGCATTGGAATAGATAACAGGCACTGCTTGCGACTGGCCAGGATCTAGGTAGAGGTGGAATAGTTAGTAAGCAGGCACTGCTGTGCAACTGTCCAGGAGCTGTGCATTGCTGGGATGGTTTTCAGGCATTGCTGATGCACTGCCTAGGATCTGGGTGCAGTGGAATAGTTAGCAGGCACTGCTGTGGGACTGATCAGGAGCTGGGCAGCTGTGGGATAGTTAGTAAGCTGGCACTGCTGTGAGACTCGCCAGGATCTGGGCAGTGGTGGATTAGTTAGCAGGCACTGTTGTGTCAATCAGCTCGTTCACGAACGACACGTCTGTACTCACTGTCTAGTCACTGTTGCAGGACTCATAAACCTCAGCAAGTGCCGAGAGTCTATGCAGTGCCGCCCACCTCTTCCTGTCTCCGCCTCCTCACTTCATCCCTGGCTGCGGCACCCCTGAAAAGAGACAGGGGGAGCTCTACTGCACTCCACCAATCCTGACCATCTGGACTCAGTGCGCGCAACTTGGCTTGATTCCTATTTTCAATATGCGTCCAAATTCCAATAGAAGCGCGTCAGCTGCCATGAGCATGTGTGGGCGCCCCCGTCTCGCCAGGGCCCCGGCACTTGCCCGGGTGTGCCGGGTGCTGACGCCGGCCCTGGCCGTGAAAATAAAAAAATCATATTTTTTTCCACAAAAATGATCTTTTTGCCCTCAAATTTTTATTTTTATAAGGGTAACAGGAGAAATAGGACCCAAAAGTTGATGTGCAATTTGTGCGGAGTACGCTGATATCCCATATGTGGGGGGGAACCACTGTGATCGCCTTACTGCGATCTTTTGGGAGGCAGAATGAACAAATCCACAAGAATTGTTTTTTATTTTTTACCCCGTTCCTCGAGCGGTATTAGTGATTAGGCGACTTTATTCCTCGGATCGGTGCGATTACAGCGATACCAGATTTACATCCTTTTTTCATGTTTAGCTTCTGTCACACACAAAAAGATGCTTTTTTTGGAAGAATTTTTTGTAAGAAATTTTTGCATCGCCGTATTTTGAGAGCTATAATTTTTCCATATTTCGTCCGACAGAGTTATCTGTGGGCTTATTTTTTGCGGGACGAGCTGACATTTTTATTGGTACCATATTCGGGCACATAACGTTTTTTGATCGCTTCCTATTCCGATTTTTGTGGAAGCAGAATGAACAAAAACCAGCAATTCAGGAATTGTTTTTTTTTCCCCATTCCGCGTGTGGTAAAATTGATAAAGCAGCTTTATTCTTCGGGTCACTACGATTACAGCGATACCTCATTTATATATTTTTTTATGTTTTGGCGTTTTTTACGCAATAAAAAATTTTATAGAAAAATAATTATTTTTGCATCAGTTTATTCCGCGAGCTATAACTTTTTTATTTTTTTGCTGATGAGGCTGTATAGCGGCTTGTTTTTTGCGGGACAAGATGACGCTTTCAGCGGTACCATGATTATTTATATCCGACTTTTTGATCGCGTGTTATTGCACTTTTTCCAAGCGGTATGATGATACCGCTTGGAAAAAGTATAATTTACTACTTTTTTGTGTTTTTTTTTACGGCTTTCACTGAAGGAGTTAACTAGGGTTACGCTTTTATAGATGGGATTTTTACGGACGCGGCAATACCAAACATGTGTTTTTTTTTGTTTTTTGTTTTTTTTATTACATAAAAATGTTTTTTTTTTAGGGGAATTTTTTTAAATTATTTTTTAATATTTTTTTTACAATTTTTTTTAAAAAAATGCTTTTTTTACTATGTCCCTTTATGGGACTTTCACTTTTTTTCTTTTGATTGCAGGTACAATGCATTGCAATGCTCCCGGCATTGCAATGCATTGTACCTATAGTGAAAGCTGCTGTGACCATGATGACAGCAGCTTTCCGTAGCTAGATGACCCGGAGGTTGTCATGACAACCCCCGGTCATCAAGGCAGAGATTGGGCCCTGCAAATACATTGCGGGGCGCCTATCTGAGGCAGAGGGAGCTCCCGACCCTCTGCCTCTCCCCCTGAGCGCTGCGATCGCGCTCAATCGCAGCAGTCAGGGGGTTAACAGCCAGGGGCGGCGGGGCGCCGCTCCTGGCTGTCAGTGAAGGAAGCTTGTCCACTGCAGCGCCGGCTCCTGCACTGATCCGGCAGAAGAGGCTGAAATTTCAGCCTCTTCTGCCTGATCGCTGCTGTGTTTGGTCAGTCACATTGACAGACCAATCACAGCGCTGTAGGTGCGGGGACCGACTGCAAAGGTCCCCGCACCGCTTACCGTGCCTGTCAGCTGTATGTGACAGCTGTCGGCACTGAACTACCACTGCGTGTTTACACGCAGTGGTAGTTCAAAGGCATGACGTGCACAGTCCGTCCTGGTGCAGGAACTGACACCTTGCCATGACGGACTGTGCACGTCAGTGGACATTAAGGGTTAATACTCTAGTGGAGTATGTGTCGACCCGCCACCACAATTGTGGGTTACCAGGGCAATGGGGTACTCAGAGCCGAGCCCATGGAAGTCTATGGGGATTGTCACAGGTAGCTGTGGCTCGGTCTGTGGCCCGGGCGGTCTGGCGTATGTTGGGGATATATTTACAGGGATAGGTTTATATACAGTTCGTGACGCCACCTGTAGTCTTCTGGTAATTAGTACCAGCGCTGCTGTAGATCTCTGAGGGATGGTGAGGCAGCTAGATGTCGGGTCCCCTACAGGTGGGACTGGTCCCTCAAAGTCTATGGGATTTGTGAAGTCGGGTGCAGATAAAGAACACAGTCTCACACGGTCAGCGTCTTTCCATACCTTTACTTGTAAGATGTTCAGGCAGGTCCCAGGGAGGCTGATCCAAGGAGAGTGTATCTTGAGACAGCAGCTGGACAAGTTAGGGGCCTCCTTTACTTCCAATACAACGAGTACAACCAGCCTGAAGCGTAGTTCCCTCAAAATCTCCAGCTAATCTATAGCTGTACCGCCCAGTCAGCTTTGTGTTAGGAGCCTTCCTGCGAAGAAGCTGAATTCTTATCTTGTCGTGCACTGACTCAAAGTCTTCACTCCCCCTGACCCCAGTTACGTACTGACTATAAGGGGCTGTCTGCCGCGACCTAGGGTCCGGTAGATTCCTGGTTTTCTTACCACTATGCTTGAAGCGAATAGTGATCCTTCGGTCCCCAGTGACCGGGAGCAATGTGCAGGACTTCTTCAATCCGTAAGCACTATTCCAATAAAACCACTGTGCCTTTCGCCTTGTCCACGCTGGTAACATAAGCACTCAAACTAGCCAAGGGTCGAGCAGTCACTTCTTTCTTTTCCTTCACTTCAAAGTTAGCTACAGATGCTCAGTTATCAATAGGCAGGAGCACGTCTCTGAACCTGATACCGTCCTTTAGACAGGATGCTGAAGACTTTCTGCACTAAACTTCTTCTTTCCTTCCAGTGTATGCTGAAGAGGTACAGCTCTGACTAGGCTAAGGTGAATGAGACCACCTGTACCAGCCTCCACGATCTGAACTGATGATAGAGCAGGCTGGACTCCTTCCTCCCTCCAGACGTCTTCTCTCTCTGAAGTCCAGACACTGACTAAATCACTCTAACACATACCACCTTGACCACTCCCTCAAGAGTAAACTCCACTACCCTAAGGGTGTGTCTAGTATATGTTGAGTGAATGAATATTTAGCATTAAACTGCTGTCTCGCCATACACTCTCCAGGGTACTGCGTGTGCCTAACACCAGGGCTACACATTCCCCCATGGTAAAAGACAGCACTCCCGGGCTGTAAAATACAAAAGAGACATTTTGTTTATGCAATAAACATTAAACAATAACTTCTTCCCATCCGGGAGGTGAGAATATCTTGAACGTTGCGAACAATAACATTTTACATATAGAAATACAAAAGTATCAAATAGCATTCAATAAATACTTGTGAAGGACCCGCACCAAACCTTCAACGTGGGTCCTGGGTGGGCTGCAGGACATCCGATTGCAGACCTCACTCAGTGCCACACCACACGGGTTTTCTGTTCAGAGGTAGTTGTGGTGGTTTATGTAAAACCAAGAGAAAGCACCGAAGCGCAACTATGTACAAGTAAGTTCTGGGTTGGCACAGTCCTCAACCTCCAAGTCCATTGTAAAACCAAAGACATATTATATCAAATCACATAATACGAAAGTGCAACTTTTCTGGTTACTGTTTATCATTTACCCAGCCGGGCATTCTACAGTTAGAAATATATATATTCACTATATAATTTGTGCAAAACTTTATAAAACATTTCAAACTTTTTTACTTTTGGTAGACCCGATATGGATCTCACCACTTTTTCTTTACTATCTATTCATTCTCTGCAAATACACTTTCCACCCCGGGGGCTGGAACAATGCAATGGGCCCTAGATCCCAGGACTAGCAAATCATGTGCTGCGATTAGGGTCTGGGTCGCCACAGTTCTGGTGCGAACCTCTAGGGGCGCAACGGGTACATTTTCTTCACGTGACACCGATTGCGTTTCAATCACAGTTAGCGATATGGACCGCGTCATGGATTGCGATTGAGACTGGGTCGCATGTTGCGATGTAGAGGTGACTTTAATTTGCGATGAAATCTGGGTCGCTAGTTGCGATGAATTTGCAGGGGCGATGCTGGGGCACGGCCGGATTCTGCTTGATCTAGAGACGGGGACGCTGCGGTAGTGATGACGTTACCTGCGTCTGGGACGGGGTCACGAACGATGGTGACGTTAAGGGCATACCATCCCTTCATTCCCCAGTGCCGCGTATATGTGACGATATCTCCATTTGCTAAGTCCCTCCCGGATGGCCTTGCGGCAGGTGGGATTCTACGTCACGCCTGCTGACAAAGACCCCTGGGTAGAGGCCCGGTTCACGGATAAAGCCCCAGCCCTTCCGGAGCTGGAACTCAGTCACACACCCCTGCCGCCGCGGTTCCCTCAGGGTACCTTTATCTCTCCGGACACTCTCTTTGTCCGCGATCAGCTCTGCATATTGTCGCTGACGGTTCCTCTGAGTTTCCCGCTCTTCCTCCTGCTGGCGTTTCTTCTTCTCCTCACGACTCTGCCATTCCTGTTCCCACTGGGCGGTATAGGCGACGTCATCCAGGCGCGCCATTTCGTCCCAGTCCACATCTGGTAGTGACGGACAGGACCCCTCCGGTGTCCCTGCCGGGGACCGATCATCTGCTGCGGCCTCTTGGCCGGGCGGGCGTTCCGGGATTGGCTGTACCTCCTCAACCTCCTTCGCTTCCACCGCTTCACCGGTGGGATCGGGATCGGTACTTTCGGGGCAGCCTCCGGTTGCTCCTTCGCCTTGGGCAGCAGACTCTTCGGTATCTGGAATCGTGGGGGGTCGTTGAGGGGAGAGGACGCTGTGTTCCACAGTCGCCACTGCATCAGGTTACATCGGCGTCTCTCAATCTCCTCCAGTCCAGTTTGGTGCTGGACCATCTTCTTCAGGCGTGCATTTTCTCCTTTTATCTCTAGCAACACCTGCTGCAGGTGCAGGATCACAGAAGACTCCTGTGATGGTGGCAGCTTGGCTGGGGCACGGGGCCTGCCTTCCTCCGCTTCCCCGCTCGGCTGCACACGTCCTGCCTCCATGATGTTCCAGAAGATTCTTTCTTCTTTCTGCAGAGACATCCGGTCTCTTCCGTGGAGGTGGGGTTTGCGTCTCCTCCTCCTCGCAGGGAAGGTGAAGAGGAGGCGGACCTCCTTTGCTGTAGGGCAGGATCGCATATTGTAATAGCACTTTGAGAAGGCCGGCATTTTCTTCGCGCCACAGGGGGGTAGACGCCCACGAAGGTACGCCCACCTTCTTCTCCAGCGCCTGAGGGCGCGAATATGGCGACAAAAATGGCGATTTTGGCGCCAAAAGTGCAAACAGTCCTTTTTCACAAAAACACTCCACAGGCACACAGGGCTCGCAATGCTGCAAGTTTCGTATCCTGTTCGTGACGCCAAGTTGTGTCGACCCGCCACCACAATTGTGGGTTACCAGGGCAATGGGGTACTCAGAGCCGAGCCCATGGAAGTCTATGGGGATTGTCACAGGTAGCTGTGGCTCGGTCTGTGGCCCGGGCGGTCTGGCGTATGTTGGGGATATATTTACAGGGGATAGGTTTATATACAGTTCGTGACGCCACCTGTAGTCTTCTGGTAATTAGTACCAGCGCTGCTGTAGATCTCTGAGGGGATGGTGAGGCAGCTAGATGTCGGGTCCCCTACAGGTGGGACTGGTCCCTCAAAGTCTATGGGATTTGTGAAGTCGGGTGCAGATAAAGAACACAGTCTCACACGGTCAGCGTCTTTCCATACCTTTACTTGTAAG
Organism: Oophaga sylvatica; assembly: GCA_033576555.1. Taxonomy (NCBI): domain Eukaryota; kingdom Metazoa; phylum Chordata; class Amphibia; order Anura; family Dendrobatidae; genus Oophaga; species Oophaga sylvatica. The sequence goes on along the minus strand of JARQOD010000001.1, from coordinate 359,842,244 downwards.
ATGTTCAGGCAGGTCCCAGGGAGGCTGATCCAAGGAGAGTGTATCTTGAGACAGCAGCTGGACAAGTTAGGGGCCTCCTTTACTTCCAATACAACGAGTACAACCAGCCTGAAGCGTAGTTCCCTCAAAATCTCCAGCTAATCTATAGCTGTACCGCCCAGTCAGCTTTGTGTTAGGAGCCTTCCTGCGAAGAAGCTGAATTCTTATCTTGTCGTGCACTGACTCAAAGTCTTCACTCCCCCTGACCCCAGTTACGTACTGACTATAAGGGGCTGTCTGCCGCGACCTAGGGTCCGGTAGATTCCTGGTTTTCTTACCACTATGCTTGAAGCGAATAGTGATCCTTCGGTCCCCAGTGACCGGGAGCAATGTGCAGGACTTCTTCAATCCGTAAGCACTATTCCAATAAAACCACTGTGCCTTTCGCCTTGTCCACGCTGGTAACATAAGCACTCAAACTAGCCAAGGGTCGAGCAGTCACTTCTTTCTTTTCCTTCACTTCAAAGTTAGCTACAGATGCTCAGTTATCAATAGGCAGGAGCACGTCTCTGAACCTGATACCGTCCTTTAGACAGGATGCTGAAGACTTTCTGCACTAAACTTCTTCTTTCCTTCCAGTGTATGCTGAAGAGGTACAGCTCTGACTAGGCTAAGGTGAATGAGACCACCTGTACCAGCCTCCACGATCTGAACTGATGATAGAGCAGGCTGGACTCCTTCCTCCCTCCAGACGTCTTCTCTCTCTGAAGTCCAGACACTGACTAAATCACTCTAACACATACCACCTTGACCACTCCCTCAAGAGTAAACTCCACTACCCTAAGGGTGTGTCTAGTATATGTTGAGTGAATGAATATTTAGCATTAAACTGCTGTCTCGCCATACACTCTCCAGGGTACTGCGTGTGCCTAACACCAGGGCTACACAAGTACTCCACTTGTTTTTGTTTTGTCTAATTGCAAACATAGGGTTCATGCTCATTTGCGAGAAAAACGGACGAGTGCAATCCAATAAAAAATCGGATTGCACTCGGACCAATGTTATTCAATGGGTTACATCTCATCTGTGATTTTTTTTCTCAGCTGAAATCGGACGGAGAATAAAATTGCAGCATGCTGCGATTTGCTGCGTATGGGCTCATTCCCACTTGCAATGAAATCTGACGAATGCAATCAGATAAAAAATCAGATTAAATTCGGACCAATATTATTCTATGATTGTGTGTTCATCTGCATTTTTTTGTTCCAGCTCAGATCGGATCATGATCGGACTGGAAAAAAATCACAGCATGCTGTGATTGCAATCGGTATTCGGATCGCATCCCACAATAGAAGTCAACGGGTGCGAGAAAAAAATTGCACAGCACTCGCATGGTGCGAGTGCTGTCCGATTTTTATGCATTGGTGTCCTTTGAAAGCCGTCAATTCATGTGCGGTGTACAGTAAAATCACACTGACAGGTTACAATAGAATAGATATACATATAGAATACATACTGTATAGCTCTGGAAAAAATTAAGAGACCACTGCAAAATGTTCAGTTTGCCTGATTTTTCTCTTTATAGGTATATTTTTGAGTAAAATGTAAATTGCTTTTTTATTTTATTTATTCTTTTAATTGCTCTATAAACTACTGACAACATGTCTCCAAATTTCCAAGCAATACATTTTGTATTTATTTTCAGAAAATGAGAAATTGTCAAAATAACAAAAAAATGCAGTGCTTGCAGACCTCAAATAATGCTAAGAAAACAAGTTCATAATCATTTAGAAACAACAATACTGATGTTTTAACTTAGGTAGAGTTCAGAAATCAATATTTTGTGGAATAACCATGAATTTTAATCACACAGCTTTCATGCGTCTTGGCAGGCTTTCCACCAGTCTTTCACACTGATTTTGGATGACCTTATGCCACTCCTGGTTCAAAAATGTAAGCAGTTCTTCTTTGTTTGATGGCTTGTGACTATCCATCTTCCTCTTGATTACATTCCAGAGGTTTTCAATGGGGTTCACGTCTGGAGATTGGGCTAGCCATGACAGGGATTTGATGTGGTGGTCCTTCATCCATACATTGATTGACCTAGCTGTGTGGCATGGCGCATTGTCCTGCTGGAAAAACCAGTCGTCAGATTTGAGGAACATTGCCTGAGCAGAAGGAATAAACTGTTTTTTCCGGGATAACCTTGTATGCGGCTTGTTTCATACATCCTTCACAAAGATTAACCTGCCCAATTCCAGCCTTGCTGAAGAATCCCCAGATCATCACCAATCCTTCACCAAATTTCACAGTGGGTGTAATACACTGTGGCTTGTACGCCTCTCCAAGTCTCCATCTAAACATTAGACAACCAGGTGTTGGGCAAAGCTGAAAATTAGACTCATCAGAAAAGATTACCTTACTCCAGTCCTCTGTAGTCCAATTCTTATAGTCTTTGTCAAACTTTAGCCTGGCTCTCCTTTGCTTCTCATTGATGAAAGGCTTTTTTGTAGCTTTACATGACTTAAGACCTGCCTCTAGGAGCCTGTTACAAACTGTTCTTGCCGTGCATTTCACCCCAGCTGCCATTTGCCATTCCTTTTGTAGGTCACTTAATGTCATCTTGCTGTTGCTGAGTGACATTCGAAGAAGATGATGGTCATCCCTGTCAGTGGAGAGTCGTTTTTGACCTCTGCTGGTCTGTAGCTTTGTTGTCCCCAATGTCTGCTGCTTGACCTCGTTGTAATGGACTGCCCTCTTAGAAATTTTAAGGAGGGAGGCAACATAATGCTCACTGTATCCCTCTGCTAGTAAAGCCAGAATTTAGCCCTTCTTTTACTCACTCAAGACTATTCTGTTCAACTCCTTTGGCATGGTTAAAAGTTATTTTTTCATTCCTATTACTTTTGGGATATTATTAGCACTTGTTTTGATATCCAGCTTGTCCTATTGCAAGAGGATTGTGAACACCACAGCAGTGTTTTTTATACTTTCCTTCGTTAAATAAGATTTGGTTCAGTTGATCACTAGTGATGAGCGAACATGCTCAGGTGCTCGTTGCTTGGGTCGAACAAATTGGAATACTTGGGTACTCGACCCGAGCAACGAGCCCAATGTACGTCTACGGGAAAACTGAGCATTTTTGCCGCAATCCCCCCTGGGGGTCCTTTTAGGGTCTAAAAACATCTGAAATCGATGGGAACAGTGCTCAAATGACACAGGAACATCATGTGGAATACCCCTGGAAGCATTTCTAACTCCTAGTTCACTGCTGTAACCAATGTTGTCAGAGTGTGACGCCACTTTTAAAGAAGCACACCAAAATAAACAAAAACAAAATGGATTTTCCAGGGAAATATGTTAAAAAACATCCTTTCCAGGGTAATAATTTATATGTAAGGCAAAATAAATAACCCCCAAAAATAGTACCTCCACCACTTCGTCTATGTTCACACATAGCGTTTTTGATGCGTTTTTCAACTTTAGCATTGCTTTCAACCAATACAGATTCACATATACTGTACATTCACTGGGAAATGTCATTTTAACATTTAACAACCTTAGCTGGCCATGTGGTGTGTGACAAATCATCAGACACATCCTGTTTCATTTATGAAGGAAGGACTCTGAAAGTCACAAAGCCTATTTTTATAGGGGCATCAGGCGGCATTAATCTTCTTAAAGGGCCATCAGCTGGCTGGCTATGCTTTGTTGTTCCCATTATTAAACAGTTGGTCTCCTATACTGTTATTGCCTATGCAGTGAGTGGCTGGGCTGACAAAAATTAGGATGCATCCCAATACACCGTTGACGAGACGTACAGGAGGGCCTCGTGAAAAAGTATTCCAATTATAAGAAAATGGGTCTCCCATAGTGTTTTCCTATGCATTGAATGCAAGGCCTGCCCCACACCAAAGTAATATGCACCCCAGTAACCCTTTCAACAGACGTACTTGAGGGCCTCATGACAAAAATGTTCCCTTTAGAAGACAGTGTGTCTCCCATAGTGTTAACCTATGCATTGAATGCAAGGCCTGCCCCGCACCAAAGTAACACGCACACCAATAAGCCTTTGAACCCACGTACTGGATGGCCACATGAAAACCAAGTTCACATTATTCATTTGGTACTCCCATACTGTTTGCTTATGCATTGAATACAAGGCCTGCCCTGCACCAAAAGTAACACGCACCCAATAACATTTGGAACAGACGTCCTGGATGGCCACCTGAAACCAAAGTTCTCATTTTTTCATTTGGTACTGCCATACTGTTAACCTATGCATTGAATGCAAGGCCTGCCCTGCACCAAAGTAACACGCACCCCAATAACCCTTTCGACAGACATTCTTGAGGGCCTCATGACAAAAATGTTCCCATTAGAAGATAGTGTGTCTCCCATAGCATTAGGCTAGGCATTGAATGCAAGGTCTGCCCTGCCCCAACGTTACATGCACATGTCTCCCATAGCATTAGGCTAGGAATCGAATGCAAGGTCTGACCTGCCCCAACGTTACACGCACACCAATAACCCTTTGAACCAATATACTGGATGGCCACCTGAAAGCATTGGTCCTATTAATTTGGTACTCCCATATTTTTTTGCCAAGCAGTGAATTGTTGAGCCTGAAGAACCTACATTGGAGAATGTCAGTGTTGAGGATGAAGAACCGGCAGTGGAGAATGTCAGTGTTGAGTCTGGAAAACCTGCAGTGGATAATATCAGTGTTGATGCTAAAGAACCTGCAGTGGACAATTGCAGTGTTGAGGCTAAAGACCCAGCAGTGTAGCATTGCAGTATTGAGGCTGAAGAACCTTTATGGTAGCATTTCAGTGTTGAGGAAGAACACCAGCAAGGGAGCATTTCAGTGTTGAGCCAAAAGAACCTGCAGTGGACAATTGCAGTGTTGAGGCTAAAGACCCTGCAGTGGACTGTTGCAGTGTTGAGGATAAAGACCCTGAAGTGGACAATTGTAGTGTTGAGGCTAAAGACCCAGCAGTGTAGCATTGCAGTGTTGAGGCTGAAGAACCTTTATGCTAGCTGTTATGTTTTGTAGCTGAGGAGAGTAAGCAAAAATGGCAATACACCAGAGAGGCTGGAACCTATTGGATTGCAGTAACCTGAACTAACCACACAACTAGAGGTAGCCGTGGATCGTTCCTACGTTGATCCTAGACGCCTCGTCACAGCCTGAGAGATAACTACACCTAAAGGCAGAAGGTGAAAAGCTATCTGCCCCGGAGCAGATCCCCAAAGAAAATAGGAAGCCCCCAAACATGTAATGGCAGTTAGACAATAAGAAACACGGACACAGACAGAAAATAGAATGAGCAAACGCTGGGGCCCAATCTGTCTAGACAGAAAAGTACAGGAAAGGATACTCACTGCAATCCAATAAAAACCCTAAAAAATACCAACTCTACTGATTGCAAAAACACCTGAGATCACACGACCTTTACCACCTAAATCAGTTCTCTGGTGTAACAAAACTAAGCACTGCCACTGAAAAAACAGGAAAAAGCAAATGAACAAACAACAGTGGCTCCAGATAAACTGAGAGGAGCACAAGCCCCCCGGAGGGGACCTGGCTGACCTCCACAGAAGTGCAGGGAACAATGCAAAAAGCAAGCACAAAAATAAAAGCAGAAAATATCTTATCTGATAGCAGAAGATGCAGGCAAGACTCAGCAAACTTTCAAATGAACCAGGAACCACAATTGAGACAAGAACAATTGATTACCGGCAACCATCATGGGAGGGAACCTCCCTTATATAAGACCAGTCCGTGATCCCAGATTGCCATTCCTCGCTGAAAGGTTCAGTACTGTCAGTAACCACCAGAGGGAGCCTCTGCTCAGAAACCATTTTTAGCACATTCATAACAGCTAGCATTGCAGTATTGAGGAAGAACACCCTGCAGTGGAGCATTTCTGTGTTGAGCCAAAAGAACCTGCAGTGGAGCATTGCAGTGTTGTGGCTAAAGACCCGGGGATGGACAATTGCAGTGTTGACGCTAAAGACTCAGCAGTGTAGCATTGCAGTGTTGAGGCTGAAGAAACTTTAGGTAGCATTGCAGTGTTGAGGAAAAACACCCAGCAGTGGTGCATTTCAGTGTTGAGCCAAAAGAACCTGCAGTGGACAATTTCATTGCTGAGGCTAAAGACCCTACAGTGGACAATTGCAATGTTGAGGCTAAATACACAGCGGTGGACAATTGCAGTGTTGAGGCTAAAGACCCAGCAGTGGACAATTGCAGTGTTGAGGCTGAAGAACCTTTAGGGTAGCATTGCAGTGTTGAGGAAGAACACCCGGCAGTGGAGCATTACAGTGTTGAGCAAGAAGAACCTGCAGTGGAGAATTGCAGTGTTGAGGATGAACACACAGCAGTGGAGCATTGCAATGTTGAGCCTATAGAACCAGCAGTGGAGAATTGCAATGTTGAGGCTGAAGACCCAGCATTGTAGCATTGCAGTGTTGAAGATGAACAACCAACAAAGTTCACATTATTAGGAAGTGGGTCTCCCATACCATTTGCCTATGCAGTGAATTCAAGACCTGACCCAAATTTGGCCGCACTCAAATATCACTTAGAAGGGACGTGGAGGAAGTCCTCCTAAAAATCTGTTTCCATTACAAAAGAGCGGGTCTCCTATTTTTGTAATGCGGCCGACAAACAATTCCCCCTGGGGAGTACACATCGACATACTGTCTCAACATTTTTGTTACAGGCATCATAAATACCTGAAGAGACGTGGAGGATGGCCTCAGAAAAAGATCTTCCCAGTTTAAAGGGGATTTTCCTGGGAAATATGTCAAGGAACATCCTTTGCAAGGTAATGACTTTTATATAAGGCAAAATAATTAACCTAAAGCAAAAATGTTACTCCACCACTATGTTCACGGGTAGCTTTTTTGATGCGTTTTTCAACGTTACCATTGCTTTCAAACAATACAAATGCATTTACTGTGAAATGTCATTGTAGCATTTAGCAACCTTTGCTGGCTATGTGGTGTGTTACACATCATCAGACACATCTTGTTTCATTTATGAAGGAGGATCTCTTAAAGTCACAAAGCCTATTTTTATTAGGGCATCAGTAGGCATTACTATTCTTAAAGGGCCATTATTAAACAGTGGGTCTCCTATACTGTTATTGGCATGGAGTGGCTGGGCTGGCAAAAATTAGCACGCACCCAAATACCCCTTTGATGAGAAGTACAGGACTGCCTCATGAAAAAGTGTTCAAATGATAAGAAAATAGGTCTCCCATAGTGATAGCCTATGCATTAAATGCAAGGCCTGTCCTGCACCAAAGTAATACGCATCCCAATAAGCCTTTGAACCTACGTACTGGATGGCCACAGGAAAACCAGGTTCACATTATTCTTTTGGCACTGCCATAGTGTTAGCCTAGGCATTGAATGCAAGGCCCGCCCTGCACCAAATTCAATCGCTCTCCAAAAATCCTTTGAACCAACATACTGGATGGCCAAAGGAAAACCCAGTTCACATTATTCATTTTGTTCTGCCATAGTATTAGCCTATGCAGTGAATGCAAGGCCTGACCTGCTACAAAGTCACATGCACCCCAATAAGCCTTTGAACCCAGACACTGGATGGCCACAGGAAAACCCAGTTCACATTATTTAATTGGTTCTGCACCCAAATAAGCCTTTGAACCGACGTACTGGATGGCCACAGGAAAACCCAGTTAACATTATTCATTTGATTCTGCCATAGTATTAGCCTATGCATTGAATGCAAGGCCCGACCTGCCACAAAGTCACATGCACCCCAATAAGCCTTTGAACCCAGACACTGGATGGCCACAGGAAAACCCAGTTCACATTATTTAATTGGTTCTGCACCCAAATAAGCCTTTGAACCGACGTACTGGATGGCCACAGGAAAACCCAGTTAACATTATTCATTTGATTCTGCCATAGTATTAGCCTATGCATTGAATGCAAGGCCCGACCTGCCACAAAGTCACATGCACCCCAATAAGCCTTTGAACTGACGGACTGGATGGCCACAGGAAAACCCAGTTCACATTATTCATTTTGTTCTGCCATAGTGTTAGCCTATGCAGTGAATGCAAGGCCCGACCAGCCACAAAGTCACATGCACCCCAATAAGCCTTTGAACCCAGGTACTGGATGGCCACAGGAAAACCCAGTTCACATTATTCATTTGGCTCTGTCATAGTGTTAGCCTATGCAGTGAATGCAAGGCCCGATATGCTACAAAGTCACATGCACCGCAATAAGTCTTTGAACTGACGTACTGGATGGACACAAGAAAACCAAGTTTACATTATTCTTTTGGTACTGCCATAGTGTTAGCCTAGGCATTGAATGCAAGGCGCCCTGCATCAAATTGAAACGCACTCCTAAAAGCCTTTCAAGCGACGTACTGGCTGGACGCAGGAAAACCAAGTTTACATTATTATTTTGGCACTGCCATACTGTTAGCCTATGCATTCAATGCAAGGCCCCCTTGCCACAAAGTTACAAGCACACCAATTACCCTTTGAAACGACGTACTGGATGGCCACATGAAACAAAAGTTCCCATTATTATTATTTTTTTTTACTACCATAAAGTTTGCCCATGAAGTGAATGCAAGGCCTGGCCCAAATTTGCACGCACTACAATCCCCCTTCGGAGAAACGTAGAGGAGGGCCTCATAAAAAATTTTCACATTACAAAGGTGCGGGTCTCCTATACTTGGAATGCCCATACATTATGTGTATGGGCTGACAAACATTTTCTCCTGGGGGGTACACATCAATATAGTGTGTAAACTTTTTTTTTACGGGCATCATAAACACCCTGGAAAACAGTAACGTGGATTCCTACACAGTTGCTGCTGGGAAGGTGCAGGTTTTTAGTAAAAATATGGCTGATGAATCGCTGGATGAAGTGATCAGGAAAAGGGGCATGGTGACGGTAGGAATGGGAACGTACAGGATTAATAACAGCCATGGCTATGGGAGGTATGAGAGCCAGGACACAGTCTACAATGATTCGTCGTTTAGCCACCACCAATTACTAGAATGCGTTTCATGCCTGTCAGAAGATCGGTGTAACAGATGCGTGCCTGAAGCTCGGCATAAAAGATGACCGTAAGAAATAGGTTGCCAAGATGCATGTGTCCGTATAAAGGGCAAAGTGCAACATGTTTGTGAGATGCTGAATTAGAGAAAGCAGATCAGTGTTGGGGGAAAACCAAACAAATTGATGGATGCTCGTGAAAAACTAAGTTTAAAGAGGAGTGCACCGGCCATAACTATCAACACACCCGTGGCACAAGGTTCTTCATCTTCACTCATACATATTACCAATAATATACAAATGTCACAGCCGAAAACTATTTGTACCAGTGTAACGAACACTGTTAAAGGAATGCCAATAAACGTAGTTAACCAAGAACCTGGGAAACAACAGATTTCCTCTTTACAAGATATGGGCGATGATGATATTGATGACGACTTTGAACTTTACCACAACCCCACCAAGAAGATGAAAATCACATCTGCAAAGAATGTATGGAAATTCATTTCCTCTTGGGCAAACTTTACCTCTTACTAAAGTGATTCAGAATGATGCATACACAGCTCCCATGTCTACTCAGCAGGAGACTTGAGCAATCGACACCTTTATTGCACACAAAGGCTCTAACCAATGTGTCATGGACACTTGTCACAAAGAAGGCCAGTTCATAAAGAGTCTGTCTTTAGCTCTTTAGAAGGCATAAATATGACCATTAATAATTTGTATCCAAGAGTCACAGAGGAAGATATCGTTGAGCTTTTCTGGGTATGCGGTGCCTTGAAGCGCCCCAGCTTGTTGAGCTCTGGAGTTGCAGAGTTTGTGTTTGTAAGAAAGGAAGATGCAGTTGCTGCCTACAAAAAAATACAACAACAGATACCTAGATGGACAACCAATGAATTGCATTATTCCTTTGAATGGTATTGTGATAACATCAGACCAGCCCATACTTCTAAGATTAAGTGACACCCCACCAATCAAAGAAGGAAGGTTGATGTCTAAAGGTACTGCCACACTAAACAATCCCGCTAGCGATCTAGTTAACGTCGCATACTAATGAGATCGCTAGCGTGATTGTTATAATATCGCTAGTAGCTGCCTAATTTAGCGATGTCGTTAAGGACGCTATCGCGGTTAGCGATCTCCTTAACGACTTTGGCGGTACAAAAACACCGCACATCGCTCACAAAAAGGTGCCACACTCAGCGATATATGCTCACCAGCGGGACGCCAACGATAAAAATAGGGTCCAGAACAATGTGAACGATGAACGAGATCACAGCAGGGGCACAGCAGTGGCCACGTCGTTGCTACATACCACACACACCGGCGTCACTAACGAGATTGCTAAATAGTTACGTTCTTTAGCGATCTCGTTAGCGACGCTGTTTAGTGTGGCATACCCTTAAAGAAACACAAACTCCTCCTCCTCTAGTGTTGCTTAAAATCCTCCAGCTGAAGTTGATCCTGATACTATCTTAAAAGCACTCTTTAAATCTTCAGGGTTATCAGCAGTCATCCAACCACTTGCATTTAAGATTAAACTCTGATGACAGCAACACAACTTGGAGACTGTACAGTAGTAACAGAGATTCACAATTCACATATGGGCCCAGAGACTCCTAAAAAAAAAATTATTTTCTTTTTGTTTTTTGTTTAACGCTGGTGATGAACACCATCAGGTAGTTGATGTTTGAAGGAGTCTGGCATCAGACATTGGACAATTTATCCTGTTCATAGCATTGTAGTAAAGTTCACCTTTGTTGTGGTGCAGTTGCGTTATTGCATCAAGAATTTCTATTTTCCACTCGCTTTAGTATTGTGATACAGCACGATTATGGTTCTACTGTTCTGTCAAGGGAGGCTAAATAAATGTTGAATAACTTGTTTAACCCTTTAACGACCGCCGATACACCTTTTAACGGCGGTAGTTAAGGGTACTTAAACCACAGCGCCTGTAAGGTTCTGTGTACATGTTCCTGAAACTCAGTTTGTTCGTCAGCCATTTTACTTTCTGTCTTGCTGCAGCTATCTTGCCCTCAGTCAAAATGGAGTTTCCAGCTTGCATGTTCCCGCCCTGATTCTCTCCTTTTGCTTCTTAAGCAGCCACAGCTGAGCAATCAGTGCTTCAGAATCTAGCCTGCAGTGAACCTGTGATCTGACTCCTAAAGCCTTGGACCTTGTACTCCAACTATTCCTACTGAGGAACTCTGAAGCACTTGTGGACTCTGAACCCTGCTCTTTGAAAGACCCACGTTTGCATGGACTTACGGTAACAGAGAAGAAGATCCTGAACCTGTTGTGGAGAGTGATTGCTGAGCTTAGATTACTCTGGCCTGCTGTGTCTCCTGCTTCTGTGTCTGCAAACTGTGTGACTATTTTTGCCAACTTGTATGAAGTAATACAAGACTTTCTATATCAAACCTGTGTCTCATGTATTTTCATCGCACCCAAGCACAAGACGCTATATGAACTGTACTACATACATTACAAGATTCTGAAGCCAAAACGTTAGTGTCTGCTGGGTCTGGGAAGGCTGTGTCTGCTGTAACTGTGGATATCGGATGTCCGGTTGTACTTTCTGTGATGACAGTGGTTGTGACTTCTCACAACCATTCCAGGTGAGCAATTCCCTTAAGTGTTTTTTTTTTTCTGCAGTGTTACCACAGGTAAACACTATTGTTTTTTTTTTTTTTCTCTTTTCTCTTTTTTGTCTGCTGTAACTGTGGATATCAGATGTCCGGGTGAACTTTCTGTGATGATAGTGGTTGTGACTTCTCACAACCATTCCAGGTGAGCAGTTCCCTTAATTTTTTTTCTCTCTGCAATGTTACCACAGGTAAACACTATTGTTTTTTTTTTCTCCTCTCCTCTTCTTCCAGTACTCCTGTCTTAAAAGATCTGGAAAATGGAGGCCCGCATAAAGGAACTTTGCGGAGTGACTGATAATATCCTTGCAGATTTGCAGAATATAAAGACCCGTTTTTCAAGCCTACAGGACCTCACTAATCACAATTTGCAAGTGTTTGGACAGACTGCCCAGGATTTGCGAGCCAGGATTGAGGTTCTAGAAGAGCGAGTCCAGGCTCCTGCCGTAGCCCCGAGTTCTGGGATTCCCAAGTTGCCCCCTTTTCGTTTTGGCGGTGAACGTGAGAAATTCAGGGGATTTATTAATCAATGCAATCTTTTTTTTTCTGCACATGCTTCACAATTTCCCACTGAACGATCTAAGGTGCTTACTATAATTATGTTGCTTACCAACAAGGCTTTGATGTGGGCAAACCCTCTGATTGAGACTGAGGATGATTGTTTGAATCACCTTGATGCTTTTATTTCAGCCATGGGGCAGGTGTTTGATGACCCCAATCGAGGTGCAACAGCTGAAGCAGCCATGTTAGCTTTGCGCCAAGGTAAGCACTCGGTAGCTGAATATGCCTTGGATTTCAGGAGATGGGCCCTTGATACCACCTGGGACAGTTCCGCCAAAAAATCTATTTTTCGAAAGGGGTTATCTCCACTGATTAAGGATGAACTTGCTCGTGCCGACCCTCCCACTGCGTTAGGTGACTTATTAACTACTGCATCCGTATTGATACTCGTCTGACTGAACGCAGGCAAGAGAGATGGTTCGAAAGCAATCGCACTAACCTTTTCCTACCTGTCACGCGGTCTTATGATATGTGTACGATGTCAGTAAACTATTCTTAAAAGAACAACACTCTATACAACATATAGATTAGCAACATAAGCATGTAAATATAGAATAGATTTACCTGACAGGATATCCGTTGAACTCAGGGTTAATCTTGAGGACTTGATACACTGTCACAGGAAAGAAGAGGACCGGGGGTCTAACCTGACCCTAAACTGGGTCCTAACTAATCCCTCACCTTGGAGGTACTGATAATGGTTCAGAGGTCCAAGTCTCCAGCCTAACCCTGTCTCCTATCAGTCCCTGAACCCTGTAATCAGTCCTAAGAAGGATTCTGATTACCACCAAAGGGATATGGGCTGATCTCTGCTAAATACACAGATTAGATATATAAGACAGACTGGAGAAAACACAGACTTGCATACACACTCAAACACAGAAGGAACATAAATGATCTGGGATATTAAACTCTAAGAAAGGTGAGCTTAAAACAACTAAGGAGCTCTTTAACTTAAAGTCTATACAGATACAATCCTATCTGTGGTCTGCATGAAGAATTTCACTGGCAACTCCCAAACAGACAACCAGAGATTTAAAGGAAACCAATCAACAAATAATTAATTGCAGCCGGGAGAGACTGCACCCATTCCCAGAACTGAGCACAGACAGAATTAACTCCCTAACTGCCAAACACAAAGAAACAGCAACTCAGCTGTGAGAAGTCAGAATGTGCAACCGCGACGATCTTCGTGGCGATGCACACATGACAGTACCCCCCCTTCTACGAGGGGCCTCCGGACCCTCAGGGCCAGGTTTGCCCGGGTGAGTTCTGTGGAAGGTCCGCACCAAACGATCTGCGTTAATGTCAGACGCAGGAACCCACGTCCTCTCCTCTGGACCATACCCCTTCCAATGCACCAAGTACTGAAGGGACCGGCGATTCAGACGTGAGTCAATGATCTTTGACACTTGAAACTCCAAGTTACCATTGACCACCACTGGAGGAGGAGGTAGAGGTGATGGTATAACTGGTGCCACGTACCTCTTAAGTAATGACTTGTGGAACACATTATGAATTTTAAACGTAGGAGGGAGGTCCAGACGAAATGCCACAGGATTAATTATGGAACTGATCCTGTACGGCCCGATGAATCTGGGGCCCAGCTTCCAGGAGGGAACTTTAAGTTTTATATTCCTGGTAGACAACCATACCAGATCGTTCACATTAAGATCTGGACCAGAAACTCTCCTCCTATCAGCCATACGTTTATAACGGTTCCCCATAGCACTCAGATTATTCAATACACCTCTCCACACTGAAGCAAGTGACGACGAGAAACGCTCCTCCTCAGGAACCCCAGAAGGGCCCCCCCCATTGAAAGTACAAAACTGGGGATGAAAACCATATGCCCCAAAAAACGGGGATTTACCAGTGGACTCGCTCCGCCTGTTGTTAAGAGCGAACTCTGCCAGAGGCAAGAAAGAAGACCAGTCCTCCTGGTTCTCTGAGACAAAACACCGAAGATAAGTCTCTAGGCTTTGATTCAGACGCTCTGTCTGACCATTGGTCTGCGGATGAAAAGCCGAGGAAAATGACAATTGCATCCCCCGACGTAAACAAAATGCCCTCCAAAACTTGGACACAAACTGAGACCCCCTATCTGACACCACATCAGAAGGCAACCCATGAAGTCTCACAATCTCCCCAATGAACACCTGCGCCAGAGTTTTAGCATTAGGGAGGGCAGGAAGAGCAATGAAATGTGCCATCTTACTGAACCTGTCAACAACCACCAGTATGACAGTCTTCCCTGACGACTGAGGAAGGTCCGTGATGAAGTCCATAGACAAATGAGTCCATGGACGCTCCGGAAGTTTCAAGGGTAAGAGGGTCCCAGACGGACGGGTATGAGGGGTCTTAGAACGAGCACAAACCCCACAGGACGCGACAAAAGTTAAAACATCTTTATTAACGTTAGGCCACCAAAACCGGCGAGAAAGGAGATCTAAAGTAGCCTTACTCCCTGGATGTCCTGCTAAAGCAGAATTATGATGTGCCTCAATAACTTTTTGTCTCAACTGATTTGGGACAAACAGTCTCCCTGGAGGTCCTGCAGGGGCGTCCCCCTGAGCCTCTAACACCTCCTCCTCAAGCTCAGAACATACAGCCGACACTACCACCCCCTCCTGAAGGATAGGAATCGGGTCATCCGTTTTCCCGGCCCCTGGGAAACTGCGAGACAAGGCATCAGCCTTAACATTCTTAGATCCAGGGCGATAAGTGACAACAAAATTAAACCTGGTAAAAAACAACGACCATCGAGCTTGTCTGGAATTCAGACGCTTAGCAGATTCCAAATACAGCAGGTTCTTGTGATCAGTAATGACGGTGACCGGGTGGACTGCCCCCTCCAAAAAGTGACGCCATTCTTCAAAAGCCAACTTAATGGCCAAAAGTTCCCTATTGCCGATATCATAATTCCTTTCGGCGGACGACAATTTCTTAGAAAAGAAAGCGCACGGATGCCATTTACCAGGGACGGACCCTGGGACAATATTGCACCCACCCCTACGTCAGACGCGTCCACCTCCACAACGAACGGCTGTGATGCATCTGGTTGGATGAGAACGGGTGCCGAAGCAAAACATTTTTTCAAAGAGGAAAAAGCTAGGCAAGCTTTGTCCGACCATTTAGAAAAATCCGTCCCTTTTCTTGTCATGTCAGTGAGAGGTTTGACAACAGATGAGAAATTACAAATAAATTTCCGGTAGTAGTTAGCAAACCCCAGAAAACGCTGCAGAGCCTTAAGATCCTCTGGCTGATCCCATTCAAGCACTGCTCTCACCTTTTCAGGGTCCATACGGAAACCGGAGGCTGACACCAAGAAACCCAAAAACTGAAGTTCCTGTACGGCGAATACACACTTTTCCAGTTTGGCGTATAGTTTATTGTCTCGCAAGATCTGCAACACCTGTCTCACATGCTCCTGGTGAGACACAAGATCTGGCGAGTAAATTAAAATGTCATCCAAATATACGACCACAAACAGCCCCACCAGATGACGAAAAATGTCATTAACAAAATGTTGGAATACTGCTGGTGCAGTAGTCAGACCAAAAGGCATGACAAGGTTCTCATAATGTCCCTCCGGCGTGTTAAACGCCGTTTTCCACTCATCCCCCTCTTTTATCCTAATCAGATTATACGCCCCCCTGAGATCCAATTTAGAGAACCATTTGGCGCCAACAATTTGATTGAAGAGATCAGGAATCAGAGGGAGTGGATACGGATCTCGAACAGTAATCCGATTAAGTTCGCGGAAATCCAAGCAAGGGCGTAGGCCTCCATCTTTCTTCTTCACAAAGAAGAACCCCGCGGCCACTGGGGAAGATGAAGGTCTAATATGCCCTTTAGCCAGACTTTCCGAAATATAATCTTTCATAGCCTGCCTCTCAGGACCAGAAAGGTTATATAACCTAGCTTTAGGTAACTTAGCATCAGGAAGTAAATTAATAGAGCAGTCATACACACGATGAGGAGGCAACTCCTGACACCCCTCCTCAGAGAACACATCCCCAAAGTCCTCCAAAAAAGGAGGCAAAGTACTAGGCACGACCGCACTGATGACTGTGTTCATGCAGTTACTTTTGCAAAACTCACCCCATTGGCTTATCTCTCTGGACTGCCAATTAATCACAGGGTTATGTTTAACCAACCAAGGAAGTCCCAACACAATAGGAGTAGGTAGACCCTCCAACACATAACAAGATAATAGTTCCCTATGTATTGCCCCTACCCGAAGGTCAATGTTATGAACCTCATGAACAAAGCTACCTTGGCCGAGAGGCCTGGCGTCAATGGAGAATATAGGGATCGGTTTGACCAATACACTCAGATGCATACCTTGAGCCTGAGCAAACTGAGCGTCAACCAGATTAGCCCCGGACCCACTATCAAGAAGAACAGAAAATCTCTCCACTCTCGTACCAACCACCACCTCCACTGGTACAAGGAACTGAGAAGAACTAGCGGACGAAATACATACTCCCAGGTTGTCGTCCACCACACAACCTGGGATTAACAGTTTTCCGGCGACTTCTTGCTCAACAAGGCACGGGACGGACATCCCCCAACAAAATGTCCCTCTTTCCCGCAGAAGAAACACCTTCTAGTCCTGCGGCGTACCGCCAATCCCCTCCTACGAAATGATGTCCCTCCCAACTGCATAGGCTCATCCGAACAGACAAGGGGAACCTCAACATAAGGGACTTTAGTGGTAGGTGGAGAAACAACAGGGAGTGGAGTTACCTCACCCCTCTCCCGAAGCCGTCTATCAGTACGGATAGCCAGGGCCATAGCAGCCTCCAGTGATGGAGGAGAATCATACTGAGCCAAAACGTCCTTTAATTTGTCAGAAAGCCCATGACAAAACTGGCTCCTAAGAGCTGGGTCATTCCACTGAGTATCTGTGGCCCATCTACGGAACTCAGAAGCAAATTCCTCCGCCGGACGATCTCCCTGCTGTATCTTACGTAATTTTGTCTCAGCAAGAGAGACCCGATCTGGGTCATCATATACCAAACCCAGGGCAGTAAAAAATCGATCTACAGACTGTAGAGCTGGGGATCCTGGAGGAAGGGAAAATGCCCAGGATTGAGGGTCCCCTTGTAGGAGCGAGATAACAATTCCCACTCTCTGCTCTTCACTCCCTGATGATCGAGGCCGAAGCCGAAAATACAATTTACATGCTTCCCTGAAGGTAAAAAATTTGTCTCGCCCACCAGTGAACCTGTCCGGGAGAGCAACCTTGGGTTCAACTCTGGTTTGCTCCAGGGGAGACAAAACTTTGGACTTAATGTCCGTCAGCTCCATGGATAATCCCTGCAACTGCAGAGCCAGCTGGGCTACTGGATCCATGGCAACTGGGAATAATTTTATTTGGCCAGTGAAAATGTCACGCGGTCTTATGATATGTGTACGATGTCAGTAAACTATTCTTAAAAGAACAACACTCTATACAACATATAGATTAGCAACATAAGCATGTAAATATAGAATAGATTTACCTGACACGATATCCGTTGAACTCAGGGTTAATCTTGAGGACTTGATACACTGTCACAGGAAAGAAGAGGACCGGGGGTCTAACCTGACCCTAAACTGGGGTCCTAACTAATCCCTCACCTTGGAGGTACTGATAATGGTTCAGAGGTCCAAGTCTCCAGCCTAACCCTGTCTCCTATCAGTCCCTGAACCCTGTAATCAGTCCTAAGAAGGATTCTGATTACCACCAAAGGGATATGGGCTGATCTCTGCTAAATACACAGATTAGATATATAAGACAGACTGGAGAAAACACAGACTTGCATACACACTCAAACACAGAAGGAACATAAATGATCTGGGATATTAAACTCTAAGAAAGGTGAGCTTAAAACAACTAAGGAGCTCTTTAACTTAAAGTCTATACAGATACAATCCTATCTGTGGTCTGCATGAAGAATTTCACTGGCAACTCCCAAACAGACAACCAGAGATTTAAAGGAAACCAATCAACAAATAATTAATTGCAGCCGGGAGAGACTGCACCCATTCCCAGAACTGAGCACAGACAGAATTAACTCCCTAACTGCCAAACACAAAGAAACAGCAACTCAGCTGTGAGAAGTCAGAATGTGCAACCGCGACGATCTTCGTGGCGATGCACACATGACACTACCTTCCTCTCCAGCTAAGGAACCTTTGAGTAGGATTACACGGGAACCTGAACTGAACCCATGCAGGTAGACTCTTTACAACGACGGGTTAGTGATGCACGCAAGGAACATCGTTTTAAGGAAAATCTATGTTTCTATTGTGGTAAGTCAGGGCACTTCATTATAAACTGCCCCAGCCGTTCTCGTAAGACTACTGCAGCACTCATTCATTGTGAGTGTTGCGAGAGGGGATCTGTCAGGTCCGAGCCTCAGGCTCCAGAGAGATCTGCAGCAACAGATCTTGATTTCTCGGACTTAAACTCCGTTACCTCTGAGGACGTTGACTGTGTAAACGCTGCCATTTTTCAAGTTTCCTCAGCGGTGTCCCAGCTGAGTTGTAAGAAAAACAATTCTCATTGCTTTCTTTCCATCAAACTCTGGGTTGACTCAGCTTGGGTGTCTAGCTCTGCTATGATCGACTCAGGGGCAAGTGGAAATTTTATGGATGTCTCCTTTGCTCTGAAACAGGGATACGTTCAGTGAAGAAGGCTACTCCAGTACAGATGGAAACTGTGGATGGCTCCCTGCTGACCTCTGGACCAGTGGATCAGGAAACAGAGCCTTTGAGGGTTCTTATGGGTAAAGATCATCAAGAGAAACTGTCCTTTATGCTTATCTCTTCTCCCCACTTTCCCATTATTCTAGGGCTACCATGGCTGCAGGCTCAGAATCCTACCATTAACTGGGAGACCAAGGAATTACACTTTCCAGAGAAACAGATGAGTCCAAAAGTTTCAGCTTGCTCTGTTCCTAAAGGAACCATGTCAGTCCCTGAACTACCAGCTGTATACCAGGACTATGTGGATTTATGTGACAAGAAGAACGCTGACCAGCTTCCTCCTCACCGTCCATATGATTGTCCAATTGAATTATTGCCTGGAGCAGAGATACCTTTTGGTAAGATCTACCCCCTGGCGGGGCCCGAGCTAAAGGCTTTAAAGGATTACATAGACGAAAATCTAGCCAAGGGCTTCATACGCCCCTCTTCATCTCCTGCAGGTGCACCCATCTTCTTTGTAAAGAAGAAAGATGGATCTCTGAGACCATGCGTAGACTATAGGGAACTCAATAAGGTTACTATTAGAAACCGTTATCCATTGCCTTTAATCCCTGAGTTATTGGAGAGAGTGCGACATGCCAAAATTTTCTCTAAACTAGATCTTCGTGGGGCCTATAACTTAGTCCGTATTAGACCTGGGGATGAATGGAAGACTGCATTCAGGTCACGCTATGGACACTTTGAATATCTAGTTATGCCTTTTGGTCTGAGTACCGCCCCAGCCACTTTCCAACACTTGGTGAATGACATCTTCAGGGATCTCCTAGATACATTCGTGGTAATTTATTTGGATGATATTCTAATTTTTTCTAACTCCACAGAGGAACATCATGGACATGTGAGAATGGTCTTGGAACGTCTAAGACAAAATCATCTTTACATCAAACTTGAAAAGTGTGAATTCCATAGGACCGAAATTCAATTTCGGGGGTATGTACTGTCTACACAAGGAATTAGTATGGATGGAAGCAAAACCCAAGCCATCAAGGATTGGCCAAGTCCTAGAAATGTGAAGGAGGTACAGCGCTTCATCGGGTTTGCCAACTTCTATAGACGTTTCATTAGAAATTTCTCTGAGGTAGTGTCACCTATCACCCAACTTACCCGGAAAGAGTCTAGGTTCTCCTGGACTCCCCAAGCCCAGGAAGCATTTTCCCGTCTAAAAGATAAATTTACCACTGCACCTATCCTAGTACATCCCAACCCCGAGCTTGCCTTCATAATAGAGGTGGATGCTTCAGACTGTGCCGTTGGAGCTATACTCTCTCAGAGAACAGGTGAGAAGAATGTCTTGCATCCCTGTGCCTTCTTTTCCCAGCAGTTGTCTTCGGCTGAGAGGAACTACGATGTGGGCAATAGAGAGTTGTTGGCCATTATTGCCGCCTTCAAAGAATGGAGACACCTTCTTCAGGGAGCTGCACAGCAAATAGTCGTCCTGACAGATCATCGTAACCTTGAGTTTATCAGGTCGGCTAAGTGCCTGACTCCTCGCCAGGCTCGCTGGAATCTTTTCTTAAACCAATTTAATTTTATCATTTCTTATAGACCAGGATCGCGCAATGGAAAGGCTGATGCACTCTCTAGGATTTACTCAGCAGAGACACGTCCAATTACTCCTCCTAAGACTATTCTTCCTGACTCTAGATTCCTAGGAGTAATTCATAATCAAGACCTACTTAAGGACATCAAGGAAGCATACCATGCGGATTCCTTTTTGGCACAACCCCCAAGTGACGTAAGTCTTGTCTTTAAGAATGGTGTGTGGATTCAGGGACAACGCCTGTATATTCCTGAAACAGTCAGATTGAGAGTATTGCAACTCATTCACGATTCCAAGATAGCTGGGCATAGAGGAATTCTAAAGACACAGGAATTTCTCTCTCGTTTCTTTTGGTGGCCCACTTGCAGGAAGGATGTTTTAAACTATGTCACTTCATGTGAAGTCTGTGCAAGATGCAAAACACCTCGCTCCTCACCAACTGGTCTGTTACAACCTCTTCCCACCCTGTCCCGCCCGTGGGGATCCATTTCTATGGACTTCATTGTGGAGTTACCAACCTCTCAAGGGAAGAACACCATTCTAGTGGTGGTTGACCGTCTAACAAAGGCAGCTCATTTTATCCCTTGTGTCGGCTTACCCACTGCAAAACAGACATCAGATTTGATGATTAAAGATGTGTTTCGCTTACATGGAGTACCGGATGAGGTTATTTCGGATCGAGGGGTGCAATTCACTTCTAGCTTTTGGCAAAATTTCTGTGCAGCATTGGACATTAAAGTAAACCTTTCTTCTGCTTTTCATCCCCAGACTAATGGACAGACCGAACGAACCAATCAAACCCTGGAGCAGTATCTCCGCTGCTTTATCTGCCACCTACAGGATGATTGGGTGGATCTACTTCCATTAGCTGAGTTCTCGTATAACAACTCTCAGAGTGCCTCCACTAAGCAGTCTCCTTTTTACTCTAATCTAGGTTATCATCCTAACATTCTACCACGATTTCCCATAGAAACACCTTTACCAGCAGTGGCTGAAAGAATCACGTCTTTACAGAAGAATATGGATCTTCTAAAGGAGAATCTGGAATCGGCTCAGGAAAGGTACAAGAAAGCAGCAGATAAATTTCGTAAACCTGCACCAGCTTTCAAGGTAGGAGACTTGGTCTGGCTGTCAACCAGAAATCTTAAGTTAAGGATTCCATCGTCTAAGTTGGGACATAAGTACATTGGACCCTATAAAATCAGTAAAATTATAAGTGCCGTTGCTTGTCGTCTTCAACTGCCCAGAACTATGAGAATTCACCCTGTCTTTCATGTATCCCTACTAAAGGCTGCGACACCCAATACGTTTCCTGGACGTTCTTCTCCTTGCCCTGACCCAGTGCTAGTCGATGGTCAGGAAGAATTTGTGGTGGAAAGGATTTTAGATTCCAGGTTGTATAGAAATCAGTTACAATATCTGATTAAATGGCAGGGCTACCCAGTGGAGGACAACTCATGGGAACCAGTCAATAACGTTAATGCTCCTCGCTTGCTCCGTCAGTTTCATCAGAGGTACCCACACAAGCCTGGCCTGAGGTCATCCGGAGGTTGTCCCTAAGGGGGGAGTAATGTAAGGTTCTGTGTACATGTTCCTGAAACTCAGTTTGTTCGTCAGCCATTTTACTTTCTGTCTTGCTGCAGCTATCTTGCCCTCAGTCAAAATGGAGTTTCCAGCTTGCATGTTTCCCGCCCTGATTCTCTCCTTTTGCTTCTTAAGCAGCCACAGCTGAGCAATCAGTGCTTCAGAATCTAGCCTGCAGTGAACCTGTGACCTGACTCCTAAAGCCTTGGACCTTGTACTCCAGCTATTCCTACTGAGGAACTCTGAAGCACTTGTGGACTCTGAACCCTGCTCTTTGAAAGACCCACGTTTGCACGGACTTACGGTAACAGAGAAGAAGATCCTGAACCTGTTGTGGAGAGTGATTGCTGAGCTTAGATTACTCTGGCCTGCTGTGTCTCCTGCTTCTGTGTCTGCAAACTGTGTGACTATTTTTGCCAACTTGTATGAAGTAATACAAGACTTTCTATATCAAACCTGTGTCTCATGTATTTTCATCGCACCCAAGCACAAGACGCTATATGAACTGTACTACATACAATTACAGCGCCGTGAATTCACGGCGCTGTGGAAAAAGTATATAGCGCCCCCCAGAGTCGGATTTTCTCTGGGGTCTCAGCTGCTGGGGTAGCCAAGACCCCAGAGAACATGATTCGGTTTGGTTTTTACCGACCCCACTTTTGCGATTGCTGTTATTAACTGAATAATGGCGACCGCAAAAAAAAAGCCCCGATTCTGCTTTAACTTTCTCTCTCCTCTGATGTGATCACACATCAGAGGAGAGAGAAATAGGGTCCACGATCCCCCCGATACCTCCTGGAGTCTCCAACCCTCCTGCATGCTCCGGTGGGCGCCGCCATCTTGGTCCGGGAAGAAAATGGCGGTCGCATGCGCAGTGCGCCAGCCGACTCTGCCGGCCTGCAGATTCATTCATTCATTGAAGGTGCATTTTGATCACTGTGATAAACCCTATCACAGTGATCAAAATAAAAAAAATAGTAAATAAACCCCTCCTTTATCACCCTCTTAGTAAGGGAAATATAATAAAATAAAGAAAATATATTTATTTTCATTTTTCCATTAGTGTTATGTTTAGGGTTAGGGTTGGAATTAGGGTTAGGGTTAGAATTAGGGTTAGAATTAGGGTGGGAATTAGGGTTAGGGTTGGAATTAGGGTTAGGGTTGGGATTAGGGTTACGGGTGTGTTGGGGTTAGGGTTGGAGCTTGAATTGAGGGGTTTCCACTATTTAGGCACACCAGGGTTCTCCAAACACGACATGGTGTTCAAAAAGTCAAATGGTGCTCCCTCCCGTCCGAGCCTTGCCGTGCACCCAAACAGTTTACCCCCACATATGGGGCATCAGCGTACTCAGGACAAATTGCACACCAATTTTGGGGTTCTAATGTCTCCTGTTACCCTTGGGAAAATAAAAAATAGTAGGCTGAAAAATCATTATTGAGGAAAAAAATGATTTTTCTTTTCACGACTCTGCTTTTATAAACTTCTGTGAAGCACTTGGGGGTTCAAAGTGCTCACCACACATCTAGATAAGCTCCTTGGGGGTCTAGTTTCCAAAATGGGTTCACTTGTGGGTTTTTTTTTACTGTTTAGGCACAATAAGGGCTCTGCAAACACAACATGACGCCCGCAGAAAATTCCATCAAAGTCTGCATTACAAAATGTCGCTCCTTCCCTTCCAAGCTCTTCCATGCACCCAAACAGTGGTTCCCCCCACATTTGGGGTATCAGCATACTCAGAAAAACTGCACAACAACTTTTGTGGTCCAAGTTCTTCTGTTGCCCTTGGGAAAATAAAAAATAGTGGGCTAAAAAATAATTTTTGAGGAAAAAAATGATTTTTTATTTTTGCGGCTCTATGTTATAAACTTCTGTGAAGCACTTGGAGGTTCAAAGTGCTCACCACACATCTAGATAAGTTCCTTAAGGGGTCTAGTTTCCAAAATGGGGTCACTTGTTGGTTTTCACTGTTTAGGCACATCAGGGGCTCTCCAAACGCGACATGGCGTCCAGCCAATTCTGCGTTGAAAAAGTCAAACGGCGCTCCTTCCCTTGCGAGCTCTGCCTTGCGACCAAAAAGTGGTTTACCCCCATATATGGGGTATCAACGTATTCAGGAGAAATTGCACATCAAATTTTGTGGTTCATTTTCTCTTTTAACACTTTTGAAAATAAAAAAAATTGGTTCTGAAGTAAATTTTTTGCAAAAAAAGTTAAATGTTAATTTTTTCCTTCCACATTGCTTCAGTTCCTGTGAAGCACGTAAAGGGTTAATAAACTTCTTGAATGTGGTTTTGAGCACCTTGAGGGTGCAGTTTTTAGAATGGTGTCACTTTTCAGTATTTTCTATCATATAGACCCCTCAAAGTGACTTCAAATGTGATGTGGTCCCTAAAAAAAAATGGTGTTGTAAAAATGAGAAATCGCTGGTCAACTTTTAACCCTTATAATTTCCTAACAAAAAAGAATTGTGTTTCCAAAATTGTGCTGATGTAAAGTAGACATGTGGGAAATGTTATTTATTAAGAAATTTGTGTGACATATTTCTCTGATTTAAGGGCATAAAAATTTAAAGTTTGAAAATTGCTAAATTTTCAAAATTTTCGCCATATTTCCATTTTTTTCATAAATAAATGCAAGTCATATCAAAAAAATTTTACCACTAAGGTGAAGTACAATATGTCACGAAAGAACATTCTCAGAATCAATGGGATTCGTTAAAGCGTTCCAGAGTTATAACCTCATAAAGTGACAGTGGTCAGAATTGTAAAAATTGGTCTGGTCATTAAGCTGCAAATTGGCTCTGTCACTAAGGGGTTAAATGTATTGAATAATCTGTTTCAACTTAAAAGATATTTGTTGTTTGGTAGCTGTAATATCTGGATTCCTACAAATGTATCTCAAGATCTTCATATTCCTGTATATGGGGGGGATTACTAAGTGTCCACCGACTGTTTTCTAGAGAAAAAAATTTTTTATGACTAAGTAATGTTTCACACTGTAAAAATGTTATCTAGAACTGTTCAATCGTAGGCCATACTCATTTCCTTGCGGCTGAAGCATTTTGTGATATCTGTGAACTGAAGACAGAGAAAAGCTGAAGGGAAAAAGATCATGGTAAGGCCGGGATCACACATGCGAGAAACACGGACGAGTCTCGCATGTTAATACCTGGCACTGACACCTGCACTCGGGAGCGGAGCGTTCGGCTGCATGTATTTCTATGCTGCTGCTTGCTCCGCTCCCGAGTGCCGGCGGCAGTGCCGGCGGCAGTGCCGGGTATTAACATGCAAAACTCTTCCGTGTTTCTCCCATGTGTGATCCCGGCCTAATAGTGATCTAAATACTGAGATGTGTACAGAGGAATGCTGGGAGGGCATAGATTGTGTTTTTTTTTTATCAACTTCAGCTGCATTTTAAAAAATTTTATGTAATGCTGGTAATTAAAAAAAGGTACTCTACTGTTGACAGGGTGCAGTGCCATACCACGACTATCTATTTACTCATCCTATACAACCCTTTAATTTTTTAATAATTGATATTTATTTGTACTCCTCATTGGGAGGCGAGGAGACACAAGAAACTCTGCTGAGACCACAGACATCCCTTTGCAAACAATAACGTGGCTGTTGCATCACGGAACACGTTCACCCAGGTGTTCTAGTAGTGGTGTCTGAAGAGATGTGGAGGATGTGTGGTATCCCATTAAGAAGGCATTTCTATGGCATACCTTATATAATGTGCGTTTTCATGCTCGCCATTTTTATGTGGACTGGGCATTTTAAATACATTGTGAGACCTGCCGACAAGCAGCACAAAAATGGTTAATCTTCTCCTCCCTGGCTTTATCAGGTGACAAAGCTCAGTTTTAATATGCATAAGATATCAGGCCTCCATCGTATTTTTTTGGTTGTGTCTTAGCCTACTTATTCACCCAATTTTTCTGCAAGATATTTGAGAGTGGCCTGTCTCCGTCAGATGCCTCATCTATCTGTGGGCTACAAATTGTGACATTTG
The DNA here is from genome assembly GCA_033576555.1 of Oophaga sylvatica. Lineage (NCBI taxonomy): Eukaryota > Metazoa > Chordata > Amphibia > Anura > Dendrobatidae > Oophaga > Oophaga sylvatica. Next base: position 359,816,104 of record JARQOD010000001.1, on the reverse strand, counting down.
AGTCCTCCATTGAAATGTTTTTTCCTGTCCTTACTTACGTTATTGCCACCAGTTTGATGAAAAAAAACATTTTTACCTTCAGGCCAGATATTTTAAACTGTGGGTTTCCCACACACGGATAACATATAAGTTCGCTCCAAATTCAGCCATTTTGAGTGAACTTGGAAAATAATGTAGTACATTTAAAATGGGCAAGGCATGTGGCAAGGGACGGGGAAGTGGACGTGATGCTGATGGTGCATGCAGAGGCTGAGGCAAGCTGAAATTGGGCAACACCAAACAACCACATCTTATCTCTAGACCTTCCTGTCACAATTACTAGGGGAACGCATCAGCACACCACATATTGAATCCAGATCAGTGTCAAAAGGTTGTTGGTTGGATAGCGGATAATGATTTCAGTCACTTTGCCACTACCAGTCACTTAGCCACCAGCACCAGCACCCTGTTTTTCACGCAGTCAAGTCTGAGTAGCCGTGAGTCTGGACTGCATATTCCTCACCCTGATCCTCCTTCTTCCCATCATGTCGATTGCCTGTAGACAACTGATCCCACACTTGGACACTCCCAAGAGCTGTTCACTTTACCATTTATATATATTCAGGCCTCTCGCACGATACACATGAAGCGGGGCAAGATGATATCGCATGTAGTGCTGCCCAAATATTTGAGCAGCCATGGTCACACGAAGGCGATGGTGGAAACGTGTCACAAGAGGTGGACAATAATGAGACACAATTACCATAAAGTCAGGAGGAGGACCAGGGTGCGGAAGTGGAAAACGTGGAGGATGATATTATTATTATTTGTCATTTTTATAGAGCCATTTATTCCATGGCACTTTACCTGTGAAAAAGGGGCATACATAGACAAGTACACTAAACTTGAGCAATACAAGGCACACGCAAGTACAGAAGGAGAGAGGACCCTTCCCACGAGGGCTCACAGTCTACAGGGGATGGGTGTGGATACACTAAGAGAGGGTAGAGCTGGTTGTGCGGTTCAGTATACTGAAGGTCACTGCCGGTTGTAGGCTTGTCGGAATAGATTGTTCTACAGGTTCGTTTTGAATGTTTCCATGGTAGGCAGTAGTTTGATGTGTTCGGGTAGAGAGTTACAGAGTATGAGTGAAGCACGGGAGAAGTCTTGCATGCAATTGGGGGAAGAAGAGATAAGAGGGGAGTAGAGAAGAAGATATTGAGAGGATCAAAGGTTGCATGTAGGTAAGTCCAGGAGACCATGTCACAGATTTATGGAGGTGACAGGTTGTGGATGGCTTTGTATGTCATAGTTTTAGGGTTTAGAGAGGAGAGACTTAGGAATAACGGGGAGACAGGTGGATTAGTCGGGCAGCAGAGTTTAGGATAGATTGTAGTGGTGCAAGAGTGCTAGAGGGGAGGCCAGAGAGTAGAAAGTTGCAATAGTCAAGGCAGGAGATGATGAGGGCGTGCAAAATCGTTTTTGCAGTTTCTTGGTCAAGGAATGTAAGGATCCAGGAAATATTTTTTGAGTTGGAGTCGGCAGGAGGAGGCAAGGGCTTGGATATGTGGCTTGAAAGAGAGGACAGAGTCGAGGATCACCCCGAGGCACCGATCATGCGGGACTGGGGAAAGTGATCAGTACAGTGAGATGGTTGAAAGATGACGAATTCTGTTTTGTCCATGTTCACTTTTAGAAAGCAAGCAGAAAAGGATGAACAGATAATTGTTATGTCTAGGTGGCTGAGGAGGCAGGAGCAAAAAACCACATAGGCAGCCTAACACCAGAGAGGTTGGAAACTAATAGGTTGCAGACCCCTAAACTAACCGCATAACTAGAAGTAGCCGTGGGATGTTCCTACTGTGCCCTAGACGCCTCGTCACAGCCGGAGATATAGCTATCCCTGAAGATGGCAAAAGGAAAGCTAACTGCCCCAAAAGAATAGGAAGCCCCCAGACATATAATGGCGGTTAGACAAGATGAAAATACGAACACAGACAGAAAATAGATTGAGCAAACGCTGGGGCCCAAAACTGTCTAGATAGGACAGCAAAGGAGAGAATACTGTCTGCAACCCAAAAAACCCTAGGAAAAACTCCAACACTTCTGACTCCAAAAATACTGAGACCACACGGCCTCGACCACCTATATCAGATCTCTGGTGTGGACACGTAGCAACCCAGCAGTAAAATATCACAAGAACTGAGCAAATGAACAAATACAAAAAGAGAACGGAGACCAGCCAAAGCCCCCCAAAGGTGACCCGGCTGAAGACAAAAAGCAATGCAGCAAAAAGCAAGGCAAACCACAGCAAAAAAAACTGAAAGAGACTTATCTGAATGCAAGCAGGAGACAGCAGAAAAGCAAGCTGAATTCCAACCTAGACCAGGAAGAACAATTGATCACCGGCAAGGATCATGGGAGGTCAGCTCACTTATATCAGGCCAGTCAGTATCACCTGACAACCACTCGTCAACTGCAGGTGTAGGACTCTTGGTGTTCAACATAGGTTCAATACCCTTAGCAACCACCAGAGGGGGCTTCAGCTCCGAAGTCGTCTCCAATACGTCCACAACAGATAATGTGTGATTTTGGTCAGTAAGTAGGTGAAGTCAGGTCGAGAAAGGTAGAACTGCGTATCATCGCTATAGAGATGATATTGCAAACCATGGGATTCTATGAGCTGTCCCAGGCCGAAGGTGTAGATAGAGAAGAGTAGGGGTCCTAGAACTGAGCCTTAGGGAACACCAAAAGACAGGGGGCAAGGTGAGGAGGTGGTATGGGAGAGGGAGACACTGAATGTCCCTGTAACACCAACACAACAAAAGTTGCCAGTACAACTGTTAGGTCTTCCCAAGTCTGGTTGTTTTTTAAAGACTCTGCCAATAACCCCAAACAGGCCATTTGCACCACTGGCCATGCCAGCTTCAGCAGGGGTAGCAAAAATATCAGCCTGTCCTCCACCAGCATGATCAGGCACATGACAGAAAAGCCGAACACCAGCCCCCAGGAACAGTGTCTGCGGGTAATACCACTGTTTCTTCCTCTGTTGTGCATGCAAGCAAATCCCCTGTCCATGGTGCATGCGAAGATGCTTCCTGCCCTGCATCTGTCGTTGCACACAAACTCAACTAGCACCATCAACAAGCACGTCTACGTCCTTGTCCCATTGCAGCGTTTAGTTGTCCATACCCCAGTCCTTGGAACGCAAGCGGAAATATCCAGCCAAAGCCCCAAAGACCACAGTACTAAATTCAAGCATTTCTCGTCTGCTTGTGCTCCAAATGTTGCCTTTTAGGCTTGTGGAGATGGAATCTTTCTGCAACCTGATTTCGGCGTACATCCAAAAGAACGCTGTCCCCAGCAGCCACTATTTATCCCGGTGTGCCGTTACGGCATTACACATGCATGTGTCCCACTACATTACCCGGGCCCTCAACCATGCTGTTACTGGGAAAGTCTACCTAACCACGAACACGTGGACAAGTGCTTTTGGGCAGGGATGGTACATCTCACTGACGACACACTTGGTTAACCTTAATGGAAGCCGGGACCCAGTGGGACATTGTGATGGAACACATCCTCCAGACGCCGAGGATTGCGGGCCCTACATCAATCAGGCTTGCCCCCAGTCTACAGCTCCGGCACCTCCTCCTCCTCTTCATCCTCCATCTCCGAAATGAACACATCAGTCACAAGCTGGAAACACTGCAGCATTGCCTCAGCCAAGCGGCAACTGGCTGTGCTGAAGCTAATATGCTTAGGTGACTAACCGCACAATGTTGGAGAGTTGTGGACAGCTCTGAAAGAACAGGCAGATCTGTGGCTGACACCGCTGAACCTACAGCCAAGCATGGTCATGTGACAATGGCCGGAACATGGTTGCGGCTTTGAGGCGAGGCGAGCTCAGACACGTACCATGCCTGGCCCATGTGCTTAACCTCGTTAACCTCGCTTGTGAAAGCATGCCGCCCTGTGTGCCCATTTTAGAAAGTCAACTACAGCTTCAGCTGCCCTTGCCGTTCTTCAGCGGCGTTTGCAGCTTACGGCTCACTGACTGGTGTGTGATGTCCCCATGCGTTGGAACTCTACACTGCACATGTTGGAAAGAATTTGTGAGCAGAAGAGGGCAGTTGTTGATTACCATCATCAACAAGGCCATTGGTATTCAGTTCCGACTTTACACATAAGATCTCAGGAGTGGACATGGATGTCAAACATATGTACCATCCACCTAAACGTTGAGGAATCCACCAAGATGGTGAGCGTCAATGACGCCATAATTAGCATCACTATCCCGCTTCTCTGTGTTCTAATAATACAAATAATCATTATATAGCGCCAACATATTTACAGTTTAACATTTTACAACACAACAGTCTGAAGTAACAACGTTAACAATAATACAATAATTAAAGCAAAATAAAACAACCCTGCTCATGAGAGTTTACAATCAACAATGAGGTGGGGGAACTAAAAAGTACAGGAATGTATTTACAATGATGTATTTACAATGATGTATTTACAATGATGTATTTACAATGATAGTGCAGAGGTTAGTCGAAAGTCAAGAATGGCCTGAGGACAAGGAGGAGGAGGAGCGCATGGTCAGTCATCCTTTTGGTGAATACATAGAAGTCTTGCCTGTTAGCAGTCTGGCATGCATTGGTTGAGTTATGTTACGCTGCCTTTCTCGTTACCCTTGCGTTCTCCAAATTTGGGCTGATAGGCAATATTATTATTATCTCTTATTCCAGAGGCAGACAGGTGTACTAAAATGTTGCAGTACCAGAGGGCCCTTCTTGCAGAATTATTAAAAAAAAATCCCATCTCAAAACACTGGTGGCAGAGGTCACAGTTCGTTGGACAACCAAGGAGTATAGGTGCAAGAGACACAACTCCAATCCAGCAGAGGCAGTGGAACACTGGCAAAGTTATTGGAGAGTTTTCTCAGACCCTCACATCGCCCTGGCTCTGAGGCGCGGGGTACTCTCACAAGAAGTGCAAAGTTTGGGAAGATGCTGAGGGAGTACCTTGCTGACCGTACCAACGTCCTCTGTCATTCCTCTGTGCCTTATAATTATTGGTTATCCAAGCTGGACACATGGCATGAACTGGCTATCTCTACTGCGCAAGTGCGCTGTACTCACAGTCATGGAGTGCACGGCGCCTTGCTCTCTAGTGGTCACTGGCACACGGTGCATCGCTCTTTGGCAGTACCGCTTTTAGCGTCGGGAGCCAACGGGAACAGTCCTTCGCGGCGCCAGTGCTCTAAGGACGGAGTACGCTGCTCAGCCTCCTACGCGCTGCTAGTCCCTGCATAAATCTCTGCTGTCGTGTCCGCTTTCTCTTAAGCTGGCCTCCATGCCTCTAGGTCACCGGGTCTGTCTGCTGCAGTACGTTGCAGTGCCGGCGCTTCGGGTGCGTAGTGCACTGCCCCCCTTGCGGCTCATACACTGACAGCAGGGGACTCACTCCTGCTTTGCGTGTTTTTTCCCTCAGCTTCCGGCCAGGTTCCCTGTCTAAACACAGTCTTGACAGTTCTGGACCCGGCTGCACGGTACCTGCAGCCTGGTTTTCCTGAGTCCATACATATCTGGCCAATCAGTTCTTTAATGCAAGCATCATATAAGGCATGTTCTAATTTTCAAGAGCAAACTGTACATTACATCCAGAATATTTTTACTTTGAAGGACTCTGTGGATCTCACAGTCCACACGATGATACAAGTCTCATACTTCCAAATTTTGGTGGTAAATCATTGTTACACAGATAGGTTGTGTAACGAATGGAAGCGGAGGCAGAGATGGTGAAGTTCACATTCGTCTTTATTTTTTAATGTGGAACCTCGAGACCGCGGTCCGGGGGGCTCCGAAGGGGGCGTGACTAATGAGCCCCGGGTACCCGTAGTAAGGCCCCTCGAACAGGACCAGAATGGAATACCCGGAGGACACAGGTGCTATCTCCAGTTAGACCCCGGACACGTGACAGCTGTCCCAGAGGGACCAAAAGGATAACAGATATATACAGAGACCGTGGAGGGTTCTTGACGGAGATGAGTAAGGTCCTGGTCCAGAATGGATGGTGGCAGGCTGGCTCCAGTGACCTTGTCACAGTCCACGGGTACGGATGGCTGATGGCGGAACGGGATGACACTTGCGCCAGTAATAACCGAGATAGTCCAGGTTAGCCAGATACGGGTTAGCAATGATCTGTGGAGACAAATAGTATAAGCGAAGCACAGAGACTGCAGACGCAGCGAAGACAGATCAGGAACAGAACCAGATGTAGCAATGATAAAACACGTTGCTCCGGCACTCCCCTTATGGTGGAGTGACCAGATATAGTACTGAGTGCGCTGCCATTGGTTAATTGGCTATTTAAAAAAATGCACGCTGCCCCTTTAAGAGAGACGGTGGGCGCGGCCTCATGTCCTAAGCAATCTATCTGGAGGTGTGCTAGCAGCGTGCCAGGAACTGGAGGAGGACACAGGACGCTGAGGAGCAGATGGGACAGGAGACCTCAGCCTACGCGCAGACTGCTGCAGAGGGACAGCTAGAGGAGCAGGTGAGTGACCAGGACGGAGTGCAGAGCCAGCATGGGGACCGAGTGTAACAGTATCCCCCTCTTTACCCCCCCTCTTTTTCAAGCCTGCATGAAATCTTTTAAGAAGAAGAGGAGCCTGGATGTTCTCTTTAGGCTCCCAAGACCTCTCCTCAGGACCAAAACCCCTCCAGTCCACCAGATAATAGATCCTACCTCTTACTTTCTTAGAGGCCAAGATATGTTTTACCTCAAAAACATCATCCTCAGAAACCGGATCTGGAGTGGTACCCGGGTCCTTAAAGAAGGAGCTCAACACTACTGGTTTGAGGAGGGAAACATAAAAGGAGTTAGGTACACGTAGAGAATTAGGCAATTTCAGTTTGTAAGAGACCGGGTTGATTTGTCTCAAGACTTCAAAGGGACCAATGAAACGGGGACCCAATTTGTACGATGGTAACTTCAAACGGATGTACTTGGAGGAGAGCCATACCTTGTCTCCTGGACGAAAGATGGGAGCTTCCAAACGTCTTTTGTCCACATGCGTTTTCATACGTTGAGAGGCTTTCTCCAAAGCAGACCTGGTATCTCTCCAAATGTTCGAGAAATTCTTAGACAAGGTATCGACTGCCGGAACATCAGACAATCCAGAGATAGGAAGAGGAATCCCGGGTTGGAGTCCAAACACAATCTGAAAGGGAGACTTTCCAGAAGATTCACTTACTTGGTTGTTGTAGGAGAATTCCACCCAGGGCAGTAATTCTACCCAGTCATTATGATGAGCGTTGATGAAGTGACGCAGGTATCCAGCCAGGATTTGATTGATCCTCTCCACTTGCCCATTAGACTGGGGATGGTATGCAGAAGAAAAATCTAGTTCAATTTTTACCATTTTACAGAGTGCTCTCCACAACTTAGAGGTGAACTGGACGCCCCTGTCGTACACGATGTGGAGAGGAAATCCATGTAGACGGAAGATGTGCTGAATGAAGTGAGCGGCCAGTTCTGGAGCAGACGGGAGACCAGATAGAGGAACGAAGTGGGCCATTTTAGAGAAGCGGTCCACCACAACCCATACCACTGAGCAGCCAGAAGAAATGGGAAGATCCGTGATGAAATTCATCGCGATGTGCTGCCAGGGAGCGGACGGAATCGGAAGAGGCAGAAGCCTGCCGGCTGGTAGATGATTAACAGTTTTGTTACGGGCACATGAAGGACAATGTTATGTTTCGGTAGCTGAGGAGTGCAGGTAAAAAAGGCAATACACCAAAGAAGTTGGAATCTATGAGATTTCAGTACCCTGACTAACCACCACAACTAGAGGCAGCCGTGGAGCGTTCCTACGTTGGTCCTAGACGCCTCGTCACAGCCTGAGAAACTAACTACACCTAAAGATAGAAAGAGGAAAGCTATCTGCCCCGGAGCAGATCCCCAAAGAACATAGAAAGCCCCCAAACATGTAATGGCGGTTAGACAAGATGAAATACTGACACAGACAGAAAATAGTATGAGCAAACGTTGGGGCCCAAACTACCTAAATAGAAAAGGATAGGAAGGGCACTTACTGCAATCCCAAAAAACCCTGAAAAGCACCAACTCTACTAATTTCAAAATCACCTGAGATCACACGACCTCTACCACCTAAATTAGTTCTCTGGTGTAACAAAATCAAAACAGCAGCCACTGAAAAAACTGGAAAAAGCAAAAGTACAAACATCAGTGGCTGAACTAAACTGAGAGGGCAAAAGCCCCCGGAGGGGACCCTGAAGGCCCCCACAGAAGTGCAGGACAAAATGCAAAAATCAAGCACAAAAACAAAAAGAAGAAAATGTCTTATCTGTTAGCAGGAGATGCAGACACGACACAGCAGGCTACAAAGGAAACAGGACTCAAGGATTGAGACCAGAACAATTGATCACCGGCAACCCTGATGGAAGGCGACTCCCTTATATAAGACCAGTCAGTAACACCTGATTCCCACTCCTCACAATCTTCACTGGACAGTCCAGTACCGCTTGTAACCACCAGAGGGAGCCTCTGCTCAGAACTCATTTCAAGTCCATTCACAACAGTACCCCCCCTTGAGGAGGGGTCACCGAACCCTTACTTGAGCAACCAGGTCGGTCAGGATGAGTTCTATGATACGCACGGATGAGTCTCCTAGCATGGATGTCCGAAGCAAACACCCAAGAATTGTCTTCCTGACCATAACCTCTCCACTTAACCAAATACTGGAGTTTCCGTCTAGAAAAACGAGAATTCAATATTTTCTCAACCACAAACTCCATATTGCCCTCAACCAGAACAGGGTCAGGAGGCAAAGCAGTAGGAACCACTGGCTCAACAAACCTCTTTAACAAGGACTTATGGAACACGTTATGGATCTTAAATGTCCCTGGAAGAAGCAAACGAAAAGAAACAGGATTAAGAATCTCCATGATCTTATAAGGTCCAATGAACCTAGGCTTAAATTTAGGAGATGCCACTCTCATAGGAATATTTCTTGAGGACAACCAGACCAAGTCCCCCACTTTAAACCGAGGACCATCAGTCCTATGCCGGTTAGCAAACCGCTGGGCCCTCTCCTGAGAGAGGGACAACCTCTCCACTACCTGGTCCCAAATCTGTTGCATACGCTCCACAACAGAGTCAACACCTGGACAGACAGAAGTCTCCGTCTGTCCTGAAAAAAATCGAGGGTGAAACCCAGAATTACAGAAAAATGGAGACATCAAAGTGGCAGAGCTAGCCCTATTATTAAGAGCAAACTCAGCCAAAGGCAAAAAAGAGACCCAGTCATCCTGATCAGCAGACACAAAGCATCTTAGATAAGTCTCCAATGTCTGGTTTGTTCTCTCAGTTTGACCATTGGTCTGAGGATGAAACGCCGAGGAGAAAGACAATTGAACACCAAGTTTAGAACAAAAGGTCCTCCAAAATCTGGAAACAAACTGGACTCCTCTGTCAGACACAATGTTCTCAGGAATGCCGTGTAAACGAACCACGTGCTGAAGGAACAAAGCACCAATTCAGAGGAGGAAGGCAACTTAGGCAATGGCACAAGATGTATCATCTTGGAAAACCTATCACAAATCACCCAGATGACGGTCATTCTCTGAGAAACAGGGAGGTCGGAAATGAAATCCATAGAGATATGGGTCCATGGTCTCTTGGGCACAGGCAATGGCATCAACAAACCACTAGAGCGAGAGCAAGGCTTGGAGCGAGAGCAAGTCCCGCAGGACTGCACAAATTCCCTGACATCACGAGACAAGGTAGGCCACCAAAAGGACCGACTAACCAAGTCTCTGGTACCAAAAATTCCGGGATGCCCAGCCAACGCGGAACAATGAATCTCAGACATCACACTCTTTTTCCACTGGTCCGGGACAAACAATTTTCCAACAGGGCAGCGCTCGGGCCTATCCTCCTGACACCCCTCCAGAGCAAGTCTCAAATTGGGTGAGATGGCGGAAAGAACTACACCCTCTTTCAAAATAACAGAAGGATCAGATAACTCAGGAGAGTCCGCAAGGAAACTCCTCGAGAGGGCATCCGCTTTAACATTCTTAGTGCCAGGAAGAAAGGAAACCACAAAATTAAAACGTGTGAAAAACAAGGCCCACCTGGCCTGTCTAGGATTGAGTCGCTTGGCAGATTCCAGATAAACCAGATTCTTATGGTCCGTAAGGACCACCACCTGATGTTTGGCTCCCTCCAGCCAATGTCTCCACTCTTCAAAAGCCCACTTCATGGCCAGTAACTCCCGATTACCCACGTCATAATTATGTTCAGTAGGAGAAAATTTTCGAGAGAAAAAGGCACAAGGGTTACTTTTAGAGGTCTCTGGATCTTTTTGGGACAAAACGGCACCTGCCCCAATTTCAGAGGCATCAACCTCCACCTGAAATGGCAGAGAAACATCAGGCTGCCGTAGAACAGGAGCAGAAGTGAATCTCTGCTTAAGTTCCTGAAATGCAGAGACTGCCTCAGGAGGCCAATTCACCACATCAGAACCCTTTCTGGTCAAATCAGTCAATGGTTTAACAATAACCGAGAAATTACCAATAAATTTACGATAAAAATTGGCAAAACCCAAAAATCTTTGAAGAGCCTTTAATGAAGTAGGTTGGACCCAATCACAGATGGCCTGAACCTTGACCGGGTCCATTTCAATAACAGATGGGGACAAAATGAATCCCAGAAATGAGATCCTCTGTACGCCAAAAAGACACTTTGATCCCTTCACATACAGAGCATTCTCTCTCAAAATCTGGAATACAGTTCGAACATGTTTCACATGAGAGTCCCAGTCATTAGAAAAAATCAAGATATCATCCAAATAAACAATCAGAAATTTATCCACAAAATCCCTGAAAATGTCATTCATGAAGGACTGGAAGACAGAAGGAGCATTAGTGAGCCCAAAGGGCATCACAAGGTACTCAAAATGCCCCTCAGGGGTATTGAATGCCGTCTTCCATTCATCCCCGTGCTTAATGCGAATAAGGTTATATGCCCCCCTGAGGTCAAGCTTGGTAAACCAAGTAGCGTTTTTCACCCTGGAAAACAGTTCAGAAATCAAAGGTAACGGGTATTGATATTTTACAGTAATATTGTTCAAAAGACGATAATCAATACACGGCCTTAATGAACCATCCTTTTTGGCCACAAAGTAAAAACCGGCACCTAAGGGTGAAGAGGATGGTCTGATATGACCCTTCTCCAATGATTCCTTGATATAAGACCGCATAGCGTCATGTTCAGGTACAGACAAGTTAAAAAGGCGACCTTTAGGGAATTTACTACCAGGCACTAATTCAATAGCGCAGTCATAGCTCCTATGGGGAGGCAAGGATGCAGATTTACTTTCGCTAAACACATCAGAAAAATCAATCAAAAAGTCAGGAACATCCTGAGCCTGGGGAGAGGCAGAAAAAACAGGAGTGTAGGTATTAACACATTGGCAGCCCCAACTGGTTACAGACACAGATTTCCAATCCAAAACAGGATTATGAGACTGCAACCAAGGGAAGCCCAGTACGATAATATCATGCAGATTATACAGAACCAAAAATTTACAGCACTCCTGATGATCAGGTTCAACTCTCATTATCACCTGAGTAGAGAACTGAGGTTTATTCTCAGCCAAAGGGGTAGAATCGATCCCCAGTAGGGGAATAGACTTCTGTAGGGGTATCAAGGGAAACCCACAACGTTTAGCAAAATCATAATCCATCAGGTTAATAGCTGCTCCAGAATCAACGAAAGCCTGAGCAGAAAATGAGGACAGAGAGCATATCAGAGTGACAGTTAATAAAAACTTAGTCTGAACACTACCCAAGACAACTGAGCGTGCAAAACGTCTTCCCCGCTTAGGGCAGACTGAAATAGCATGAGAGGCATCACCACAGTAGAAACATAACCCATTGCGCTTTCGAAACTCATGACGCTGTGCCCCAGACACCACTCTATCACACTGCATGGGTTCAGAAGCAGGTTCACAAGGCAACACCATTCCACGCATACTTCTCCGCTCACGCAAACGTCTGTCAATTTGAATCGCTAATGACATAGAATCATTGAGACCAGAGGGGACAGAGAATCCCACCATAACATCCTTTACATTATCTGTCAGACCCTTCCGAAAAAGGGCCGCCAAAGCGTCGTCATTCCACTTGGTCAGGACTGCCCATCCTACGGAATCTCTGACAGTATAACTCAGCGTCATCAAGACCCTGATTTAATGCCAACAAGGCTTTTTCAGCTTGATCGGTGACATTAGGCTCATCGTACAATAACCCCAAAGCCTGAAAAAATGCATCAACATCACTCAAAACAGGATCCCCAGGTGTCAGGGAAAAAGCCCAATCCTGAGGATCGCCGCGCAGGAGAGAGATGACAATTTGAACCTGCTGCGCTGCGTTCCCTGAGGACTTAGATTTTAAGGCAAAAAACAATTTACAATTATTTTTGAAATTCTGAAACTTAGCTCGATCCCCTAAAAACCAATCTGGCATGGGAATCCTAGGTTCCACAACAGGCAACCTAGCAAGATAGGCAGCAATACTCCGAACCTCAGTGGCAAGCTGATCCACACGGCCAGACAACTGTGCAAACTCCATTGAGAGAAAAAAAAAATTTCCTCCCCAGCACCCAGAGATACAGAGGGAAAAAAAAAAAAAATGCAACAAACAGAAAAATATCTCTGACAACTCTGACAACCTTTTTTCTTTCACAATATTTTTTCCCTTCTGTGAGTACCATACAATTTTCAATTTTTAGGCCAGTGATACTGTTATGTTTCGGTAGCTGAGGAGTGCAGGTAAAAAAGGCAATACACCAAAGAAGCTGGAATCTATGAGATTGCAGTACCCTGACTAACCACCACAACTAGAGGCAGCCGTGGAGCGTTCCTACGTTGGTCCTAGACGCCTCGTCACAGCCTGAGAAACTAACTACACCTAAAGATAGAAAGAGGAAAGCTATCTGCCCCGGAGCAGATCCCCAAAGAACATAGAAAGCCCCCAAACATGTAATGGCGGTTAGACAAGATGAAATACTGACACAGACAGAAAATAGTATGAGCAAACATTGGGGCCCAAACTACCTAAATAGAAAAGGATAGGAAGGGTACTTACTGCAATCCCAAAAAACCCTGAAAAGCACCAACTCTACTAATTTCAAAATCACCTGAGATCACACGACCTCTACCACCTAAATTAGTTCTCTGGTGTAACAAAATCAAAACAGCAGCCACTGAAAAAACTGGAAAAAGCAAAAGTACAAACATCAGTGGCTGAACTAAACTGAGAGGGCAAAAGCCCCCGGAGGGGACCCTGAAGGCCCCCACAGAAGTGCAGGACAAAATGCAAAAATCAAGCACAAAAACAAAAAGAAGAAAATGTCTTATCTGTTAGCAGGAGATGCAGACACGACACAGCAGGCTACAAAGGAAACAGGACTCAAGGATTGAGACCAGAACAATTGATCACCGGCAACCCTGATGGGAAGGCGACTCCCTTATATAAGACCAGTCAGTAACACCTGATTCCCACTCCTCACAATCTTCACTGGACAGTCCAGTACCGCTTGTAACCACCAGAGGGAGCCTCTGCTCAGAACTCATTTCAAGTCCATTCTCAACAGGACAAGCTGCGATGAACTCCTGGATATCCTTGCCCATGGTAGGCCACCAGTAGTAACGGGAGATGAGTTGCTGCGTCTTTTTCTGACCAGCATGGCCATCCAACTTAGAAGAATGACCCCACCGCAGAACACGACTACGATCAGAAGCGGACACGAGAGTCTTTCCTGGAGGAAGCCGGGCAAGATCAGTGGAGGCAACAGAGACTAACTTAGAAGGTTCAACAATGTGCTGAGGTTCTTCCTCCAGTTCAGGAGGCAAAAAGGCTCTGGAGAGTGCGTCTGCCTTGATGTTCTTGTCAGCTGGACGGAAATGAAGTACAAAATTGAAACGGGCAAAAAACAATGCCCAACGGGCTTGACGGGGATTCAGCCTTAAAGCAGATTGGAGATAGGCAAGGTTTTTATGGTCGGTGAATAAGACTACCTGGTGATGAGCTCCCCAAGAAGATGTCTCCATTCTGCAGAGCAAATTTGATGGCCAACAGTTCGCGATCACCGACAGAGTAGTTCCTGTTAGAACCCTCCTACCTCCTGAAGATTAATCCAGTGTTTCATGTTTCTCTCTTGAAAAAAGCTGAGGTCTCAGATGGAGACATCTCGGCCACTGTTCCCCTGGTAGTGGAGGACGGGCAATATGAGATTTCCCGCATCCTAAATTCTAGACGGTATAGAGGGAGTTTGCAGTACCTCGTCGCTTGGAAGGGTTATGGACCCGAGGATAACTCATGGGTGAGGGCGGATGATGTTTCTGCGTCTAGACTTGTTAGAGCATTTCACAAGAGGTTTCCGGATAAGCCTAAGTCCTAGGGGATCCGGAGGATCCTCTTAGAAGGGAGGGTACTGTTAGAACCCTCTTGTTAGATTTTGTTTCAGTTTGCTGGTCACATGACCTTTTTACCCTATTTAGTCTGGCTCCGCCCTTCTGGCTTTGCTGGACTTCATTGTATTGTCTACTCTTAAGCTAGCCGGGTGCTTAGGTGCCTTACTCTGTCAGTTTTGCTTGATCTTAGGATCTCTTAGTATTTGTTTTCTGTTTTATTTTCCCTGCTACACTTTCTGTTAGGAGGTGTCCACCTTTTCACCCAGTCCCTAGATCTTGCAGGGATTCCTCCCTCGCAACTATAGGTCTTCGTTCTTCGACTTTAGCGGGTCTGGTCGCAGGATCAGGTTCCCCGTTACATCGTAGGGATCCAGCTCAGTCCTATTGTAAGGACAGAATTCCCACCTTTCCTTAGTGCTTGTAGCAGATCATAACAGTAAGTCCAGCCTAAAGAAAAAAAAAAAAAAAAAAATCTCTAAGGAAAGATTTTCTGTTTCATCATGGTCTCGGTTCAGGATTTGGTTCAACGCCTGCAGGGACTTTCTCTGGAGGTGGCTGAGATAAAGCAACACGTGAGTAGTTGTTCTGGAGCACATTTCGTGGAGCCAAAGGTACGTTTGCCTGATTTATTTTTTGGTGAACAACAAGATTTTTTTTCTTTTAAAAATGCTTGCTTGTTGTATTTCCGTTTGAGACCCAGATCCTCTGGTGATGAATCACAGCGCATAGGGTTCATAATGTCACTTTTGCGCAAAGAACCTCAGGACTGGGCCTTTTCTCTGCATCCTAGTGATCCATGCTTTAGATCAGTGGATAGTTTTTTTTCTGCTTTGGGGTTGTTGTATGACGATCCGGATCGTGTTTCATCAGCTGAGACAGAATTGAGACGTTTGAGACAGGGATCAGGTAATGTGGAAAAATATTGTACTCACTTCCGAAGATGGTCCACTCAGGTGGGCTGGAACGATTCAGCTTTGAAAAGTTTATTTCTTGCAGGGTTAAGTGAAAGGGTTAAAGATTTGCTGATTGCTTATCCTATACCTGGTAACTTGCAAGAGGCTATGCAATTAGCCATACGGGTGGATAGGAGACTGCGTGCAAGGGTTAATGAGAGTAAATCTGCCTTGTCAGCTCCAAGTTTGGAGAAGGAATGTACTGACATTGCAGAGCCGATGGAAATTGGAGCAATGGCACCTCACTCTCGAGAAAAAGAACGCAGATTTGCTAAGGGCTTGTGTTTCTATTGTGGTAAATCTGAGCATTTTATTAAGAACTGTGCGCTTCGAATGAATAAAGAGAAAAACAAAAATGAGGTCAGTTTTGCCCGCATAGCTTGTTTAAACAATAAAGGTGTCTTTCTTTCTGCTACCACTGCTGGTGAGGAGGAATTAATGGAGTTTCGGGTATTTGTGGATTGTGGTTCAACTCTCAATGTGATTGATGGGAAATTTTTGGAAAAACTAAAATTAAAACCCAAACTTCTGTCTTTCCCTATTAATGTGGTGTCTGTGGATGGTTCTCACTTGAAAAATGTTACTCACCATATCTGTGAATTTCCTCTTACTATTAATGGTGTTCATCAAGAAAATTTGGATTTGGTAGTTTTGAATAATTTGCCCTCACCGGTGATTTTGGGGTTACCCTGGTTAAAATTGCACAATCCGGTACTGGATTGGTCTACCAATGAAATTAAGTCCTGGAGTCCTAATTGTTATGACAAGTGTTGTAACGGGCGTATTGCTGCTGTAGTTAAGGGGGAGTTACCTGTACCTATTCAGGATTTTTGGAAAGTTTTTTCTGATAAGGAATCGCAGGTATTGCCTCCTCATAGAGATTATGATTGTGCAATTGAATTTGTCCCTGGAGCGACTCTTCCTAAAAGTCGTTTATTTAATCTTACTATTCCTGAGAGAAAGGCTTTGGAGGAATACATACAGACAAGCTTGGCCGCGGTCACATTAGGCCTTCCAAATCTCCTGTGGCGGTTGGATTTTTTTTTGTTAAAAAAAAGGACGGCGGTTTGCGGGCTTGTCTAGACTTTCGTGAGATTAGTAAGATTACTGTACGCAATCCTTACCCACTGCCATTGATTCCTGATTTGTTTAATCAGTTAGTGGGGGCCAAGTGGTTCTCGAAAATTGATCTTCGAGGGGCATACAGTTTGTTGCGCATGAAGGAGGGGGATGAATGGAAGACTGCGTTTAACACTCCACTGGGTCATTTTGAGAATCTGGTCATGCCTTTTGGACTTTCCAGTGCACCGGCATTTTTTCAGAATCTTATTAATGACATCCTTAGATCTTTGATCGGCAGAAATGTGGTTGTGTATTTGGATGACATTTTGATTTATTCATCAGATTTGTAGTCTCATTGGAGGAGTGTGCGTGAAGTATTACAGTTACTGAGTGATAATTCACTTTTTGCCAAACTAGAAAAATGTGAGTTCGCTGTACAGAGACTTAGTTTATTGGGCTACATTGTCTCCAGTGAAGGTTTTGAGATGGACCCTGTGAAACTGCAAGCTGTGCAGGATTGGCCTAGACCTATTGGTGTGAAATCAATACAGAGGTTTTTGGGGTTCGCCAATTATTATAGAAAGTTCATAAAAAAATTTTCTGTGATTGCCAAACCTCTGACCGATCTCACCAGGAAAGGTGCTGATGCGGTTCAGTGGACTACTGAGGCCATTGAGGCTTTTGTGTTGCTAAAGGAGAGGTTCAGCTCTGCTCCCATCCTTACGCAGCCTGATGTGACTAAACCATTTTTGGTTGAGGTTGATGCTTCTTCTGTGGGGGTCGGCGCGGTGTTGTCTCAGGCAAAGACAGATGGAGTACATCCCTGTGCTTTTTTTTCAAAGAAATTTTCTGAGTCTGAACTAAATTATGATATCAGTAATCGGGAATTGTTGGCAATTAAACTCGCATTTGAACACTGGCGTCATTTTTTGGAGGGAGCGGAATTTCCCATTCAAGTCTTCACCGATCATAAAAATCTGATCTACCTTGATGGTGCCAAACGCTTGAATGCCCGTCAGCCTAGGTGGGCACTGTTTTTCTCACGGTTTAATTTTACCGTTACCTACATCCCAGGTACTAAAAATGTTAAAGCTGATGCTTTGTCTCGCAGCTTTTCTCCTATGGTGGGTACTGAGGAGGAGGAGGAAAACATCTTGCAAGAGGGGGTTGTTATTGCTGTTTTGGACTCCGTGTTGGAAGATGAGATTCTTAAAGCACAGGAGAATGCCCCATCTAACACGCCGCATGGGAGGTTGTTTGTGCCTGGTACCCTGAGGAGAGATTTGTTTGTTGAATGTCATGACTCTCGGTTGGCAGGTCATCCTGGAATCTCTGAGACCAAGAGACTTGTGGGTCGCAGTTTTTGGTGGCCAGGATGGCAGAAGGAAGTCATTAAGTGGGTGCGTCAATGCACTGTGTGTGCTAGATCTAAGTCTTCTCATACTCCTGCTGCGGGGTTGCTTTGCCCTCTGGAGGTCCCTAGTGCACCTTGGACACATTTGGCTATGGACTTTATTACTGACCTTCCCCCCTCTGAGGGTTTCACTGTCATCTGGGTGGTCGTGGACCGTTTTAGCAAGATGTGTCACTTGGTTCCTTTCATCAAACTGCCCTGCGCTAAGACTCTCGCTAAGGCCTTTGTCAAGGAAATAGTCAGACTACATGGCGTTCCTACTGACATTGTTTCCGATAGGGGACCTCAGTTTGTGGCTCGTTTTTGGCGCGCTTTTTGTGACAGGTTGGGAGTTCATTTGTCGTTTTCTTCCGGATATCATCCTGAGTCTAATGGCCAGACAGAAAGGAAAAACCAGGATGTTGAGCAGTTCTTGCGTTGTTTTGTGACTGATAATCAAGAGGGGTGGTCTGAGTTTCTGCCACTTGCTGAGTTTGCTCTTAACAACCATACATCCGCTTCTGCTGGTTGTTCGCCTTTTTTTTGTTGTACTGGGAGACATCCGTCTTTTGGGTCATTTTCCAAGTTGGGATCGGCTGTACCTGAAGAGGAGAATTTTTCTGGTGTTTTGGAGAGAGTTTGGACTGATGTGCGTGGTAATCTTCAGGAGGCTAACAAAAGATCCAAAGTGTATTTTGATAGAAAACGACAAGAGGTGTTGTTTGCTATTGGTGATGTGGTTTGGTTGTCCTCTAAGAATCTGCGCTTGAGGATTCCGTCTAAGAAATTGGGTCCCAAGTTTGTAGGGCCCTTTAAGGTGCTTCAGGTTATTAACCAATCTGCTGTTAAGTTGGAGCTTCCTACCTCCTGGAAGATTAATCCGGTGTTTCATGTTTCTCTCTTGAAAAAAGCTGAGGTCTCAGATGGAGACGTCTCGGCCACTGTTCCCCTGGTGGTGGAGGACGGGCAATATGAGATTTCCCGCATCCTAAATTCTAGACGGTATAGAGGGAGTTTGCAGTACCTCGTCGCTTAGAAGGGTTATGGACCCGAGGATAACTCATGGGTGAGGGCGGATGATGTTTCTGCGTCTAGACTTGTTAGAGCGTTTCACAAGAGGTTTCCGGATAAGCCTAAGTCCTAGGGGATCCGGAGGATCCTCTTAGAAGGGAGGGTACTGTTAGAACCCTCTTGTTAGATTTTGTTTCAGTTTGCTGGTCACATGACCTTTTTACCCTATTTAGTCTGGCTCCGCCCTTCTGGCTTTGCTGGACTTCATTGTATTATCTACTCTTAAGCTAGCCGGGTGCTTAGGTGCCTTACTCTGTCAGTTTTGCTTGATCTTAGGATCTCTTAGTATTTGTTTTCTGTTTTATTTTCCCTGCTACACTTTCTGTTAGGAGGTGTCCACCTTTTCACCCAGTCCCTAGATCTTGTAGGGATTCCTCCCTCGCAACTATAGGTCTTCGTTCAGACTAGCTGAGGACTTTAGCGGGTCTGGTCGCAGGATCAGGTTCCCCGTTACATCGTAGGGATCCAGCTCAGCCCTATTGTAGGGACAGAATTCCCACCTTTCCTTAGTGCTTGTAGCAGATTATAACAGTTCCTTTCTGTGGGAGAAAAAACCTTGGAAAAAAACCACACGAGATCATCCGCCCGGTAGACGACTTCTGGGTGAGAACTGCTCCTGCACCTATGGAAGAAGCGTCAACCTCAAGAAAAAATTGCTCATTCGAATTAGGACGATGGAGAACAAGTGCGGAAGCGAAGGCTTTTTTGAGAGAAACAAAGGCCTCTTCTGCCTCGGAGGACCATTCCTTAGAGTTTACACCTTTCCGGGTTAAGGCTGTGATAGGAGCCACTCGGGTGGAAAAGTGTGGAATGAATTGCCGGTAGTAGTTGGCGAACCCTAGGAACCGTTGTATGGCTTTTAGCCCAGACGGACGAGGCCAGTTGAGAACTGCAGACAACTTCTCCGGGTCCATCTTTAATCCTGTGGAAGATACAATGTACCCAAGGAAAGGCAAGGAAGACTGCTCAAAGAGGCATTTCTCATATTTGGCATATAGCCTGTTCTCTCTCAGTCTTTGTAAGACCAGGCGTACTTGCCTCCGGTGTGACGGCAAGTCTGCAGAGAAAATCAAAATATCTCCAGGTAGACCACGACACAAGTATAGAGCAGGTCCCTGAAAATGTCATTAACAAATTCCTGAAAGACCGCAGGTGCATTGCTTAGGCCAAATGGCATTACCAGGTATTCATAGTGGCTGTCACGGGTGTTGAAGGCTTTTTTCCATTCGTCTCCCTCTCTGACTCGGATCAGGTTGTAGGCCCCTCTGAGATCCAATTTGGTGAAGATCTTGGCCCCTCGGAGACGATCAAACAGCTCTGTAATAAGAGGTAATGGATACCTGTTTTTTACCGTGATCTGATTTAGACCCCGGTAGTCGATACAGGGCCGCAAGGATCCATCCTTCTTCTTCACAAAGAAGAATCCAGCTCCTGCCGGTGATGATGACTTTCGGATAAATCCTCTAGCCAGATTCTCTTGGATGTAGTCCGACATAGCCTGAGTCTCTGCCTGTGAAAGGGGATAAACTCTCCCGTGAGGAGGAGATGCTCCAGGAAGAAGCTCTATCTGACAGTCATACGACCTGTGTGGAGGTAGTCTCTCAGCCTCCTTTTTCCCAAAGACGTCAGAGAAGGACCAATAGGTGGAAGGCAACCCTGGCAGGGTATCAGGCTGGACTGGAGGCGAAACAGGTTGAATCCGGGTTAAGCAACGATTCATGCAGGTATCTCCCCAACGCAGAACTTCTCCAGTTTTCCAATTAAGGACTGGTTCATGCATCAGGAGCCAAGGTAAACCTAAAAGCATGGGATGAGACAAACCGGGATATACATAAAATCGCATTCGTTCAGCATGCATTAGACCTACCCGGAGTTCCACCAACTCGGTTTGAAACTGGACGGGCTCGGTCAGTGGTTTGCCATCTACGGCGGTCACCTGCAACGGATCAGGAAGACGCTGGACTGGTAAGCGGTAATGATCCACAACCGCCTGCTGGATGAAGTTCCCTGCAGCTCCAGAATCCAGTAGACAATGTTCGGAGAATTTTATAGCTCCATAGGACACGGAGACTGAGATTTGTAATGAGGGAGAGGACTGTTCACTACCTAGGTTGGCCCCTCCTACCGAACCTAGGCACTGGAGTTTCCCGACTTTTTAGGACAGAAATGAATCTGATGGTCAGAACTACCGCAGTAGTAACAACTTCCCTCCTTGCGACGTGCCTCCCGGCGGCGGGTGGACAAGCTTACACGGTCTACCTCCATGGCCTCGGAGGAGGAAGGCGAGGTACCTGTTTTGAACAAACTAGAGTCCAGGTGATAGGACCTTTTGTCCTGCTTGATCTCCATGGAACGCTCCTGAAAACGCAGGTCGATTCGGGTTGCCAAGGATATTAGCTCTTCCAAGATGGTAGGTCTGTCCCGTCCCGCCAGCTCATCCTTGATTTTTCCGGATAGGCCTTCCCAGAAGTTAGCTACCAAAGCCTCATTGTTCCACGACAATTCAGACGAGAGGGTGCGGAATTTAACAGCATACTGAGCCACCGTGAGAGTACCTTGGCGCAGGCGGAGCAAGGCAGAAGCGGTCGAAGTGGTGCGACCAGGTTCATCGAAGGTCCTGCGAAAAGCCTCTAGGAAAGATTGAAGATCATTAACCAGCGGATCCCCTCTCTCCCATAGCGGGTTTAGCCAGGCGAGGACCTCTCCTCCCAGGTGTGACATGATGAAGCCCACCTCGGCTCGGTCTGAAGCAAACATATGCCCCAAGATTTCGAAGTGTAGAGTGCACTGATTGA
This sequence comes from Oophaga sylvatica, assembly GCA_033576555.1. Taxonomy (NCBI): domain Eukaryota; kingdom Metazoa; phylum Chordata; class Amphibia; order Anura; family Dendrobatidae; genus Oophaga; species Oophaga sylvatica. Next base: position 359,794,339 of record JARQOD010000001.1, on the reverse strand, counting down.
GAAAACCCCGACACAGAGTAGGATCACCCAGGAAATGGTTAGGAGCCGCCAGGCGGGGACCTTTACTTGCCATGGGAACTGGTACCTGAGTATTGATAGAAGAGTCAGATGCAGACGAGAACCCCAAGGAATCCATGCGGTCAGACAAGCTGCGTAGATAAGTTGTGATCTTGTCCTGTTGAACTCCTAAACGGGCCACCTCCTGGCACAGATCCGTGGTCAGAGGTCTCTGGGATTCAGCGGGTTCCATGGCCGGAGCAGTCTGTAACGAATGGAAGCGGAGGCAGAGATGGTGAAGTTCACATTCGTCTTTATTTTTTTAATGTGGAACCTCGAGACGGCAGTCCGGGGGGCTCCGAAGGGGGCGTGACTAATGAACCCCGGGTACCCGTAGTAAGGCCCCTCGAACAGGACCAGAATGGAATACCCGGAGGACACAGGTGCTACCTCCAGTTAGACCCCGGACACGTGGCAGCTGTCCCAGAGGGACCAAAAGGATAACAGGGATATACAGAGACCGTGGAGGGTTCTTGACGGAGATGAGTAAGGTCCTGGTCCAGAATGGATGTTGGCAGGCTGGCTCCAGTGACCTTGTCACAGTCCACGGGTACGGATGGCTGATGGCGGAACGGGATGACACTTGCGCCAGTAATAACCGAGATAGTCCAGGTTAGCCAGATACGGGTTAGCAATGATCTGTGGAGACAAATAGTATAAGCGAAGCACAGAGAGCGCAGACAGATCAGGAACAGAACCGGATGTAGCAATGATAAAACACGTTGCTCCGGCACTCCCCTTATGGTGGAGTGACCAGATATAGTACTGAGTGCGCTGCCATTGGTTAATTGGCTATTTAAAAAAATGCACGCTGCCCCTTTAAGAGAGACTGTGGACGCGGCCTCACGTCCTAAGCAATCTATCTGGAGGCCTGCTAGCAGCGTGCCAGGAACTGGAGGAGGACACAGGATGCTGAGGAGCAGATGGGACAGGAGACCTCAGCCTGCGCGCAGACTGCTGCAGAGGGACAGCTAGAGGAGCAGGTGAGTGACCAGGATGGAGTGCAGAGCCTGAATGGGGACCGAGTGTAACAGGTTGTATGTTCTGACTTCTGTAACATCATTTGGGTGATAATTATTCATACCTCTTTGCTTCATTTTATATTCATCAACTTCTTCAAGGCTTCAGAATACAATGTTGTAAAAGTGGAAGCAAGTTGGTGAAGTGCGTGGTAACACATTTGTGAAAGTAATTGTAATCTTTACTATTTCTCCATTGCGTGTGTGGCTAACCACCTCATTGATCTTATTTAGTTTCTTTGGCAAGAAAACAACAGCTCCATCAATACAACGTGCTTTTCCTATTAATTCATCAAAATGTTAAAGTAGAGGTGAGATTCGGGATCTAGATAACATCTGTGGACTGTAGTCAACATGACACTGTGACAATACGCACTGGGATCTAGCTATCAATTTGACACAGTTTGTGCACAGCTTTACAGAGTTGCGAGAAAAAACAGATTTTGATTTAATAACATGTTAGATGGATTGTTTAGTGGATACACCCATATCATAGAAGTCACATCTACAACCACCACGCTCTCCAATTGACACCTCTTGAAATCCAGTCAAAATGTAAAGATCTCTAGCTTCTGTTCTAGAAACTGCAGGGATTTCTTTTTGACATCCTCGTCTAACAAGTTCAGTTTTAGTAGGTGATGGATTGTCAGAATCCGGCCTAGGAACACCAGGCTTCGGTAGTTGCGAGTCCTGGCCCCATGCTCTTCCACGTGCTCTTGCTCTTTCAGGGATGATTTAATCTAAAGGATTTAGCCTTCGTAATCCAGAGACAGAGTACAATACCGCCCAAGCATTCACCCTCTGCTCCTCAGACTTTCTATCTGCGCAGTAACTGCCTCTAGGCAGAAGATGATGATGGTGGTAGTAGTTGGTACATTTAAGACATGGTCAAGAAGCAGTCATAACAATTTGAAACAGAAGTATTTAAGTATTTTTACCGAGATACCACACTGTTCAATATGTGGCCTGTGTTTTTATTTTTTCCCTCAAAATAATGTATAGACCTAGGGTAACAGACAGCAAATACAGTGGAATATAGGCCTTAAATGCCTAAATTTGTAGACCACAGATAGATCAGGCGTCTGACGGCAGTACCAGACTGTTCAATATGTGGCCTGTGTTTTTTATTTTTTATCCAAAAATAGTGTTTAGACCTAGGGTAACAGACAGCAAAAAAAAGGTGAATGGAAGCCTCAAATGAAACAATTTGTAGCACAATGATACATGAGGCATGTCACGGAGATACCACACTGTAAAATATGTGGCCTGTGTTTTTATTTTTTACCCTCAAATAGTGTATAGACCTAGGGTAACAGACAGCAAATACAGTAGAATGTAGGCCTTAAATGCCAAAATTTGTAGCCCCCAGATAGAATAGGCGTCTAATGGCAATACCAGACTGTTCAATATGTGGCCTGTATTTTTTTATTTTGCCCCCCCAAAATAGTTTATAGAAATAGGGTAACAGACAGCAAAAAAGGTGAATGGAAGCATCAAATGAAGCAATTTGTAGCTCACAGATACATGAGGCATGTCACAGAGATACCACAGTGTAAAATATGTGGTCTGTGTTTTTATTTTTTTTCCCCAAAATAGTGGAATGTAGGCCTTAAATGCCAAAATTTGTAGCCACCAGAGAGATCAGGCGTCTGACGGTGATACCAGACTGTTCAATATGTGGCCTGTATTGTTTTATTTTTTACCCCAAAATAGTGTATAGACCTAGGGTAACAGACAGAAAATACAGTGGAATGTAGACCTTAAATGCCACAATTTGTAGCCCCCAGATAGATCAGGCATCTGACGGCGATACCAGACTGTTCAATAGGTGGCATGTATTTTTTTATTTTTTCCCCAAAAATAGTGTATAGACCTAGGGTAGCATACAGCAAAAAAAGGTGAATGGAAGCCTCTAATGAAACAATTTGTAGCCCAAAGATACTTGAGGCATGTCACGGAGATACCACACTGTAAAATATGTGGCCATGTGGCCTGCATTTTTATTTTTTAACCCAAAATAGAATATAGAAATAGGGTAACAGACAGCAAAAAAAGGTGAATGGAAGCCTCAAATGAAACAATTTGTAGCCCAAAGATACATGAGGCGTTTCACAGCGATACCACACTGTTAAATATGTGGCCTGTGTTTTTATTTTTTTCCCCCAAAAATAGTGTATAGAAAAAGGGTAACATGCTGCAAATACAGAGGAATGTAGGCCTTAAATGCCACAATATGTAGCCCCCAGATAGATCAGACGTCTGATGGTGATACCAGACTGTTCATTATGTGGCCTGTATTTTTTTATTTTCCCTCCAAAATAGTGTATAGAAATAGGATAATAGACAGCAAAAAAGGGGAATGTAGGCTTTAAATGCCACAATTTTTAAGCTTAATGATAGATCAGGCATCTGACAAAGAGAGCCCACTTTCAAATATCTGCCCTGTATTTTTTGGCCAGCAAAATTGTGTCAATAAGTAGGCTATGACACAACAAAAAAATTTTTAGGGAGGCCTGAAATGGCAAAATTTTTAGCGCAATGATATGCAATCTGTGCGGCAGACAAAACCCAGTGTAATATATCTGCCCTGTAGCTAAATATTTTTTGGGCAGATAAATATTTTTTGGGCAGCAAAATGGTGTCAAAATTTTATATAAGACACTAAAAAAAATTCTACATAACCACAAAAAATGCCAGATTTTTAGGCCCACTCAGATGTCAGGCCTGGGACAGGCAAACCCGTTTAAAATAGCTATATTTTCACGCTGTACTATAAAAAGGATCTGCCTTTATTCTGCAGTGTCAACACGCAATTAGGCAAAAAAAAAGGGGTTCTGGTTTGCTTTTGAAAAAAATAATCAGGATTAAGATGCCAAAAAAATTTGCTGCCCGCTGAGACCTAGGGCTGTGTGATGCGGTCAACATAGCTTATAGATGTCATGCAGCTGTAATGCAGGCTGGTGTGTGCTCCACCTGTAGGTTACAGAGGGGAGAAGGGATTACACACTACCAGAGTAGGCCTGCACTGCAGCAGCCAAAACCACCACCAGGTGGCAGCAAAAACGTCCAAAACTGAGTCAGGAATAATCAGTCATCTGAAGTATCACAGGTCTCAGCAAGCCCTCTACAGAGCAGAAACACAGGCGCCACCAAGTGGCGGGAGCGTGGTCAGGCAAGCCAAGTCAAAACCGTACGGAGGCAGCAGTACAAAAGGAATAAGCAATATGTGTGGTCAGGAGAAAGCCAGGAGGTCAGCAATGGTCAGAAGCAGATAAGACAAAGGCAGAAAGCAGAAGCGAGTCCGAATACAGGCCGAGTCAAAAACCAGAGAATCAAACAGACAAACGGAAATGCAGGGAACAGGGCAGACAGAGGGGAACAACAGACATGGGACAAGTCAGGGATAACAGCAGGACAAATCAAGGGTTACCAGTCAGGTTCACAAGCCGAAGGTAGCAGTATAGCTCACACTGCTAGCAGGATGTGTGAGAGCTAAATAGCCAACCTGAACCCAGAATGAGGCAGAGCAAAGTTAACCCTTGACATGATCCACCCGGACCAAGGGCAGACAGGACTAAACCCTGGAACAGATCATGACAGTAGACAGCAGCAGCATCAGACAGTAATGGAATGGAAAAGAAACCAATTATGGCAGCCATAAAATCCCATAAAATCAACTTTATTGAATACAAAAGATAAAAAATATACAAAAAGGTGATTGGTACTGATAGGGGCAGATAACATAGAGGTGTCAGCACATTTACGCCATATGGGACCGGGTCCCATCTACCCACATAACCCAATTAACATATAAATAGTACCCATTATATGCTGCAGCCATCCTAGGTAATCCTATATAATATGCATGTTAGTACTATCATTAGGCAGAAAATATCATGGAGAAGTATAGTGTGTACCTGATTAAGTGGGACAAGATGGGACCACAGACCCTCCCCGACGCGTGTTTCGCAGACCTCAGCTCCTTCCTCAGGGGGCATACAGAGAGCAACCATAACCACTATTTTATATCTTATATACCGGAAATAATAGCGCCAGAAACGATCAAATGCAGCTGCGCTGCTCGTGCGCAGCAACCTGCGCACACAATATGCATCAGTGGTTACCTAGTAACACTGGACGCCAAAGGAGCCATGCGCCGTCGGTCCCCGCCCGCTGTGTCCACGCCCACCACAGACGATAACATCCGGAAACACGCCAGAAACGATCAATGCAGCTGCGCTGCTCGTGCGCAGCAACCTGCGCACACAATATGCATCAGTGGTTACCTAGTAACATGGACGCCAAAGGAGCCATGCCGTCGGTCCCCGCCGCTGTGTCCACGCCACCACAGACGATAACATCCGGAACACGTGGGCCCCACGTGACCAGATGATGGACAGCCGAAGTGAAGCGCCGCACAGCGAGCAGGACAGGCGACGCATGCGCTCCTAAAATAGAGCACAATGTAGCCATGTATTATACTGGCAAACAAAAGGGCATCACATATAAGATGGTGAAAACAAGACCACAGTGATCCTAATAAAATTACGTCTCACAATGCGCATATGGGCCAGAGTTTATACAGGAATGCATATAACGAATGAAAATGAAAAAAGAAAACGAAAATAACACCAAAATCATAATACACGCAAAATGTGTATGATATAATAAACATATAACAAAGCAAATACAAAAAAGAAAAAGAAAAATAATATTACAAAACAGATATCAAAAAAAGATCAAAAAAACACAAAATATATATCGATGCAGGACATAGATTATCCTCGGTCCGCATACGTTGATGGATGTCAATAGATGGCAGTCAACAATATTTTCTCCACTTTATAATCATCGCAAAATATATATTAGAATAGCACAAATCTAAATAAAAATAGTTAAAACCACTAAACAAATTGTGCTAACACACACCATAGATATCCACAGGCACAAATGGGGATTACAGATAGGGAACAAAAGATAAATTCTCATTAAGACCCTTCAGATATATTGTTTGAAAGGTCCAGATCCATTTTGTTTCAAGTTGTCCCAACCGTTTGGTTACAGTCATGGCCAAAAGTTTTGAGAATGACACAAATATTAATTTTTACTAAATCTACTGCTTCACTTTTTCTAATGGCAATTTGCATATACTCCAGAATGTTATAAAGAGTGATCAGCTTAACAGCAATTACTTGCAAAGTCAATATTTGGCTAGAAAATGAACTTTATCCCCCAAAACACATTTCAACATCATTGCAGCCCTGCCTTAAAAGGACCAGCTAACCTCTTTTCAGTGATTGCTCCATTAACACAGGTGTGGGTGTTGATGAGGACATGGCTGGAGATCAATCTGTCATGATTAAGTAAGAATGACACCACTGGACACTTTAAAAGGAGGCTGGTGCTTGGCATCATTGTTTCTCTTCTGTTAACCATGGTTATCTCTAAAGAAACATGTGCAGTCATCATTGCAATGCACAAAAATGGCCTAACAGGGAAGAGTATCGCAGCTAGAAAGATTGCACCTCAGTCAACAATCTATCGCATCATCAAGAACTTCAAGGAGAGAGGTTCCATTGTTGCCAAAAAGGCTTCAGGGCCCCAAGAAAGACCAGCAAGCGCCAGAACCGTCTCTTAAAAGTGTTTCAGCTGCGGGATCGGGCTACCAGCAGTGCAGAGCTTGCTCAGGAATGGCAGCAGGCAGGTGTGAGTGTTCTGCACGCACTGTGAGGCGGAGACTCTTGGAGCAAGGCCTGGTATCAAGGAGGGCAGCAAAGAAGGCACTTCTCTCAAAAAAAACATCATGGACAGACTGATATTCTGCAAAAGGTACAGGCAGTGGACTGCTGAGGACAGGGGTAAAGTTATTTTCTCTGATGAATCCCCTTTTCGATTGTTTGGGACATCAGGAAAACGCCTTATTCGGAGAAGACAAGGTGAGCGCTACCACCAGTCTTGTCTCATGCCAACTGTTAAGCATCCTGAAACCATTCATGTGTGGGGTTGCTTCTCAGCCAAGGGAATCGGCTCTCTCACAGTCTTGCCTAAAAACACAGCCATGAATAAAGAATGGTACCAGAATGTCCTCCAAGAGCAACTTCTCCCAACCCTCCAAGAGCAGTTTGGCGATCAACAATGCCTTTTCCAGCATGATGGAGCACCTTGCCATAAAGCAAAGGTGATAACTAAATGGCTTAGGGAACAAAACATAGAGATTTTGGGTCCATGGCCTGGAAACTCCCCAGATCTTAATCCCATTGAGAACTTGTGGTCAATCATCAAGAGACGGGTGGACAAACAAAAACCTAAAAATTCTGACAAAATGAAAGCATTGATTGTGCAAGAATGGACTGCTATCAGTCAGGATTTGGTCCAGAAGTTGATTGAGAGCATGCCAGGGAGAATTGCAGAGGTCCTGAAGAAGAAGGGTCAACACTGCAAATATTGACTTGCTGCATTAACTCATTCTAACTGTCAATATAAGCTTTTGTTACTCATATGTTTGCAATTATTATATTTCTGTCTGTGTGTAAGGTTCTATGTATATATTCCTGAAACTCAGTTTGTTCGTCAGCCATTTTACTTTCTGTCTTGCTGCAGCTATCTTGCCCTCAGTCAAAATGGAGTTTCCAGCTTGCATGTTCCCGCCCTGATTCTCTCCTTTGCTTCTTAAGCAGCCACAGCTGAGCAATCAGTGCTTCAGAATCTAGCCTGCAGTGAACCTGTGACTTGACTCCTGTAAGCCTTGGAACTTGTACTCCAGCTATTCCTACTGAGGAACTCTGAAGCACTTGTGGACTCTTAAACCTTGCTGTTTGAAAGACCCACGTTTGCATGGACTTACGGTAACAGAGAAGAAGATCCTGAATCTGTATTGGAGAGTGATTGCTGAGCTTGGATTACTCTGGCCTGCTGTGTCTCCTGTTTCTGTGTCTGCAAACTGTGTGACTATTTCTGCCAACTTGTATGAAGTAATACAGGACTTTTCTATATCAAACCTGTGACTCCTGTGTTTTCATCGCACCCAAGCACAAGACGCTATATGAACTGTACTACATACATTACAAGATTCTGAAGCCAAAACGTTAGTGTCTGCTGGGTCTGGAAGGCTGTGTCTGCTGTACTGTGGATATCAGACGTCCGGTTGTACTTTCTGTGATGACAGTGGTTGTGACTTCTCACAACCATTCCAGGTGAGCAATTCCCTTAAGTTTTTTCTTTTTGCAGTGTTACCACAGGTAAACACTATTGTTTTTTTTGTTTTTTTCCTTTCTTTTCTCTTTTTTGTCTGCTGTAACTCTGGATATCAGATGTCTGGTTGAAACTTTCTGTGATGATAGTGGTTGTGACTTCTCACAACCATTCCAGGTGAGCAGTTCCCTTAATTTTTTTTTCTCTCTGCAGTGTTGCCACAGGTGAACACTATTGTTTTTTTTCTCTCCTCTTCTTCCAGTAATCCTGTCTTAAAAGATCTGGAAAATGGAGGCCCGCATAAAGGAACTTTGCGGAGTGACTGATAATATCCTTGCAGATTTGCAGAATATAAAGACCCGTTTTACAAATCTACAGGACCTCAATAATCACAATTTGCAAGTGGTTGGACAGACTACCCAGGATTTGCGAGCCAGGATTGAGGTTCTAGAGGGGCGAGTCCAGGCTCCTGCCGTAGCCCCGAGTGCTGGGATTCCCAAGTTGCCCCCTTTTCGTTTTGGCGGTGAACGTGAGAAATTCAGGGGATTTATTAATCAATGCAATCTTTTTTTTTCTGCACATGCTTCACAATTTCCCACTGAACGATCTAAGGTGCTTACTATAATTATGTTGCTTACCAACAAGGCTTTGATGTGGGCAAACCCTCTGATTGAGACTGAGGATGATTGTTTGAATCACCTTGATGATTTTATTTCAGCCATGGGGCAGGTGTTTGATGACCCCAATCGAGGTGCAACAGCTGAAGCAGCCATGTTAGCTTTACGCCAAGGTAAGCACTCGGTAGCTGAATATGCCTTGGATTTCAGGAGATGGGCCCTTGATACCACCTGGGACAGTTCCGCCAAAAAATCTATTTTTCGAAAGGGGTTATCTCCACTGATTAAGGATGAACTTGCTCGTGCCGACCCTCCCACTGCGTTAGGTGACTTTATTAACTACTGCATCCGTATTCATACTCGTCTGACTGAACGCAGGCAAGAGAGATGGTTCGAAAGCAATCGTACTAACCTTTTCCTACCTTCCTCTCCAGCTAAGGAACCTTTGAGTAGGATTACACGGGAACCTGAACCTGAACCCATGCAGGTAGACTCTTTACAACGACGGGTTAGTGATGCACGCAAGGAACATCGTTTTAAGGAGAATCTATGTTTCTATTGTGGTAAGTCAGGGCACTTCATTATAAACTGCCCCAGCCGTTCTCGTAAGACTACTGCAGCACTCATTCATTGTGAGTGTTGCGAGAGGGGATCTGTCAGGTCCAAGCCTCAGGCTCCAGAGAGATCTGCAGCAACAGATCTTGATTTCTCGGACTTAAACTCCGTTACCTCTGAGGACGTTGACTGTGTAAACGCTGCCATTTTTCAAGTTTCCTCAGCGGTGTCCCAGCTGAGTTGTAAGAAAAACAATTCTCATTGCTTTCTTTCCATCAAACTCTGGGTTGACTCAGCTTGGGTGTCTAGCTCTGCTATGATCGACTCAGGGGCAAGTGGAAATTTTATGGATGTCTCCTTTGCTCTGAAACAGGGAATACGTTCAGTGAAGAAGGCTACTCCAGTACAGATGGAAACTGTGGATGGCTCCCTGCTGACCTCTGGACCAGTGGATCAGGAAACAGAGCCTTTGAGGGTTCTTATGGGTAAAGATCATCAAGAGAAACTGTCCTTTATGCTTATCTCTTCTCCCCACTTTCCCATTATTCTAGGGCTACCATGGCTGCAGGCTCAGAATCCTACCATTAACTGGGAGACCAAGGAATTACACTTTCCAGAGAAACAGATCAGTCCAAAAGTTTCAGCTTGCTCTGTTCCTAAAGGAATCATGTCAGTCCCTTAACTACCAGCTGTATACCAGGACTATGTGGATTTATGTGACAAGAAGAACGCTGACCAGCTTCCTCCTCACCGTCCATATGATTGTCCAATTGAATTATTGCCTGGAGCAGAGATACCTTTTGGTAAGATCTACCCCCTGGCGGGGCCCGAGCTAAAGGCTTTAAAGGATTACATAGATGAAAATCTAGCCAAGGGCTTCATACGCCCCTCTTCATCTCCTGCAGGTGCACCCATCTTCTTTGTAAAGAAGAAAGATGGATCTCTGAGACCATGCGTAGACTATAGGGAACTCAATAAGGTTACTATTAGAAATTGTTATCCATTGCCTTTAATCCCTGAGTTATTGGAGAGAGTGCGACATGCCAAAATTTTTTCTAAACTAGATCTTCGTGGGGCCTATAACTTAGTCCGTATTAGACCTGGGGATGAATGGAAGACTGCATTCAGGTCACGCTATGGACACTTTGAATATCTAGTTATGCTTTTTGGTCTGAGTACCGCCCCAGCCACTTTCCAACACTTGGTGAATGACATCTTCAGGGATCTCCTAGATACATTCGTGGTAATTTATTTGGATGATATTCTAATTTTTTCTAACTCCACAGAGGAACATCATGGACATGTGAGAATGGTCTTGGAACGTCTAAGACAAAATCATCTTTACATCAAACTTGAAAAGTGTGAATTCCATAGGACCGAAATTCAATTTCTGGGGTATGTACTGTCTACACAAGGAATTAGTATGGATGGAAGCAAAACCCAAGCCATCAAGGATTGGCCAAGTCCTAGAAATGTGAAGGAGGTACAGCGCTTCATCGGGTTTGCCAACTTCTATAGACGTTTCATTAGAAATTTCTCTGAGGTAGTGTCACCTATCACTCAACTTACCCGGAAAGAGTCTAGGTTTTCCTGGACTCCCCAAGCCCAGGAAGCATTTTCCCGTCTAAAAGATAAATTTACCACTGCACCTATCCTAGTACATCCCAACCCCGAGCTTGCCTTCATAATAGAGGTGGATGCTTCAGACTGTGCCGTTGGAGCTATACTCTCTCAGAGAACAGGTGAGAAGAATGTCTTGCATCCCTGTGCCTTCTTTTCCCAGCAGTTGTCTTCGGCTGAGAGGAACTACGATGTGGGCAATAGAGAGTTGTTGGCCATTATTGCCGCCTTCAAAGAATGGAGACACCTTCTTCAGGGAGCTGCACAGCAAATAGTCGTCCTGACAGACCATCGTAACCTTGAGTTTATCAGGTCGGCTAAGTGCCTGACTCCTCGCCAGGCTCGCTGGAATCTTTTCTTAAACCAATTTAATTTTATCATCTCTTATAGACCAGGATCGCGCAATGGAAAGGCTGATGCACTCTCTAGGATTTACTCAGCAGAGACACGTCCAATTACTCCTCCTAAGACTATTCTTCCTGACTCTAGATTCCTAGGAGTAATTCATAATCAAGACCTACTTAAGGACATCAAGGAAGCATACCATGCGGATTCCTTTTTGGCACAACCCCCAAGGGACGTAAGTCTTGTCTTTAAGAATGGTGTGTGGATTCAGGGACAACGTCTGTATATTCCTGAAACAGTCAGATTAAGAGTATTGCAACTCATTCACGATTCCAAGATAGCTGGGCATAGAGGAATTCTAAAGACACAGGAATTTCTTTCTCGTTTCTTTTGGTGGCCCACTTGCAGGAAGGATGTTTTGAATTATGTCACTTCATGTGAGGTCTGTGCAAGATGCAAAACACCTCGCTCCTCACCAACTGGTCTGTTACAGCCTCTTCCCACCCCGTCCGCCCGCTGGGGATCCATTTCTATGGACTTCATTGTGGAGTTACCAACCTCTCAGGGGAAGAACACCATTCTAGTGGTGGTTGACCGTCTAACAAAGGCAGCTCATTTTATCCCTTGTGTCGGCTTACCCACTGCAAAACAGACATCAGATTTGATGATTAAAGATGTGTTTCGCTTACATGGAGTACCGGATGAGGTTATTTCGGATCGAGGGGTGCAATTCACTTCTAGGTTTTGGCAAAATTTCTGTGCAGCATTGGACATTAAAGTAAACCTTTCTTCTGCTTTTCATCCCCAGACTAATGGACAGACCGAACGAACCAATCAAACCCTGGAGCAGTATCTCCGCTGCTTTATCTGTCACCTACAGGATGATTGGGTGGATCTACTTCCATTAGCTGAGTTCTCGTATAACAACTCTCAGAGTGCCTCCACTAAGCAGTCTCCTTTTTACTCTAATCTAGGTTATCATCCTAACATTCTACCACGATTTCCCATAGAAACGCCTTTACCAGCAGTGGCTGAAAGAATCACGTCTTTACAGAAGAATATGGATCTTCTAAAGGAAAATCTGGAATCGGCTCAAGAAAGGTACAAGAAAGCAGCAGATAAATTTCGTAAACCTGCACCAGCTTTCAAGGTAGGAGACTTGGTCTGGCTGTCAACCAGAAATCTTAAGTTAAGGATTCCATCGTCTAAGTTGGGACATAAGTACATTGGACCCTATAAAATCAGTAAAATTATAAGTGCCGTTGCTTGTCGTCTTCAACTGCCCAGAACTATGAGAATCCACCCTGTCTTTCATGTATCCCTACTAAAGGCTGCGACACCCAATACGTTTCCTGGACGTTCCTCTCCTTGCCCTGACCCAGTGCTAGTCGATGGTCAGGAAGAATTTGTGGTGGAAAGGATTTTAGATTCCAGGTTGTATAGAAATCAGTTACAATATCTGATTAAATGGCAGGGCTACCCAGTGGAGGACAACTCATGGGAACCGGTCAATAACGTTAATGCTCCTCGCTTGCTCCGTCAGTTTCATCAGAGGTACCCACACAAGCCTGGTCTGAGGTCATCCGGAGGTTGTCCTTAAGGGGGGAGTAATGTAAGGTTCTATGTATATATTCCTGAAACTCAGTTTGTTCGTCAGCCATTTTACTTTCTGTCTTGCTGCAGCTATCTTGCCCTCAGTCAAAATGGAGTTTCCAGCTTGCATGTTCCCGCCCTGATTCTCTCCTTTGCTTCTTAAGCAGCCACAGCTGAGCAATCAGTGCTTCAGAATCTAGCCTGCAGTGAACCTGTGACTTGACTCCTGTAAGCCTTGGAACTTGTACTCCAGCTATTCCTACTGAGGAACTCTGAAGCACTTGTGGACTCTGAACCCTGCTCTTTGAAAGACCTACGTTTGCATGGACTTACGGTAACAGAGAAGAAGATCCTGAATCTGTATTGGAGAGTGATTGCTGAGCTTGGATTACTCTGGCCTGCTGTGTCTCCTGTTTCTGTGTCTGCAAACTGTGTGACTATTTCTGCCAACTTGTATGAAGTAATACAGGACTTTTCTATATTAAACCTGTGACTCCTGTGTTTTCATCGCACCCAAGCACAAGACGCTATATGAACTGTACTACATACATTACACTGTGATAAAAACATCTGTCAAACACACATAAAAACCAGAGGGCAGCAGATCATGTGAAAATATAATATTTGTGTCATTCTCAAAACTTTTGGCCATGACTGTAGATTGCCCCCTCGAATATTAATGTTTAACATATCAATGACGCGCACTCACTCTCAATAAAGTGCTGTCGCATTGATGAAAGTCATGAAAATGCCGTGGCAATGTTTTCAGGGTTGATGTGTCCGCACAAACAGAGGCCGCCTGCATCCCCAGCACATGTTCGCGAGTGCGGACTTTTAATTGTCTGGAAGTCAGTCCAACGTAAATTAGTCCACATGGACATGTGTGTTGTGAATGTGCTAGAGATGGTTTCTGAGCAGAGGCTCCCTCTGGTGGTTACAGACAGTACTGAACCTTTCAGCGAGGAATGGCAATCTGGGATCACGGACTGGACTGATATAAGGGAGGTTCCCTCCCATGATGGTCGCCGGTGATCAATTGTTCTTGTCTCAATTGTGGTTCCTGGTTCATTTGGAAATTGCTGGAGTCTTGCCTGCACCTGCTGCTTTCAGATAAGATATTTTCTGCTTTTCTTTTTGTGCTTGCTTTTTTCATAGTTTTCTGCACTTTTGTGGAGGTCAGCCGGGTCACCTCCTGGGGCCTGTGCTCCTCTCAATTTATCTGTAGCCACTGTTATTTGTTCATTTGCTTTTTCCTGTTTTTTCAGTGACTGCGGCTTTGTTTTGTTACACCAGAGATCTGATTTAGGTGGTAGGGATCGTGTGATCTCAGGTTTTTTGGCAATCAGAAGTGCTGGTATTTTTTAGGGTTTTTGTTGGATTGCAGTCAGAATTCTTTCCTGTACTTTTCTGTCTAGACAGATTGGACCCCAACGTTTGCTCATTCTATTTTCTGTCTGTGTCCGTGCTATCTTCTTGTCTAATCCGCCATTATATGTTTGGGGGCTTCCTATTTTCTTTGGGGATCTGCTCCGGGGCAGATAACGCTCCACGTCTACCTCTAGTTGTGTGGTTAGTTCAGGTAACTGCAATCCAATAGGTTCCAGCCTCTCTGGTGTATTACCGTTTTTGCTTTTTCTCCTCAGCTAACATAACAGTATCACCGGCCAAAAACTAAAATTATATGGTACTCACAGAAGGGAAAAATAGTGTGGAAAGAAAAAAGTTGTCAGAGTTGTCAGAGATTTTTTTTTCTGTCTGTTGCATTTTTTCCCTCTTTCTCTCTGGGTGCTGAGGAGGATTTTTTTTTTTCTCAATGGAGTTTGCACAGTTGTCTGGCCGTGTGGATCAGCTTGCCACTGAGGTTCGAGTAGTATTGCTTCCTATCTTGCTGGGTTGCCGGTTGTGGAACCTAGGATCCCCATGCCAGATTTGTTTTTGGGGGATCGGGCTAAATTTCTGAATTTTAAAAATAACTGTAAGTTGTTTTTTGCCTTGAAGTCTAAGTCCTCAGGGAACGCAGCACAGCAGGTTCAAATTGTCATCTCTCTCCTGCGCGGTGACCCTCAGGATTGGGCTTTTTCCCTGACACCTGTGGATCCTGTTTTGAATGATGCTGATGTATTTTTTCAGGCTCTGGGGTTGTTGTACGATGAACCTAATGTCACTGATCAGGCTGAGAAGACCTTGTTGGCATTAAGTCAGGGCTGTGAAGCAGCTGAACTGTACTGTCAGAAATTTTGAAAGTGGGCAGTCCTGACCAAATGGAATGATAATGCTTTGGCAGCCCTTTTTCGGAAGGGTCTGTCAGAGAATGTAAAGGACGTTATGGTGGGATTCCCTGTACCCTCTGGTCTCAATGATTCTATGTCTTTGGCTATTCAAATTGACAGACGTTTGCGTGAGCGCAGAGGTATGCGTGAGATGGTGTTGCCTTGTGGGCCAGCTCCTGAGCACATGCAGTGTGATGGAGTGACTTCTGGGGCACAGCGTCATGAATTTCAAAAGCTCAATGGGTTATGTTTCTACTGTGGTGACACCTCTCATGCTATTTCCATCTGCCCTAAGTGGGGAAGACGTTTAGCGCGCTCAGTTGTCTTGGGTAGTGTTCAGACTAAATTTCTGTTGACTGTTACCCTGATTTGCTCCATGTCCACATTTTCGGCTCAGGCTTTTGTTGATTCAGGAGCAGCTATTAACCTGATGGATTTCGACTTTGCCAAACGTTGTGACTTTCCCATGATACCCCTGCGGAAGTCTATTCCCCTATTGGGCATTGATTCTACCCCTTTGGCGGAGAATAAACCTCAATTTTCTACTCAGGTGATAATGAGGGTTGAACCAGATCATCAGGAGAAATGCAAATTTCTGGTGTTGCATAATCTGCATGACATTATTGTTCTGGGTTTCCCTTGGTTGCAGATTCATAATCCTGTTTTGGATTGGAAATCTGTGTCTGTGACCAGTTGGGGTTGCCAATTTGTTAATGCTGACACTCCTGTTTTTTCTGCCTCTCCCCAGTCTCAGGATGTTCCTGACTTTTGACGGATTTTTCTGATGTGTTTAGTGAAAGTAAGTCTGTGTCCTTACCTCCTCACAGAAACTACGATTGCGCTATTGAATTAGTGCCTGGTGGTAAATTTCCTAAGGGTCACCTTTTTAACTTATCTGTACCTGAACACGATGCCATGCAATCTTATATCAAGGATTCATTGGAGAAGGGTCATATCAGACCATCCTCTTCACCCTTGGGCGCCGTTTTTTTCTTTGTAGCCAAAAAGGATGGTTCATTGAGGCGTGTATTGATTATCGCCTCCTGAATAAGATCACTGTGAAATATCAATATTCGTTACCCTTGATTTCTGACTGTTTTCCAGAGTGAAAAGTGCTAGTTGGTTTACCAAGCTTGACGTCAGGGGGGCGTATAACCTTATTCGTATTAAGCACGGGGATGAATGGAAGACGGCGTTTAATACCCCAGAGGGGCATTTTGAGTACCTAGTGATGCCCTTTGGGCTTACTAATGCTCCTTCCGTCTTCCAATCCTTCATGAATGATATTTTCAGGGATTTTGTGGATAAATTTCTGATTGTTTATTTGGATGATATCTTGATTTTTTTCCAATGACTGGGACTCTCATGTGAAACATGTTCGGACTGTTTTCCAGATTTTGAGAGAGAATGCACTGTATGTGAAGGGATCAATATGTCTTTTTGGCGTACAGAAGGTCTCATTTCTGGGATTCATTTTGTCTCCGTCTGTTATTGAAATGGACCCGGTCAAGATTCAGGCCATCTGTGATTGGGTTCAACCTACTTCATTGAAGGCTCTTCAGAGATTTTTGGGTTTTGCCAATTTTTATCATAAATTTATTGGTAATTTCTCTGGTATTGTTAAACCATTGACTGATCTGACCAAAAAGGGTTCCGATGTGGTGAATTGGCCTCCTGAGGCAGTTTCTGCATTTCAGGAACTTAAGCAGAGATTCATTTCTGCTCCTGTTCTATGGCAGCCTGATGTTTCTCTGCTGTTTCAGGTGGAGGTTGATGCCTCTGAGATTGGTGCAGGTGCCGTTTTGTCCCAAAGAGATCCTGAGACCTCTAAAAGTAACCCTTGTGCCTTTTTCTCTCGAAAGTTTTCTCCAACTGAACGTAATTATGACGTGGGTAATCGGGAGTTATTGGCCATGAAGTGGGCCTTTGAAGAGTGGAGACATTGGCTGGAAGGAGCCAAACATCAGGTGGTGGTCCTCACGGACCATAAGAACCTGGTTTATCTCGAATCAGCCAAGCGACTTAATCCTAGACAGGCCAGGTGGGCCTTGTTTTTCACACGTTTTAATTTTGTGGTTTCTTTTCTTCCTGGCACTAAGAATGTTAAGGCGGATGCCCTCTCAAGGAGTTTCTTTGCGGATTCTCCTGAGTTATCTATCCTGCTGTTATTTTGAAAGAGGGTGTAGTACTTTCCGCCATCTCGCCCAATTTGAGACTGGCTCTGGAGGGGTGTCAGGAGGATAAACCTGAGCGCTGCCCTGTTGGGAAATTGTTTGTCCCAGACCAGTGAAAGAAGAGTGTTATGTCTGAGATTCATTGTTCCACGTTGGCTGGTCATCCCGGGATTTTTGGTACCAGAGACTTAGTGAGTCGGTCCTTTTGGTGGCCTACTTTGTCTCGTAACGTCAGGGACTTTGTGCAGTCCTGTGGGACTTGCTCTCGTTCCAAGCCTTGCTCTCGCTCTAGTGGTTTGTTGATGCCATTACCTGTGCTCAAGAGGCCATGGACCCATATCTCTATGGATTTTATTTCCGACCTTCCTGTCTCTCAGAGAATGACCGTTATCTGGGTAATCTGTGATAGGTTTTCCAAGATGATCCATCTTGTGCCATTACCTAAGTTGCCTTCCTCCTCCGAGTTGGTGCCTTTGTTCCTTCAGCACGTGGTTCGGTTGCACGGCATTCCGGAGAACATTGTGTCTGACTTGGTTTGGTTGTCCTCAAGAAATATCCCTATGAGGGTTGCATCTCCAAAGTTTAAGCCTAGGTTCATTGGACCTTATAAGATCATGGAGATTCTTAATCCGGTTTCCTTCCGTTTGCTTCTTCCAGGGACATTTAAGATCCATAACGTGTTACACAAGTCCTTATTGAAGAGGTTTGTCGAGCCAGTGGTTCATATGGCTGCGCCTCCTGACCCTGTTTTGGTTGACGGCAATCTGGAGTATGTGGTCGAGAAAATATTGGATTCTCGTTTTTCTAGACGGAAACTCCAGTATTTGGTTAAGTGGAGAGGTTGTGGTCAGGAGGACAATTCTTGGGTGTTTGCTTCGGACATTCATGCTAGGAGACTGATCCGTGCCTATCACCGAGCTCATCCTGATCGGCCTTGTTGCACAAGTGAGGGTTCGGTGACCCCTCCTCAAGGGGAGGTACTGTTGTGAATGTGCTAGAGATGGTTTCTGAGCAGAGGCTCCCTCTGGTGGTTACAGACAGTACTGAACCTTTCAGCGAGGAATGGCAATCTGGGATCACGGACTGGACTGATATAAAGGAGGTTCCCTCCATGATGGTCGCCGGTGATCAATTGTTCTTGTCTCAATTGTGGTTCCTGGTTCATTTGGAAGTTGCTGGAGTCTTGCCTGCACCTGCTGCATTCAGATAAGATATTTTCTGCTTTTCTTTTTGTGCTTGCTTTTTTCATAGTTTTCTGCACTTTTGTGGAGGTCAGCCGGGTCCCCTCCTGGGGCCTATGCTCCTCTCAATTTATCTATAGCCACTGTTATTTGTTCATTTGCTTTTTCCTGTTTTTTCAGTGGCTGCGGCTTTGTTTTGTTACACCAGAGATCTGATTTAGGTGGTAGAGATCGTGTGATCTCAGGTTTTTTGGCAATCAGAAGTGCTGGTATTTTTTAGGGTTTTTGTTGGATTGCAGTCAGAATTCTTTCCTGTACTTTTCTGTCTAGACAGATTGGGCCCCAATGTTTGCTCATTCTATTTTCTGTCTGTGTGCGTGCTATCTTCTTGTCTAACCGCCATTATATGTTTGGGGGCTTCCTATTTTTTTTGGGGATCTGCTCCGGGGCAGATAGCTTTCATCTTTCTGCCTTTAGGTGTAGTTATCTCTCAGACTGTGACGAGGCGTCTAGGATCAACGTAGGAACGCTCCACGGCTACCTCTAGTTGTGTGGTTAGTTCAGGTTACTGCAATGCAATAGGTTCCAGCCTCTCTGGTGTATTACCGTTTTTGCTTTTTCTCCTCAGCTACCTAAACATAACACATGTGGCGTAATACACCACATACCGTGATGTACATGTAATACGTTGTTTAATTTAAAAATTTTTTAGACCATCCGAACTGACAAACGAAACACTCCGCTCAAAGTTGGGGCAGGCGACACATCTGCCGCACGGAACACATCCACCCTTCACCGGAACAGAATCCAGAAATGTGGAAGTAGTATGAGAATAATGACTGCTAACAAGCAAGTCACGCAAATTCCTCGCCCTACGAAACGTAATCAATGGGCGATCCGGAAGAAACTTTTTTATGATGGGATCCACCATTAAAATCGGCCACGCTTTTTCGAGGGCTGCTCTCACCTGACCATGTTGGGAATGATAGGATGTCACAAATCTTGACACATTCTGTTTTTCAGGTTTCCGAACTACATATCCATAGAGGAGACTATTATCGCTAGTGTACTTGGCACGATAGTAGGCCTTTTTTAGGGAGCGTCTGCTATACCCCGAGCTAAAAAGCGAGTTTTTAATTCCTCCGCTCAATTCATAAAATCCTCCTCAGTGGAGCAAATACGACGCAAGCGAAGGAACTGTCCCACGGGGATAGCCCTAATCATGTGCCGTGGATGGCAGGAAGATGCATGCAACAATGTATTAGTTGCTGTCACTTTGCGAAAAATGTCTGTCTGAATTACCCCAGCACCATCCTTCCGAATGGTGACATCCAAGAAATCCATTTTATCCTTATCCCACACCGGGGTAAGTCGTATATTGCGATCATTGTCATTCAGGGATAAGATGAACTGCAGAAGGTCGATTGAGCTGCCCTGCCAGACAAAAAAGATGTCATCAATGTAGCGTGCCCAGAACAGGACACGCTCAACTGACCCCAATCTGTCCGACAGAAAGAGATCCCTCTCCCACAGCCCCAGGAACAGGTTAGCATAGGACGGCGCAAAGGCCGCACCCATGGCTGTACCATGGAGCTGTAGGTAGAAAGATCCCTTGAACACAACAAAAGTTGTGTGTAAGGATGAACTCCAAAAGCTCCAGGATGAGGTCCCTCAACCCTATAGGTAGCATGGATGTCCAAGAAAAAATTTCACTGCCCTCAAGCCGTCATGGTGGCGCATGTTGGTATACAGGGATTCCACATCCACGGATGCTAATAGAGTCTCACCCTCCAAACACAATCCATCAACCTTCCGCAGTAAATCCCCAGTATCCTTGAGGAACGAGGGGAGATTGAAAACCAGTGGCTGTAAATAATACTCTATCCATCTATTCACATGTTCGAGATAGTTTCTCCTCCCGACACGATAGGCCTACCCGGTGGTGACTTGAGATCTTTATGAACCTTCGGTAAGAGGTACAATGTAGCAATTGTTGGTTCTTTAATGGTAAGAGCCGAAGCCAGCTCACTGGTGATAATGCCGTCGTTGGTTGCCCTTTTGAGTATTGTATCAAGCTTGCAGACAAATGCAGAGAGGGGATTATATGTTAACTCCCTGTAACATACAGGGTTATTAAGTTGTTTAAATGCCTCCCTCTCATACATTTGCCTGGGCCATACCACGACATTACCACCTTTGTCAGCTGGCTTGATCACTATATCCGGCAAACTATAGCATCAAATACAGCTGCATGGATATAGAGAAGAATGTGGGTAACACAGGGAATGTGTAACCAGAAATCACCACTCATCAAAATGCAATATCAAGGAGGAAAAGGAGAGTCACTGGTGACTGAAATTCATAATATAAAAGGTAAAATATTATTTAACATTACGTAAGTAACACAAGAATAAATAACATGAACAATGAAATCACATATATAGGACATGTGCAGATATATGGAGAAGAATCTCCTAGCGGTTAGGCAAGTATACATATGTGGCATCAATAGTAATTAAACACATTGTAGCTCATAATACATCAGATATGTCAAAATCCCCCAAAACAAGAAGGTAAAGAAATAACTGAGCTACAGACAGGATTACCACACAGGATAGAGCATGTTCCACAGGACATAGCGCTTAAATAGTAAGGCCAGTAGAAGTCAGTGCATTGCTGGCCATATCTAGTAAAGAACCATGCTCACCAAAAGTAATGATAAATGCCGCACTAGGAGGGATCACCCCATAAAAGAGATGCCACCCCCGACGCACGTTTCGTGGCACGCCTGCCACTTTCTCAAGGGGATAACTAAGCTTGGTACCAAGGACCTTTAAATGCCTCCCACAACCAGATCACATGTCGCATATTAGCGAATAGGAGCAGGTATAGCGGCGCGTGCGTCGCTGGAGCCAGGGAGGCCCCCAGTGACGGCGGCGTCATGCATCCGGACATGCGCAGAGACACAAGGTCAGAGCGCACTCCGGACACAGATAGACGCCCCACCACATGGGGAATCACCCAGGCAACAGCGGGGCACGCGCACACCGGACTCCGTGAGGATGTATGGAAATGCCAGGATATAAGGCACAATCACAATGGGCTAGCTGCATAATGGAAGCGTGACAAACTTGATCAGATAGAGACATTAAATAGCAACACATAGTATCTTCATTACAAAAGTACAAAGCACAAAAACTGTATATGGTATATCATCTCGTCCGTCGCTGTATTCTTGCTTTGTTTTTCACAACTTCTCATGTCCATCGGTCATGTGCAGAAAGGATCAAAGGTCCCATATAGGTGACAAAGTAGACACAACTGTAAGTGATAATTTTAAAAGAAAAAATAAAAGAATAAATTAAAAAAGAGAAGGCATCAAATAGAGCCAGGGAGGGGATATCAGAAGGAAAATATCTATAAAAAAGAGGCAAAATTTAAAGATTCATTGAGGCCACTGGGCACCATTGTGTCGAGTTGAACGATCCAACGGGCCTCCATTTGAGACAGAATTTTCTTATAGTCCCCACCTCTAACACCGAGGTGTAGGACGTCAATTCCGCGCACCTTAAAAGATGTAGCATCACAGTTATGGAAATGTTTAAAGTGACGCGGTATTGTCTTTAAATCTGACAAATCTGAAATGGATCTCGCTGCGCCAATGTCCCTAACGTGTTCCCTGATTCGTACTCTCAATTCCCTGGTGGTTAAGCCAATATAGATCCTCGGACAGCCACAAGTGGCATAATAGATAACGTTCGAGCTGCCGCAGGATATACGCTGGCGAATATCGTATGTCTTATCACCACCAGAGGACGAGAACTTCAGGGCACGTAGGGCATTGGCGCACGCAAGGCAGTGGCCGCAAGGAAAGAAGCCAACGGTGGGACCACGAGAACCAAAGACATTTACAGAAGGTGGAATGTAGTGACTCCGAACGAGAGTATCTCGTAAATTCCTTGATCGTCTAGATGTCATGGAGGGGAAACTACCCAGCGAGCGTGACAGAGCAGGCTCGGTTTTTAAGACATCCCAATGTTTAGTAAGAATTTGTCGGATGTCAAACCACTCATGATTAAAGGTGGTGAGGTGATGAATCTTATAGGTCCTTCATCACTCCCCTGTCTGACTACACGGCGGAATTGAGGAGATGGTCACGTGGAGTCCTCCTTGCCCGATCGTATCCTTTCTTGATACATCGGTTGCTGTAACCACGTGCCCTGAATCGATCACCGAGGTCCTTGGCTTGAGTCTCAAAAGCATCATCGGTAGAGCAGTTGCGTCTCATTCGAAGGAACTGTCCGACCGGGACGGCCCTAATGGTGGCTGGATGGTGAGCTGAATCAGCGTGAATTAGTGCATTCACAGAAGTCGGCTTCCTGAACACATCCGTCCGGAGACGACGATTAATGTCAACCTCCAGGGAGATGTCCAGAAATTCAACCCTCTCACGACTATGTTTATAAGTTAAATGGATGTTGAGGGAGTTCTGATTCAGTCCCATCATAAAGTCCTCGAGCTGCTGCACCGTCCCATCCCACAACATCAAGATATCATCAATGTACCTAAACCAGTACAGCACATGGGAGGCGGCCTGTGTGCCCGCATCGGCAAATAAAGATCTCTCCCAGGCCCCCAGGAAGAGATTTGCGTAAGCGGGCGCACAGGCCGCGCCCATGGCTGTACCACGTCTCTGTAAGTAAAAGACGTCCTTAAAGACAAAGAAGTTGTGGGTAAGGACATAGTGGAGCAGCTCGAGGATTAGCTCACACATGGGCCGTCCAGGTCGGAGGAACCCAAGAATAGACGGACAGCAGCCAGGCCATCAGAGTGATCGATGCAAGTATACAAGGACTCCACGTCAGCCGTCACCAGAATAGTGGACTCATCCACAAGGATGCCATTAACCCGTGCCAGGACGTCCTTAGTGTCACGAACAAAGGAAGGTAATACCTCCACAATAGGTTTCAGATAAAAATCAATGAATTTACAGACCATATCACATGGGCCGCCAATGCCCGACACTATAGGACGTCCGGGTGGGTCAAGGGCATCCTTGTGGATTTTCGGAAGTATATAGAAGGTAGGGGTCCTAGGATTCTTCACCAGTAAACCCTCATACACCTTTTTTGGGATAATATTAGACTCATATGCACCATGTAGGATATCCTGGAGTTCCAAAGAAAAGGAGGATAAGGGGCTATGCGATAATTTAGTATAAGTATCAGAGTCCCTAAGTTGGCGGAATACCTCTCGTTCGTATTTCTCACATGGCCAGATCACGATATTCCCCCCCTTGTCAGCAGGTTTAAAAACCACGCCAGGAAGAGATTGTAATTGTGACAGTGCCTGTCGTTGTCCAAATGTCAGATTATCAAATCTACGCCTTGTAGAAAGATTTTTTAAATCTTCTGTCACCAATTTTGTAAATACTTCAACTGCTGGGCATAGTGACAAGGGGGGGAACCTCGTTGATCTGGGCAGTATTTTCGTCGGGAACCTACTTGTACTAGGAGTGGATTGTTCCTCAAGCAGTTCCTCAAGATTGAGTAAAGCCTCCCTCTCGTTGTCACTCCAGGATTCCGACATTTGATTGCGACTGTGCAATTTCTTTAATATGAGTTTACGGAGAACAGGTGAAGGTCCTTCAAAACTGTAAAAAAGTTGAAAGCATTAGTTGGTGAGAAAGTTAGGCCCCTACCTAAGACTTCTAATTGTGCGGCCGACAGAGTATGATGTGAGAGATTCACTACCTGTAGTCCGCTCTGTGACGCAAGCTGGGCAGACCCCCCTCCGTGGTTTTTTGTCTTAGTAGTCTGACGTGTTGTCATCTTTTTTGCAGTAGTCACTACATTGTCTTGAGCATAGCCATGGGACTTTTTTATCGTAGAATCATCATTTGTGGATATATTAGACCGCACAGAGGCAGATCTAGATCTAGAGTAAGATGTATTTCTATACCTAGGGCGTGACCTGTCAGTGGGGTTGCGCCACCTGTAGACTCTTGAAAGTAGTTTGTCCTGGGTGTCGCGTTTAAATTTCTTAGATTTGGTAGACTGGATTTCTAATGCCCACTTTTGTAGGTCCGCATCCACAGAATCGTTCAATTTTTTTAAAGTCTCAGTGGTCATCTCACGTCGTAAGATAATTTGAACAGAGTCGATCTCGGATTCAAGTGTTTCTAAGGTATTATGGTTCATTTCTTTCAATAGCTGCATAAAGCCAATGGAGCAGGTATTAGTGAGCTCCTCCCAACGGCTCTTAATAGAGTCGTCCTGAACAGGAAATGATGGAAACACTTGAACCCTGAGACCCCTAGGTATCAGATTATTCTGTATACACTTGTCCAGGAACTCGTGGTTCCACCAGACCTTAGTCCGTTTTTTAAGAAGGTCCTTAAAAAGAAATATGGCCTCTTGCAATTCCTTCTGAGACCCCTCACTGGATCCCTCTGCACCATCCTGTAGCGTTTCATTGATCTGAGCACGCCAAGTGGCATCTTTGGCTCGAAAATCCATAATGAAGCTGGCAAAAACTGTGAACAACACAGAGACAATTAATAGCATCAAATACAGCTGCATGGATATAGAGAAGAATGTGGGTAACACAGGGAATGTGTAACCAGAAATCACCACTCATCAAAATGCAATATCACTCTTTTATGGGGTGATGTCCTGTGGAACATGCTCTATCCTGTGTGGTAATCCTGTCTGTAGCTCAGTTATTTCTTTACCTTCTTGTTTTGGGAAATTTTGACATATCTGATGTATTATGAGCTACAATGTGTTTAATTACTATTGATGCCACATATGTATACTTGCCTAACCGCTAGGAGATTCTTCTCCATATATCTGCACATGTCCTATATACTGTATGTGATTTCATTGTTCATGTTATTTATTCTTGTGTTACTTATGTAATGTTAAATAAATATTTACCTTTTAGGCTAAGTTCACACGTTGCGGAATTGCCGCGGAAATTTCCGCGGCAATCCCGCACTTCTCCCGCAGGAAATACGCACGTTTTTTGTATGCTGATTCCCGCCAGAATAATAGCGTTTTGCAAGCGTAATTAGCTTGCAGAATGCTAGCGTTTTCCTAGCGATCTGTAGCATCGCTTGGAAAACTGATTGACAGGTTGGTCACACGAGTCACACATAGTGTTTGACACGTGTGACCAACTTTTTACTATTGATGCCGCCTATGCCGCATCAATAGTAAAGAGATCTAATGTAAAAATAATAAAAAAAATAATAAATAATGATATTCTCACCTTCCGGCGGCCCCCGCAGCCTTCCCGCCTCTCAGTGACGCTCCCGGCAACTCCGGTCCCAGGAGTGCTTTGCGACAAATCACACCGATGACGTACATCTCGCGAGACCGCTATGCCATCTGGGTGATTCTCGCAAAGCACTCCTGGGACCGGAAGTTGCCGGGAGCATCGCTGAAGGCGGGAAGGCTGCGGGGGCCGCGGGAAGGCTGCGGGGGCCGCCGGAAGGTGAGAATATCATTATTTTTTATTTTAATTATTGTTTTACCAGGGATATGGTACCCAGGGCCTGGAGGAGAGTCTCCTCTCCTCCAGACCCTGGGTACCACCGCACATGAACCGCTTACATTCCGCAAAATTAATGAACATGTTGCTATTTTTTCCGCAAAGCGTTTTTTTCGCGGAAAAAAACGCAACATGTGGCCAAAACATGCGGAATCAATTAACATGTATAGGATGCTTAATGCTTGCGTTTTTATCGCGTTTTTACCGCGGAAAACCGCGGAAAAACCGCGAAAAAAACGCAATTATTCCTGATCGTGTGCACTTAGCCTTATATTATGAATTTCAGTCACCAGTGACTCTCCTTTTCCTCCTTGATATTGTATCCGGCAAACTATGTAAGAGTCGTAACCTGTTACGTTCCTCTCTGGTCAAATTATCATCTCCACCGAAGGTTGGAATGTTGTTAAATGCCTCAGTCACCACCCGGACGAACATATCGATACTGGGGCAGGAGGTAAATGGGGGGAACTTCTTAGATCTTGGACGGATGGATGGAGGGATCTTTCCTACTTCACTATGTTCAAGCGCCAACTCCTCTAGTATTCTCACTTGCCTCTTGTTCCTCTTCTGTGGGAAAGAGATGTGTCAATTCCTCATTATAATAATAGCGTCTGAATAACAATGATCATGCAAAAACATGCAGATCTTTCACCACAGTAAAATTATCATACCCCGGTGTGGGAGAAAACGACAGACCTTTATCCAATAGAGAGAGATCACCATCTGTGAGTATATGGTCACTAAGATTTATCACCTTATTATCTCTCCGGTTACTGTCAAACGTATTCAATGGACGTCTTCTATAAGGGTGAAATGCATGGTCACGCAATCTATGTGTGTCATTTATTCCAAGCATATTGCCAGAGGCCGAAGAAACATCAGACTGGCCACCAGACGACGACACTGACACACACGAAGATGTCCTACGTAAATTAGAATGACTTGCACTACGCCAGAGGTACACTCTCTTACTCTGGTAGTCCCACAAGTCACGGTTATATTTGGATAATTGGTTATCCTGAATTTTCTTGACCAATATGTCCATATTTTTATCCAGATCAGACTCAAATTGCTGTAATTTATCAGCTGGACAATCTCTCCTTATTTCAGCTTGGGCATTATCAATAGCTTTATCCAGCTCAGCAATATTAGCAGAATTCAAACTAATAAGAAGATTAAAAAATGTAGCAGAACACAGGTCACATGTGAGCCACCCGCCAGGGCCGTGGGGTACTCGGCACCGAGCCCGTCGACTTCTATGGGGGATGTCACGGGCAGCACACGGCTCGGTCCGTGGCCCTGGGGCTCACTGAAATGTGGGATATTTACAGGTGAATTGAATATTGGTATGGGGATTCGTGACGCCACTTGTGGTACCTGGTCAGGATGACCAGCGCTGCTATGCAGATCCACTGAAGGGTTAATATTGTGCAGCTAGATGTTAAGCCTTCCACAAGTAAGGCTGATTCCTCCAGGGCAGATAGATGTGTAGAAATGCAGGACAGACGGGGACCCGGCAGTCAGGGGTAATAAGGTAGACACACACATAAGTCACTTTGGTATCTTTACTGAAGATGTTGCAGACACTTCCCGGAGCACTGTAGGGTGAAGGGTGCACATCCAGATTCCTCCACTGAGTAGGTGTGTGGCCTCCTGTTCTCTGCCTTTTTGTAATGAAGTCTTGGCCTGCATGTAGCTGGGCCTAGCTTAGTCTCCGTTTTGTACCTGGCTGACCTTGTGATTGGACCTTCTCACTGAAAGTACACAGTCTCTGTTTGCAGCGTCCTGCTTGCCAGACTCTGTCCTCCTGATCTTGCTACGTATCAGCTCGGTGGTACTCCTGGGACTTGTAGTCCTCCAGGAACTCCGGTGTTCTCCTAATGGGTCGTGGAGATCCCTATAGGCTCGGACCCCGGTGTCCGGTAATACTTGCTGAGGTGAGCTATTAAGGCTCCGCTGTCTCATTAACTTTCCACTCGCCTTCGGCCTACCTGGATCCTCACACGATCACACACTGGCAGTTGATGGGCTGCCTCTTCACCGATCTCTAAGCGTCGGCACGCTTCTCACTAAGCTGCACTCCTAGATTCAGCTCTGACTAGGCTGGAGTGGTTTCCTGTTCCACTCTTACTAGACTCCACTCTCTGAACTGAATAGCTCTGCAGCCTCTCTAATCTCAGCTCTGCACTTTCCTTACTGCAAAACGACTGAGTTCTCTGAGGTGACTGGCTTCTCTGAGGTGGCTGCACTGAACTGCTCTCTCTGTGATGACTGAGCAGAACTGAGCTTGGTGTTTCCTGTGTCAGCTTCTTTGATATGTCTAAAACAGCTCCCTCTGGTGGTCTTTGGGGATAAATGAACGTGTGTGAATGTGTATAATGACCTCTAGTGGTATATTCTTTCAGTGCACCCTTCTGGGAGATATGGATTCAGTCGCAGCTGGGCTCCACATTCCCCCCTAGTAGAACTCAGCACTCTGGGGCTGAAATACAAAAACAAAGAACAGTGTAATGTATGGTGTACAGTTCATATAGCGTCTTGTGCTTGGGTGCGAGGAAAACACATGAGACACATGTTTGATATAGAAGGACTTGTATTACTTCATACAAGTGGCAAAAAGGGTCACACAGTTTGCAGGTACAGAAGCAGGAGACACAGCAGGCCAGAGTAACTTAAGCTCAGCAATAACTCTCCACAACAGGTTCAGGATCTCTTCTCTGTTACCGTAATTCCATGCAAACGTGGATTTATCAAATAGCAGGTTTCCAGAGTCCACAAGTGTTCCAAAGTTCCTCAGTAGGAAATAGCTGGAGTACAAAGTCTAAGGTTTCCAGGAGTCAGGTCACAGGCTCACTGCAGGCTTGATTCTGAAGCACTGATTGCTCAGCTGAGGCTGCTTAAGAAGTAAGAGGGAGAGAATCAGGGCGGGAACATGAAAGCTGGAAACTCCATATTGACTGAGGGCAAGATAGCTGCAGCAAGACAGAAAGCAAAATGGCAGACGGAAAAACTGAGTTTCAAGAAACATGTACAAAGAACCTTACATTACTCCCCCCTTAGGGACAACCTCCGGATGACCTCAGACCAGGCTTGTCTGGGTACCTCTGATGAAACTGGCGGAGCAAGCGAGGAGCATTAACGTTATTGACTGGTTCCCATGAGTTGTCCTCCACTGGGTAGCCCTGCCATTTAATCAAATATTGTAACTGATTTCTGTACAACCTGGAATCTAGAATCCTTTCCACCACAAATTCTTCCTGACCATCGACTAGCACTGGGTCAGGGCAAGGAGAAGAACGTCCAGGAAACGTATTGGGTGTTGCAGCCTTTAGTAGGGATACATGAAAGACAGGGTGGATTCTCATAGTTCTGGGCAGTTGAAGACGACAAGCAACGGCACTTATAATTTTACTGATTTTATAGGGTCCAATGTACTTATGTCCCAACTTAGACGATGGAATCCTTAACTTAAGATTTCTGGTTGACAGCCAGACCAAGTCTCCTACCTTGAAAGCTGGTGCAGGTTTACGAAATTTATCTGCTGCTTTCTTGTACCTTTCCTGAGCCAATTCCAGATTTTCCTTTAGAAGATCCATATTCTTTTGTAAAGACGTGATTCTTTCAGCCACTGCTGGCAAGGGCGTTTCTATGGGAAATCGAGGAAGAATGTTAGGATGATAACCTAAATTGGAGTAAAAAGGAGACTGCTTAGTGGAGGCGCTCTGAGAGTTGTTATAAGAGAACTCAGCCAGTGGAAGTAGATCCACCCAATCATCCTGTAGGTGGCAGATAAAGCAGCGGAGATACTGCTCCAGGGTCTGATTGGTTCGTTCTGTCTGTCCATTAGTCTGGGGATGAAAAGCAGAAGAAAGGTTTACTTTAATGTCCAATGCGGCACAGAAATTTTGCCAAAACCTTGAAGTGAATTGCACCCCTCGATCCGAAATGACCTCATCCGGTACTCCATGTAAGCGAAACACATTCTTAATCATCAAATCTGATGTCTGTTTTGCAGTGGGTAAGCCGACACAAGGGATAAAATGAGCTGCCTTTGTTAAACGATCAACCACCACTAGAATGGTGTTCTTCCCTTGAGAGGTTGGTAACTCCACAATGAAGTCCATAGAAATGGATCCCCACGGGCGGGACGGGGTGGGAAGGGGTTGCAACAGACCAGTTGGTGAGGAGCGAGGTGTTTTGCATCTTGCACAGACTTCACATGAAGTGACATAGTTTAAAACATCTTTCCTGTAAGTGGGCCACCAAAAGAAACGAGAAAGAAATTCCTGTGTCTTTAGAATTCCTCTATGCCCAGCTATCTTGGAATCGTGGATGAGTTGCAATACTCTCAATCTGACTGTTTCAGGTATATACAGACGTTGTCCCTGAATCCACACACCATTTTTAAAGACAAGACTTACGTCCCTTGGGGGTTGTGCCAACAAGGAATCCGCATGGTATGCTTCCTTGATGTCCTTAAGTAGGTCTTGATTATGAATCACTCCCAGGAATCTAGAGTCAGGAAGAATAGTCTTAGGAGGAGTAAGTGGACGGGTCTCTGCTGAATGAATCCTAGAGAGTGCATCAGCCTTTCCATTGCGCGATCCTGGCCTATAAGAAATTACAAAATTAAATTGGTTTAGGAAAAGATTCCAGCGAGCCTGGCGAGGAGTCAGGCACTTAGCCGACCTGATAAATTCAAGGTTACGATGGTCTGTCAGGACGACTATTTGCTGTGCAGCTCCCTGAAGAAGGTGTCTCCATTCTTTGAAGGCGGCAATAATGGCCAACAACTCTCTATTGCCCACATCGTAGTTCCTCTCAGCCGAAGACAACTGCTGGGAAAAGAAGGCACAGAGATGCAAGACATTCTTCTCACCTGTTCTCTGAGAGAGTATAGCTCCAACGGCACAGTCTGAAGCATCCACCTCTATTATGAAGGCAAGTTCGGGGTTGGGATGTACTAAGATAGGTGCGGTGGTAAATTTATCCTTTAGACGGGAAAATGCTTCCTGGGCTTGGGGGGTCCAGGAGAACCTAGACTCTTTCCGGGTAAGTTGGGTGATAGGTGACACTACCTCAGAGAAATTCCTAATGAAACGTCTATAGAAGTTGGCAAACCCGATGAAGCGCTGCACCTCCTTCACATTTCTAGGAATTGGCCAATCCTTGATGGCTTGGGTCTTGCTTCCATCCATACTAATCCCTTGTGTAGACAGTACATACCCCAGAAATTGAATTTCGGTCCTATGGAATTCACACTTTTCAAGTTTGATGTAAAGATGGTTTTGTCTTAGACGTTCTAAGACCATTCTCACATGTCCATGATGTTCCTCTGTGGAGTTAGAAAAAATTAGAATATCATCCAGATAAATCACCACGAATGTATCTAGGAGATCCCTGAAGATGTCATTCACCAAGTGTTGGAAAGTGGCTGGGGCGGTACTCAGACCAAAAGGCATAACTAGATATTCAAAGTGTCTATAGCGTGACCTGAATGCAGTCTTCCATTCATTCCCAGGTCTAATACGGACCAAGTTATAGGCCCCACGGAGATCCAGTTTAGAGAAAATTTTGGCATGCCGCACTCTCTCC
This sequence comes from Oophaga sylvatica, assembly GCA_033576555.1. NCBI lineage: Eukaryota > Metazoa > Chordata > Amphibia > Anura > Dendrobatidae > Oophaga > Oophaga sylvatica. The sequence goes on along the minus strand of JARQOD010000001.1, from coordinate 359,762,568 downwards.
AATAACTCAGGGATTAAAGGCAATGGATAACGGTTTCTAATAGTAACCTTATTGAGTTCCCTATAGTCTACGCAGGGTCTCAGAGATCCATCTTTCTTCTTCACAAAGAAGATGGGTGCACCTGCAGGAGATGAAGAGGGGCGTATGAAGCCCTTGGCTAGATTTTCGTCTATGTAATCCTTTAAAGCCTTTAGCTCGGGCCCCGCCAGGGGGTAGATCTTACCAAAAGGTATCTCTGCTCCAGGCAATAATTCAATTGGACAATCATATGGACGGTGAGGGGGAAGCTGGTCAGCGTTCTTCTTGTCACATAAATCCACATAGTCCTGGTATACAGCTGGTAGTTCAGGGACTGACATGGTTCCTTTAGGAACAGAGCAAGCTGAAACTTCTGGACTCATCTGTTTCTCTGGAAAGTGTAATTCCTTGGTCTCCCAGTTAATGGTAGGGTTCTGAGCCTGCAGCCATGGTAGCCCTAGAATAATGGGAAAGTGGGGAGAAGAGATAAGCATAAAGGACAGTTTCTCTTGATGATCTTTACCCATAAGGACCCTCAAAGGTTCCGTTTCCTGATCCACTGGTCCAGAGGTCAGCAGGGAGCCATCCACAGTCTCCATCTGTACTGGAGTAGTCTTCTTCACTGAACGTATCCCCCGTTTCAGAGCAAAGGAGATATCCATAAAATTTCCACTTGCCCCTGAGTCGATCATAGCAGAGCTAGACACCCAGACTGAGTCAACCCAGAGTTTGATGGAAAGGAAGCAATGAGAATTGTTTTTCTTACAACTCAGTTGGGACACCGCTGAGGAAACTTGAAAAATTGCAGCGTTTACACAGTCATCGTCCTCAAGAAGTGACGGAGTTTAAGTCAGAGAAATCAATATCTGTTGCTGCAGATCTCTCTGGAGCCTGAGGCTCGGACCTGACAGATCTCCTCTCGCAACACTTACAGTGAATGACTGCTGCAGTAGTCTTACGAGAACGGCTGGGGCAGTTTATAATGAAGTGCCCTGACTTACCACAGTAGAAACATAGATTTTCCTTTAAACTATGTTCTTTGCGTGCATCACTAACCCGTCTTTGTAAAGAGTCCACCTGCATGGGTTCAGGTTCAGGTTCCCGTGTGATCCTACTCAAAGGTTCCTTAGCTGGGGAGGAAGGTAGGAAAAGGTTAGTGCGATTACTTTCGAACCATCTCTCTTGCCTGCGTTCAGTCAGACGAGCATCAATACGGATGCAGTAGTTAATAAAGTCACCTAACGCAGTGGGAGGGTCGGCACGAGCAAGTTCATCCTTAATCAGTGGAGACAACCCTTTTCGAAAAATAGATTTTTTGGCGGAACTGTCCCAAGTGGTATCGAGGGCCCATCTCCTGAAATCCAAGGCATATTCGGCTACTGAGCGCTTACCTTGGCACAAAGTTAACATGGCTGCTTCAGCTGTTGCACCTCGATTGGGGTCATCAAACACCTGCCCCATGGCTGAAATGAAAGCATCAAGATGATCCAAACATTCATCCTCAGTCTCAATCAGAGGGTTTGCCCACATCAAAGCCTTGTTGGTAAGCAACATGATTATAGTAAGCACTTTAGATCGTTCAGTGGGAAATTGTGAAGCATGTGCAGAAAAAAAAAGACTGCATTGGTTAATAAATCCCCTGAATTTCTCACGTTCACCGCCAAAATGAAAAGGGGGTAACTTGGGAATCCCAGAACTCGGGGTTATGGCAGGAGCCTGGACTCGTTCCTCTAGAACCTCAATCCTGGCTCGTAAATCCTGGGTAGTTTGTCCAAACACTTGCAAATTGTGATTAGTGAGGTCCTGTAGGTTTGCAAAACGGGTCTTTATAGTCTGTATATCTGCAAGGATTGTATCAGTCACTCCGCAAAGCTCCTTTATGCGAGCCTCCATCTTCCAGATCTTTTAAGACAGGAGTACTGGAAGGAGAAGAGAAAAAAAAACAAAAAAAAAAAACAATAGTGTTTACCTGTGGTAACACTGCAGAGTAAAATTAAGGGAATGTGCTCACCTGGAATGGTTGTGAGAAGTCACAACCACTGTCATCACAGAAAGTATAACCGGACATCTGATATCCACAGTCACAGCAGACACAGCCTTCCCAGACCCAGCAGACACTAACGTTTGGCTTCAGAATCTTGTAATGTATGGTGTACAGTTCATATAGCGTCTTGTGCTTGGGTGCGAGGAAAACACATGAGACACAGGTTTGATATAGAAGGACTTGTATTACTTCATACAAGTGGCAAAAAGGGTCACACAGTTTGCAGGTACAGAAGCAGGAGACACAGCAGGCCAGAGTAACTTAAGCTCAGCAATAACTCTCCACAACAGGTTCAGGATCTCTTCTCTGTTACCGTAATTCCATGCAAACGTGGATTTATCAAATAGCAGGTTTCCAGAGTCCACAAGTGTTCCAAAGTTCCTCAGTAGGAAATAGCTGGAGTACAAAGTCTAAGGTTTCCAGGAGTCAGGTCACAGGCTCACTGCAGGCTTGATTCTGAAGCACTGATTGCTCAGCTGAGGCTGCTTAAGAAGTAAGAGGGAGAGAATCAGGGCGGGAACATGAAAGCTGGAAACTCCATATTGACTGAGGGCAAGATAGCTGCAGCAAGACAGAAAGCAAAATGGCAGACGGAAAAACTGAGTTTCAAGAAACATGTACAAAGAACCTTACAAACAGTAAACATTGTATAAATAACTCTTCCTTTACAGGAGGTAAGGCACTCTTGAACTGTTGCATAACGGTAAATGAACAACTATATACATTAGCACAATGAGGAATTGAGGAAATGAGCAACCATAAAAGTCCCAGTCTCTTTTGGAAAAGGATGCTCAAAAGGGTAGAGAAAACAAGCAAAATAATGTCCATTCTTCTTGTTTCGATATTATAAAGGAAAACAGATTAATAAATAATTGTATAATAAAGCATATTATAAGCAAAAATATATACATTCATATACAGTGGTTCTAGATAATTATTTACATTTGTTAGGTCCTACTCTCTGTACCTAACAGGTAATTGCCCCTTGTTATGCATACTGACCTACGTGGTGTAGTGGTAGGTGAGGTGTCAGTTACCCTATTATTCCTGCGTGCAGGTAGGTTGTAGTACTGCCTTAGCCTCTCTAGATCTTGCAAGTATACTGTGAGCTGGGTGAACTGGCTCGACTTCTGCAGGGGATCCTTCTTCCTGAGGTTCAGCTTCTTGGGATTCCGCTTCTTGGGGTGCTGCTTCTTGGGTTTCTGCTGAAGCAGGTTCTTCTGGAACTGACTCTATTGCAACAACCGGTGCAACTGAATGTAGAGGTTCTCCTTGTGGTTGATAGAATTGAAGCACGGGAATGATTACAGAACTCTTTGAACAATTCGGCCTCGAAGGCTGGGCCTTGGTCAGTTAGCACCTGCTCAGGATATCCGTGTGGTCTGCAGAAATACGCTTGGAACGTCTTTGCTGCTGTCTCTGCCGTCAGATCTTTGACAGGGGCGACCACCAGGAACCTGGAGTAGTGATCCACCATAGTCAGGGCATAGGAGTATCCTGACCGGCTGGGTGACAACTTGACATGATCCAGGGCCACGATCTCCAAGGGACGAGTCGTCCTGATGGGTTGCAGGGGTGCCTTCTGACTGCTGTAGTCTTTTCTTCTGAGGCCACAGGGTCCACAGTTCTGGCACCACCTCTCAATGGAGCTGCGCATTCCCACCCAATAGAAACGACACTTCAACAGGGTCTGCAGCTTCTTCCAGCCAAAGTGTCCCGCTTGATCGTGGTAGGCTTCCAACACCATCTGGATGTTGGCTCTGAGGACCACTATCTGCCATACCATCTCATGGGTCTTTGGGTTGACGTACCTCCAGCACAGCTTCTCACGGTAGATAAACAGCCGACTTCTCTCATTCCACAGCTGCTTTGCTTGTTGAGGCGCATCCTTCTCCAAGGAGGAACCTTCTTGAGTTATCAGCTCCTTGATTCGGCTGACAACTGGATCGCTGTCCTGAGTTTCCTTCCAGCTGTGGTGAGGTAAAGGATTTAACGTCTTACCACGCGGCCTCCTGCAGGCTTGTTGCTCGTGGATCATCCCATTCCTGTGAAAGGCAGGTAGTTCAATCTCTTCCAGATCATCCACTTCTTCTTCTGTGTCCGATTCATGAGGCATCCTGGATAGGGCATCAGCGTTGGCATTCTTGCGGCCTGCTCGGTACTTGATTGTGAATTGGTAGTTTGACAGCCGAGCCATCCAGCGTTGTTCCATGGCTCCCAGCTTAGCTGTTTCAAGATGCGTCAAGGGTTATTATCGGTGTAGGCAGTGAACTTGCTGGAGGCTAGGTAGTGCTTAAACCTCTCCGTGATGGCCCAGACCAGTGCCAGGAACTCCAACTTGAAGCTGCTATAGTTCTCTGGGTTTCTCTCGGTCGGGCGGAGCTTCCTGCTTGCATAGGCGATGACTTTCTCCAGGCCATTTTGCTTCTGACTGAGGACAGCTCCCAATCCTTCATTGCTGGCATCAGTATACAGCAGGAACGACTGGCTGTAGTCAGGATAGGCTAGGATCTCATCACCTGTCAGGATCTCCTTCATTTCCTTGAATGCCTCAGCCTGTTCTTTACCCCAGTGGAATGGAGAATTTCTGCTCTTGAGGGACTGTCCCACCAGGAGGTCTTGCAGAGGCGCTGCTTTCTTGGTGTAATCCTTCACAAACCTCCGGTAGTATCCTGTCAGTCCCAGGAACTGTCGCACCTCCTTGAGATTTTTCGGCTCCGGCCATTTCTGGATGGCGGTGATCTTCTCAGGGTCTGGCGCTACTCCTTCTGAGCTGACAATATGTCCCAGATACTGTACCTTTTGTTTGAGCAGATGGCACTTTGAAGGCTTCAGTTTCATCCCATACTTGGACAGTGACTCGAATAACTCCGCCAGGTGCTTCAGGTGGTCTTCATACGTCTTGGAGTACACAATTACGTCGTCCAGGTACAGCAACACAGTTTCAAAGTTGAGATGTCCCAGGCAGCTCTCCATCACTCTCTGGAACGTTCCGGGGGCACTGCTGAGTCCAAACGGCATTCTGTCAAACTCACAGAGTCCCATCAGGGTGGTGAAAGCCGTCTTCTCCCGATCCTCCTCAGCCACAGCTACTTGCCAGTACCCACTAGTGAGGTCAAGGGTGGAAAAGTAATTAGCAGTCTTTAGTGCAGCTAAGGATCCCTCAATGCGTGGTAAAGGGTATGCATCTTTATGTGTAATGCGATTTACTTGTCTGTAATCTACACACAATCTCATGCTTCCATCCTTTTTCCTGACTAAGACTAGAGGTGCTGCCCAGGGACTACAACTATCCCTTATTACCCCTGCTTCCTTCATGTCACGCAACATCTCCTTGGCTTTCTGGTAGTGTGCTGGTGGTATAGGCCTGTACCGTTCTTTAATGGGAGGATGATTGCCTGTGGGGATGTGATGTTGAACCCCTTTAATTTTTCCAAAGTCGAGTGGGTGTTTGCTGAATACCTGTGCATACTCCTGAACTACTCGATATACTCCTTGTTTCTGGTGGGCTGGAGTGGTGTCTGTCCCAACATGGAGCTGCTGACACCAATCCTCCACCTGAGTGGTCGGACCGTTATCCTCCACTGGTTGTGGGGAGGTTAAGGGCTTCGTCGTGTGAATGGAGTTATTATCCACAGCATGTAACTTAGCAACAGTGGCATAACGTGGTAATTTGACTTCATCTCTCCCCAGTTGAGAAGACGCACTGGCACCCTCCCATTATGTACCTCCACTACCCCTCTGGCAGTCAAGAGTGTAGGTCTGTGTTCTGAACAATGGGGCTCTACTACTGCTTGGTAGTTCTGTCCTCTCAGACCTATTGCTGCCCTACACCAAATAAGCATTTCACTCATTGGGGGTATCACAATGGGGTTCGGAGCTGTTGGAGTAAAAACACAACCTCCTCCAAACAGTTACTAATAATGTTAGTGCCTAAAACCACATTCAACCCATTTTCCTCATTAACAGTCTTCACTACAAGAAGTCCCTGATCTTTTAGCTCCACTTTCCCCACTTTTACGTCTACGTTTTTAGCCCCCAGTAAATCAAGAGGGAGGCCATTAGAGGCGTATACGGCAAAGTCAGGGTTTGGGGGTTGGAGACCGTCACTGGACCAGTATCTATTCTAAAGAACATCAGGTATGACGGTTACCTGAGATCCAGTGTGCAGCAGGGCAGGGATTGCGATCCCTCCAGTATGATAGACAGGTATGGTCTTCCTCCCACAAACCTGCAGTTCCAGTCTGAGGGGCCTGAGGAGTCTATCCTGGGTGTTGGCCCTCGGACCCAGGATTTGCTCGTTTAAAGGACACCGACGTGCTGGGTGACCTTCTCTGTGGCAGCGGTAGCAGATGATCTCTCGGCGAGGATGATGCTGGTCGCGGGTCCTTCCTGGGGGTGGCGTTGTCCTCCTCCAGTGGGGCGACGTCCTCCCTCTCCTCTGGCGCATCCAAGGGACGTCCTCTGGGCAGTCAGCTAGCAGGATCTTTCCTTCTTCCTTCGTCGGCAGTTGCAGGGCACTCATTACAGTGGCCAGGTTTTTGGTCAGCTGGCGCACTTCTGAGCGCAGACAGTCCAGCTCAGTTTGGGGCGCCACCTGCGTTTTGGCTTCCGCAACCAGCAGGGAAAAGGTGGATGCTGCTGGCTTTAAGGTAGCTTCACTCGGGTGACACTGGGTTGCCATCTCGGGTGTTTCCAGGGGTCGCAGTCCTTTTATAGCCATATCCTTAAGGGCATCAAAGGTAGCATCAGGATGATCCAAGGACCACCAGTGCACAGTCCTGCTTTCAGCTTGGGACCTCAGTCCTCGTACAAATTGTCTTTTAACATTTTATTCTCTTTGGTGACACTTATGGGGTTAACCTGTTTGAGTGCTCGCAGGGCCCCTTGTAGTCGGCAGGCGTAGTCCCTAATGCTGTCATCTGGGTTCTGGGAGCATTGGTAAAACCTCATCCGGAGATCTGTTTCAGTGCGATCCTCAAAGATAGTCTGTAGCTTTAAGAAAATTGCAAGCACTGATTCCTGGTCTGCAGCTGACCATGTCTCTACTTCTCTCTCTGCAACACCAGTCAATTGTCCCACTACCACTGCAGCTCTCTGCTTTTCTGTCATAGGGTACATGTCCATTATGCTGCATATTTTTCGCTTGAACCCTGACAGGGTGTCTGGCTTGCCGCTGTACTGAGGGAGCCACTTCGCTCCAGGCATGTATGGCAGCGTTAGCGGTACTATTGGGGCCACAGGACCAGATGAGGGGCCAGCGTTTCCATCCTGTGCGGCAGCGCCGATGGGTAAGTCATTGGGGCGGTCGCCCTCGGCCGCGCTGTCAGCTTGCGGCTGCGACATGTCTGCGCCCCCTTAGTTAAGCGTGGCCTACCTTCTCTGAAGGCTGCAGCACCGCAGGGCACAGCGGTGTAGAAGGACCTGCGTCGCCGGCGCTCTGACGTCAGAGCGTTCACTGAAGCTCTCCACAGGACCTGCCGCCGCGTCAGCGTTGGGGGCGTGTCCAAGACTCAGCGCGCTTTTGCAGGTACGCCCACTAGTTTTTCGCGCCGTGGCGCTGTAAATGGCGGGCAAATAGCGGGAAATCTTCACCACATACAAAACACAGTCTTTTAGTGAGGCACACAGTACCCGGTGGCAACGGGCACAAGTTACTCCGTTGCTGCAGGGCACGAAATCCTGTTCATGACGCCAGAGAAATGAGCCACCCGCCAGGGCCGTGGGGTACTCGGCACCGAGCCCGTCGACTTCTATGGGGGATGTCACGGGCAGCACACGGCTCGGTCCGTGGCCCTGGGGCTCACTGAAATGTGGGATATTTACAGGTGAATTGAATATTGGTATGGGGATTCGTGACGCCACTTGTGGTACCTGGTCAGGATGACCAGCGCTGCTATGCAGATCCACTGAAGGGTTAATATTGTGCAGCTAGATGTTAAGCCTTCCACAAGTAAGGCTGATTCCTCCAGGGCAGATAGATGTGTAGAAATGCAGGACAGACGGGGACCCGGCAGTCAGGGGTAATAAGGTAGACACACACATAAGTCACTTTGGTACCTTTACTGAAGATGTTGCAGACACTTCCCGGAGCACTGTAGGGTGAAGGGTGCACATCCAGATTCCTCCACTGAGTAGGTGTGTGGCCTCCTGTTCTCTGCCTTTTTGTAATGAAGTCTTGGCCTGCATGTAGCTGGGCCTAGCTTAGTCTCCGTTTTGTACCTGGCTGACCTTGTGATTGGACCTTCTCACTGAAAGTACACAGTCTCTGTTTGCAGCGTCCTGCTTGCCAGACTCTGTCCTCCTGATCCTGCTACGTATCAGCTCGGTGGTACTCCTGGGACTTGTAGTCCTCCAGGAACTCCGGTGTTCTCCTAATGGGTCGTGGAGATCCCTATAGGCTCGGACCCCGGTGTCCGGTAATACTTGCTGAGGTGAGCTATTAAGGCTCCGCTGTCTCATTAACTTTCCACTCGCCTTCGGCCTACCTGGATCCTCACACGATCACACACTGGCAGTTGATGGGCTGCCTCTTCACCGATCTCTAAGCGTCGGCACGCTTCTCACTAAGCTGCACTCCTAGATTCAGCTCTGACTAGGCTGGAGTGGTTTCCTGTTCCACTCTTACTAGACTCCACTCTCTGAACTGAATAGCTCTGCAGCCTCTCTAATCTCAGCTCTGCACTTTCCTTACTGCAAAACGACTGAGTTCTCTGAGGTGACTGGCTTCTCTGAGGTGGCTGCACTGAACTGCTCTCTCTGTGATGACTGAGCAGAACTGAGCTTGGTGTTTCCTGTGTCAGCTTCTTTTATATGTCTAAAACAGCTCCCTCTGGTGGTCTTTGGGGATAATTGAACGTGTGTGAATGTGTATAATGACCTCTAGTGGTATATTCTTTCAGTGCACCCTTCTGGGAGATATGGATTCAGTCGCAGCTGGGCTCCACACATGCATCTTCCCACTTTGATCTAAAATTAGTGTCCTCAACAGGGAAAGTAGGGATAACTCTTACTCTGAGTCCCCTGGGAATCATTTTGTTGTTAACATATTTTTCAAGAAAAAGGCGATTCCACCATAATCTAGATTGTTTAAAAAGCAGTGTCTTCATCTGTGATAATTTGTCATCCCAACAATGATCTCCCATTTGTTGCGCAGTGCCCCCCCCCAGCACCAAACACCTGATCCATTTGTGTGAGCCAAGTTTTCTCTCTTGCTCTGTAGTCCATGGTAACCGCAAAGAACAAATCTGTGCATAACACAGTAATAAACATGTATAATAAAGAGATAGCAGAAACCGTCGCATATACCCAAAAATAATATTTTACACACAAGAATAACTATTAATCATTTTTTATATTTTATATATAATGGGTATATAGCTATGCAGGACAATGTGGGAAAACTGCAAAAACCATGCAAAAGAAACCAATTATGGCAGCCATAAAATCCCATAAAATCAACTTTATTGAATACAAAAGATAAAAAATATACAAAAAGGTGATTGGTACAGATAGGGGCAGATAACATAGAGGTGTCAGCACATATACGCGATATGGGACCAAGTCCCATCTACCCACATAACCCAATTAACATATAAATAGTACCCATAATATGCTGCAGCCATCCTAGGAAATCCTACAGTCATGGCCAAAAGTTTTGAGAATGACACAAATATTATATTTTCACATGATCTGCTGCCCTCTGGTTTTTATGTGTGTTCGACAGATGTTTTTATCACAGACAGAAATATAATAATTGCAAACATATGAGTAACAAAAGCTTATATTGACAGTTAGAATGAGTTAATGCAGCAAGTCAATATTTGCAGTGTTGACCCTTCTTCTTCAGGACCTCTGCAATTCTCCCTGGCATGCTCTCAATCAACTTTGGACCAAATCCTGACTGATAGCAGTCCATTCTTGCACAATCAATGCTTTCATTTTGTCAGAATTTTTAGGTTTTTGTTTGTCCACCCGTCTCTTGATGATTGACCACAAGTTCTCAATGGGATTAAGATCTGGGGAGTTTCCAGGCCATGGACCCAAAATCTCTATGTTTTGTTCCCTGAGCCATTAGTTATCACCTTTGCTTTATGGCAAGGTGCTCCATCATGCTGGAAAAGGCATTGTTGATCGCCAAACTGCTCTTGGAGGGTTGGGAGAAGTTGCTCTTGGAGGACATTCTGGTACCATTCTTTATTCATGGCTGTGTTTTTAGGCAAGACTGTGAGAGAGCCGATTCCCTTTGCTGAGAAGCAACCCCACACGTGAATGGTTTCAGGATGCTTAACAGTTGGCATGAGACAAGACTGGTGGTAGCGCTCACCTTGTCTTCTCCGAATGAGGCGTTTTCCTGATGTCCCAAACAATCGAAAAGGGGATTCATCAGAGAAAATAACTTTACAGCAAGTCCTCAGCAGTCCACTGCCTGTACCTTTTGCAGAATATCAGTCTGTCCATGATGTTTTTTCTGGAGAGAAGTGGCTTCTTTGCTGCCCTCCTTGAGACCAGGCCTTGCTCCAAGAGTCTCCACCTCACAGTGCGTGCAGATGCACTCACACCTGCCTGCTGCCATTCCTGAGCAAGCTCTGCACTGCTGGTAGCCCGATCCCACAGCTGAAACACTTTTAAGAGATGGTCCTGGCGCTTGCTGGTCTTTCTTGGGCGCCCTGAAGCCTTTTTGGCAACAATGGAACCTCTCTCCTTGAAGTTCTTGATGATGCGATAGATTGTTGACTGAGGTGCAATCTTTCTAGCTGCGATACTCTTCCCTGTTAGGCCATTTTTGTGCATTGCAATGATGACTGCACGTGTTTCTTTAGAGATAACCATGGTTAACAGAAGAGAAACAATGATGCCAAGTACCAGCCTCCTTTTAAAGTGTCCAGTGGTGTCATTCTTACTTAATCATGACAGATTGATCTCCAGCCATGTCCTCATCAACACCCACACCTGTGTTAATGGAGCAATCACTGAAAAGAGGTTAGCTGGTCCTTTTAAGGCAGGGCTGCAATGATGTTGAATATACAGGGACAGGTGTTATCAATGCTAAACAAAATGTATGCAATATCCAATAATCAGACCAGTTAATATCTTAATATGCAACTCTGAGCAAAAAAATACATTAAAAAGTGCCAAGTGCAAATGAATAACTAATTAATTAACAATCAAGCAAATATGAATAATTAATCAACCATAAATTAAGTATACAATAAATACAACTCAAAGAAAGCTGCCCAGAAAGTGCAAAGTGCTATGTGATACTGCTGATTCAGAGTGTATGCAAAATAAAGTGATGGCAAAATAACACCTATCAATTTAAACACTAGCAGCAAAGAGAATGAAGAAAGTGCACAGTGCAAAAAAATAAAGGTTAACAGGAATCAAGTAGAAAGCGTTGCCCTAAAGTGTACAAAATGCTAACATCGCGTATAATCCTGAATAAAGCAAATGGCAAAAAACCCCTATCAATTAGAACAGATACATAGCATTAGTAGCATAAAACAATTTAAAAAGAGCCCAATGCAGGTCAAAAATCGCTGTGTGATTAATAGACCAAAATGCTAGAACACAACATGGCTGAAAAAGCCTGACAAAAACGGGCAACATATAATCAGAGATAAACTTACTGAACTGGATATGGTAACAGATGTCCCCGCCACCCCATTGCACGTTTCATAAAGAACTTCCTCAGGAGGCGTACATCTGCAGTGTCCCCCCCCCAGCAGCTTCCAGCTGTTACAGCATAGTGGATAGGATTTCAAGAAATCCCATGCCCACTATGTGCACTGATGTAAGCAGCTCACCCGCAGAGACAGACATGCATTGTGTATTTCCAGACCGCAGCATATCAATTTCAGTTCAGTTTTTTTGTTTTTCAGTATATTTGTGTTCAGTACTAATAGGGTGTGACCTCCTTTCTACTGAGCTGTGTAGTTCATATATAGTCCCTCTTAAGCTGGGTGTCCGTTTGGGACCCGGAGACTCTCTGCCACTATTCACACTAGGTAGGTTTTTTTTTTCTGTACTGTAGTGGTTATCACGTTTGCCACTAGGTAGGTTTTAACGTTAGAGAGTGTAGTTACTGTCCCAAATGGGTACACCTTGCCGTGGTGGGACAGCTTTATGCTTTTTTTATTTTTTAAATTCTTTATTTTAGGTATATCATAAAAAAGATACAAACATGTCTAGTGTATAATCAAAGTACATAACATCTTATGATAATACGACATGCAGGATATAGTATAGGAAAGGAGATGTGGGAACCGGGGGAGGGTAAGGAGGGAAAGAGAAAGGTAGAAGGGTGGCTGAGGCAGGTAAAAGGGGGGAGGAAACATATTAACCGGGTACAACAAAAAACAAAGTTAGGTACACACATCAGATCCAAGAACCATGTTTATAATTCGTCGGAAGGCAAAATGGGGGAGCTAGAGACACATGTGAAATCACGTTGCGTGAGGGTCATATCCAAGCGAGGGAGATCACCTATATGCTAAACCTAACAGTGTAAGTAAGACCCCTACATTGGAGTTACCTCTTGAAGTTTTTTCCATGGAGACCATATTTTGCTATAGATTTCAGGGTATGTGTTTCCCAACTGGTGAGTTCTTCAAGTCGGGAAATTTGATTTACCTTAAAGGTCCATTCTCCTAGGGTGGGAGGATATTCGTCTCTTCAATGTATGGCTATTAAATGTTTCTCCGCACTAACCAGTAATGGGAGAAGCCTGTGTTTCAATGGTTTAAAATTTTTGGATGGGCAAGATAGCAGAGCTTTGGTAGCCTGTAGATCGGCATCAATACGTTTTAGTTTTTAAGATTAAGATTGACGCCGGACCAAAATTCCCTGAGTTTTGAGCAATCCCAAAAATATGAGTATGTTAAACAGTTTGCCAAAGACATCCCAAAAACCCCATATGATGAAGTTTGGCCTGAGTCATATGCATTTTTGTTAGAATTTTTTTGGAATTTTCCTGAAGTAAAATTACATCTAGGGAAACCATGTGCATTAAAGTAAGATTTTGGCAATTTGTTCTTCTAAAAAAAACAAAACCTTAAGTTCTGATTCCCGGGAAAATATATGAAAAAAAGGCTTCAATTTTAGGGGAGGGATACTAAGCTTTAGCTTTTTGGGCAAAACAGTGTTTACAAAGTACCAAGGGTAGCAGGGTTTCGGTTTAGGGGGGGGGAAAACATCTGAGTGGGCCCCCAACCAGAGAACCTCAGCAAATGAAACCCCGTGTTTCCAAAATTAATCTATATTTTAAAAAGAACCAAAATTGGGTATCACCGCCATATGGTCAGGGTACATAACACCCGTCCTACAGAAAAATAAAGGAGATCATAGCAGAGTTACAGATAATGACTTAACCCCTGACCTTCTTTCTGATGGAATCGTTCACTTTTCATGTCTTTTCCATATGGCCCCGACCGACGTAACGACTCCTCCAGCCAAAGGGCTCGACTACGAGAATACAACAAAGACACGTTTCACTTCTATTTGTCAGCCCCGTCCGTCACCCAAATTTGGGCTATTTTCAACCTGCACCCAAAATCCTCTTTCCCGCTGATACCCCAATTTCTGAGCCCCTGCTGGTAGGTCCCTATTACTGCCACCCGGGTACTCCAATACTGAGGGCCCCCTTTTTTCCTTTCAGTATGTGCCCCCCTTTTCTACCCTGGTACCCCAATTTTGAGCCCCCTGCTGCCGTATGTGTCCTTATTA
>JARQOD010000001.1:359588165-359748682 GCA_033576555.1 Oophaga sylvatica | reverse complement strand
GGGCAGTTTACCTCAGGATCAAGAAGAGGAGCAACGTCCTGCCCTCCCGCCTCCTTTTTAATCCTTATTAATGTGTATTTGTCGCTGTGTTTATCTGTGGGTGATCGCCCAGCTAATGCTGGGTGGACTTTTTGGTTTTTATACGTTTTAATATGTTATTTATTGGTATTGAATTTTATTGAATGTTTATGAAGTAATTAATAATATTCTTTGGTAACCCAAAATAAACACCGTGGCCTTTTCGTGCCAAATTCTGTATTGTGTTCTAGTTTTTCTTTCATTGGTTTGGTGGGTTGGCACCTACGTTCCTATGTGTAACATAGCCAGAATCTGCCTTGTGTGGAGTAGGATCAGCTTGTCAGCCCATAATACACTATACATGTGGGTCGTCCGCCAGGGCAGTGGGATACTCGGTACCGGGCCGGTGATCTGAGGGAATGTGTCACAGCGGCAATGACCTGGTCCGTGGCCCTGGGCGTCCAATAAAAGGGGAATTATTTACAGGGGAATGAATAGAGTTTGTAGTGTAGGTGTTCGTGATGCCACCTGTGGTATCTGGTCAATGGCGACCAGCGCTGCGGTGCAGATCCTCTGGGATAGATGGTGAGATGCAGCAGAGTTGGTACTGTCTCCCACAGGTGAGATTATGGGATCCCAGGGCAGGTAGATGTAGTGAAAGGTGGTAATGGTGCTGGGAGATGTAGCTGAGTGCAATGGGTGACGCAGGAAGAAACTGAGAAACAGTCAGCGAGTTGCCGTTTCCAAAGCTTTACTCACAGTTCTGATGCATGCAGTACAGATGCCCGCTTGGTACTGTGTCCTCCAGGTGAGGGGCTCAGCAAACCCCCAGGTAGATTGGGATGCACCTTTCCAGGACTCCGTTCTAGATGTTTGTGTCTCTTTCTCTGGCCGTCTCCCTGCGCTGATTTTCCACTCCTTCTATCCTACAGCACCTTCACCAACAGTGTCTCTGATCAGCTGCTGCGAATCCTCTAGGACAATGACTTATTTCTGCGTTCCTCTTGATTCTATATAGCTGCCTCTCAGAGAAGATAATGGTGGTTATTGACTGTGATCCCTAAGTTACCACAGCAGTCGACTTGCTAGCTGGATCATAAAGTTCTTCCCACTAGTCTAAGGGGTCGAGTTCCCTTCTGTGACCAAGTCCCTCTGCCAACAGACCGGGACCAACGAATGGCTTCTGCTCTCTCCGTATCCCTAGGACTTCTTCCTCTCTCTCTCTCTCTCTCTCTCTCTCTCTCTCAGAAGCTTATCTTTCTCTTCTGCTCCTTTCTCTCTACTTCTTCTTTCCACTCCTGGACTGAGCTCTTCCAGCTTCCAGTCCCTTCTGAGTCTATATATAGACTCTCTCTCTCTGCAGCCTCCCCTCATTGGGAGCTGCTCAAATCCCGTCCTACTCCTTCCTCTTCCTCCTCAGGACTCTCTAATCCTGCCTACTGCTTCCTCAAGCTTCACTCCTCCTTGCTACCTACTACTCCATACACCCTTTCCTATCTCAGACTGGGATGAGACCATCCTCCCTCAGGGTACGTCCAGGGTGCCCAGCTGTCCTAGTGTGTGTTGGGGGCAGGTGTTAGAACCCTAGGCGGTGCTCCCTCCTTACCTGGGGATAGAGTATCACACCTCTGGGTGAGGTGCAATACCTCTGTGGCGACTGAACCCTCAGGGGCGCCACACATGTCACTTTTGATAAAAATGTTGGCACAAGTTATTAAGAGGTTGAAATGATGTTTATTGTATTTTTTTAATCATCAGTTTTATATGGCTAAATTCAGACAGTACATGTACATCCACATGCCCACATAGGATACTGGGAATAGACTCTCCACAATGAGAAAGCTTTTGGATTTATTATTTTAACACATGAGTCCTATGGGGTAAATTTAAGGAAGGAATTAATGTACTATTATTGATCTTTATATTTGTTTTTTTTTGTCTCTTTAATTGTTTTTATCACTTTTATCTGTTTATTTTTTAATTTTGTTAATAACATATTATATTCTGATAACCATTTTAACTATAAGGCCGGGATCACACATGCGAGGAAATCGTCCGACGCTCGCATGTGAAATCCCAGCTCTGGCTCCGGCACTCGGAGTGGAGCGAGCGGCTGCATATAAATACATGCAGCCGCGTACTCCACTCCCGAGTGCCGGCACCAGAGCTGGGATTTCACATGCGACCGTCGGATGTTTTCGTCGCATGTGTGATCCCGGCCTTATAAGTAGTTGCCAGTATACGCAATTATGCATGTGTCGTCTGCTATTGTACCACCCACTTTCTTAAATAGGTTGTAAATAAAAAAAGGTCAGCTCACCCCTGAGGCGTAGTTCAAATCCAGGATAGGAGCACAGGAATCCTGCTGCTGCACAGCACTTGACGACTTGAACAATGTGAAAATGGATCTTGCTCACACACCAGGGTGTTGATGAAAGTCTTTTCTTTCACCTTAAGTTAGAAAAATTATTTTTAAAATGATACAACATCAGTTAGGATGTCTCAGACAACATTGCATATGCGTTTTTAACAAAAAAGTTCTTGAACACAGGTCACAGTAACCAGTGTTCAAGAACATTTTTGTTCGAAATGCGTATGTTCTCTTCATACATCACCTCCTATTTCATATTTGCAATGTTGTCTGAGATGTCCTAATTGATGCTGTATCATTTTAAAAAGAATTTTTCTAAATAAAGCTGAAAGAAAAGACTTTTATCAACACCCTGGTGTGTGAGCTGGATTCTTTTTTACATTGTTCAGGATAAATAGGTTACCACCCATGATGCGTTTGTTATATACCAGGCTTAAGAAAGCTACAGCAATCAAAACACATTGTATTTTTGTGGAGGGTTTTCCCCACCTCACCTTTTTGCAAAATGTGTATGTTTTTCTTTTGAAAATGGATTACAAATAAATATTATTTTTTAAAAGTTCTAATTAACTTTGAAAACGGGATCTCTTCTTTTTTTCTTTGGCAGATAAAACAGCGTAAATCAGATTAATGATTGCAAACTTGACACATCACAGTAAAAGCAGGTTTGGATCCAAAAGCATGGAAAATGAGAAAAAAATACAACAAAAAAACAATGTATTTTTCACCCACTCCTGACCAAATACTGAATGTGTGAACATGGCATTATAGTGCACATTCTTGAAACCACATTCATATGTTCAGTATTTGGTCAGTATTTTACACCAGGATTTGTAAGACAAAATTAGGAGAGGAACAATCAGAGGAAAAGTATAATAGAAACATGTCACCATTTCTGTATTTATTATCCACTCCTGGTTTTGGCTTACAGATACTGATCTGGAATACTGACCAAGTACTGGATGTGTAAACGTGGCCTTACAGTATAGTAATACTTATGTTTTTCAATAACAAGTCCTGGGGAAATGATTAACCCCTTTCTGCCATCCGAGGTACTATCCCATCCATGGCCGTCTCCAGGTTTTTATGGGCCCCGGGCGAAAGAGTCTCAGTGGGCCCCCTTAACACAGACCACGATTCATGATGCACAGATACTGCAGAGAAATATGGGTATAGTACAATGCCAAACACTTCTCTTCTTCCATTACATGACTGATACCTATTGTAAATTGTACAATAGCTCAAAAACCGCCAAATCCTCACAGCGCACAGTACAGACTGGACAGTACAGTCCTCCATACAATATTATGGGCACCACATAGTCTCCCCCTCATCACCTATGTAATACCCCATGCAGGATATCACCCCCATATAATGCTCCATACAGAATACTGGACCCAATATAATGCTCCATACAGAATACTGAACCACATATAATGCTCCATACAAAATATGGAGCTCTCCTCTGCGCTGTACTGCGTTCTGCACTGTTACGGCTCAGGAAAGGGCGCTGTGGAAAGACTCCCCATTATCATCATCATTGCCTTCCCATCATCATTATCATTGCCTCCCTATCATCATCATTGCCTCCCCATTAATATCATCATCATCATTGCCTTCCCATTATCATTGCCTCCCCATCATCATCATTATCATTGCCTCCCCATTAATATCATCATCATCACTGCCTTCCCATTATCATTGCCTCCCCATTATCATCATCATTGCCTGCCCATTATCATCATCATTGCGTGCCCATCATAATCATCATTGCCTCCCTATCATCATCATTGCCTCCCCATTAATATCATCATTATCATTGCCTTCCCATTATCATTGCCTCAACATCATCATCATTATCATTGCATCCCAATTAATATCATCATCATTGCCTTCCCATTATCATTGCCTCCCCATCATCATCATTATCATTGCCTCCCCATTAATATCATCATTGCCTTCCCATTATCATTGCCTCCCCATCATCATTGCCTCCTCACCACCATCACTGCCTCCCCCCACCACTATCACACATACAGCACCGCAGGCAGCACTCTCTCACATACACACACGCAGCAGGCACACACACACACACACCTCACCTGTCCGGCGTCCGCGCACTCTCTGCCACAGCCGGCCGCTGAATGATGACGTCATTCAGCGGCGCTGCTGTGAGAGAGGAAGCGTCGGCGCAGCGCCCCCTGGGGCTTGGAGCTCTGGCAGCGGAGACATGGGGAGAGGTGAGTATTGCGGGGCCCTGAGCAAGCGGGGGGCCCAGTGGCGGCGCTGACACCGCTAACGGGCGCCAGGGTGCCCGACGGCGAGTGGGCCCCCCCGCCTGCTCAGGGCCCCGGCACTTGCCCGGGTGTGCCGGGTGCTGACGCCGGCCCTGATCCCATCCATGAAACCCGGGACAATCTGACCATGGATGGGATAGTACGTCAAAGCGATCGGACGTGCTCCCAGCTGACACCCGGTACTATGTGCCAGGAGCGGTCACGGACCGCTCCCGGACCGCTCCCGGCACATTAACCCCTGGCACACCGCGATCAAACATGATCGCGGTGTACCGGGGGCACAGGGAAGCATCGCGCAGGGAGGGGGCTCCCTGCGTGCTCCCCTGAGGCGCTCAGAACAGTGCGATGTGATTGCGCTGTTCTGAGGCCTTCCTCCCTGCAAGACCCCGGATCCAAGATGGCCACTGGGTCCTGCAGGGAAGCCTGCAGCAGTGCCTGTGAGATTGCCGGTCTCACAGAGTGCTGTGCACACTGTCAGACCCGCGATCTGATAAAATACAGTGATGTCCCACCCTGGGACAAAGTAAAAAAGTTAAAAAAATGAAAATCACAAGTATAAAAAAAAAATTCCAAACTAAAGGAAAAAAATAATATTCCCCAATAAATTCATTTCTTCCTGTAAATAAAAAAAAACAAGACAATAAAAGTACACATATTTGGTATCGCCGTGTCTGCAACAACCCCCCCTATTAAACTCCCACTAGTTAACCCCTTTAGTAAACACCTTCAAAAAAAAAAAATCAAAAAATCAATGCTTTATCATCATACCGCCGAACAAAAAGTGGAATAACACGCGATCAAAAAGACCGATATAAATAACCATAGTACCGATGAAAACGTCATCTTGTCCCACAAAAAACAAGCTGCCATACAGCATCATCAGCAAAAAAATAAAAAAGTTATAGCTCGCAGAATAAAGCGACGCAAAAATAATTATTCTTTATATAAATAGTTTTTATTGTATAAAAGCGCCAAAACATAAAAAAATTATATGAGGTATCGCCGTAATCGGACTGACCCGAAGAATAAAACTGCTTCATCAATTTTACCACACGCGTAACGGTATAAACGCCCCCCCAAAAGAAATTCATGAATTGCTGATTTTTGTTCATTCTAACCTCTCAAAAATCGAAATAAAAAGTGATCAAAAAATGTCATGTGCTCAAAAATGGTACCAATAAAAACATCAACTCGTCCTGCAAAAAATAAGACCTCACATGACTCTGTGGGCCAAAATATGCAAAAATTATAGCTCTCAAAATGTGGTGATGCAAAAAACTATTTTTTGCAATAAAAAGCGTCTTTTAGCGTGACAGCTGCCAATCATAAAAACCCGCTATAAATAGTAAATCAAACCGCCCTTTATCACTCCCTTAGTTAGGGAAAAATAATAAAATTAAAAAAAGTATTTATTTCCATTTTCCCATTAGGGTTAGGGTTAGTGTTGCGGCTAAAGTTAGGGTTAGGGTTGGGGCTAAATGTTATGTTTCGGTAGCTGAGGAGTGCAGGTAAAAAAGGCAATACACCAGAGCAGTTGGAATCTATGAGATTGCAGTACCCTGACTAACCACCACAACTAGAGGCAGCCGTGGAGCGTTCCTACGTTGGTCCTAGACGCCTCGTCACAGCCTGAGAAACTAACTACACCTAAAGATAGAAATAGGAAAGCTATCTGCCCCGGAGCAGAACCCCAAAGATAATAGAAAGCCCCCAAACATGTAATGGCGGTTAGACAAGAGGAAATACTGACACAGAAAGAAAATAGAATGAGCAAACGCTGGGGCCCAAACTATCTAAATAGAAAAGGACAGGAAGGGTACTTACTGCAATCCCAGAAAACCCTGAAAAACACCAACTCTACTAATTTCAAAATCACCTGAGATCACACGACCTCTACCACCTAAATTAGTTCTCTGGTGTAACAAAATCAAAACAGCAGCCACTGAAAAAACTGGAAAAAGCAAAAGTACAAAACTCAGTGGCTGAACCAAACTGAGAGGGCAGAAGCCCCCGGAGGGGACCCTGAAGGCCCCCACAGAAGTGCAGGACAAAATGCAAAAATATAGCAACAACACAAAAGAAGAAAAATTCTTATCTGGTAGCAGGAGATGCAGACACGACACAGCAGGCTACAAGGGAAACTGGAATGAAGGATTCAGACCAGAACAATTGATCACCGGCAACCCTGATGGGAAAATGACTCCCTTATATAAGACCAGTCAGTAACACCTGATTCCCAGTCCTCACAATCTTCACTAGTACCGCTTGTAACCACCAGAGGGAGCCTCTGCTCAGAACTCATCTCAAACCCATCCACAACAGTACCCCCCCTTGAGGAGGGGTCACCGAACCCCCATTTGAGCAACCAGGTCGGTCAGGATGAGCTCTATGATACGCACGGATAAGTCTCCCAGCATGGATGTCCGAAGCAAACACCCAAGAATTGTCTTCCTGACCATAACCTCTCCATTTAACCAAATACTGGAGTTTCCGTCTAGAAAAACGAGAATCAATATTTTCTCAACCACATACTCCAGATTGCCCTCAACCAAAACAGGGTCAGGAGGCACAGCAGCAGGAACCACTGGCTCAACAAACCTCTTCAACAAGGACTTGTGGAACACGTTATGGATCTTAAATGTCCCTGCAAGAAGCAAACGAAAAGAAACAGGATTAATAATCTCCATGATCTTATAAGGTCCAATGAACCTAGGCTTAAATTTAGGAGATGCTACTCTCATAGGAATATTCTTTGAGGACAACCAGACTAAGTCCCCTACTTTAAACCGAGGACCATCAGTCCTATGCCGGTTAGCAAACCGCTGGGCCTTCTCCTGAGAGAGGGACAACCTCTCCACTACCTGGTCCCAAATCTGTTGCATACGCTCCACAACAGAGTCAACACCTGGACAGACAGAAGCCTCCGTCTGTCCTGAAGAAAATCGAGGGTGAAACCCAGAATTACAGAAAAACGGAGACATCAAAGTGGCAGAGCTAGCCCTATTATTAAGAGCAAACTCAGCCAAAGGCAAAAAAGAGACCCAGTCATCCTGATCAGCAGACACAAAGCATCTAAGATAAGTCTCCAATGTCTGGTTTGTTCTCTCAGTTTGACCATTGGTCTGAGGATGAAATGCCGAGGAGAAAGACAATTGAACACCCAGTTTAGAACAAAAAGTCCTCCAAAATTTGGAAACAAACTGGACTCCTCTGTCAGACACAATGTTCTCAGGAATGCCGTGTAAACGAACCACGTGCTGAAGGAACAACGGCACCAATTCAGAGGAGGAAGGCAACTTAGGTAATGGCACAAGATGTATCATTTTGGAAAACCTATCACAAATTACCCAGATGGTGGTCATTCTCTGAGAAACAGGAAGATCGGAAATGAAATCCATAGAGATATGGGTCCATGGTCTCTTGGGCACAGGCAATGGCATCAATAAACCACTAGAGCGAGAGCAAGGCTTGGAGCGAGAGCAAGTCCCGCAGGACTGCACAAATTCCCTGACATCACGAGACAAGGTAGGCCACCAAAAGGACCGACTAACCAAGTCTCTGGTACCAAAAATTCCGGGATGCCCAGCCAATGCGGAACAATGAATCTCAGACATCACACTCTTTTTCCATTGGTCCGGGACAAACAATTTTCCAACAGGGCAGCGCTCGGGCCTATCCTCCTGACACCCCTCCAGAGCAAGTCTCAAATTGGGCGAGATGGCGGAAAGAACTACACCCTCTTTCAAAATAACAGAAGGATCAGATAACTCAGGAGAGTCCGCAAGGAAACTCCTCGAGAGGGCATCCGCCTTAACATTCTTAGTGCCAGGAAGAAAGGAAACCACAAAATTAAAACGTGTGAAAAACAAGGCCCACCTGGCCTGTCTAGGATTGAGTCGCTTGGCAGATTCCAGATAGACCAGATTCTTATGGTCCGTAAGGACCACCACCTGATGTTTGGCTCCCTCCAGCCAATGTCTCCACTCTTCAAAAGCCCACTTCATGGCCAATAACTCCCGATTACCCACGTCATAATTACGTTCAGTAGGAGAAAATTTTCGAGAGAAAAAGGCACAAGGGTTACTTTTAGAGGTCTCTGGATCTTTTTGGGACAAAACGGCACCTGCCCCAATTTCAGAGGCATCAACCTCCACCTGAAATGGCAGAGAAACATCAGGCTGCCGAAGAACAGGAGCAGAAGTGAATCTCTGCTTAAGTTCCTGAAATGCAGAGACTGCCTCAGGAGGCCAATTCACCACATCAGAACCCTTTCTGGTCAAATCAGTTAATGGTTTAACAATAACCGAGAAATTACCAATAAATTTACGATAAAAATTGGCAAACCCCAAAAATCTCTGAAGAGCCTTTAATGAAGTAGGTTGGACCCAATCACAGATGGCCTGAACCTTGACCGGGTCCATTTCAATAACAGATGGGGACAAAATGAATCCCAGAAATGAGATCCTCTGTACGCCAAAAAGACACTTTGATCCCTTCACATACAGAGCATTCTCTCTCAAAATCTGGAACACAGTTCGAACATGTTTCACATGAGAGTCCCAGTCATTAGAAAAAATCAAGATATCATCCAAATAAACAATCAGAAATTTGTCCACAAAATCCCTGAAAATGTCATTCATGAAGGACTGGAAGACGGAAGGAGCATTAGTGAGCCCAAAGGGCATCACAAGGTACTCAAAATGCCCTTCAGGGTATTGAATGCCGTCTTCCATTCATCCCCGTGCTTAATGCGAATAAGGTTATACGCCCCCTTGAGGTCAAGCTTGGTAAACCAAGTAGCGTTTTTCACCCTGGAAAACAGGTCAGAAATCAAGGGTAACGGGTATTGATATTTCACAGTAATATTGTTCAAGAGACGATAATCAATACACGGCCTTAATGAACCATCTTTTTTGGCCACAAAGAAAAAACCGGCACCTAAGGGTGAAGAGGATGGTCTGATATGACCCTTCTCCAATGATTCCTTGATATAAGACCGCATAGCGTCATGTTCAGGTACAGACAAGTTAAAAAGGCGACCTTTAGGGAATTTACTACCCGGCACTAATTCAATAGCGCAGTCATAGCTCCTATGGGGAGGCAAGGATGCAGATTTACTTTCGCTAAACACATCAGAAAAATCAAACAAAAAGTCAGGAACATCCTGAGCCTGGGGGGAGGCAGAAAAAACAGGAGTGTTGGTATTAACACATTGGCAGCCCCAACTGGCCACAGACACAGACTTCCAATCCAAAACAGGATTATGAGACTGCAACCAAGGGAAACCCAGCACGATAATGTCATGCAGATTATATAGAACCAAAAATTTGCAGCACTCCTGGTGATCAGGTTCAACCCTCATTATCACCTGAGTAGAAAACTGGGGTTTATTCTCAGCCAAAGGGGTAGAATCGATCCCCAGTAGGGAAATAGATTTCTGTAGGGTATCAAGGGGAACCCACAACGTTTAGCAAAATCATAATCCATCAGGTTAATAGCTGCTCCAGAATCAACGAAAGCCTGAGCAGAAAATGAGGACAGAGAGCATATCAGAGTGACAGTTAATAAAAACTTAGTCTGAACATTACCCAAGACAACTGAGCGTGCAAAACGTCTTCCCCGCTTAGGGCAGACTGAAATAGCATGAGAGGTATCACCACAGTAGAAACATAACCCATTGCGCTTTCGAAACTCATGACGCTGTGCCCCAGACACCACTCTATCACACTGCATGGTTTCAGGAGCTGGTTCACAAGGCAACACCATTCCACGCATACTTCTCCGCTCACGCAAACGTCTGTCAATTTGAATCGCTAATGACATAGAATCATTGAGACCAGAGGGGACAGGGAATCCCACCATAACATCCTTTACATTATCTGACAGACCCTTCCGGAAAAGGGCCGCCAAAGCGTCGTCATTCCATTTGGTCAGGACTGCCCACCTACGGAATCTCTGACAGTATAACTCAGCGTCATCAAGCCCCTGATTTAATGCCAACAAGGCTTTTTCAGCTTGATCAGTGACATTAGGCTCATCGTACAATAACCCCAAAGCCTGAAAAAACGCATCAACATCACTCAAAACAGGATCCCCGGGTATCAGGGAAAAAGCCCAATCCTGAGGATCGCCGCGCAGGAGAGAGATGATAATTTGAACCTGCTGCGCTGCGTTTCCTGAGGACTTAGATTTTAAGGCAAAAAACAATTTACAATTATTTTTGAAATTCTGAAACTTAGCTCGATCCCCTAAAAACAAATCTGGCATGGGGATCCTAGGTTCCACAACAGGCAACCTAGCAAGATAGATAGCAATACTCCGAACCTCAGTGGCAAGCTGATCCACACGGCCAGACAACTGTGCAAACTCCATTGGGAGAAAAGATCCTCCCCAGCACCCAGAGATACAGAGGGAAAAAAAAAAAAAATGCAACAAACAGAAAAATATCTCTGACAACTCTGACAACCTTTTTTCTATCACAATATTTTTTCCCTTCTGTGAGTACCATACAATTTTCAATTTTTAGGCCGGTGATACTGTTATGTTTCGGTAGCTGAGGAGTGCAGGTAAAAAAGGCAATACACCAGAGCAGTTGGAATCTATGAGATTGCAGTACCCTGACTAACCACCACAACTAGAGGCAGCCGTGGAGCATTCCTACGTTGGTCCTAGACGCCTCGTCACAGCCTGAGAAACTAATTACACCTAAAGATAGAAATAGGAAAGCTATCTGCCCGGAGCAGAACCCCAAAGATAATAGAAAGCCCCCAAACATGTAATGGCGGTTAGACAAGAGGAAATACTGACACAGAAAGAAAATAGAATGAGCAAACGCTGGGGCCCAAACTATCTAAATAGAAAAGGACAGGAAGGGTACTTACTGCAATCCCAGAAAACCCTGAAAAACACCAACTCTACTAATTTCAAAATCACCTGAGATTACACGACCTCTACCACCTAAATTAGTTCTCTGGTGTAACAAAATCAAAACAGCAGCCACTGAAAAAACTGGAAAAAGCAAAAGTACAAAACTCAGTGGCTGAACCAAACTGAGAGGGCAGAAGCCCCCGGAGGGGACCCTGAAGGCCCCCACAGAAGTGCAGGACAAAATGCAAAAATATAGCAACAACACAAAAGAAGAAAAATTCTTATCTGGTAGCAGGAGATGCAGACACGACACAGCAGGCTACAAGGGAAACTGGAATGAAGGATTCAGACCAGAACAATTGATCACCGGCAACCCTGATGGGAAAATGACTCCCTTATATAAGACCAGTCAGTAACACCTGATTCCCAGTCCTCACAATCTTCACTAGTACCGCTTGTAACCACCAGAGGGAGCCTCTGCTCAGAATTCATCTCAAACCCATCCACAACAGCTAAAGTTAGGATTAGGGTTAGGGTTGGGATTAGGGTTAAGGGTGTGTTAGGGTTAGGTTTGCAGTTAGGTTGGGACTAGGGTTAGGGGTGTGTTGGGGTTAGGGTTGGAGTTAAAATTGGGGGGTTTCCACTGTTAAGGCACATCAGGGGCTCTGTTATGATTTGGTAGCTGAGGAGTGCAGGTAAAAAAGGCAATACACCAGAGCAGTTGGAATCTATGAGATTGCAGTACCCTGACTAACCACCACAACTAGAGGCAGCCGTGGAGCGTTCCTACGTTGGTCCTAGACGCCTCGTCACAGCCTGAGAAACTAACTACACCTAAAGATAGAAATAGGAAAGCTATCTGCCCCGGAGCAGAACCTCAAAGATAATAGAAAGCCCCCAAACATGTAATGGCGGTTAGACAAGATGAAATACTGACACAGAAAGAAAATAGTATGAGCAAACGCTGGGGCCCAAACTAACTAAATAGAAAAGGATAGGAAGGGTACTTACTGCAATCCCAGAAAACCCTGAAAGCACCAACTCTACTAATTTCAAAAACAACTGAGATCACACGACCTCTACCACCTAAATTAGTTCTCTGGTGTAAAAAAATCAAAACAGCAGCCACTGAAAAAACTGGAAAAAGCAAAAGTACAAACATCAGTGGCTGAACTAAACTGAGAGGGCAAAAGCCCCCGGAGGGGACCCTGAAGGCCCCCACAGAAGTGCAGGACAAAATGCAAAAATATAGCACAAAAACAAAAAGAAGAAAATGTCTTATCTGTTTGCAGGAGATGCAGACATGACACAGCAGGCTACAAGGGAAACTGGAATCAAGGATTCAGACCAGAACAATTGATCACCGGCAACCCTGATGGGAAGGTGACTCCCTTATATAAGACCAGTCAGTAACACCTGATTCCCAGTCCTCACAATCTTCACTGGACAGACCAGCACTGCTTGTAACCACCAGAGGAAGCCTCTGCTCAGAACTCATCTCAAACCCATTCACAACAGGGCTCTCCAAATGTGACATGGCGTCTGATCTCAATTCCAGCCAATTCTGCGTTGAAAAAGTCAAACGTGCTCCTTCACTTCTGAGCTCTGCCATGCGCCCTAACAGTAGTTTATCCCCACATATGGGGTATCAGCATACTCAGGACAAATTGCACAATTTCTCTTGGGGTCCAATTTCTTCTGTTACCCTTGGGAAAATAAAAAATTTGGGGCGAAAATATCATTTTTGTAAAAAAAAAATGATTTTTTTGTTTTTATGGCTGTACGTTATAAACTTCTGTGAAGCACTTGGGGCTTCATAGCGCTCACCACACATCTAGATAAGTTCCTTGTGGGGTCTATTTTCCAAAATGGGGTCACTTTTGGGGGGTTTCCACTGTTTAGGCACATCAGGGGCTCTCCAAATGCGACATGACGCCCGCAGACCATTCCATCAAAGTCTGCAATCCAAAACTTCACTACTTCCCTTCTGAGCCCCGATGTTTGCCCATACAGTAGTTTTCTCCCACATATTGGGTATCAGCGTACTCAGTACAAATTGGACAACAACTTTTGGGGTACAATTTCTCCTGTTACCCTTGTGAAAATAAAATATTGGAGGAGAAAAAAATCATTTTTGTATAAAAAAAAAAAAAAGATTTTTTATTTTTAAGGCTGTACTTTATAAACTGTAAGCACTTCTGGGTTCAAAGTGCTCACCACACATCTAGATAAGTTCCTTGTGGGGTCTATTTTCCAAAATAGGGTCACTTGTGGGGGTTTTCCACTGTTTAGGCACATCAGGGGCTCTCCAA
This sequence comes from Oophaga sylvatica, assembly GCA_033576555.1. Taxonomy (NCBI): domain Eukaryota; kingdom Metazoa; phylum Chordata; class Amphibia; order Anura; family Dendrobatidae; genus Oophaga; species Oophaga sylvatica. Next base: position 359,734,817 of record JARQOD010000001.1, on the reverse strand, counting down.
ATGCGACATGACGCCCGCAGACCATTCCATCAAAGTCTGCAATCCAAAACGTCACTACTTCCCTTCCGAGCCCCAACGTGTGCCCATACAGTAGTTTTCTCCCACATATTGGATATCAGCGTACTCAGGACAAATTGGACAACAACTTTTGAGGTCCAATTTCTCCTGTTACCCTTGGGAAAATAAAAAGTTGGGGTCTAAAATCATGTTTGTGGAAAAAATATGATTTTTTTATTTTCATACTCGGGCGTTATACACTTTAGTGAAACACCTGGGGGTTCAAAGTTCTCACCACACATCTAGATAAGTTCCCTGAGGGGTCTAGTTTCCAAAATGGTGTCATTTGTCAGGGGTTTCCACTGTTTAGGCAGATTAGGAGCTCTCCAAATACGACATGGCGTCCAGCCAATTCTGCGTTGAAAAAGTCAAACGGCGCTCCTTCCCTTCCAAGCTCTGCCATGCACCCAAACAGTGGTTTACCCCCACATATGGGGTATCAGCGTACTCAGGACAAATTGCCCAATAACTTTTGGAGTCTTGCTACCCTTGGGAAAATAAAAATTGGGGTGAAAAGATCATTTTTGTGGAAAAATTATGATTTTTTAATTTTATGGCTCTATGTTATAAACTTGTGTGAAGCACTTGGGGGTTCAAGTTGCTCACCACAGATCTAAATAAGTTCCTTTGGGGGTCTAGTTTCCAAAATGGGGTCACTTGTGGGGGGGTTTCCACTGTTTAGGCACATCAGGGGCTCTCCAAATGCAATATGGCGTCCAATCTCAATTCCAGCCAATTTTGGTTGGAAAAAGTCAAATGGTGCTCCTTCCATTCCGAGCTCTGCCGTACGCCCAAACAGTGGTTCCCCCCCACATATGGGGTAACAGCGTACTCAGGACAAATTGGACAACAACTTTTGTGGTCCAAATTCTCCTGTTACTCTTGGGAAAATAAAAAATTGGTGAGTAAAAAATAATTTTTGTGGGAAAAAAAAAAGGATTTTTTATTTTCATGCGAGGGCATTATAAACTTGTGTGAAGCACTTTGGGGTTCAAAGTGCTAACCACAGATCTAGATAACTTCTTTAGGGGGTCTAGTTTCCAAAATAGGGTCACTTGTGGGTGGTTTCCACTGTTTAGGCTCATCTGGGGCACTGCAAACGGAACATGACCCCCATCAACATCTGCATTCCAAAACGTTATTACTTCCTTTCCAAGCCTTGCCGTGCGCCCATACAGTTTCCCCCCCCACATATGGGGTATCAGCGTACTCAGGACAAATTGGACAACAACTTTTGGGGTCCAATTTCCTTGGGAAAATTCAAAAATTTGGGACTAAAATATAATTTTTGTGGAAAATTGTTTTTTTTTTTCACACCCAGGCATTATAAACTTTTGTGAAACACTTGGGGGTTCAAAGTGCTCACAACAGATTTAGATAATTTCCATAGGGGGTCTAGTTTCCAAAATGGTGTCACTTGTGGGGGGTTTCCACTGTTTAGGCGCATCAGAGGCTCTCCAAATGCAACATGGCGTCCAATCTCAATTCCAGCCAATTTTGGTTAGAAAAAGTCAAACGGCGCTCCTTCCCTTAAGAGCTCTGCCGTGTGCCCAAACAGTGGTTTTCCCCACATATGGGGTATTGGCGTACTCAGGAGAAATTTCACAACAACTTTATCTGTCTATTTTCTCCTTTTACCCTTGTGAAAATAAATAAAGTTTGTAAAAGATCATTTTTGTGACTAAAAAGTTAAATATTCATTTTTTCCTTCCACGTTGCTTCAGCTCCTGTGAAGCACCTGAAGGGTTAATAAACTTCTTGAATGTGGTTTTGAGTATCTTGAGGGGTGCAGAGTAGTATAGGAGTTCCACCTTTCGTCAAACTCAAATCTGACAGGTCGTCACACCCCTATCATTTAATCCGTCTCCCTGGGATTTGATGTGCCTGGGAAATCTGAGCTGGTGAATCTGTGAATTTTGGGAAATCTGAGCTGGTGAATCTGTGAATTTCAATCAAAGTGATTCATGAATTTATTCGTCTCTATTTATATTTTATCCAGTGGATTTGATTAGTCTGTGGTGTTTTAGTGAAATACAGACTTCAGTATATAAGGATTTTTAGTGAAATACAGACTCCAGTATATAAGTTTAGTGAATTAATGAGCCAGTAAATGTAAAGGTATTTTCTAGCAGAGAGTGTAGTACAGACTAAAAGGTTTTTATTCTATAGTATTATTCAGTATATAAGGCTTGTTTTATATGTATGTAAAAGTTTGGAGATGTATATTTAGTGGGGACATCTCAGCTATATTGTGTATAGACCTCATTTTTTAGCAGGGTTTGTTAGAGATAGCTCACTTATTAGCAGCAGTGTTGACGTGAACTGTCATGACTAGTGTCATGCCCTGTAACTACAATTGCATGAAGGTCCCTACTTAGCAGAGTATTTAGATATGGTAATTCAGTTGCTAGAAACCACAAACAGTAATTAGTCCTCTATTGTGTATAGAGGTTTGTACAGAGATCACTCTATTGTGAATCTTGATTTATAAGGCTCTTTTAAGGCCAGGAGTAAACATAGTGATTGTTTCATGTGAGAATACAGGCATAGGATGGTCGCTTTTTCAAGAAAACTGTCCCTACAGTTCATCCCTATAGTGTAGTTTAATGTATGGGAGTGTGCAACTCATATCTGTGTACTGCTAGTCTGTAATTAAAATAAAACTATTTCACAAACTTTTTAACATACCTGTGTTTCGGACCATTATGCCATACCAGAAGCACACGGTGCCATGTACTCTAGTCCATAATATTCGATTTTGAGCACCATTCAACAAAAAAGAGAGGCATGTTGGGACGTGTTCCGACCTATTTTGGCACATGTCCACTACTTCTCAACATGTTGTGTTCATGTTTTGTTATCGGCTGCTATCATAGTGATTGTTTCATGTGAGAATACAGGCATAGGATGGGACATGTGGGGAAAGCTGTATCAAGGCGAGGTCACATTATGAAATGTTCATTGGGTATATTATGTATATTGCCGTGTTACAATATTAGACACGCAAATGTTTTATTCGTATTTTAAAAAAAAGCAATGACGCGGTATTGTAAAAACAAGGTTACAATGTAAAAGAGAAGTTTCTGAGTAATTTTACAACAATTGGAAGGGATTCTCTCTAGACAGATATAAGCAAATTTCATTATATGTTGTAGTAAATCTCAATATTATATGATAGTATACAGCTCATTTTATATTCATGTATGTGAAAGACAAACTTTTCAGCATGGCGATGTATCTACTCTCAGCTGCTATGTCGCCGCTAGGATACACGGGCCCCTACAGCTCAACCCTATAGTGTAGTTTAATGTAGGAGGCAAACAGATCATCGCAGGTGTTTGGAAAATACCATATTTCATAGATGCTTGTGAACCGCTGAATCATTTTTAAACATTTCACGCCACTCATGCACCCATAGCACACTTATGGTGTACCCGCACCGCTGCAGCTAGTGCTTTTTAGCTAAAAAGGCGTGATATAACTGCCCGCAGGTGATGTTTGTGCCCTTATTTGCATCATTTTCATTATAACCCGACGGGGATCCGTGGAAAAAACAAACCTGAAATTCAAAAACTAAGTGCTGTCCGTTAACATATGCATAGTCATCTAGAAAATATTGAGCGAGTTGCTTCACAAACCATCTCAAGGCATGCTGTATGCCAATGTTCTCGGTATGCGCTACATACATGACCCGATGTATAGCCTGGGATGAGCAGCGTTCTTGCTGCACAGTCCTATTTTTAAAGATGCTAAGCCCCCTCAGATATAAAAGACAGGCATGTCGGGACGTGTCCCGGCCTATTTTGGCACAGGACCACACCGATTCAACGATTTTGTCCAGCATTCAACAAAAAATTGCGTGCAAACTTTTTAGCATACGCATAGTCATCTAGAAAATATTGAGCGAGTTGCTTCACAAAGCCTCTCAAGGCATGCTGTATGCCAATGTTCTCGGTATGCGCTACATACATGACCCGCTGTATAGCCTGGGATGAGCAGCGTTCTTGCTGCACAGTCCTATTTTTAAAGATGCTAAGCCCCCTCAGATATAAAAGACAGGCATGTCGGGACATGTCCTGGCCTATTTTGGCACATGTCCACCCTATGCGTCGATATTGAGCACGTTCAACAAAAATCAGGTACAAACTTTTTAGCACAGCTATGTTTCTGACTCTCATGCCATGCCAGAAAGGCCTATTTGGCACAGGCCCAAGCCTATGCAACGATTTTGACCAGCATTCAACAAAAAATTGGGTGCAAACTTTTTAGCATACCTGTGTTTCTGACGCCCATGCCGTACCAGAAAGGCCTATTTTGGCACAGGCCCAAGCCTATGCAACGATTTTGACCAGCATTCAACAAAAAATTGGGTGCAAACTTTTTAGCATACCTGTGTTTCTGATGCCATGCCGTACCAGAAAGGCCTATTTTGGCACAGGCCCAAGCCTATGCAACGATTTTGACCAGCATTCAACAAAAAATTGGGTGCAAACTTTTTAGCATACCTGTGTTTCTGACGCCATGCCGTACCAGAAAGACCTATCTTGGCACAGGCCCACACCTATGCAGCGATTTTGACCAGCATTCAACAAAAAATTGGGTACAAACTTTTTAACATACCTGTGTTTCGGACTCTCATGACATACCAGAAGCACACTGTGCCATGTACTCTAGCCCATAATATTTCACATCGGGTATGGGACCTACATAGCTTTGTTTTCTCAGGTATTAAAAAAGTGTGGAAAACTGAAAATCATGAGGCCTGGGGTAATTTAGTGAGCTTCACGGGGATAAAATTTAGCGAGTCTATGAACCTTATAGACAAATCGGGTAGCGTCACACACAAGACCACGACACCTCTTAACAATAAAGTAAGAATCGTGGCGACCGGCATTGTGGGCTATAAATGTATACCCTGAAAATTTACCGTTGGTAAAGAACAGTAAAAAGGCGTGCGTACAACTATCACCCTCAAACTCCAAGCGCTATCACAAACACTATTACCTACAGAGATCACCCCCACGAGAATTTCTGTATGTGTGTATCAAGATGCTCCATGCTTTGACCGATTGTTTGCTCGTGAATGCTGCCATCTCCAGGGTCATCATAGTTGTGTAAATGCGCTGTGAGATCGTGTATCAGTCCCCTAGGGTGTAATGCGGGAGCATTTTAATTATTTTTCAATTCATAACCATATGTTCTCAGGCAGACAGGTTTATTTCACAGAAGTTGACTGTACAGTTGCATAATTTTTGTTTAAAATTATACATTTGCATAATTTTGTTTAAAATCGCACAGTTCTGCGATAATGTCGGGTGTTGGACACGCACTTATCAGTCTTTCATACGTGTCGCAGAACGATTTTAGTCTGTTCTGCGAGAGTTTATTATGCACGTACTGTGCAGACATGTCAAGAAACATTTTGGCGTGTTCAGCAGTCCATACGGGTGTTGGTGTGTAAGGTGATCGACCATCATCCTTCTGCTTCTTACTTACACGACGGCGCGATACAGCGCGTTTCTTTGGCGGTATTGCATCGGCTGAATTGGTAGCTGCGGCTTCCGCGTTGCTATTTGCAGATTCTGTAGCTTGACACAGACGTATATTCTTAAGCCTACTACTCTCCGCATTCCCGGGGTGGGCGGTTGGCGCGTCGCTTTCTCCACGATCTGCGACACACCCGAGTGAAAGAGGTTCCGTTCTCACACCCGCTCTGTTCTCAAATCCATAATTGCGCTGTTGCAAAACTCGCGAATAACGCTCCGCCGTAACTAAAGAAAAGATACGTGGTGTAGTTAATCGCTGAGAGGGCGAGATATAGGGTTAACCGCTAAGCGGGCGAGATATAGGAAAAGCTACAGGCCCCGCTTTACTCTGATTCAACGCGATATTTGTAAAGCTACCAGCACCGATTATCTGTGAAACCGCTGCATGATTGTTTGTATAAGTACACTATAGAGCGGCCTAGACATATATACTTACAAGTATCCCCCGGATGCTGATCTACAGAGAATGCTGAATTAACAGACATCACGCTGCTCGGTCGCGGCCGTATGGGACTGATTTCTCCCTCAAACTTCAACCTCACGGGCGATACTTTAGCAGCTGTAAATAAAATATAACATACATGAATGCGCACAACACATTCACAAAGCTAACTTGACACACGTAAATAAAATATATCTACTAGTTACTGCAGAAATTTTTAGCTGCGTGTATAAGAGCACTATAGAGATGCGTAGACATATATGCTTACAAGTATGAGACGTGTAGTGTAGTTCAGAGATTGGTGAATTAAACGGTGTGGAGTTGCTCGGTCGTTGTCGTATGGGGCTGTTTTCTTTTTCAAGCTGCAGCCTCCTGCACGCTAATTTAACAGCTGTAAATAAAATATAACTATTAGTCGCCTCAGAAATGATATCTACACGGGTCACACGCACAAAGCTAAATTCGCAAAGCTATCGTAACGAGCGTAAATAAAATATATCCACTAGTTATCGGTGGTGTCGCAGGGCATAGAGGATACAAACACATATCAACCGGGTTTCAAGGACCCGCTACCTTTTCTATTCCAGCGACGTGTGCTTAGCAAATCACCCCATCTTTTAGGAGCGTCGGGTATCGCGCGAGTTAGAGGATTATAGTCCGGTTCTACGAACTCGACATCTGAATCCTGGGGATCCTCCATGATCTCAACATCGGAATCGCGATGCTCGAGCAGCTCAGTCACCACAGTGTTTCCAACCGCCCAGTCCGCTTGGAGTCGATCTGTATCTGTATGAGAAAATGTTTATATTATTAAAACATGTCTAGCTAACGACCCTGTCAGCTAAAATAAAATTAACTGTATGGATTTTAGCGGCAGTCTATATTAATTATTAATATTAATAGTAGTCGTTATAAATTTACAGCTACAGGGTAATGATGGTGGGGGTTCGGGCGTGAAATATTGCTTCTCTAATATTGTTTCAACGCGGTTAGCCGCCATGATCCCTCTGTAAAACATGAATGGGATGTTTTTTCTGCCCCTAGCGTGGGGCATTGACAGAGGGCGGGTTCTCTCTGCTAGGACTAATAAATACAAGCCGGCCACAATCAATACAACTCGCACTTGTAAGGGTTCACATCTCACAGGACACACGGCGGATCTGAACAGGCCTAAAGTGAGGATTTTTATGTCTTTCGTTTCAATTATATTTAAGTTTGTGTAGTATTTGTATGAACAGGTTAGCCGTGTTTTCATACTTGATCTTTATTTGCTTTAATTCAATAGCGGACCCTTTTTATTCAAGATGGAGTCCAGATATTCTCGCGGTCAATATTCTGCTTTGCTTTCACCAGAACAATCGGGTAAGTTTACCACGTATATAGTGTACGCCGTATTGTCTCGGGCTGTCTGAGTCTGCGCTTTGTATATACAGTTAGGTCCATAAATATTTGGACAGAGACAACATTTATCTAATTTTGGTTCTAGACATTACCACAATGAATTTGAAACAAAACAAATCAGATGCAGTTGAAGTTCAGACTTTCAGCTTTCATTTGAGGGTATCCACATTAAAATTGGATGAAGGGTTTAGGAGTTTCAGCTCCTTAACATGTGCCACCCTGTTTTTAAAGGGACCAAAAGTAATTGGACAATTGACTCCAAGGCTATTTCATGGACAGGTGTGGGCAATCCCTTCATTATATCATTCTCAATTAAGCAGATAAAAGGGCTGGTGTTGATTTGAGGTGTGGTGTTTGCATTTGGAAGGTTTAGCTGTGAAGGAAACATGCGGTCAAAGGAGCTCTCCATGCAGGTGAAACAAGCTATCCTTAAGCTGCAAAAAACAGAAAAAACCCATCCGAGAAATTGCTACAACTTTAGGAGTGGCAAAATCTACAGTTTGGTACATTCTGAGAAAGAAAGAAAGCACTGGTGAACTCATCAATGCAAAAAGACCTGGGCGCCCACGGAAGACAACAGTGGTGGATGATTGCAGAATACTCTCCATGGTGAAGAGAAACCCCTTCACAACAGCCAACCAAGTGAACAACACTCTCCAGGAGGTAGGCGTATCAATATCCAAATCTACCATAAAGAGAAGACTGCATGAAATTAAATACAGAGGGTTCACTGCATGGTGCAAGCCACTCATAAGAATCCAGAATAAAAAGGCTAGGCTGGACTTTGCTAAAAAACATCTAAAAAAGCCAGCACAGTTCTGGAAGAACATTCTTTGGACAGATGAAACCAAGATCAACCTCTACTAGAATGATGGAAATAGAAAAGTATGGCGAAGGCGTGGTACAGCTCATGATCCAAAGCATACCACATCATCTGTAAAACATGTTGGAAGCAGTGTGATGGCTTGGGCATGCATGGCTGCCAGTGGCACTGGGTCACTAGTGTTTATTGATGATGTGACACAGGACAGAAACAGCCGAATTAATTCTGAGGTATTCAGAGCCATACTGTGTGCTCAGATCCAGCCAAATGCAGCCAAACTGATTGGTCGTCGTTTCATACTACAGATGGACAATGACCCAAAACATAAAGCCAAAGCAACCCAGGAGTTTATTAAAGCAAAGAAGTGGAATATTCTTGAATGGCCAAGTCAGTCACCTGATCTCAACCCAATTGAACATGCATTTCACTTGTTAAAGACTAAACTTCAGACAGAAAGGCCCACAAACAAACAACAACTGAAAACCACCGCGGTGAAGGCCTGGCAGAGCATCAAAAAGAAGGAAACACAGTGTCTGGTGATGTCCATGAGTTCAAGACTTCAGGCAGTCATTGCTAACAAAGGGTTTTCAACCAAGTACTAGAAATGAACATTTTATTTACAATTATTTAATCTGTCCAATTACTTTTGGTCCCTTTAAAAACAGGGTGGCACATGTTAAGGAGCTGAAACTCCTAAACCCTTCATCCAATTTTAATGTGGATACCCTCAAATGAAAGCTGAAAGTCTGAACTTCAACTGCATCTGATTTGTTTTGTTTCAAATTCATTGTGGTAATGTCTAGAACCAAAATTAGATAAATGTTGTCTCTGTCCAAATATTTATGGACCTAACTGTATAAATGATATATTTCATTCTTTCTTATTTAAGAAGAGGAGTCCATTCAGGCTACTCCTACGAGAATCGGTTCATTACGCCGAACCTGTTAGAGGATGGCAACTCTGCTAGCAGGCGACGAGCCTCAAGCTCTCACCAGTCTGTCACAGGCAAGAAACCTATAGCTATATCAGATGTTTTAAACCTATGTATCTAGACGGGTAAACGTAGTAGCTGTAAATTTATAACGACTACTATTAATATTAATAATTAATATAGACTGCCGCTAAAATCCATACAGTTAATTTTATTTTAGCTGACAGGGTCGTTAGCTAGACATGTTTTAATAATATAAACATTTTCTCATACAGATACAGATCGACTCCAAGCGGACTGGGCGGTTGGAAACACTGTGGTGACTGAGCCGCTCGAGCATCGCGATTCCGATGTTGAGATCGTGGAGGATCCCCAGGATTCAGATGTCGAGTTCGTAGAACCGGACTATAATCCTCTAACTCGCGTGATACCCAACGCTCCTAAAAATGGGGTGATTTGCTAAGCACACGTCGCTGGAATAGAAAAGGTTAGCGGGTCCTTGAAACCCGGTTGATATGTGTTTGTATCCTCTATACCCTGCGACACCACCGATAACTAGTGGATATATTTTATTTACGCTCGTTACGATAGCTTTGCGAATTTAGCTTTGTGCGTGTGACCCGTGTAGATATCATTTCTGAGGCGACTAATAGTTATATTTTATTTACAGCTGTTAAATTAGCGTGCAGGAGGCTGCAGCTTGAAAAAGAAAACAGCCCCATACGACAACGACCGAGCAACTCCACACCGTTTAATTCACCAATCTCTGAACTACACTACACGTCTCATACTTGTAAGCATATATGTCTACGCATCTCTATAGTGCTCTTATACACGCAGCTAAAAATTTCTGCAGTAACTAGTAGATATATTTTATTTACGTGTGTCAAGTTAGCTTTGTGAATGTGTTGTGCGCATTCATGTATGTTATATTTTATTTACAGCTGCTAAAGTATCGCCCGTGAGGTTGAAGTTTGAGGGAGAAATCAGTCCCATACGGCCGCGACCGAGCAGCGTGATGTCTGTTAATTCAGCATTCTCTGTAGATCAGCATCCGGGGGATACTTGTAAGTATATATGTCTAGGCCGCTCTATAGTGTACTTATACAAACAATCATGCAGCGGTTTCACAGATAATCGGTGCTGGTAGCTTTACAAATATCGCGTTGAATCAGAGTAAAGCGGGGCCTGTAGCTTTTCCTATATCTCGCCCGCTTAGCGGTTAACCCTATATCTCGCCCTCTCAGCGATTAACTACACCACGTATCTTTTCTTTAGTTACGGCGGAGCGTTATTCGCGAGTTTTGCAACAGCGCAATTATGGATTTGAGAACAGAGCGGGTGTGAGAACGGAACCTCTTTCACTCGGGTGTGTCGCAGATCGTGGAGAAAGCGACGCGCCAACCGCCCACCCCGGGAATGCGGAGAGTAGTAGGCTTAAGAATATACGTCTGTGTCAAGCTACAGAATCTGCAAATAGCAACGCGGAAGCCGCAGCTACCAATTCAGCCGATGCAATACCGCCAAAGAAACGCGCTGTATCGCGCCGTCGTGTAAGTAAGAAGCAGAAGGATGATGGTCGATCAACTTACACACCAACACCCGTATGGACTGCTGAACACGCCAAAATGTTTCTTGACATGTCTGCACAGTACGTGCATAATAAACTCTCGCAGAACAGACTAAAATCTTTCTGCGACACGTATGAGAGACTGATAAGTGCGTGTCCATCACCCGACATTATCGCAGAACTGTGCGATTTTAAACAAAATTATGCAAATGTATGATTTTAAACAAAAATTATGCAACTGTACAGTCAACTTCTGTGAAATAAACCTGTCTGCCTGAGAACGTATGGTTATGAATAGAAAAATAATTAAAATGCTCCCGCATTACACCCTAGGGGACCGATACACGATCTCACAGCGCATTTACACAACTATGATGACCCTGGAGATGGCAGTATTCACGAGCAAACAATCGGTCAAAGCATGGAGCATCTTGATACACACATACAGAAATTCTCGTGGGGGTGACCTCTGTAGGTAATAGTGTTTGTGATAGCGCTTGGAGTTTGAGGGTGATAGTTGTACGCACGCCTTTTTACTGTTCTTTACCAACGGTAAATTTTCAGGGTATACATTTATAGCCCACAATGCCGGTCGCCACGATTATTACTTTATTGTTAAGAGGTGTCGTGGTCTTGTGTGTGACGCTACCCGATTTGTCTATAAGGTTCATAGACTCGCTAAATTTTATCCCCGTGAAGCTCACTAAATTACCCCAGGCCTCACGATTTTCAGTTTTCCACACTTTTTTAATACCTGAGAAAACAAAGCTATGTAGGTCCCATACCCGATGTGAAATATTATGGGCTAGAGTACATGGCACAGTGTGCTTCTGGTATGTCATGAGAGTCCAAAACACAGGTATGTTAAAAAGTTTGTACCCAATTTTTTGTTGAATGCTGGTCAAAATCGCTGCATAGGTGTGGGCCTGTGCCAAGATAGGTCTTTCTGGTACGGCATGGGCGTCAGAAACACAGGTATGCTAAAAAGTTTGCACCCAATTTTTTGTTGAATGCTGGTCAAAATCGTTGCATAGGCTTGGGCCTGTGCCAAAATAGGCCTTTCTGGTACGGCATGGGCGTCAGAAACACAGGTATGCTAAAAAGTTTGCACCCAATTTTTTGTTGAATGCTGGTCAAAATCGTTGCATAGGCTTGGGCCTGTGCCAAAATAGGCCTTTCTGGTACGGCATGGGCGTCAGAAACACAGGTATGCTAAAAAGTTTGCACCCAATTTTTTGTTGAATGCTGGTCAAAATCGTTGCATAGGCTTGGGCCTGTGCCAAAATAGGCCTTTCTGGCATGGCATGAGAGTCAGAAACATAGCTATGCTAAAAAGTTTGTACCTGATTTTTGTTGAACGGTGCTCAATATCGACGCATAGGGGTGGACATGTGCCAAAATAGGCCGGGACACGCCCCGACATGCCTGTCTTTTATATCTGAGGGGGCTTAGCATCTTTAAAAATAGGACTGTGCAGCAAGAACGCTGCTCATCCCAGGCTATACAGCGGGTCATGTATGTAGCGCATACCGAGAACATTGGCATACAGCATGCCTTGAGAGGCTTTGTGAAGCAACTCGCTCAATATTTTCTAGATGACTATGCGTATGCTAAAAAGTTTGCACGCAATTTTTTGTTGAATGCTGGACAAAATCGTTGCATCGGTGTGGTCCTGTGCCAAAATAGGCGGGACACGTCCCGACATGCCTGTCTTTTATATCTGAGGGGGCTTAGCATCTTTAAAAATAGGACTGTGCAGCAAGAACGCTGCTCATCCCAGGCTATACAGCGGGTCATGAATGTAGCGCATACCGAGAACATTGGCATACAGCATGCCTTGAGATGGTTTGTGAAGCAACTCGCTCAATATTTTCTAGATGACTATGCGTATGCTAAAAAGTTTGCACGCAATTTTTTGTTGAATGCTGGACAAAATCGTTGCATCGGTGTGGTCCTGTGCCAAAATAGGCCGGGACACGTCCCGACATGCCTGTCTTTTATATCTGAGGGGGCATAGCATCTTTAAAAATAGGACTGTGCAGCAAGAACGCTGCTCATCCCAGGCTATACATCGGGTCATGTATGTAGCGCATACCGAGAACATTGGCATACAGCATGCCTTGAGATGGTTTGTGAAGCAACTCGCTCAATATTTTCTAGATGACTATGCATATGTTAACGGACAGCACTTAGTTTTTGAATTTCAGGGTTGTTTTTCCACGGATCCCCGTCGGGTTATAATGAAAATGATGCAAATAAGGGCACAAACATCACCTGCGGGCAGTTATATCACGCCTTTTTAGCTAAAAAGCACTAGCTGCAGCGGTGCGGGTACACCATAAGTGTGCTATGGGTGCATGAGTGGCGTGAAATGTTTAAAAATGATTCAGCGGTTCACAAGCATCTATGAAATATGGTATTTTCCAAACACCTGCGATGATCTGTTTGCCTCCTACATTAAACTACACTATAGGGTTGAGCTGTAGGGGCCCGTGTATCCTAGCGGCGACATAGCAGCTGAGAGTAGATACATCGCCATGCTGAAAAGTTTGTCTTTCACATACATGAATATAAAATGAGCTGTATACTATCATATAATATTGAGATTTACTACAACATATAATGAAATTTGGTTATACCTGTCTAGAGAGAATCCCTTCCAATTGTTGTAAAATTACTCAGAAACTTCTCTTTTACATTGTAACCTTGTTTTTACAATACCGCGTCATTGCTTTTTTTTAAAATACGAATAAAACATTCGCGTGTCTAATATTGTAACACGGCAATATACATAATATACCCAATGAACATTTCATAATGTGACCTCGCCTTGATACAGCTTTCCCCACATGTCCCCATCCTATGCCTGTATTCTCACATGAAACAATCACTATGATAGCAGCCGATAACAAAACATGAACACAACATGTTGAGAAGTAGTGGACATGTGCCAAAATAGGTCGGAACACGTCCCAACATGCCTCTCTTTTTTGTTGAATGGTGCTCAAAATCGAATATTATGGACTAGAGTACATGGCACCGTGTGCTTCTGGTATGGCATAATGGTCCGAAACACAGGTATGTTAAAAAGTTTGTGAAATAGTTTTATTTTAATTACAGACTAGCAGTACACAGATATGAGTTGCACACTCCCATACATTAAACTACACTATAGGGATGAACTGTAGGGACAGTTTTCTTGAAAAAGCGACCATCCTATGCCTGTATTCTCACATGAAACAATCACTATGTTTACTCCTGGCCTTAAAAGAGCCTTATAAATCAAATTTCACAATAGAGTGATCTCTGTACAAACCTCTATACACAATAGAGGACTAATTACTGTTTGTGGTTTCTAGCAACTGAATTACCATATCTAAATACTCTGCTAAGTAGGGACCTTCATGCAATTGTAGTTACAGGGCATGACACTAGTCATGACAGTTCACATCAACACTGCTGCTAATAAGTGAGCTATCTCTAACAAACCCTGCTAAAAATGAGGTCTATACACAATATAGCTGAGATGTCCCCACTAAATATACATCTCCAAACTTTTAAATACATATAAAACAAGCCTTATATACTGAATAATACTATAGAATAAAAACCTTTTAGTCTGTACTACACTCTCTGCTAGAAAATACCTTTACATTTACTGGCTCATTAATTCACTAAACTTATATACTGGAGTCTGTATTTAACTAAAAATCCTTATATACTGAAGTCTGTATTTCACTAAAACACCACAGACTAATCAAATCCACTGGATAAAATATAAATAGAGACGAATAAATTCATGAATCATTTTGATTGAAATTCACAGATTCACCAGCTCAGATTTCCCAAAATTCACAGATTCACCAGCTCATATTTCCCAGGCACATCAAATCCCAGGGAGACGGAATAAATGATAGGGGGCGTGACGACCTGTCAGATTTGAGTTTGACGAAAGGTGGAACTCCTATACTACTGTGCAGTTTTTAGAATGGTGTCACTTTTGGGTATTTTCTGCCATATAGACCCCTCAAAGTGACTTCAAATGTGAGGTGGACCCTAAAAAAAATGGCTTTGTAAATTTTGTTGTAAAAATGAGAAATCGCTGGTCAACTTTAAACCCTTATAATTTCCTAAAAAAAAAAAATTTTGGTTCCAAAATTGTGCTGATGTAAAGTAGACATGTGGGAAATGTTATTTCTTAACTATTTTGTGTGATATATTTCTCTGTTTTAAGGGAATAAAAATTCAAAGTTTGAAAATTGCAAAATTTTCAAAATTTTCGCCATATTTGCGTTTTTTTCAAAAATAAACGCAAGTTATATCGAACAAATTATACCACTAACGTGAAGTACAATATGTCACGAGAAAACAATCTCAGAATCGCGAAGATCCGTTGAAGCGTTCCAGAGTTATAACCTCATAAAGAGACAGTGGTCAGTATTGTAAAAATTGGCCCGGTCATTAACGTACAAACCACCCTTGGGGGTGAAGGGGTTTAAAACAAAAATTTATTAAATAGATTTCATATTGAGAAACATTATGACTAAGAACGCATAAGTTTGTGATGCGTCAGCTTGTGCATATCCCTTGAAATTGCACTTTCTCACTATCAAATCTTTAATATATTTTTCTAATAAATTGTTGGTTTTAATAATTTCCCCTGGACTTCTTGATGGATAAATCCTTTGAATTTGTTTCCTCTCTGCTGCCGACACAGCTTTATATCAGTACATATCTAAAGGGTGAGCTGGATAAAACCCTTTATTATCTTAATGTTTTTCAATGTATTGTGAGGTGGACATTGCATGGACATAGTATACAACAATGCAATATTATTATATGAATATTCACCAAGCCTAGATGATATTAATAATTTATTAATCAAAAAGAGTGAAACAAAAACACAGCACATCATGTGCACAGTGTGAACAGGAATCTATGCACACATAATGTATCATAGCGAAAATGCACCTCTCCTGCATGATAAACACATGGCAAACAAATGCATGCCAACTGACCTGCTCCAATAAAGGTGATTGTTATTTGCCAAATACACTTTCGGTCAAATAGGACAGCACACAGACCAAAGTTAATCACAATATTTAGACAACTGTTTTTCCACATGGACTCTTGGTCTGGTTAAAAAATAGTGTGCACTAGTCAAGTCTGATTTGTACAAGGGTTTCACACATTGAACTCAGTTGAAGCTCAAGAAAGAAAAAGAGACCAAATATATATTAACTGTACATTTGCATCTGTATGTATTGCAAAAGTTATACATGAAACTGTATAGCACGTTTTCTATTTGTATACAAAAAAAAAGTCAAACATATGTCAGAAATTGACATTCTGTATCGGCACACAAACATTGCAATATTGAAGTGGACTATGAAATTATCCTGTTCCTCATTAGAGATTGTTTACCCTCATTAACGTTTCATTCACATCAATCGCCTGGGCAATGCTTCCCCCATATCTCTCTCCGTGCTTCAATATTTGGCTTAAAGGGCTCTTGAAACCTACTAAATTGATTTTAATGTTTTTGCAAAAACAGGAGGAGGAAGAAGCATTTTGATGAGAATTCAAAACAAAGTAATTAGGTGAGGTGGGTTAGTCATGATTTTTTTTCCATCCATATCTTATTTATGTAATCATTAAATTATTTGTGCCAGCCGTGCTTGTTCGTAGGTAAATTAATCCTCCATATGCTAATAACGTAAGTCAGGTAATATACAATACTGCACTCTAGATACAGTCTATTTGCTTAATAGAAATAAAAAAAACTATCTTGGTATCAGTAACAAGATAAAGTAGTTTTATTGGGCTATGGTTCCACGGTCCGGAACCATAGCGTTTGGACGGAGCGGAAAATTCCGTCCGTCTAAGCCCGCCCCCTTTCTGACAGCGCGCTCTTTCCGGAGGTGTTCAGGACACTCCGAACACCTCCGGAAAGAGCGCAGGGCTACATAGCCCTTGTTAATTCTGTTGGCGACGCAACCGTCGCCGCAATACGCGAAGGACATCTGCGGTCTAAAAAGACGCCCGCATGTCCGTTTACGCAGGTTTTGCCACCTGCGTATTGTTACGCATAGTGAGACGGGATTTCTGAAATCCCCTCCATTTATGCTGTAACATCTGGACGCTGCGTGTTTGGCGCTGCGCCAGCGCACAGCGCCAAACACAGCGTTTCCTGACCGTGGAAACTCACCCTTATATGTTCAGCAAACAAGCAAACAGCTATTCATATTATTGCTTTATATGTCATAAGATATGCTGTGTACAGACATAGCATTGGATGAATGTGCTCCATGCAAATTGCTGTAATTAAGTTATATACTAATGTGAAAATCACTAAGCAACTACAGGGCAACACTTAGAGAGATGTGTCTTTTTTTAAAGAGGATTCCAAAAAACATCTTTATTAAACATTTTAAAAGACATGTATAGGTATAAAACAACTATAAAGAGAATAAAGAAAACAAAGAATATAAAGTGAAGTGATTCTGTGTGATGGAAAGTAGCTTGATTAAAATCTTATAGTCAACCTTTGCCTGGGATCCGTTACCTCAAATCTACTGTGAAAGATTCTGGTTAATGGTCGCCCAGAGTAAAATCCCTTCAAGATTCCAAATAACTCATGTTCCTTTGTCTAACCTCCACTACTGCGTGGCTGACATACAATATTGGTGGCCCATACAGGAATTCTGAGAGGGAATAAGACTGTAGTGGGCAGAGGATCAGGTATTGAAATATACTGCAGCACAGCACCTCAACTCTGCTATGCCAATTAAAGGGGACCAGTATTGAAACACAGCACAAAAGTAGAATTAGGCCCTGTAGACTGTGAGCCCTCGCGGGCAGGGTCCTCTCTCCTTCTGTACTTGTATGTCCCTTGTCTTACACATGTTTATTGTACTTGATTATAATTCCCCTTTTCACATGTAAAGCGCCATGGAATAAATGGCGCTATATAAATGAATATAATAATAATAATAACTAGGCAGCTACAGATGTGGAAACACAGATAACAGTGTCAGTAAGTTGTTTTGTCAATTAACACATGAAGAATTGAGTGCAGTAGCAGGACATGCAAAGATGTCAGAAGAACAGATCTCTAAAGCTCACACCCTGAGACATCTCTTAACAGTCATTAACAAACAGATGGATGAGCTGGGAGAGAGAGACGATGTGGACGTCATGGGCCATTACTACAGGAATTAACACAGTTTGTTACTGGGCTGAGGGTGAAGTATGGAAGAGCGGTACCAATCATTAAGAGTAGGACGCCAAGATGTTATATTTTGGTAGCTGAGGAGAATAAGCAAAAAACAGCAATACACCAGAGAGGCTGGAACCTATTGGATTGCAGTAACCTAAACTAACCACTCAACTAGAGGTAGCCGTGGAGAGTTCCTACGTTGATCCTAGACGCCTCGTCACAGTCTGAGAGATAACTACACCTAAAGGCAGAAAGATGAAAGCTATCTGCCCCGGAGCAGATCCCAAAGAAAATAGGAAGCCCCCAAACATGTAATGTCGGTTAGACAAGAAGAAGCACGGACACAAACAGAAAATAGAATGAGCAAACGCTGGGGCCCAATCTGTCTAGACAGAAAAGTAAAGGAAAGGATACTCACTGCAATCCAAAAAAACCCTAAAAAATACCAAACTCTTCTGATTGCAAAAACACCTGAGATCACACGATCTCTACCACCTAATCAGATCTCTGGTGTAACAAAACTAAGCCACAGCCACTGAAAAAACAGGAAAAAGCAAATGAACAAACAACAGTGGCTCCAGATAAACTGAGAGGAGCACAAGCCCCCGGAGGGGACCTGGCTGACCTCCACAGAAGTGCAGGGAACAATGCAAAAAGCAAGCACAAAAATAAAAGCAGAAAATATCTTATCTGATAGCAGAATATGCAGGCAAGACTCAGCAAACTTCCAAATGAACCAGGAACCACAATTGAGACAAGAACAATTGATCACCGGCAACCATCATGGGAGGGAACCTCCCTTATATCAGACCAGTCTGTGATCCCAGATTGCCATTCCTCGCTGAAAGGTTCAGTACTGTCTGTAACCACCAGATGGAGCCTCTGCTCAGAAACCATCTCTAGCACATTCATAACACCAAGATATCAAAGATATCAAGTTGCAGATGAAACAGTACCTAAAAGAACCTGGCATTCTGGATGAATTCTTAATTGAAAAGATAAATGAGGTAGCTAGTTTTGACTCAGAGAGTGAACAGAAGTTAAATAAAGGCTCTGCTACCAAAACTACCAAATGTATTCAGCTGAAGTTGGAGACCCCTAGCTGTCAGTCAGAAGACCTTCCTGGAGATTCTCTAACATCACAACCGAGAGTGACCTCCAAATTGCCAATAAAAGAGAAAACAGACTGACTGGGAAGAAGTAAACAGAGAACTACAAGCTGAGTTGACAGAGGTGAAGAAGTTGATTCGCATCACCGCAAAGTCCAGACCGTTCAGACCCAGTAGGGGTTCCAGAATAGAAGGTACCTGGCTTGTGAAGTTTGCCGATCATCAATTCAGAGTGCTGTCTGTGTCCATTGACTCAAGTGTGGTGAAGAAGCACCTTATGCCAATGAATATCAAGTGCCACGATCCCTGGGGTTAAAAGGCAGGTTACCATTGCGGGGCGACTGGTAACTACGATAAGGATGAGGCCCTAGAAACAAACACTATCAACTCCCAGAGTGGCTTCTTAGATAAAATGGCTATCCCCAGGTGAGTGACCATCTTCAATATCTGCAAGAGAGAGAGGTGCTACATCAGGGCTACATAAGCTAAGTAATGCCCAGTACAGGAGGCAGACTATGCAATCCTGGAACAAGAGGATTCTTTGGTCAGTAAGGATAGCCTCATCAGCCTAATCGGTGAAAGGTGATTTATACAATGTAAGTTAGATGTTCTCCTGGTGAAAGAGCTGTGGGACACAAGTTAACAAGCAAGCCTCCTAAATAAAGAATGGAGAAAGTACCATCTGTCACACACCTGCCTTGTCCACTGAAAGAACTCTTAGTACTGGTGAAACTCCATGGCAAAGTTGTCAATCACACTGAAATCTCTTTCATAGGCTGGGTGGAAGTGACATTTCAACTAGGGCCACAAAGAACAGCAACACCGTTGAGTTATTTTTACCCTTTCTCGTCACCAGTGATCAGATGATGGCCGAAGAACCTATCCTGGTTTATAACGTGATCAGTGAGGTTATCAAGAAACACAAATCAAGGACACTCGTGATGGATGCGGTAGACACATCTCTTGCCATATCCAACGCCGTGGCAGAAAACGTGATTTGTGGGATAAATAATGCACAGAACACAATGGACATAAAAAAAGTAAAGGTAGGCCTGCGTCCGACCATCATACTTGCAAGAGGAATAGTGGGAGTGAGGTGTGAAGTTCGGATGGAACTGGTAAGAAAACTCCACAAGAGAATGTTTGTGCTGAAAGACTCATCAGAACTTCCCGAGGGTGTTATCCAAGGTGAGATTGGGCTAACAAGCCCTACAGGTGCTTTTGCCTGAGTGACAGTGCTGGTGATGAATACGATGAAGCATGAACTTAGATTTAACCCTAAGGCTGCATTAGGCCACTGTTATGTTTCAGTAGCTGAGGAGAAATTGCAAAAATAGCAAAAGTAGTAATACATCAGAGAGGCTGGAAACTATTGGATTGCAGTACCCTAAACTAACCGCCACACTAGAAGTAGCCGTGAAGCGTACCTACGGTGATCCTAGACGCCTCATCACAGCCGGAGAGATAACTACACCTAAAGGCAGAAAGATGAAAGCTATCTGCCCCGGAGCAGATCCCCAAAGAAATAGGAAGCCCCCAAACATGTAATGGCGGTTAGACAAGAAGAAAATACGGACACAGAAAATAGAATGAGCAAGCGCTGGGGCCCAATCTGTCTAGATAGAAAAGTATAGGAAAGAATTCTGACTGCAAACCAAAAAAAACCCTGACAAAAATACCAACACTTCTGATTAACAAAAAACCTGAGATCACACAATCTCTACCACCTAAATCAGATCTCTGGTGTAACATACAGCAATTCAGCAAAAAAGTGACAAAGGAACAGAGCAAAAGTGCAAATACAAAATGAGCACTGTTGTGAATGGGCTTGAGATGAGTTCTGAGCAGAGGCTCCCTCTGGTGGTTACAAGCGGTACTGGTCTGTTCAGTGAAGATTGTGAGGACTGGGAATCGGGTGTTACTGACTGGTCTTATATAAGGGAGTCACCTTCCCATCAGGGTTGCCGGTGATCAATTGTTCTGGTCTGAATCCTTGATTCCAGTTTCCCTTGTAGCCTGCTGTGTCGTGTCTGCATCTCCTTCTAACAGATAAGACATTTTCTTCTTTTTGTTTCTGTGCTTGATTTTTGCATTTTGTCCTGCACTTCTGTGGGGGCCTTCTGGGTCCCCTAAGGGGGCTTTTGCCCTCTCAGTTTAGTTCCGCCACTGATGTTTGTACTTTTGCTTTTTCCAGTTTTTTCAGTGGCTGCTGTTTGGATTTTGTTACACCAGAGAGCTAATTCAGGTGGTAGAGGTCGTGTGATCTCAGGTGTTTTTGAAATTAGCAGAGTTGGTGCTTTCAGGGTTTTTTTTGGGATTGCAGTAAGTACCCTTCCTATCCTTTTCTATTTAGTTAGTTTGGGCCCCAGAGTTTGCTCATACTATTTTCTGTCTGTGTCAGTATTTCGTCTTGTCTAACCGCCATTACATGTTTGGGGGCTTGCTATTATCTTTGGGGTTCTGCTCCGGGGCAGATAGCTTTCCTATTTCTATCTTTAGGTGTAGTTAGTTTTTCAGGCTGTGACGAGGCGTCTAGGACCAACGTAGGAACGCTCCACGGCTGCCTCTAGTTGTGGTGGTTAGTCAGGGTACTGTAATCTCATAGATTCCAACTGCTCTGGTGTATTGCCTTTTTGCCTGCACTCCTCAGCTACCGAATCATAACAGTATCACCGGCCTAAAAAATTGAAAATTGTATGGTACTCACAGAAGGGAAAAAATATTGTGAAAGAAAAAAAAAAGGTTGTCAGAGTTGTCAGAGATATTTTTCTGTTTGTTGCATTTTTCTTTTTTCCCTCTGTATCTCTGGGTGCTGGGGAGGATTTTTTTTCTCTCAATAGAGTTTGCACAGTTGTCTGGCCGTGTGGATCAGCTTGCCACTGGGGTTCGGAGTATTGCTATCTATCTTGCTAGGTTGCCTGTTGTGGAACCTAGGATTCCCATGCCAGATTTGTTTTTAGGGGATCGAGCTAAGTTTCAGAATTTCAAAAATAATTGTAAATTGTTTTTTGCCTTAAAATCTGGGTCCTCAGGAAACGCAGCGCAGCAGGTTCAAATTGTCATCTCTCTCCTGCGCGGCGATCCTCAGGATTGGGCTTTTTCCCTGACACCTGGGGATCCTGTTTTGAGTGATGTTGATGCATTTTTTCAGGCTTTGGGGTTATTGTACGATGAGCCTAATGTCACTGATCAAGCTGAAAAAGCCTTGTTGGCATTAAATCAGGGGCTTGATGACGCTGAGTTATACTGTCAGAGATTCCGTAGGTGGGCAGTCCTGACCAAGTGGAATGACGACGCTTTGGCGGCCCTTTTTCGGAAGGGGCTGTCAGATAATGTAAAGGATGTTATGGTGGGATTCCCTTTCCCCTCTGGTCTCAATGATTCTATGTCATTAGCGATTCAAATTGACAGACGTTTGCGTGAGCGGAGAAGTATGCGTGGAATAGTGTTGCCTTGTGAACCTGCTTCTGAATCCATGCAGTGTGATAGAGTGGTGTCTGGGGCACAGCGTCATGAGTTTCGAAAGCGCAATGGGTTATGTTTCTACTGTGGTGATGCCTCTCATACTATTTCAGTCTGCCCTAAGCGGGGAGGACGTTTTGCACGCTCAGTTGTCTTGGGTAGTGTTCAGACTAAGTTTTTACTAACTGTCACTCTGATATGCTCTCTGTCCTCATTTTCTGCTCAGGCTTTCGTTGATTCTGGAGCAGCTATTAACCTGATGGATTATGATTTTGCTAAACGTTGTGGGTTTCCCTTGATACCCCTACAGAAGTCTATTCCCCTTCTGGGGATCGATTCTACCCCTTTGGCTGAGAATAAACCTCAGTTCTCTACTCAGGTTATAATGAGGGTGGAACCTGATCATCAAGAGTGCTGCAAATTTTTTGTTCTGTATAATCTGCATGATATTATCGTACTGGGTTTCCCTTGGTTACAGTCTCATAATCCTGTTTTGGATTGGAAATCTGTGTCTGTAACCAGTTGGGGCTGCCAATGTGTTAATACCAAAACTCCTGTTTTTTCTGCCTCCCCCCAGGCTCAGGATGTTCCTGACTTTTTGATTGATTTTTCTGATGTGTTTAGCGAAAGTAAATCTGCATCCTTGCCTCCCCATAGGAGCTATGACTACGCTATTGAATTAGTGCCTGGTAGTAAATTCCCTAAAGGTCGCCTTTTTAACTTGCCTGTACCTGAACATGACGCTATGCGGTCTTATATCAAGGAGTCATTGGAGAAAGGTCATATCAGACCATCCCTTCACCCTTAGGTGCCGGTTTTTTCTTTGTGGCCAAAAAGGATGGTTCATTAAGGCCGTGTATTGATTATCGTCTTTTGAACAATATTACTGTGAAATATCAATACCCGTTACCCTTGATTTCTGACCTGTTTTCCAGGGTGAAAAACGCTACTTGGTTTACCAAGCTTGACCTCAGGGGGGCATATAACCTTATTCGCATTAAGCACGGGGATGAATGGAAGACGGCATTCAATACCCCGGAGGGGCATTTTGAGTACCTTGTGATGCCCTTTGGGCTCACTAATGCTCCATCTGTCTTCCAGTCCTTCATGAATGACATTTTCAGGGATTTTGTGGATAAATTTCTGATTGTTTATTTGGATGATATCTTGATTTTTTCCAATGACTGGGACTCTCATGTGAAACATGTTCGAACTGTATTCCAGATTTTGAGAGAGAATGCTCTGTATGTGAAGGGATCAAAGTGTCTTTTTGGCGTACAGAGGATCTCATTTCTGGGATTCATTTTGTCCCCATCTGTTATTGAAATGGACCCGGTCAAGGTTCAGGCCATCTGTGATTGGGTCCAACCTACTTCATTAAAGGCTCTTCAAAGATTTTTGGGTTTTGCCAATTTTTATCGTAAATTTATTGGTAATTTCTCGGTTATTGTGAAACCATTAACTGATTTGACCAAAAAGGGTTCTGATGTGGTGAATTGGCCTCCTGAGGCAGTCTCTGCATTTCAGGAACTTAAGCAGAGATTCACTTCTGCTCCTGTTCTACGGCAGCCTGATGTTTCTCTGCCATTTCAGGTGGAGGTTGATGCCTCTGAAATTGGGGCAGGTGCCGTTTTGTCCCAAAAAGATCCAGAGACCTCTAAAAGTAATCCTTGTGCCTTTTTCTCTCGAAAATTTTCTCCTACTGAACGTAATTATGACGTGGGTAATCGGGAGTTATTGGCCATGAAGTGGGCTTTTGAAGAGTGGAGACATTGGCTGGAGGGAGCCAAACATCGGGTGGTGGTCCTTACGGACCATAAGAATCTGGTTTATCTGGAATCTGCCAAGCGACTCAATCCTAGACAGGCCAGGTGGGCCTTGTTTTTCACACGTTTTAATTTTGTGGTTTCCTTTCTTCCTGGCACTAAGAATGTTAAGGCGGATGCTCTCTCGAGGAGTTTCCTTGCGGACTCTCCTGAGTTATCTGATCCTTCTGTTATTTTGAAAGAGGGTGTAGTTCTTTCCGCCATCTCACCCAATTTGAGACTTGCTCTGGAGGGGTGTCAGGAGGATAGGCCCGAGCGCTGCCCTGTTGGAAAATTGTTTGTCCCGGACCAGTGGAAAAAGAGTGTGATGTCTGAGATTCATTGTTCCGCGTTGGCTGGGCATCCCGGAATTTTTGGTACCAGAGACTTGGTTAGTCAGTCCTTTTGGTGGCCTACCTTGTCTTGTGATGTCAGGGAATTTGTGCAGTCCTGCGGAACTTGCTCTCGCTCCAAGCCTTGCTCTCGCTCTGGTGGTTTGTTGATGCCATTGCCTGTGCCCAAGAGACCATGGACCCATATCTCTATGGATTTCATTTCCGACCTTCCTGTTTCTCAGAGAATGACCGCCATCTGGGTGATTTGTGATAGGTTTTCCAAGATGATACATCTTGTGCCATTGCCTAAGTTGCCTTCCTCCTCTGAATTGGTGCCTTTGTTCCTTCAGCACGTGGTTCGTTTACACGGCATTCCTGAGAACATTGTGTCTGACAGAGGAGTCCAGTTTGTTTCCAGATTTTGGAGGACCTTTTGTTCTAAACTTGGTGTTCAATTGTCTTTCTCCTCGGCGTTTCATCCTCAGACCAATGGTCAAACTGAGAGAACAAACCAGACATTGGAGACTTATCTAAGATGCTTTGTGTCTGCTGATCAGGATGACTGGGTTTCTTTTTTGCCTTTGGCTGAGTTTGCTCTTAATAATAGGGCTAGCTCTGCCACTTTGATGTCTCCATTTTTCTGTAATTCTGGGTTTCACCCTCGATTTTCTTCGGGACAGGCGGAGGCTTCTGTCTGTCCGGGTGTTGACTCTGTTGTGGAGCGTATGCAACAGATTTGGGACCAGGTAGTGGAGAGGTTGTCCCTCTCTCAAGAGAGGGCCCAGCGGTTTGCTAACCGGCATAGGACTGATGGTCCTCGGTTTAAAGTAGGGGACTTGGTCTGGTTGTCCTCAAAAAATATTCCTATGAGAGTAGCATCTCCTAAATTTAAGCCTAGGTTCATTGGACCTTATAAGATCATGGAGATTCTTAATCCTGTTTCTTTTCGTTTGCTTCTTCCAGGACATTTAAGATCCATAACGTGTTCTGTTGTGAATGGGTTTGAGATGAGTTCTGAGCAGAGGCTCCCTCTGGTGGTTACAAGCGGTACTAGTGAAGATTGTGAGGACTGGGAATCAGGTGTTACTGACTGGTCTTATATAAGGGAGTCATTTTCCCATCAGGGTTGCCGGTGATCAATTGTTCTGGTCTGAATCCTTCATTCCAGTTTCCCTTGTAGCCTGCTGTGTCGTGTCTGCATCTCCTGCTACCAGATAAGAATTTTTCTTCTTTTGTGTTGTTGCTATATTTTTGCATTTTGTCCTGCACTTCTTTGGGGGCCTTCTGGGTCCCCTCCGGGGGCTTCTGCCTTCTCAGTTTAGTTCAGCCACTGAGTTTTGTTCTTTTGCTTTTTCCAGTTTTTTCAGTGGCTGCTGTTTTGATTTTCTTACACCAGAGAGCTAATTTAGGTGGTAGAGGTCGTGTGATCTCAGGTGATTTTGAAATTAGTAGAGTTGGTGTTTTTCAGGGTTTTCTGGGATTGCAGTAAGTACCCTATCTTGTCCATTCCTATTTAGATAGTTTGGGCCCCAGCGTTTGCTCATTCTATTTTCTTTCTGTGTCAGTATTTCCTCTTGTCTAACCGCCATTACATGTCTGGGGGCTTTCTATTATCTTTGGGGTTCTGCTCCGGGGCAGATAGCTTTCCTATTTCTATCTTTAGGTGTAGTTAGTTTCTCAGGCTGTGACGAGGCGTCTAGGACCAACGTAGGAACGCTCCACGGCTGCCTCTAGTTGTGGTGTTAGTCAGGGTACTGCAATCCCATAGATTCCAACTGCTCTGGTGTATTGCCTTTTTTACCTGCACTCCTCAGCTACCAAAACATAACAGTATCACCGGCCTAAAAATTGAAAATTGTATTGTACTCACAGAAGGGAAAAAATATTGTGATAGAAAAAAAGGTTGTCAGAGTTGTCAGAGATATTTTTCTGTTTGTTGCATTTTTTTTTTTTTTTTCCCTCTGTATCTCTGGGTGCTGGGGAGGATCTTTTCTCCCAATGGAGTTTGCACAGTTGTCTGGCCGTGTAGATCAGCTTGCCACTGAGGTTCGGAGTATTGCTATCTATCTTGCTGGGTTGCCTGTTGTGGAACCTAGGATCCCCATGCCAGATTTGTTTTTAGGGGATCGAGCTAAGTTATAGAATTTCAAAAATAATTGTAAATTGTTTTTTGCCTTAAAATCTAAGTCCTCAGGGAACGCAGCGCAGCAGGTTCAAATTATCATCTCTCTCCTGCGTGGCGATCCTCAGGATTGGGCTTTTTCCCTGATACCTGGGGATCCTGTTTTGAGTGATGTTGATGCGTTTTTCAGGCTTTGGGGTTATTGTACGATGAGCCTAATGTCACTGATCAAGCTGAAAAAGCCTTGTTGGCATTAAATCAGGGGCTTGATGACGCTGAGTTATACTGTCAGAGATTCCGTAGGTGGGCAGTCCTGACCAAGTGGAATGACGACGCTTTGGCGTCCCTTTTCCGGAAGGGTCTGTCAGATAATGTAAAGGATGTTATGGTGGGATTCCCTGTCCCCTCTGGTCTCAATGATTCTATGTCATTAGCGATTCAAATTGACAGACGTTTGCGTGAGCGGAGAAGTATGCGTGGAGTGGTGTTGCCTTGTGAGCCAGCTTCTGAGCCCATGCAGTGTGATGGAGTGGTGTCTGGGGCACAGCGTCATGAGTTTCGAAAGCGCAATAGGTTATGTTTCTACTGTGGTGATGCCTCTCATGCTATTTCAGTCTGCCCTAAGCGGGGAAGACGTTTTGCACGCTCAGTTGTCTTGGGTAGTGTTCAGACTAAGTTTTTATTAACTGTCACTCTGATATGCTCTCTGTCCTCATTTTCTGCTCAGGCTTTTGTTGATTCTGGAGCAGCTATTAACCTGATGGATTATGATTTTGCTAAACGTTGTGGGATTCCCTTGATACCCCTACAGAAGTCTATTCCCCTACTGGGGATCGATTCTACCCCTTTGGCTGAGAATAAACCCCAGTTTTCTACTCAGGTGATAATGAGGGTTGAACCTGATCACCAGGAGTGCTGCAAATTTTTGGTTCTATATAATCTGCATGACATTATCGTGCTGGGTTTCCCTTGGTTACAGTCTCATAATCCTGTTTTGGATTGGAAATCTGTGTCTGTAACCAGTTGGGGCTGCCAATGTGTTAATACCAACACTCCTGTTTTTTCTGCCTCCGCCCAAGCTCAGGATGTTCCTGACTTTTTGTTTGATTTTTCTGATGTGTTTAGCGAAAGTAAATCTGCATCCTTACCTCCCCATAGGAGCTATGACTGCGCTATTGAATTAGTGCCGGGTAGTAAATTCCCTAAAGGTCGCCTTTTTAACTTGTCTGTACCTGAACATGACGCTATGCGGTCTTATATCAAGGAATCATTGGAGAAGGGTCATATCAGACCATCCTCTTCACCCTTAGGTGCCGGTTTTTTCTTTGTGGCCAAAAAAGATGGTTCATTAAGGCCGTGTATTGATTATCGTCTCTTGAACAATATTACTGTGAAATATCAATACCCGTTACCCTTGATTTCTGACCTGTTTTCCAGGGTGAAAAACGCTACTTGGTTTACCAAGCTTGACCTCAGGGGGGCGTATAACCTTATTCGCATTAAGCACGGGGATGAATGGAAGACGGCATTCAATACCCCTGAAGGGCATTTTGAGTACCTAGTGATGCCCTTTGGGCTCACTAATGCCCCTTCCGTCTTCCAGTCCTTCATGAATGACATTTTCAGGGATTTTGTGGACAAATTTCTGATTGTTTATTTGGATGATATCTTGATTTTTTCTAATGACTGGGACTCTCATGTGAAACATGTTCGGACTGTGTTCCAGATTTTGAGGGATAATGCTCTGTATGTGAAGGGATCAAAGTGTCTTTTTAGCGTACAGAAGATCTCATTTCTGGGATTCATTTTGTCCCCATCTGTTATTGAAATGGACCCGGTCAAGGTTCAGGCCATCTGTGATTGGGTCCAACCTACTTCATTAAAGGCTCTTCAGAGATTTTTGGGTTTTGCCAATTTTTATCGTAAATTTATTGGTAATTTCTCGGTTATTGTTAAACCATTAACTGATTTGACCAGAAAGGGTTCTGATGTGGTGAATTGGCCTCCTGAGGCAGTCTCTGCATTTCAGGAACTTAAGCAGAGATTCACTTCTGCTCCTGTTCTACGGCAGCCTGATGTTTCTCTGCCATTTCAGGTGGAGGTTGATGCCTCTGAAATTGGGGCAGGTGCCGTTTTGTCCCAAAAAGATCCAGAGACCTCTAAAAGTAACCCTTGTGCCTTTTTCTCTCGAAAATTTTCTCCTACTGAACGTAATTATGACGTGGGTAATCGGGAGTTATTGGCCATGAAGTGGGCTTTTGAAGAGTGGAGACATTGGCTGGAGGGAGCCAAACATCAGGTGGTGGTCCTTACGGACCATAAGAATCTGGTCTATCTGGAATCTGCCAAGCGACTCAATCCTAGACAGGCCAGGTGGGCCTTGTTTTTCACACGTTTTAATTTTGTGGTTTCCTTTCTTCCTGGCACTAAGAATGTTAAGGCGGATGCCCTCTCGAGGAGTTTCCTTGCGGACTCTCCTGAGTTATCTGATCCTTCTGTTATTTTGAAAGAGGGTGTAGTTCTTTCCGCCATCTCGCCCAATTGAGACTTGCTCTGGAGGGGTGTCAGGAGGATAGGCCCGAGCGCTGCCCTGTTGGAAAATTGTTTGTCCCGGACCAATGGAAAAAGAGTGTGATGTCTGAGATTCATTGTTCCGCATTGGCTGGGCATCCCGGAATTTTTGGTACCAGAGACTTGGTTAGTCGGTCCTTTTGGTGGCCTACCTTGTCTCGCGATGTCAGGGAATTTGTGCAGTCCTGCGGGACTTGCTCTCGCTCCAAGCCTTGCTCTCGCTCTAGTGGTTTGTTGATGCCATTGCCTGTGCCCAAGAGACCATGGACCCATATCTCTATGGATTTCATTTCCGATCTTCCTGTTTCTCAGAGAATGACCACCATCTGGGTAATTTGTGATAGGTTTTCCAAAATGATACATCTTGTGCCATTACCTAAGTTGCCTTCCTCCTCTGAATTGGTGCCGTTGTTTCTTCAGCACGTGGTTCGTTTACACGGCATTCCTGAGAACATTGTGTCTGACAGAGGAGTCCAGTTTGTTTCCAGATTTTGGAGGACTTTTTGTTCTAAACTGGGTGTTCAATTGTCTTTCTCCTCGGCATTTCATCCTCAGACCAATGGTCAAACTGAGAGAACAAACCAGACATTAGAGACTTATCTAAGATGCTTTGTGTCTGCTGATCAGGATGACTGGGTCTCTTTTTTGCCTTTGGCTGAGTTTTGCTCTTAATAATAGGGCTAGCTCTGCCACTTTGATGTCTCCGTTTTTCTGTAATTCTGGTTTTCACCCTCGATTTTCTTCAGGACAGACGGAAGCTTCTGTCTGTCCAGGTGTTGACTCTGTTGTTGAGCGTATGCAACAGATTTGGGACCAGGTAGTGGAGAGGTTGTCCCTCTCTCAGGAGAAGGCCCAGCGGTTTGCTAACCGGCATAGGACTGATGGTCCTCGGTTTAAAGTGGGGGACTTGGTCTGGTTGTCCTCAAAGAATATTCCTATGAGAGTAGCATCTCCTAAATTTAAGCCTAGGTTCATTGGACCTTATAAGATCATGGAGATTATTAATCCTGTTTCTTTTCGTTTGCTTCTTCCAGGGACATTTAAGATCCATAACGTGTTCCACAAGTCCTTGTTGAAGAGGTTTGTTGAGCCAGTGGTTCCTGCTACTGTGCCTCCTGACCCTGTTTTGGTTGAGGGCAATCTGGAGTATGTGGTTGAGAAAATATTGGATTCTCGTTTTTCTAGACGAAGACTCCAGTATTTGGTTAAATGGAGAGGTTTATGGTCAGGAAGACAATTCTTGGGTGTTTGCTTCGGACATCCATGCTAGGAGACTTATCCCTGCGTATCATAGAACTCATCCTGACCGACTTGGTTGCTCAAATGAGGGTTCGGTGACCCCTCCTCAAGGGGGGGTACTGTTGTGAATGGGTTTGAGATGAGTTCTGAGCAGAGGCTCCCTCTGGTGGTTACAAGCGGTACTAGTGAAGATTGTGAGGACTGGGAATCAGGTGTTACTGACTGGTCTTATATAAGGGAGTCATTTTCCCATCAGGTTGCCGGTGATCAATTGTTCTGGTCTGAATCCTTCATTCCAGTTTCCCTTGTAGCCTGCTGTGTCGTGTCTGCATCTCCTGCTACCAGATAAGAATTTTTCTTCTTTGTGTTGTTGCTATATTTTTGCATTTTGTCCTGCACTTCTTTGGGGGCCTTCTGGGTCCCCTCCGGGGGCTTCTGCCTTCTCAGTTTAGTTCAGCCACTGAGTTTTGTTCTTTTGCTTTTTCCAGTTTTTTCAGTGGCTGCTGTTTTGATTTTCTTACACCAGAGAGCTAATTTAGGTGGTAGAGGTCGTGTGATCTCAGGTGATTTTGAAATTAGTAGAGTTGGTGTTTTTCAGGTTTTCTGGGATTGCAATAAGTACCCTTCCTGTCCTTTTCTATTTAGATAGTTTGGGCCCCAGCGTTTGCTCATTCTATTTTCTTTCTGTGTCAGTATTTCCTCTTGTCTAACCGCCATTACATGTTTGGGGGCTTTCTATTATCTTTGGGGTTCTGCTCCGGGGCAGATAGCTTTCCTATTTCTATCTTTAGGTGTAGTTAGTTTCTCAGGCTGTGACGAGGCGTCTAGGACCAACGTAGGAACGCTCCACGGCTGCCTCTAGTTGTGGTGTTAGTCAGGGTACTGCAATCCCATAGATTCCAACTGCTCTGGTGTATTGCCTTTTTTACCTGCACTCCTCAGCTACCGAAACATAACAGTATCACCGCCTAAAAATTGAAAATTGTATTGTACTCACAGAAGGGAAAAAATATTGTGATAGAAAAAAAGGTTGTGAGAGTTGTCAGAGATATTTTTCTGTTTGTTGCATTTTTTTTTTCCCTCTGTATCTCTGGGTGCTGGGGAGGATCTTTTCTCCCAATGGAGTTTGCACAGTTGTCTGGCCGTGTAGATCAGCTTGCCACTGAGGTTCGGAGTATTGCTATCTATCTTGCTGGGTTGCCTGTTGTGGAACCTAGGATCCCCATGCCAGATTTGTTTTTAGGGGATCGAGCTAAGTTTCAGAATTTCAAAATAATTGTAAATTGTTTTTTTGCCTTAAAATCTAAGTCCTCAGGGAACGCAGCGCAGCAGGTTCAAATTATCATCTCTCTCCTGCGCGGCGATCCTCAGGATTGGGCTTTTTCCCTGATACCTGGGGATCCTGTTTTGAGTGATGTTGATGCGTTTTTTCAGGCTTTGGGGTTATTGTACGATGAGCCTAATGTCACTGATCAAGCTGAAAAAGCCTTGTTGGCATTAAATCAGGGCTTGATGACGCTGAGTTATACTGTCAGAGATTCCGTAGGTGGGCAGTCCTGACCAAATGGAATGACGACGCTTTGGTAGCCCTTTTCCGGAAGGGACTGTCAGATAATGTAAAGGATGTTATGGTGGGATTCCCTGTCCCCTCTGGTCTCAATGATTCTATGTCATTAGCGATTCAAATTGACAGACGTTTGCGTGAGCGGAGAAGTATGCGTGGAGTGGTGTTGCCTTGTGAGCCAGCTTCTGAGCCCATGCAGTGTGATGGAGTGGTGTCTGGGGCACAGCGTCATGAGTTTCGAAAGCGTAATAGGTTATGTTTCTACTGTGGTGATGCCTCTCATGCTATTTCAGTCTGCCCTAAGCGGGGAAGACGTTTTGCACGCTCAGTTGTCTTGGGTAGTGTTCAGACTAAGTTTTTATTAACTGTCACTCTGATATGCTCTCTGTCCTCATTTTCTGCTCAGGCTTTTGTTGATTCTGGAGCAGCTATTAACCTGATGGATTATGATTTTGCTAAACGTTGTGGGTTTTCCCTTGATACCCCTACAGAAGTCTATTCCCCTACTGGGGATCGATTCTACCCCTTTGGCTGAGAATAAACCCAGTTTTCTACTCAGGTGATAATGAGGGTTGAACCTGATCACCAGGAGTGCTGCAAATTTTTGGTTCTATATAATCTGCATGACATTATCGTGCTGGGTTTCCCTTGGTTACAGTCTCATAATCCTGTTTTTGGATTGGAAATCTGTGTCTGTAACCAGTTGGGGCTGCCAATGTGTTAATACCAACACTCCTGTTTTTTCTGCCTCCGCCCAAGCTCAGGATGTTCCTGACTTTTTGTTTGATTTTTCTGATGTGTTTAGCGAAAGTAAATCTGCATCCTTACCTCCCCATAGGAGCTATGACTGCGCTATTGAATTAGTGCCGGGTAGTAAATTCCCTAAAGGTCGCCTTTTTAACTTGTCTGTACCTGAACATGACGCTATGCGGTCTTATATCAAGGAATCATTGGAGAAGGGTCATATCAGACCATCCTCTTCACCCTTAGGTGCCGGTTTTTTCTTTGTGGCCAAAAAAGATGGTTCATTAAGGCCGTGTATTGATTATCGTCTCTTGAACAATATTACTGTGAAATATCAATACCCGTTACCCTTGATTTCTGACCTGTTTTCCAGGGTGAAAAACGCTACTTGGTTTACCAAGCTTGACCTCAGGGGGGCGTATAACCTTATTCGCATTAAGCACGGGGATGAATGGAAGACGGCATTCAATACCCCTGAAGGGCATTTTGAGTACCTAGTGATGCCCTTTGGGCTCACTAATGCCCCTTCCGTCTTCCAGTCCTTCATGAATGACATTTTCAGGGATTTTGTGGACAAATTTCTGATTGTTTATTTGGATGATATCTTGATTTTTTCTAATGACTGGGACTCTCATGTGAAACATGTTCGGACTGTGTTCCAGATTTTGAGGGATAATGCTCTGTATGTGAAGGGATCAAAGTGTCTTTTTAGCGTACAGAAGATCTCATTTCTGGGATTCATTTTGTCCCCATCTGTTATTGAAATGGACCCGGTCAAGGTTCAGGCCATCTGTGATTGGGTCCAACCTACTTCATTAAAGGCTCTTCAGAGATTTTTGGGTTTTGCCAATTTTTATCGTAAATTTATTGGTAATTTCTCGGTTATTGTTAAACCATTAACTGATTTGACCAAAAAGGGTTCTGATGTGGTGAATTGGCCTCCTGAGGCAGTCTCTGCATTTCAGGAACTTAAGCAGAGATTCACTTCTGCTCCTGTTCTACGGCAGCCTGATGTTTCTCTGCCATTTCAGGTGGAGGTTGATGCCTCTGAAATTGGGGCAGGTGCCGTTTTGTCCCAAAAAGATCCAGAGACCTCTAAAAGTAATCCTTGTGCCTTTTTCTCTCGAAAATTTTCTCCTACTGAACGTAATTATGACGTGGGTAATCGGGAGTTATTGGCCATGAAGTGGGCTTTTGAAGAGTGGAGACATTGGCTGGAGGGAGCCAAACATCAGGTGGTGGTCCTTACGGACCATAAGAATCTGGTCTATCTGGAATCTGCCAAGCGACTCAATCCTAGACAGGCCAGGTGGGCCTTGTTTTTCACACGTTTTAATTTTGTGGTTTCCTTTCTTCCTGGCACTAAGAATGTTAGGCGGATGCCCTCTCGAGGAGTTTCCTTGCGGACTCTCCTGAGTTATCTGATCCTTCTGTTATTTTGAAAGAGGGTGTAGTTCTTTCCGCCATCTCGCCCAATTTGAGACTTGCTCTGGAGGGGTGTCAGGAGGATAGGCCCGAGCGCTGCCCTGTTGGAAAATTGTTTGTCCCGGACCAATGGAAAAAGAGTGTGATGTCTGAGATTCATTGTTCCGCATTGGCTGGGCATCCCGGAATTTTTGGTACCAGAGACTTGGTTAGTCGGTCCTTTTGGTGGCCTACCTTGTCTCGCGATGTCAGGGAATTTGTGCAGTCCTGCGGGACTTGCTCTCGCTCCAAGCCTTGCTCTCGCTCTAGTGGTTTGTTGATGCCATTGCCTGTGCCCAAGAGACCATGGACCCATATCTCTATGGATTTAATTTCCGATCTTCCTGTTTCTCAGAGAATGACCACCATCTGGGTAATTTGTGATAGGTTTTCCAAAATGATACATCTTGTGCCATTACCTAAGTTGCCTTCCTCCTCTGAATTGGTGCCGTTGTTTCTTCAGCACGTGGTTCGTTTACACGGCATTCCTGAGAACATTGTGTCTGACAGAGGAGTCCAGTTTGTTTCCAGATTTTGGAGGACTTTTTGTTCTAAACTGGGTGTTCAATTGTCTTTCTCCTCGGCATTTCATCCTCAGACCAATGGTCAAACTGAGAGAACAAACCAGACATTAGAGACTTATCTAAGATGCTTTGGTGTCTGCTGATCAGGATGACTGGGTCTCTTTTTTGCCTTTGGCTGAGTTTGCTCTTAATAATAGGGCTAGCTCTGCCACTTTGATGTCTCCGTTTTTCTGTAATTCTGGTTTTCACCCTCGATTTTCTTCAGGACAGACGGAAGCTTCTGTCTGTCCAGGTGTTGACTCTGTTATTGAGCGTATGCAACAGATTTGGGACCAGGTAGTGGAGAGGTTGTCCCTCTCTCAGGAGAAGGCCCAGCGGTTTGCTAACCGGCATAGGACTGATGGTCCTCGGTTTAAAGTGGGGGACTTGGTCTGGTTGTCCTCAAAGAATATTCCTATGAGAGTAGCATCTCCTAAATTTAAGCCTAAGTTCATTGGACCTTATAAGATCATGGAGATTATTAATCCTGTTTCTTTTCGTTTGCTTCTTCCAGGGACATTTAAGATCCATAACGTGTTCCACAAGTCCTTGTTGAAGAGGTTTGTTGAGCCAGTGGTTCCTGCTACTGTGCCTCCTGACCCTGTTTTGGTTGAGGGCAATCTGGAGTATGTGGTTGAGAAAATATTGGATTCTCGTTTTTCTAGACGAAGACTCCAGTATTTGGTTAAATGGAGAGGTTATGGTCAGGAAGACAATTCTTGGGTGTTTGCTTCGGACATCCATGCTAGGAGACTTATCCGTGCGTATCATAGAACTCATCCTGACCGACCTGGTTGCTCAAATGAGGGTTCGGTGACCCCTCCTCAAGGGGGGGGTACTGTTGTGAATGGGTTTGAGATGAGTTCTGAGCAGAGGCTCCCTCTGGTGGTTACAAGCGGTACTAGTGAAGATTGTGAGGACTGGGAATCAGGTGTTACTGACTGGTCTTATATAAGGGAGTCATTTTCCCATCAGGGTTGCCGGTGATCAATTGTTCTGGTCTGAATCCTTCATTCCAGTTTCCCTTGTAGCCTGCTGTGTCGTGTCTGCATCTCCTGCTACCAGATAAGAATTTTTCTTCTTTTGTGTTGTTGCTATATTTTTGCATTTTGTCCTGCACTTCTTTGGGGGCCTTCTGGGTCCCCTCCGGGGGCTTCTGCCTTCTCAGTTTAGTTCAGCCACTGAGTTTTGTTCTTTTGCTTTTTCCAGTTTTTTCAGTGGCTGCTGTTTTGATTTTCTTACACCAGAGAGCTAATTTAGGTGGTAGAGGTCGTGTGATCTCAGGTGATTTTGAAATTAGTAGAGTTGGTGTTTTTCAGGGTTTTCTGGGATTGCAGTAAGTACCCTTCCTGTCCTTTTCTATTTAGATAGTTTGGGCCCCAGCGTTTGCTCATTCTATTTTCTTTCTGTGTCAGTATTTCCTCTTGTCTAACCGCCATTACATGTTTGGGGGCTTTCTATTATCTTTGGGGTTCTGCTCCGGGCAGATAGCTTTCCTATTTCTATCTTTAGGTGTAGTTAGTTTCTCAGGCTGTGACGAGGCATCTAGGACCAACGTAGGAACGCTCCACGGCTGCCTCTAGTTGTGGTGTTAGTCAGGGTACTGCAATCCCATAGATTCCAACTGCTCTGGTGTATTGCCTTTTTTACCTGCACTCCTCAGCTACCGAAACATAACAGTGTTCCACAAGTCCTTGTTGAAGAGGTTTGTTGAGCCAGTGGTTCCTGCTGCTGTGCCTCCTGACCCTGTTTTGGTTGAGGGCAATCTGGAGTATGTGGTTGAGAAAATATTAGATTCTCGTTTTTCTAGACGGAAACTCCAGTATTTGGTTAAGTGGAGAGGTTATGGTCAGGAAGACAATTCTTGGGTGTTTGCTTCGGACATCCATGCTAGGAGACTCATCCGTGCGTATCATAGAACTCATCCTGACCGACCTGGTTGCTCAAATGAGGGTTCGGTGACCCCTCCTCAAGGGGGGGGGTACTGTTGTGAATGTGCTTGAGATGAGTTCTGAGCAGAGGCTCCCTCTGGTGGTTACAAGCGGTAGTGGTCTGTTCAGTGAAGATTGTGAGGACTGGAAATCGGGTGATACTGACTGGTCTTATATAAGGGAGTCACCTTCCCATCAGGGTTGCCGGTGATCAATTGTTCTGGTCTGAATCCTTGATTCCAGTTTCCCTTGTAGCCTGCTGTGTCGTGTCTGCATCTCCTTCTAACAGATAAGACATTTTCTTCTTTTTGTTTCTGTGCTTGATTTTTGCATTTTGTCCTGCACTTCTGTGGGGGCCTTCTGGGTCCCCTAAGGGGGCTTTTGCCCTCTCAGTTTAGTTCAGCCACTGATGTTTGTACTTTTGCTTTTTCCAGTTTTTTCAGTGGCTGCTGTTTTGATTTTGTTACACCAGAGAGCTAATTTAGGTGGTAGAGGTCGTGTGATCTCAGGTGTTTTTGAAATTAGTAGAGTTGGTGCTTTCAGGGTTTTTTTTGGGATTGCAGTAAGTACCCTTCCTATCCTTTTCTATTTAGTTAGTTTGGGCCCCAGCGTTTGCTCATACTATTTTCTGTCTGTGTCAGTATTTCGTCTTGTCTAACCGCCATTACATGTTTTGGGGGCTTGATATTATCTTTGGGGTTCTGCTCCGGGGCAGATAGCTTTCCTATTTCTATCTTTAGGTGTAGTTAGTTTCTCAGGCTGTGACGAGGCGTCTAGGACCAACGTAGGAACGCTCCACGGCTGCCTCTAGTTGTGGTGGTTAGTCAGGGTACTGTAATCTCATAGATTCCAACTGCTCTGGTGTATTGCCTTTTTGCCTGCACTCCTCAGCTACCGAATCATAACAGAGCACAATTGCAGCCCCAGACCCCAAAAGGGGACCAGGCTGAAGTCCCCTGCAAGCAGCAAAACAGGCAAGGAAAATCCAACCAGAGGAAAAAAAACAGTAAATCACTTATCTGAAAGGGAGCAGGAATGCAAGCTGAGCTCCAAGCAAAACCAGGAAGAAAAATTGATTACCAGCAAGGCTGATGGGAACTCAGGTCACTTATATCAGACCATTCAGAGCCAGCTGAAGGCCATTCAGCAATTAGTTCATTACCCTCAGCAACCACCAGAGGGAGCCCCAGCTCAGAAGTCGCCTCCAGAGTATTTACAACAGTACCCCCCTTGAGGAGGGGTCACCGAACCCTCACCTGCGCAACCAGGATGATCAGGATGAGCTTGATGATAGGCACGGATCAGTCTCCCAGCATGGATGTCCGAAGCAAACACCCAAGAATTGTCTCCTGACCATAACCTCTCCACTTAACCAAATGCTGGAGTTTTCGTCTAGCAAAACGAGAATCCAATATTTTCTCAACCACATACTCCAAATTGCCCTCAACCAAAACAGGCTCAGGAGGTGCAGCCATAGGAACCATTGGCTCGACAAACCTCTTCAATAAGGACTTGTGGAACACGTTATGGATCTTAAATGTCCCTGGAAGAAGCAAATGGAAGGAAACCGGATTAATAATTTCCATGATCTTATAAGGTCCAATGAATCTTGGCTTAAATTTTGGAGTAGCAACCTTCATAGGGATATTTCTAGAGGACAACCAAACCAAGTCCCCCACTTTAAAACGAGGACCATCAGTCCTATGCCGGTTGTCAAACCGCCTGGCCTTCTCTTGAGAGAGACAACCTCTCCACTACCTGGTCCCAAATCTGCTGCATAGGTTCCACAATAGAGTCAACCCCCGGACAGACAGAAGCCTCTGCCTGTCCTGAAGAAAATCGAGGGTGAAACCCAGAATTGCATAAAAATGGAGACATCAAGGTGGCAGAGCCTGCCCTATTATTAAGAGCAAACTCAGCCAAAGGCAAAAAAGAGACCCAGTCATCTTGATCAGCAGACACAAAACATCTCAAATAAGTCTCCAAGGTCTGGTTTGTTCTCTCGGTTTGTCCATTGGTCTGAGGGTGAAGTGCAGAGGCGAAAGATAACTGAACACCAAGTTTAGAACAAAATGTCCTCCAAAATCTGGAAACAAACTGGACTCCTCTGTCAGACACAATGTTCTCCGGAATGCCATGTAACCGAACCACGTGCTGAAATAGCAAAGGCACCAATTTGGAGGAGGAAGGCAACTTAGTTAATGGCACAAGATGTATCATCTTGGAAAACCTATTACAGATTACCCAGATAACAGTCATTCTCTGAGAAACAGGGAGGTCGGAAATAAAATCCATAGAAATATGGGTCCATGGCCTCTTGGTACAGGTAATGGCATTAACAAACCACTAGAACGAGAGCAAGGCTTGGAACGAGAGCAAGTCCCACAGGACTGCACAAAGTCCCTGACGTCACGAGATAAAGTAGACCACCAAAAGGACCGACTCACCCAGTCTCTGGTACCAAAAATCCCGGGATGACCAGCCAACGCGGAACAATGAATCTCAGACATCACACTCTTCTTCCACTGGTCTGGGACAAACAATTTCCCAACAGGGCAGCGCTCAGGTTTATCCTCCTGACACCCCTCCAGAGCCAGTCTTAAATTGGGCGAGATGGCGGAAAGAACTACACCCTCTTTCAAAATAACAACAGGATCAGATAACTCAGGAGTATACGCAAAGAAACTCCTCGAGAGGGCATCTGCCTTAACATTCTTAGTGCCCGAAGAAAAGAAACCACAAAATTAAAATGTGTGAAAAACATGTCTAGGATTAAGTCGCTTGGCTGATTCGAGATAAACCAGGTTCTTATGGTCCGTGAAGACCACCACCTGATGTTTGGCTCCTTCCAGCCAATGTCCCCACTCTTCAAAGGCCCACTTCATGGCCAATAACTCCCGATTACCCACGTCATAATTACGTTCAGTTAGAGAAAATTTTCGAGAGAAAAAGGCACAAGGTTTACTCTTAGAGGTCTCTGGATCCCTTTGGGACAAAACGGCACCTGCCCCAATCTCAGAGGCATCAACCTCCACCTGAAACGGCAGGGAAACATCAGGCTGCCGTAGAACACGAGCAGAAATGAATCTCTGCTTAAGTTCCTGAAACGCAGAAACTGCCCCAGGAGGCCAATTCACCACATCGGAACCCTTTTTGGTCAAATCAGTTAATGGTTTAACAATACCGGAGAAATTACCAATAAATTTACGATAAAAATTGGCAAAACCCAAGAATCTCTGAAGAGCCTTCAATGAAGTAGGTTGAACCCAATCATAGATGGCCTGAACCTTGACCGGGTCCATTTCAATAACAGACGGAGACAAATGAATCCCAGAAATGAGACCTTCTGTACGCCAAAAAGACACTTTGATCCCTTCACATACAGTGCATTCTCTCTCAAAATCTGGAACACAGTCCGAACATGTTTCACATGAGAGTCCCACTCGTTGGAAAAAATCAAGATATCATCCAAATAAACAATCAGAAATTTATCCACAAAATCCCTGAAAATATCATTCATGAAGGATTAGAAGATGGAAGGGGCATTAGTAAGCCCAAAAGGCATCACTAGGTACTCAAAATGCCCTTTGGGGTATTAAACGCCGTCTTCCATTCATCCCCGTGCTTAATGCGAATAAGGTTATACGCCCCCCTGAGGTCAAGCTTGGTAAACCAACTCGCACTTTTCACTCTGGAAAATAGGTTAGAAATCAAGGGTAACGGATATTGATATTACACAGTGATCTTATTCAGGAGGCGATAATCAATACACGGCCTCAATGAACAATCCTTTTTGGCCACAAAGAAAAAACCGGCGCCCAAGGGTGAAGAGGATGGTCTAATATGACCCTTCTCCAAAGACTCCTTGATATAAGATCGCATAGCATCGTGTTCAGGTACAGATAAATTAAAAAGGTGACCTTTAGGAAATTTACCACCAGGCACTAACTCAAAAGCACAATCATAGCTCCTGTGAGGAGGTAAGGATGCAGACTTGCTTTCACTAAACACATCAGAAAAATCAGTCAAAAAATCAGGGACATCCTGAGACTGGGGAGAGGCAGAAAAAACAGGAGTGTCAGTATTAACACATTGGCAGCCCCAACTGGTCACAGACACAGATTTCCAATCCAAAACAAGATTATGAGTCTGTAACCAGGGGAAACACAGTACAATAGTGTCATGCAGATTATGCAACACCAGAAATTTACAGCTCTCTTGATGATCTGGTTCAACCCTCATTATCACCTGAATAGAAAACTGGGGTTTATTCTCCTCCAAAGGGGTAGAATCAATGCCCAGTAAAGGAATAGACTTCCGCAGGGGTATCATGGGAAACCCACAACGTTTGGCAAAGTCAAAATCCATCAGGTTAATAGCTGCTCCTGAATCAACAAAAGCCTGAGCCGAAAATGTGGACAGGGAGCAAATAGGGTAACAGTCAACAGATATTTAGTCTGAACGCTACCCAAGACAACTGAGCGCGCAAAACGTGTTCCCCGCTTAGGGCAGACGGAAAGAGCATGAGAGGCGTCACGACAGTAGAAACATAACCTATTGCGCTTTCGAAACTCATGACGCTGAGCCCCAGAAGTCACTCCATCACACTGCATGGGCTCAGGAGCTGGCTCACAAGGCAACACTATCTCACGCATACCTCTGCACTCACGCAAATGTCTGTAAATTTGAATAGCCAAAGACATAGAATCATTGAGACCAGAGGAACAGGAATCCCACCATAACGTCCTTTACGTTTTCTGACAGACCCTTCCGAAAAAGGGCTGCCAAAGCATCATCATTCCATTTGGTCAGGACTCCCACTTTTGGAATTTCTGACAGTACAGCTCAGCGTCTTCACGACCCTGATTTAATGCCAACAAGGTCTTTTCAGCTTGATCAGTGACATTAGGTTCATGGTACAATAACCCTTGAGCCTGAAAAAATACATCAACATCATTCAAAACAGGATCCCCAGATGTCAGGGAAAAAGCCCAATCCTGAGGGTCGCTGCGCAGCAGAGAGATGACAATTTGAACCAGCTGTGCTGCGTTCCCTGAGGACTTAGGCTTCAAGGCAAAAAACAACTTACAGTTATTTTTGAAATTCAGAAATTTAGACCGATCCCCAAAAATAAATCTGGTATGGGGATCCTAGGTTCCACAACCGGCAACCTAGCAAGATAGGTAGCAATGCTCTGAACCTCAGCGGCAAGCCACTCCACACGGCCAGACAACTGTGCAAACTCCATTGAGGACAAAGAAAAAATTCCCCTTCAGCACCCAGAGAAAAAGAGGGAAAAAATG
Source organism: Oophaga sylvatica (assembly GCA_033576555.1). Lineage (NCBI taxonomy): Eukaryota > Metazoa > Chordata > Amphibia > Anura > Dendrobatidae > Oophaga > Oophaga sylvatica. The sequence goes on along the minus strand of JARQOD010000001.1, from coordinate 359,692,616 downwards.
CAACAAACAGAAAAAAAAAAATTCTGACAACTCCCTTTTTTTTTCCTTATTTACTATTTTTCTCTTCTGCTGAGTACCATATAATTTTCAGTTTGGTCCGGTAATACTCTTATATTTCGGTAGCTGAGGAGAAATAGCAAAAGTAGCCAAGTAGCAATACACCAGAGAGGCTGAAAACTACTGGGTTGCAGAACCCTAAACTATCCGCAACACTAGAAATAGCCGTGGAGCGTACCTATGGTGATCACAGCCGGAGAGATAGCTACACCTAAAGACAGAAAGATGAAAGCTAACTGCACCGTAGCAGAACCCCCAAAGAAATAGGAAGCCCCCAAACATGTTATGGCGGTTAGACAAGAAGAAAATACGAACACAGACAGAAAATAGAATGAGCAAATGCTGGGGCCCAATTCTGTCTAGATAGAAAAGTATAGGAAAGAATTCTGACTGCAACCCAAAAAATCCTGACGAAAATACCAACACTTCTGATTAACAAAAAACCTGAGATCACACGATCTCTACCACCTAAATCAGATCTCTGGTGTAACACACAGCAATTCAGCAAATAAAAAGTGACACAGGAACAGAGCAAAAGTGCAAACACAAACTGAGCACAATTGCAGAGCCAGACCCCAAAAGGGAACCAGGCTGAAGTCCACTGAAAGGCAGCAAACCAGCAAGGAAAATCCAACCTGAGGAAAAAAACAGCAAATCACTTATCTGAATGATAGCAGGAATGCAAGCTGAGCTCCAACCAAGACCTGGAAGAACAATTGATTACCGGTAAGGCTGATGGGAGTTCAGGTCACTTATATCAGACCATTTGGACCCAGCTGAAAGCCATTCAGCAATTGGTTTATTACCCTCTGCAACCACCGGAGGGAGCCCCAGCTCCGAAGTCCCCTCCAACCTGTTCACAACACCGAACAGTAAAGAATCCTCTTCTATGTTGGTGGAAAACCTTCTCTCCTCCAGACTCAGAGAATACCCCTTCCTTGGTATAAACAGATCTTCAGAGAGATATTTGTATTGTCCCCTTATACTTATACATGGTTATTAGATCGCCTTTAAGTCATCTTTTTTCTAGACTAAATAATCCTAATTTTGCTAATCGCTCTGGGAATTGTAGTTCCCCATTTTGTTGCCCTCCTTTGTACTCGCTCTAGTTCCATTATATCCTTCCAGAGCACTGGTGCCCAAAACTGTACACAGTACTCTATGTGCGGTCTAACCAGGGATTTGTACAGAGGCAGTGTAATGCTCTCCTCGTGTGTATCCAGCAAGGCCAAAAAAAAAGACATTTGTCCATCCAGTTCAGCCTATATACTGTCAGCATAAATCCCCAGATCTACGTCCTTCTAAAGAACCTAATAACTCTAAGATACAATATTGTTATACTCCAAGAAGACATTCAGGCCTCTCTTGAACCCCTCGACTGAGTTTTCCATCACCATTCTCACTGCCCTAATAGTAAAGAATCCTCTTCTGTGTTGGTGGAAAACCTTCTCTCCTCCAGACGCAGAGAATGCCCCTTTGTGACCGTCACCTTCCTTTGTAGAAACAGATCCTCGAAGAGATATTTGTATTGTCCCCTTATATGCTTATACATGGTTATTAGATCGCCCCTCAGTCATCTTTTTTCTAGACTAAATAATCCTAATTTTGCTAATCTCTCTGGGTATTGTAGTTCTCCAATCCCCTTTATTAATTTTGTTGTCCTCCTTTGTACTTGCTCTAGTTTCATTATATCCTTCCTGAGCACCAGTGCCCAAAACTGTACACAGTACTCCATGTGCGGTCTAACCAGGGATTTGTACAGAGGCCGCATAATGCTCTCATCATGTGTATCCAGACCTCTTTTAATACACCCCATGATTCTGTTTGCCTTGGCAGCTGCTGCCTGGCACTGGCTGCTCCAGGTAAGTTTATTATTAATTATGATCTCCAAGTCTTTCTCCATGTCAGATTTACCCAGTGGTTTCCTATTCAATGTGTAATGGTGATTTTTGTTTTTAAAGAAACAAAAGATTGTTCACTAAGGGGCAGATTGAGCATGGTAGAGTTGGAGTTAAAATTGGTGAAGCAGAAAGTAAAGAAACTTGTGCAGATAATGCATAGGTTTTGTTCAGTGTCTGGTTGTCCACCGGGTAAAAGGCTTAATGGGAGTTTCTGGAAGTGTATTGAAGGAACAGAGTAGATGTTTAAATGAAGCTGCCTTGTTAGATCAGGCTGAGATAAGGTGGAAAAATATCTAAATGTGTAACTAGAGGTGAGTTGTAGGAAGAAAAATATGGTACTAAGTTTTTGTATGTAAGCATATGTAACTAAGATGTCGCTGACCCCAGTGCCGCTCCCAGTTTGACTCCACTCCCTTACATTGTCACTGAAGGATGGACGTGTGTATGCAGGAACAAGAATTTAGTTTGGGTGGAGACCTGTCGTGTATGTGGTGCCCCATGTTGTCACATAGAAACCATTAAAGCCTCCTACTACTAAGCCAGGATTGTATCCTTTGTTATCGCCCCATAATACATTTGCATAGTGTGGCACCCCCTGGCCAGTGTCCCAAGTGCTATGCCCCCATAAGTCTCAGGCATGTCCAAATGAATAGTATGTCTGCACTGGATGAGACCAATGTGTGTAGCCCTGGTGTGTAAGGCACACATAAAATCCTGGAGGATGTGCGGAGAGGTAACAGTTTAATGCTTGATATCCATTCACTCCATCACACACTTGGACACACCCATAGGGTATATAAGCTAGTGACATGCAGCAGAGCAGAGTTCTGTTTCCTGTCTTCGGACAGAGGAGTCAAGTCTGGACTTGAGGGAGGAGAGGAGATCAGATTGCATTTCCTGTCAGAGCTCTGTGTGAGCTAAAGTCAGACAGACGGAGACAGCTTTGGAGAAAGGGAAGTTTGCAGCAGAAACTTCAGTCGCCTGTCCCAAGGACAGTGAAGTTCAGTCGATGTGTTCCTGAACTAGGAGAATACTGAGAATCTGTCAGCGAGCTCCAAGGAAGAAGTAAGAAAGGATTGACTTGTACTACCATAGGAAGTGTGGAGTGCTTATGTTAAGAGCGCGAGCAGGGCGAAGGGCGCAGTGGAAGAAGTTAGAGCAGTGCCTTAGATATTGGATTATCTGCACTAAATCACCGGTCACTGGGGACCGAAGTGTTGCTATCGCTTTATGCATAGTGATGAAACAACCAGAGATTCGCTGGACTACAAGTCGCAGGAACAAGCCCTAGAGAGTCGGTACGTAACCGGAGTCAGGGAGAGTAGGAACTTTGAGTCTCTGCAGGACAAAAGTAAGAACCTGGCTCTCTCAACATCTGCAAAGCAGAGAGATGGAAGGCTCCACCACAATGCTGGCCGGGCAGTACAGCTAAGGAGTTAGCTGGAGTTATTTGGAGTTAACTTAGCTTCATGCAAGTTGGACTCATCTATATTTGGAAGTAAAGGAGGCCTCTAACCTGCTCAGCGGTTATCTTCTCCACCCCGACCAGCTCCCTGGGACCTGCCTAAACATCTGACAAGTAAAAGGTATGGAAAGACGCTGGATAGTGTGAGACTGATTCATTTATCTGCACCCTGCATCATTATAACCATAGACTTTGAGGGACCAGTCCCACCTGGGGGGACCCGTCATCTAGCTGCCACAACATCCCTCAGAGATCTACAGCAGCGCTGGTCTTAGTGATCAGAAAACTACAGGTGGCGTCACAAACTGTTATCTACCAATCCCCTGTAAATAATCCCCCCCATCATACGCCTGACCGCCAGGGACACGGAACGAGCCACCGCTGCCAGTGACACAAATCCCATAGACTTTCATGGGCTCGGCTCCGAGTACCCCATATCCCTGGAAACCCACAATTGTGGTGCGTGGTCGAGACAAATGCATCTTCAGGCCCTACCCTGCCCTCCAGCTCCTCCCATGGCACAACCCAAATGGATAGAAACATAGAATGGTAGAGTTGGAAGGGATCTCCTGGGTCATCTGGTCCAAACCCCTGCTCAAAGCAGGATTCACTAAATCATCCTAGACAAATGTCTGTGCAGCCTCTGTTTGAAGACTTCCATTGAAAAAGAACTCACCACCTCTCGTGGCAGCCTGTTCCACTCATCACCCTAATTGTCAAAAAGTTTTTCCTAATATCTAATCTGTGTTTCCTCCCATTCAGTTTCATCCCATTGCTTCTAGTCTTTCCTTGTGCAAATGAGAATAAAGATAATCCTTCTACAATGTGACAGCCCTTGAGATATTTGTCTACAGCTATTAAGTCTCCTCTCAGTCTTCTTTTTTGCAAGCTAAACATTCCCAAATCCTGTAACCATTCCTCATAGGACATGGTTTGCAGACCGGTCACCATTCTGGTCGCTCTTATCTGACCTTGTTCCAGTTTATTGTTTTCTTTTTTAAAATGTGGTGCCCAAAACTGGACACAGTATTCCAGATGAGGTCTGACCAAAGAAGAGTAGAGGGCGATAATGACTTCATGTGATCTAGACTGTATGCTTCTGTTAATACATCCCAGAATTGTACCGTATTTTCCGGCATATAAGATGACTGGGCGTATAAGACGACGCCCCAACTTTTCCAGTTAAAATATAAAATCTTCTTAAAAGTGGGGGGTCTTCTTATAGGCCGAGTGTCATCTTTAGGTGCGGACCAATCTGCATATGGTGGGGAAGTGGTCCTGATGACGAAGGGAGGGGGCGTCTCACAGGGAAGATGTTGGAGTTTCCCCCTATTACCTCATTGTATCAGCGGTGCTATCTGCAGGTCTATGTGCTTGGGGGCGGCGGTGGCTCCTCTTCGTGCAGCATGGGGGCTCTGTGCTGGGGGCAGAGGCAGTGGCGGCTCTTTGTGCAGAGTCGGGGCTCTGCCGGCATTTCCTCAAAGCCCGGAGGTCACGGTAGCTCCATTGCTGCGATGAGGTGGCCTCCGGGAAAATGGCCACTGGGGGCCGCGCATGCTCAGTTTCAGATCTCGTCTCCTGAAATCTTGAGACGAGATCTGAATCTGAGCATGCAGCGGCCATTTTCTCGGAGGCCACCGCATCACAGCAATGGAGCTGCCGGGGCCTCCGGGATTTGAGGAAATGCCGGCAGAGCTCTGACTCTGCACAAAGAGCCGCCGCCGTCCCTCAGCACAGAGCCCCCATGCTGCTGAAAGAGGAGCTGCCACCGCCGCCCCCCAGGACAGAGACCCGCAGAGAGCACCGCTGAGTTCGCTAACACAATGAGGTAATGGGGGATACTCCAACACACCTTTCCTGTGAGATGCCCCTCCCTTTGTCATCGGGACCACTCCCCCACCATATGATGATTGGTCCGTACCCGGCGTATAAGATGACCCCTGACTTTTAAGAAGATTTTCAGGGGTTAAAAAGTCATCTTATACGCCAGAAAATATGGTATTTGCCTTTTTTGCTACTGCATCACATTGTTGACTCATGTTCAGTCAGTGATCTATTAGTATACCCAAGTCTTTTTCACATGTGCTGTTTCTTAGCCCTATTCCTCCAATTCTGTATATGCTTTTTTCATTTTTATTGCCCAGATGTAGTACTTTGCATTTTTCCCTGTTAACTAGTGTTGAGCGATACTTTCCGATATCATGAAATATCGGATCGGATTGGATCGGACCGATACCCAAAAAGTATCGGGTATCGCCGATTCGATACCGGAAACCAATGCAAGTCAATGGGACAGAAATATCGGAATTAAAATAAACCCTTTCTTTCCTTGTAAACACTAGATATACACACATAGAATATATATATACATGTCATTGTGACATATATATACATATATTTATAGTTCATACACTTCTACATAGTAAAATAGCCGCTAATTCAATTGCCGGTCAATGCTGGCTTTTGTGAAATTACAGAACCACCCGACATGAAATGACACATGGTTTACATACAGTTAACCATGTCATTTCATGTAGTTTGATATATGGTTTTCACTAACAATTACATGAGTGTATGTGTGCAAAATTTCATATAGCTAAGGGTTAATTAAAGGTGTAAATTAGTTGAAAAAAAATACGTAGGCTCCCGCTGTATTTTCTCAACCAGACAGACAAAGCCAGCGAGTGGGGGCAGATAATAATAGCTGAGGGAGGGTGCATTTATTTTGTGCCCCCCCTGGCTACTAACATCTGCCCGCAGCCACCCCAGAAAAGGCAAATCTATAATTAGATGCGCCCTTTCTTGGCACTTTGCTGGTCCATTCCCATTGCCCTGTAGCGGTGGTGAATGGGTTAATAATGGGTTAAAGCCACCTTGCTATTGAAAGGTGACTTTAAGCCTGGTTAATAATTGAGAGTTGTCAATTTGACAACTCTCAATTATTAATCCTATTGAAGGAAATAAAAAAACACACACACATGAAGAATAAATAATTTTAATGAAATAAACACATTTTTTTGACCATCGTTTATTTAACTGTTAATCCTTGCGAAGCCCTTGCTCTCCTGTAATAAAGAAAAAAATAATAAAACAACATTATTCTTACCTATCCGCCGCTCTGTCAGGTCCCACGCTGTAATCCTTCACAAAGTGTTATCTAGCTTTCAGCCAAGCAGCGCAGCTAATGCTGCCTGCTCAGCTGTAAGCTCCCGAATGAATGAGTTCCTCTCCCGGCAACAGGAGAGGAACTGATTACTGTGGTAAGCTTCATTGATTGCTTCTCACTTTCACTTCAGGTCAGCCGGGATTCCCTCTGACGTCACTGATGCTGTGCGGTGTCCCCGGCTGACCTGAAGTGAAAGTGGGAAGCAATCAATTAAGCTTCACAGCTAATCACTTCCTCTCCTGTCAGCCAATAGAGGAGATGATTCATTCAGGGGTTTACTGCGAGGCTGGCAGCATTAGCTGCGGTACCTGTAGTAAACATTAACCCTTTCAGAAGGATTACATCGGAGGACCTGACTGAACATCAGATAGGTAAGAATAATGTTGGTTTATTATTTTATTTTTATTACAGGAGAACAAGGGAATCGAGGATTAACTGTACAATAAAAGATGGCCAAAAACTGTGTGATTATTTCATTAAAATGATTTTTAATTAAAGTGTGTGTGTTTTATTTTTATTTCATACTATAGGATTAATAGTTGATAGTTGTCTAATTGACAGCTCTCAATTATTAACCTGGCTTAAAGTCACTTTCCAATAGCAAGGTGGCTTTAACCAATTATTAACCCATTCGCCACCGCTACAGGGCAATGGGAATAGACGGGCTAAGTGCCAGAAAGGGCGAATCTAATTATAGTGAGCTGATTAACAAAAATAGGGGATCCCCTTGAAAAAAAAAATGGCGTGGGGTCCCCTATTTTTGTTAACCAGGAAATTATGAAGCAGACTACTTAGGCCTGGTATTTTAGGCTGTTAAGGATCCAATATCCATGAACCTTGCAAGCTTGATAATACCAGGCCACAGCAGTCTGCTTATCTTGGTCGGTCAACAAAAATAGGGGATTCCCTCGAAAAAAAAAATGGCATGGGGTCCCCTGTTGTGAATATGCTGGATGCGGCTTCTGAGCTGGGGCTCCCTCTGGTGGTTGCTGAGGGTAATGAACTGATTACTGAATGGCCTTCAGCTGGCGCTGAATGGTCGGATATAAGTGGCCTGAGTTCCCAGCAGCCTTGCTGGTTATCAATTGTTCCTTCTGGTCTTGCTTGAAGCACTTCTAGTTTCCTGCTCTCCTTCAGATAAGTGTTTGCTGTTTTTTTTTCCTCTGTTTGATTTTCATTGCTGGTTTGCTGCTTGCAGTGGACTGCAGCCTGTCCTCTTTTGGGGGTCTGGCGCTGCAATTGTGCTCCGTTTTTGTCTGCACTTTTGCTTTGCTCCTTTGTTACTTTTTATTTGCTGAATAGCGTTTTGTTACACCAGAGATCTGATTTAGGTGGATGAGATCGTATTTTTGTTAGGGTTTTGTTGGATTGCAGTCAGAATTCTTTCCTGTACTTTTCTGTCTAGACAGATTGGGCCCCAGCGTTTGCTCATTCTATTTTCTGTCTGTGTCCGTGCTTTCTTCTTGTCTAACCGCCATTACATGTTTGGGGGCTTCCTATTTTCTTTGGGGATCTGCTCCGGGGCAGATAGCTTTCATCTTTCTGCCTTTAGGTGTAGTTATCTCTCAGGCTGTGACGAGGCGTCTAGGATCAACGTAGGAACGCTCCACAGCTACTTGTAGTTGTGTGGTTAGTTCAGGTTACTGCAATCCAATAGGTTCCAGCCTCTCTGGTGTATTACCGTTTTTGCTATTTCTCCTCAGTTACCGAAACATAACAGTATAACCGGACCAAAAAACTGAAAATTGTATGGTACTCACAGTAGGGGAAAATAGTAATAAGGAAACTCTGTTTGTTGCATTTTTTTTCCCCTCTTTTCTTTGGGTGCTGAGGAGGAATTTTTTTTTTCCTCAATGGAGTTTGCACAGTTGTCTGGCCGTGTGGATCAGCTTGCCACTGAGGTTCGGAGTATTGCTACCTATCTTGCTAGGTTGCCAGTTATGGAACCTAGGATCCCCATGCCAGATTTGTTTTTGGGGATCGATCTAAATTTCTGAATTTCAAAAATAACTGTAAGTTGTTTTTTGCCTTAAAGCCTAAGTCCTCAGGGAACACGGCACAGCAGGTTCATATTGTCACTCCCTGCTGCGCGGCGACCCTCAGGATTGGGCTTTTTCCCTGACACCTGGGGATCCTGTTTTGAATGATGTTGATGTGTTTTTTCGGGCTCTGGGGTTGTTGTACGATGAACCTGGTGTCGCTGATCAAGCTGAAAAGATCTTGTTGGCAATAAATCAGGGTTTTGAAGACGCTGAGTTGTACTGTCAGAAATTTCGAAAGTGGGCAGTCCTGACCAAATGGAATGATGATGCTTTGGCAGCCCTTTTTCAAAAGGGTCTGTCAGAAAAAGTAAAAGACGTTATGGTGGGATTCTCTGTTCCCTCAGGTCTCAATGATTCTATGTGTAAGGTTCTATGTATATATTCCTGAAACTCAGTTTGTTCGTCAGCCATTTTACTTTCTGTCTTGCTGCAGCTATCTTGCCCTCAGTCAAAATGGAGTTTCCAGCTTGCATGTTCCCGCCCTGATTCTCTCCTTTGCTTCTTAAGCAGCCACAGCTGAGCAATCAGTGCTTCAGAATCTAGCCTGCAGTGAACCTGTGACTTGACTCCTGTAAGCCTTGGACCTTGTACTCCAGCTATTCCTACTGAGGAACTCTGAAGCACTTGTGGACTCTGAACCCTGCTCTTTGAAAGACCCACGTTTGCATGGACTTACGGTAACAGAGAAGAAGATCCTGAATCTGTATTGGAGAGTGATTGCTGAGCTTGGATTACTCTGGCCTGCTGTGTCTCCTGTTTATGTGTCTGCAAACTGTGTGACTATTTCTGCCAACTTGTATGAAGTAATACAGGACTTTTCTATATCAAACCTGTGTCTCATGTATGTTCATCGCACCCAAGCACAAGACGCTATATGAACTGTACTACATACATTACAAGATTCTGAAGCCAAAACGTTAGTGTCTGCTGGGTCTGGAAGGCTGTGTCTGCTGTACTGTGGATATCAGACGTCCGGTTGTACTTTCTGTGATGACAGTGGTTGTGACTTCTCACAACCATTCCAGGTGAGCAATTCCTTTAAGTTTTTTCTTTTTTGCAGTGTTACCACAGGTAAACACTATTGTTTTTTTTTTTTTTTCCTTTCTTTTCTCTTTTTTGTCTGCTGTAACTCTGGATATCAGATGTCTGGTTGAAACTTTCTGTGATGATAGTGGTTGTGACTTCTCACAACCATTCCAGGTGAGCAGTTCCCTTAATTTTTTTTCTCTCTGCAGTGTTGCCACAGGTGAACACTATTGTTTTTTTTTCTCTCCTCTTCTTCCAGTAATCCTGTCTTAAAAGATCTGGAAAATGGAGGCCCGCATAAAGGAACTTTGCGGAGTGACTGATAATATCCTTGCAGATTTGCAGAATATAAAGACCCGTTTTACGAATCTACAGGACCTCAATAATCACAATTTGCAAGTGGTTGGACAGACTACCCAGGATTTGCGAGCCAGGATTGAGGTTCTAGAGGGGCGAGTCCAGGCTCCTGCCGTAGCCCCGAGTGCTGGGATTCCAAAGTTGCCCCCTTTTCGTTTTGGCGGTGAACGTGAGAAATTCAGGGGATTTATTAATCAATGCAATCTTTTTTTTTCTGCACATGCTTCACAATTTCCCACTGAACGATCTAAGGTGCTTACTATAATTATGTTGCTTACCAACAAGGCTTTAATGTGGGCAAACCCTCTGATTGAGACTGAGGATGATTGTTTGAATCACCTTGATGATTTTATTTCAGCCATGGGGCAGGTGTTTGATGACCCCAATCGAGGTGCAACAGCTGAAGCAGCCATGTTAGCTTTGCACCAAGGTAAGCACTCGGTAGCTGAATATGCCTTGGATTTCAGGAGATGGGCCCTTGATACCACCTGGGACAGTTCCGCCAAAAAATCTATTTTCGAAAGGGGTTATCTCCACTGATTAAGGATGAACTTGCTCGTGCCGACCCTCCCACTGCGTTAGGTGACTTTATTAACTACTGCATCCGTATTGATACTCGTCTGACTGAACGCAGGCAAGAGAGATGGTTCGAAAGCAATCGTACTAACCTTTTCCTACCTTCCTCTCCAGCTAAGGAACCTTTGAGTAGGATTACACGGGAACCTGAACCTGAACCCATGCAGGTAGACTCTTTACAACGACGGGTTAGTGATGCACGCAAGGAACATCGTTTTAAGGAGAATCTATGTTTCTATTGTGGTAAGTCAGGGCACTTCATTATAAACTGCCCCAGCCGTTCTCGTAAGACTACTGCAGCACTCATTCATTGTGAGTGTTGCGAGAGGGGATCTGTCAGGTCCGAGCCTCAGGCTCCAGAGAGATCTGCAGCAACAAGATCTTGATTTCTCGGACTTAAACTCCGTTACCTCTGAGGACGTTGACTGTGTAAACGCTGCCATTTTTCAAGTTTCCTCAGCGGTGTCCCAGCTGAGTTGTAAGAAAAACAATTCTCATTGCTTTCTTTCCATCAAACTCTGGGTTGACTCAGCTTGGGTGTCTAGCTCTGCTATGATCGACTCAGGGGCAAGTGGAAATTTTATGGATGTCTCCTTTGCTCTGAAACAGGGAATACGTTCAGTGAAGAAGGCTACTCCAGTACAGATGGAAACTGTGGATGGCTCCCTGCTGACCTCTGGACCAGTGGATCAGGAAACAGAGCCTTTGAGGGTTCTTATGGGTAAAGATCATCAAGAGAAACTGTCCTTTATGCTTATCTCTTCTCCCCACTTTCCCATTATTCTAGGGCTACCATGGCTGCAGGCTCAGAATCCTACCATTAACTGGGAGACCAAGGAATTACACTTTCCAGAGAAACAGATGAGTCCAAAAGTTTCAGCTTGCTCTGTTCCTAAAGGAATCATGTCAGTCCCTGAACTACCAGCTGTATACCAGGACTATGTGGATTTATGTGACAAGAAGAACGCTGACCAGCTTCCTCCTCACCGTCCATATGATTGTCCAATTGAATTATTGCCTGGAGCAGAGATACCTTTTGGTAAGATCTACCCCCTGGCGGGGCCCGAGCTAAAGGCTTTAAAGGATTACATAGATGAAAATCTAGCCAAGGGCTTCATACGCCCCTCTTCATCTCCTGCAGGTGCACCCATCTTCTTTGTAAAGAAGAAAGATGGATCTCTGAGACCATGCGTAGACTATAGGGAACTCAATAAGGTTACTATTAGAAACCGTTATCCATTGCCTTTAATCCCTGAGTTATTGGAGAGAGTGCGACATGCCAAAATTTTTCTAAACTAGATCTTCGTGGGGCCTATAACTTAGTCCGTATTAGACCTGGGATGAATGGAAGACTGCATTCAGGTCACGCTATGGACACTTTGAATATCTAGTTATGCCTTTTGGTCTGAGTACCGCCCCAGCCACTTTCCAACACTTGGTGAATGACATCTTCAGGGATCTCCTAGATACATTCGTGGTAATTTATTTGGATGATATTCTAATTTTTTCTAACTCCACAGAGGAACATCATGGACATGTGAGAATGGTCTTGGAACGTCTAAGACAAAATCATCTTTACATCAAACTTGAAAAGTGTGAATTCCATAGGACCGAAATTCAATTTCTGGGGTATGTACTGTCTACACAAGGAATTAGTATGGATGGAAGCAAAACCCAAGACATCAAGGATTGGCCAAGTCCTAGAAATGTGAAGGAGGTACAGCGCTTCATCGGGTTTGCCAACTTCTATAGACGTTTCATTAGAAATTTCTCTGAGGTAGTGTCACCTATCACTCAACTTACCCGGAAAGAGTCTAGGTTTTCCTGGACTCCCCAAGCCCAGGAAGCATTTTCCCGTCTAAAAGATAAATTTACCACTGCACCTATCCTAGTACATCCCAACCCCGAGCTTGCCTTCATAATAGAGGTGGATGCTTCAGACTGTGCCGTTGGAGCTATACTCTCTCAGAGAACAGGTGAGAAGAATGTCTTGCATCCCTGTGCCTTCTTTTCCCAGCAGTTGTCTTCGGCTGAGAGGAACTACGATGTGGGCAATAGAGAGTTGTTGGCCATTATTGCCGCCTTCAAAGAATGGAGACACCTTCTTCAGGGAGCTGCACAGCAAATAGTCGTCCTGACAGACCATCGTAACCTTGAGTTTATCAGGTCGGCTAAGTGCCTGACTCCTCGCCAGGCTCGCTGGAATCTTTTCTTAAACCAATTTAATTTTATCATCTCTTATAGACCAGGATCGCGCAATGGAAAGGCTGATGCACTCTCTAGGATTTACTCAGCAGAGACACGTCCAATTACTCCTCCTAAGACTATTCTTCCTGACTCTAGATTCCTAGGAGTAATTCATAATCAAGACCTACTTAAGGACATCAAGGAAGCATACCATGCGGATTCCTTTTTGGCACAACCCCCAAGGGACGTAAGTCTTGTCTTTAAGAATGGTGTGTGGATTCAGGGACAACGCCTGTATATTCCTGAAACAGTCAGATTGAGAGTATTGCAACTCATTCACGATTCCAAGATAGCTGGGCATAGAGGAATTCTAAAGACACAGGAATTTCTTTCTCGTTTCTTTTGGTGGCCCACTTGCAGGAAGGATGTTTTGAATTATGTCACTTCATCTGAGGTCTGTGCAAGATGCAAAACACCTCGCTCCTCACCAACTGGTCTGTTACAGCCTCTTCCCACCCCGTCCCGCCCGTGGGGATCCATTTCTATGGACTTCATTGTGGAGTTACCAACCTCTCAGGGGAAGAACACCATTCTAGTGGTGGTTGACCGTCTAACAAAGGCAGCTCATTTTATCCCTTGTGTCGGCTTACCCACTGCAAAACAGACATCAGATTTGATGATTAAAGATGTGTTTCGCTTACATGGAGTACCGGATGAGGTTATTTCGGATCGAGGGGTGCAATTCACTTCTAGGTTTTGGCAAAATTTCTGTGCAGCATTGGACATTAAAGTAAACCTTTCTTCTGCTTTTCATCCCCAGACTAATGGACAGACCGAACGAACCAATCAAACCCTGGAGCAGTATCTCCGCTGCTTTATCTGCCACCTACAGGATGATTGGGTGGATCTACTTCCATTAGCTGAGTTCTCGTATAACAACTCTCAGAGTGCCTCCACTAAACAGTCTCCTTTTTACTCTAATCTAGGTTATCATCCTAACATTCTACCACGATTTCCCATAGAAACGCCTTTACCAGCAGTGGCTGAAAGAATCACGTCTTTACAGAAGAATATGGATCTTCTAAAGGAAAATCTGGAATCGGCTCAAGAAAGGTACAAGAAAGCAGCAGATAAATTTCGTAAACCTGCACCAGCTTTCAAGGTAGGAGACTTGGTCTGGCTGTCAACCAGAAATCTTAAGTTAAGGATTCCATCGTCTAAGTTGGGACATAAGTACATTGGACCCTATAAAATCAGTAAAATTATAAGTGCCGTTGCTTGTCGTCTTCAACTGCCCAGAACTATGAGAATCCACCCTGTCTTTCATGTATCCCTACTAAAGGCTGCGACACCCAATACGTTTCCTGGACGTTCCTCTCCTTGCCCTGACCCAGTGCTAGTCGATGGTCAGGAAGAATTTGTGGTGGAAAGGATTTTAGATTCCAGGTTGTATAGAAATTAGTTACAGTAACTGATTAAATGGCAGGGCTACCCAGTGGAGGACAACTCATGGGAACCGGTCAATAACGTTAATGCTCCTCGCTTGCTCCGTCAGTTTCATCAGAGGTACCCACACAAGCCTGGTCTGAGGTCATCCGGAGGTTGTCCTTAAGGGGGGAGTAATGTAAGGTTCTATGTATATATTCCTGAAACTCAGTTTGTTCGTCAGCCATTTTACTTTCTGTCTTGCTGCAGCTATCTTGCCCTCAGTCAAAATGGAGTTTCCAGCTTGCATGTTCCCGCCCTGATTCTCTCCTTTGCTTCTTAAGCAGCCACAGCTGAGCAATCAGTGCTTCAGAATCTAGCCTGCAGTGAACCTGTGACTTGACTCCTGTAAGCCTTGGACCTTGTACTCCAGCTATTCCTACTGAGGAACTCTGAAGCACTTGTGGACTCTGAACCCTGCTCTTTGAAAGACCCACGTTTGCATGGACTTACGGTAACAGAGAAAAAGATCCTGAATCTGTATTGGAGAGTGATTGCTGAGCTTGGATTACTCTGGCCTGCTGTGTCTCCTGTTTCTGTGTCTGCAAACTGTGTGACTATTTCTGCCAACTTGTATGAAGTAATACAGGACTTTTCTATATCAAACCTGTGTCTCATGTATGTTCATCGCACCCAAGCACAAGACGCTATATGAACTGTACTACATACATTACACTATGTCTTTGGCTATTCAAATTGACAGACGTTTGCGTGAGCGCAGAGGTATGCGTAAGGTAGTGTTGCCTTGTGAGCCAGCTCCTGAGCCCATGCAGTGTGATGGAGTGACTTCTGGGGCTCAGCGTCATGAGTTTCGTAAGCGCAATGGGTTATGTTTCTACTGTGGTGACGCTTCCCATGTAATTTCTGTCTGCCCTAAGCGGAGAAGACGTTTTGCACGCTCAATTGTCTTGGGTAGCGTTCAGACTAAATTTCTGTTGACTGTTACCCTGATTTGCTCCCTGTCCACATTTTCTGCTCAGGCTTTTGTTGATTCAGGAGCAGCTATTAACCTGATGGATTTTAACTTTGCCAAACGTTGTGGGTTTCCCATGATACCCTGCGGAAGTCTATTCCCCTGCTGGGCATTGATTCTACCTCTTTGGCGGAGAATAAACCCCAGTTTTCTACTCAGGTGATAATGAGGGTTGAACCAGATCATCAGGAGAGTTGCAAATTTCTGGTGCTGCATAATCTGCATGACATTATTGTACTAGGTTTCCCTTGGATACAGTCTCATAATCCTGTTTTGGATTGGAAATCTGTGTCTGTGACCAGTTGGGGCTGCCAATGTGTTAATACTGACACTCCTGTTTTTTCTGCCTCTCCCCAGTCTCAGGATGTCCCTGACTTTTTGACTGATTTTTCTGATGTGTTTAGTGAAAGTAAATCTGCATCCTTTCCCCCTCACAGGAGCTATGATTGCGCTATTGAATTAGTGCCTGGTGGTAAATTTCCTAAAGGTCGCCTTTTTAATTTATCTGTACCTGAATACGATGCTATGCGATCTTATATCAAGGAGTCATTGGAGAAGGGTCATATCAGACCATCCTCTTCACACTTGGGTGCCGGTTTTTTCTTTGTGGCCAAAAAGGATGGTTCATTGAGGCCGTGTATTGATTATCGCCTCTTGAATAAGATCACTGTTAAATATCAATATCCGTTACCTTTGATTTCTGACCTATTTTCCAGAGTGAAAAGTGCTAGTTGGTTTACCAAGCTTGACTTCAGGGGGGCGTATAACCTTATTCGCATTAAGCACGGGGATGAATGGAAGACGGCGGTTAATACCGCAGAGGGGCATTTTGAGTACCTAGTGATGCCTTTTGGGCTTACTAATGCCCCTTCCGTCTTCCAATCCTTCATGAATGATATTTTCAGGGATTTTGCGGATAAATTTCTGATTGTTTATTTGGATGATATCTTGATTTTTTCCAATGACTGGGACTCTCATGGGAAACATGTTCGGACTGTGTTCCAGATTTTGAGAGAGAATGCACTGTATGTAAAGGGATCAAAGTGTCTTTTTGGCGTACAGAAGATCTCATTTCTGGGATTCATTTTGTCTCCGTCTGTTATTGAAATGGGCCCAGTCAAGGTTCAGGCCATCTGTGATTGGGTTCAACCTACTTCATTGAAGGCTCTTCTGAGAGTTTTGGGTTTTGCCAATTTTTATCATAAATTTATTGGTAATTTCTCTGGTATTGTTAAACCATTGACTGATTTGACCAAAAAGGGTTCAGATGTGGTGAATTGGCCTCCTGAGGCAGTTTCTGCGCTTCAGGAACTTAAGCAGAGATTCATTTCTGCTCCCGTTCTACGGCAGCCTGATGTTTCTCTGCCGTTTCAGGTGGAGGTTGATGCCTCTGAGATTGGGGCAGGTGCTGTTTTGTCCTAAAGGGATCCAGAGACCTCTAAGAGTAACCCTTGTGCCTTTTTCTCTCGAAAGTTTTCTCCAACTGAACGTAATTATGACGTGGGTAATCGGCAGTTATTGGCCATGAAGTGGGCCTTTGAAGACTGGAGACATTGGCTGGAAGGAGCCAAACATCACGTGGTGGTCCTGGCCCCGACCATAAGAACCTGATTTATCTCGAATCAGCCAAGCGACTTAATTCTACACAGGCCAGGTGGGCCTTCTTTTTCACACGTTTTAATTTTGTGGTTTCTTTTCTTCCTGGCACTAAGAATGTCAAGGCGGATGCCCTCTCGAGGAGTTTCTTTACAGATTCTCCTGAGTTATCTGATCCTGCTGTTATTTTGAAAGAGGGTGTGGTTCTTTCCGCCATTTCGCTGAATTTGAGACTGGCTCTGGAAGGGTGTCAGGAGGATAAACCTGAGCGCTGCCCTGTTGGGACATTGTTTGTTCCAGACCAGTGGAAAAAGAGTGTGATGTCTGAGATTCATTGTTCCGCGTTGGCTGGTCATCCCAGGATTTTTGGTACCAGAGACTTGGTGAGTCGCTCCTTTTGGTGGCCTACCTTGTCTCGTGATGTCAGGGACTTTGTGCAGTCCTGTGGGACTTGCTCTCTTTCCAAGCCTTGCCCTCGTTCTAGTGGTTTGTAAATGCCATTACCTGTACCCAAGAGGCCATGGACCCATATTTCTATGGATTTTATTTCTGACCTTCCTGTCTCTCAGAGAATGACCATTATCTGGGTAATCTGTGATAGGTTTTCCAAGATGATACATCTTGTGCCATTACCTAAGTTGCCTTCCTCTTCCGAGTTGGTGCCTTTGTTCTTTCAGCATGTGGTTAGGTTACATGGCATTCCGGAGAACATTGTGTCTGACAGAGGAGTCCAGTTTGTTTCCAGATTTTGGAAGACATTTTGTTCTAAACTTGGTGTTCAGTTGTCTTTCTCCTCTGCTTTTCACCCTCAGACCAATGGACAAACCGAAAGAACAAATCAGACCTTGGAGACTTATTTGAGATGTTTTGTGTCTGCTGATCAAGATGACTGGGTCTCTTTTTTGCCTTTGGCTGAGTTTGCTCTTAATAATAGAGCTAGCTCTGCCACCTTGATGTCTTCATTTTTTTGCAATTCCGGGTTTCACCCTTGATTTTCTTCAGGACAGGCGGAGGCTTCAGTCTGTCCGGGGGTTGACTCCATTGTGCAGCGTATGCAGCAGATTTGGGACCAGGTGGTGGAGAGGTTGTCTCTCTCTCAGGAGAAGGCCCAGCGGTTTGCCAACCGGCATAGGACTGATGGTCCTCGTTTTAAAGTGGGGGACTTGGTTTGGTTGTCCTCAAGGAATATCCTATGAAGGTTGCATCTCCAAAATTTAAGCCATGGTTCATTGGACCTTATTAGATCATGGAAATTATTAATCCGGTTTCCTTCCGTTTACTTCTTCCAGGGACATTTAAGATCCATAACGTGTTCCACAAGTCTTTATTGAAGAGGTATGTTGAACCAGTGGTTCCTATGGCTGTTTTGGTTGAGGGCAATTTGGAGTATGTGGTTGAGAAGATATTGGATTCTCGTTTTGCTAGACGGAAACTCCAGTATTTGGTTAAGTGGAGAGGTTATGGTCAGGAGGACAATTCTTGGGTGTTTGCTTCGGACATTCATGCTGGGAGACTTATCCGTGCCTATCATCGAGCCCATCCTGATCGGCCTGGTTGCGCAGGTGAGGGTTCGGTGACCCCTCCTCAAGGAGGGGTACTGTTGTGAATATGCTGGATGCGGCTTCTGAGCTGGGGCTCCCTCCGGTGGTTGCTGAGGGTAATGAACTGATTACTGAATGGCCTTCAGCTGGCGCTGAATGGTAGGATATAAGTGGCCTGAGTTCCCAGCAGCCTTGCCGGTTATCAATTGTTCCTTCTGGTCTTGCTTGAAGCACTTCTAGTTTCCTGCTCTCCTTCAGATAAGTGTTTGCTGTTTTTATTTCCCTCTGTTTGATTTTCATTGCTGGTTTGCTGCTTGCAGTGGACTGCAGCCTGTCCCCTTTTGGGGGTCTGGCGCTGCAATTGTGCTCCATTTTTGTCTGCACTTTTGCTTTGCTCCTTTGTTACTTTTTATTTGCTGAATAGCGTTTTGTTACACCAGAGATCTGATTTAGGTGGATGAGATCGTGTGATCTCAGGTTTTTTGGCAATTAGAAGTGTTGGTATTTTTGTTAGGGTTTTGTTGGATTGCAGTCAGAATTCTTTCCTGTACTTTTCTGTCTAGACAGATTGGGCCCCTGCGTTTGCTCATTCTATTTTCTGTCTGTGTCCGTGCTTTCTTCTTGTCTAACCGCCATTACATGTTTGGGGGCTTCCTATTTTCTTTGGGGATCTGCTCCCGGGCAGATAGCTTTCATCTTTTTGCCTTTAGGTGTAGTTATCTCTCAGGCTGTGACAAGGCGTCTAGGATCAACGTAGGAACGCTCCACGGTTACTTCTAGTTGTGTGGTTAGTTCAGGTTACTGCAATCCAACAGGTTCCAGCCTCTCTGGTGTATTACCGTTTTTGCTATTTCTCCTCAGTTACTGAAACATAACAGCCCCCTTATTTTTGTTAACCAGCCAGATGAAGTGGACTACTGAGGCCTGGTATTTCAAGCTGGTAAGGATCCAATATCCATGAACCTTGCAAGCCTGATAATACCAGGCCACAGCAGTCTGCTTATCTTGGTTGGTTAACAAAAATAGGGGATCCCCTCGAAAAAAAAATTGGGTTGGGTCCCCCTATTTTTGTTAACCAGCCAAGTAAAAAGCAGACTGCTGCGGCCTGGTATTAAAAGACTGTCAAGGCCCATGGATTTTGGCCCTCAACAGCCTAAAAATACCAGACTGCAGCAGCCCCACAATTGGCGCATCCAAAGATGCGCCAATTGTGGCACTTTACCCGGCTCTTTCCACTCTCCTGTAGCGGTGGGATATGGGGTAATAAGGGGTTAATGTCACTTTTGATTGAACGGTGACAATAAGCCCAGTTAATAACGGAGAGGCGTCAATAAGACACCGATCCATTATTAATCATAAAGTTTGAAAATGGTTAAAAAAAGACACAGCCAGAATAAAGTCTTTTAATGAAATAATACACAACACAGTTTTCATTATTTTTTATTGTACGCTTATTCTGCGACGCCATCGATCTCCTGTAAAAAAACAAAAATAACAAACCAACACAAATACTCCCTGTCCGACGTAGTCCAAGATAACGAGTGTCCCACGACAAGTCCAGCTCTGCTACATCTGGATGCCAGGCTCAGCCTGACATCCAGACACAGCAGAGCTGCTTACCTGAGGAGAATCCTCGGCGGTCACGTGACGTCGAATGGATTTCTCATGGCCAGCTGTCGCGAGAGTACAGCTGGCTGAGATTACCCAGTCCTCCCCGGCAGTAACGTGCACTTATCGCGAGAAGCTGCACGTGACCGCCAGGGAGAGGGTAATGGCCGGCAGTCGCAGAGAGAAATCCATCCAGGTCGTGACCACCGGGATCCTCTGTAAGGTAAGTGCGCTGACTGACTCCTGACAGCCCCGACCGACACTGTCACTGACTATTTCGGGAAGTTCCTGTGTCACGTACTTCCTTCTGTGACACAGGAACTCCCCATATACTTTACAGGAAACTTCCGATTCCGGTATCCGATATGCAAAAAATATCGGAACTCAGAATCAGAATTCCGATACCGCGAATATTGGCCGATACCCGATATTTGCGGCATCGGAATGCTAAACACTACTGTTAACCATTCTGTTAGTTGCTGCTCACTGCTCCAGTTTATGTATATCTTTTTGAATCCTCTCTCTCTCTCTCTTCTCTAGTGTTAGCTATTCCTCCTAGCTTTGTGTCATCAGCAAATTTAATCAGCTTACCCTCAATTCCTTCATCTAAATCATTGATAAAGATGCTAAACAATACAGGGCCCAGCACAGAGCCATGTGGTACCCCACTTGAGACATTCTTCCAACTGGATATGCAGCCATTTACGACCACTCTTTGGGTCCGATCACTAAGCCAGTTATGAATCCAACTAACAGTTGCCTTGTCCATTCCATACTTAGTCATTTTTTAAATAAGTATTGTGTGAGACACTTTGTCAAATGCTTTGCTGAAGTCAAGATATACTATACCTACAGCATTTCTCTGATCCACCCAGTCAGTGATTCTGTCATACAAGGAAATTAAGTTAGTCTGACAAGACTTATTAGTTACAAACCCATGCTGACTCTGGTTAATCACTTCATTCTTATCCAGGTACTTACATACATGTTGTTTAATAATTTGTTGAAAGATATTTCCTGGTATAGAAGTCAGACTCACCGGCCTATAGTTCCCTTGTTCCACCTTCTTCCCCTTTTTGAAGATCGGAACAACATTTGATCTTCTCCAGTCTTCTGGGATTTCTATTTTCCAAGAATTTTCAAAGATTATGGAGCGTTGTTCAAAAATTTCTTCTGCTATCTCCTTCAGTACTCTGTGGTGTAATTCATCTAGACCTGGATACTTGAATTCATTTATGTTAGCTAAGTAAACACTATCACTATCTTTCTGTTTATAGATATCCTGGATTCTCCTATTTATTTAATAGGGCAGTGAAGATCAGTTGATGTTACATTTCCTTTCTGAGAGAAAACAGATGCAAAATAGGAATTTAAAGTTTGGCCTTCTCAACATCCTTTCTTACCATTTTGTCATTTTCATCCTGTAAAAATCCTATACCATCTTTGACTTTTCTTTTACTTTTTACATATCCCCAAAATCCTTTTTTATTGTTTTGATAACAGTTCTGCAGTAGACAGCATTATATTCTTCTTTAGATAAAAGGATGCAGCAGTTATATATCAGTCTTTTGCTTCCGTCCAGGATTCACTAGGACAAAGAGTCAAGATGGGCAGCTCACCTCAACCCCTGCTGCTTGCCCACAGCTCTCGCCCAGATTGCTACCTGCAGACCTGACATCCCAGTCTAGGGGACCCGATACTGTAGAGCCCTGGGAAGGGGGGTGTGGCGTCCTAGGATCCTAGTGAAATGCTGGCCATGATAAGTATAATGTCAGACCTTGAAATGTTTCCCAATTCCATTTGTTACAAAGGTTAGAAAAAATAGAAGGGCTTTCTCGTTGTTGCTGAGATTTAGAGGACCTGGTGACAGCAGAGTAAGGGGATACCTTCTACCCCCTTGTGGCAGGGGCAATAGGAGCCCCACATACAGATAACACTTCACTAGATTTGGGGAAGCAGCATGTGAAAAAAGTCACCCAGTGGAGTCAGGACAGGTTAGCCTCCCAGTCAGCCACCCTTCATGATATCAAACAGGATGACACAGATTCAGTAGAAAAATATTATACCCGACTCTGGCAAAGATGGCAGGTCTTAGGATACGACAGCAAGTTTGAAGTACACACCCGTTTACTGTCCTGTGCCTTTGTTGAAGGTTTAAAGACTATAATTAGAGAGTCAATAATAGTGTCCTGCTTGGAGTACTGAGAAGTTTGTCTCTTTGATTCAGAGGAGAGCATGATAACCCCCCTCCTTACCCCTTCTCCAGAGGGTGACTCAGGGTCTCACTAAAGGCTGGGTCTCACATAACGATACACCAGCAATCCCGACAACGATATGCACTTGTCAGGATCGCTGGTGTATCGCTACATGATCGCTGCTGAGCTGCCAAACAGGCAGCTCAGGCAGCGATCTGGGACAGCGACACTGCGGGTAACATCGCTTAGTTACCCGCAGTGTACCTTGGATACCAGCGCGCTGATGCAGGGAGCTGGTATCCAAGGTACACAGCGGGTTTCCAAGCGCTGCGCGGTGCCTGGAAACCCGTTGTGTACCTTGGATACCAGCTCCCTGCATCAGGGTGTATCCAAGGTACACATCCAAGGTATCCAAGGTACACAGCGGGTTTCTAGGCACAGCCCCGCCTGGAAACCCGCTGTGTACCTTGGTTACCAGCGGATCGCTGGTCTCCCACCTGTCACACGCAGCGATGCATGCCTGTCAGCGGGAGACCAGCGATCAAAAAAATGTCCTGACATTTCAGCGACGATCAGCGATATCCGGCAGGGGGGCTGATCGTCGCTGAATGTCACACACAGCGATATCGCTGGTGAGCTCGGTGCTGCGTCACAAAACTAGTGACTCAGCACCGATCTCGGTAGCGATATCGCTATGTGAGACGGGCCCTTAAAGGTACTGTCACACTAGGTGAGATCGCTAGCGACAGCGATTTTATGATGCAGCAGCGACATCATCAGCGACGTCGCTGTGTGTGACATGTAGCAGCAATGTGGCCCCTGCTGTGATGTTGCTGATCGTGCATGAACGTTCTGGACCGTTTTTTGATCGTTGGCATCCTGCTGGTGAGCCTGAATCGCTGAGTTTGACACCCTTTATGAACAACGTGTGACCTCATCGGCGACTCATGTCAGCGGCGCAGGCGGGACTAGGTTTTAACGCCCCTCAGCTCCGATTGGTGGCCACAACATCTAGTCCTTTGTGCGTTGTTGCGAGGATACTATCGTGTGTGGGTTTTGCGATCCTGTCAGAGTCGCTACAGCGCTTCATCTTTGCCATTTATACAAGACATTTTTGGAATCCTGAAAAAATGATCTCGCCAGGTCGTGTCGTTGTCATGATCGCTGGTGCGATCGCTTAGTGTGACAGTACGTTAAGTCATGAATGCTATACAGCTCCTGCTGCAATTATTCTAACTTTCTCCCTCACTGTTTATGTCTCTCATGATGTTATAGCCATTCTTTCTCTAGGCAAAAAAATTGTATTGCAACTAGAAGTTTATTAAAAAATATGGATTATAAACAATACAGTAAAAAAAAGAAAGAAAGAATTTTCCTCTTCGCAGAAATCTGACTTCTACAGAAAAAGCCACACAGGTACTAGTTTAACTATACCTTCCCTGGGTTGGTTTCTCCTTTATATACCTGAACTCTGCCTTAAGTTTGTTTTATCTGGTCATAGTTTCACTTGGCCTTAGCGTTACAATAACTGACTTGTAACAATTATTGATTTCTTTTTTTCACAGTATTGTTTATAATCCATATTGGGGATAATGAATATATCAGGATTGATGTGTGGAACCTCTATTTTTTTCTATATTTGGTTGTCATGTTTCAATTGGTTTTTCATTTTGAGATATTGTCATCTTATAACAGTCATGTAATTCAACATAATCTGTTATAATGTATTATATTTTGTAATTTTGTCTTTTTCATTGTATTCTGTTTAGATAAATTACCTTGACAAAGGCCATACAGGCCGAAACGTCTGTGATACTGTGTGACTGATTTTTTTAATAAACTTCTAGTTGCAATATAATTTTTTTGCCTCAGGTTTTGCATGATTGATTTACTTACCTTCCTGAAGGCATTGGCTGGCTCTCCCCATTATTTAATTACTTTACATTCTTTCTCTAGTACTGCTTGACATCTCAGATTTCAATGTGTCCTTCTCATGCCTGATAGCATCACCATTCACCATTCCACTACTCTGAATCCAGCCACCTTGTTGCCTCTGGAGGGTGGGGGGGGGTGGTAGTGTAACCTAGATGACCTGCTATTTGATCCACAAGAGGAACATGACTGTATACAACTAATGCCCCACGGGAGTTTCAGTCATGTTACCAATGTCCCACTAGATAACCCAGATCATAAGCCCTTTATGGCTGGATCGTGGTATGGCATGGATGGTCAGTTCTATACTGGATATGCTGATGTTTCCCTCCATGAAACCATAAAAGCAGAACTGCTGCCCCACACTTGTCTTGCTAAAGATCAAACTGCTACCATTAATATAGAAAGCTGCTATGCTTTCTTGAATATGGACCTATATGGAGAGCTTTATCTTTCCTCGCAGTAGCAGCCAAGCCTATCAAGAATGATAAATCTCTCCGACACCTGATGGAGGTCCTATTATTACCTGAGAAAGTTGCCATAGTGAAACTCAAAGGTCATGCAAAGGACGACTCAACCACAGCAAAAGGCAACCACCTGGCCGACCGGGCTGCAAAGTCTGCTGCTTACCAACCAAGAGACAACCCTGCCAGATTGGCCATTGTACATGTGGCCTCCGCTATGGACCCACCTGTGACCTATGACTTTCTCCAGATGCTATAACAGGCTGGTGTTGAAGAATTCACCAGACGGCAAGAGAAGGGAGCTGTGCAGTCCCCAGGACTGTGGCACATGGCGACAAAGTTTGCCTTCCCCGAGTTCTGTATCCCAAGATGACTCAAGTCACCCATTACAATACTCATCAATCTTAGACTGCCATGACAGACCTCGTCCACTGCCATTGGTATGCTCCTGGGTGTAATGTCACTGCAGCCAAACATGAAGAAAGCCTGTCTGATCTGTGTGCTCAACAACGTGGGACACACCACCAAGATGCCTATGAGGCACATACTGAGGCCCATGTACCCATTTCAGCATATTCAAAAAGACTACATTCAATTTCCTAAGGATGTATTTTTGTGTGACCTCTTCCCAAGATAGACAGAAGAATACCCCATGTGTATAAAACCAACGCCAAGAGTTCTAATCTCAGAAGTCGTCTGCTGATACGGGGTGCCTGAGACTATAGAGAGTGACAGGGGCACCCACTTTACCGGAGAAGTGATGCAGGAAATAATGTCCGCCTTGAGGTTTGAGTGACGTCTGTACAATGCTGCTGCTAACAGTCACATTGCTGCGCTAAACAGGCATCTCTCAAGTCCATGGAGTTGGCACAATGTCCACCAAAGGATAAAATTGAGAAAAATAGCTTCTTACCTATCCAGATTCCTAGGCTTACAGCGGCAGCTACACGTGGAGTCCTTTGACGCAAAGAGCGGAGTGGGAACACAGTTACGTACCAGCGATCTACACTCATAGCAGTCAGGGTCACACAGGTAGCTTGCACTGACACCTAAGGACATAAAAAGTCATACATGTGAGTGCTAAACTAGGCAATTTTGTCCCTTTTTGTCTTTTCAGAAAGTACGTGCAGTCTGGTGTTATTATATCTATCATTAGTTCCTCACAGATTTTGACAGAGTGCAGTGCTAGTTCACAGGGATTGATTTGGATAACAAAAGCAAAATAAAAGCCGACTGAATACGCTTTTACTGTATGTTATTTTACATTTCCAGTAAAGTTCACTACAGAATGTCACTTTTAGTGCAATAGTAGATATGCATGTAGTTTTCTGTCAGTAAGGAGTTGAAGAATACTCAAAAACTGCACGGTTCAAAAAAACAAAGGGAACACTTAAACAACACAATGTAACTCCAAGTCAATCACACTTCTGTGAAATGAACCTGTCCAGTTATGAAGCAACACTGATTGTGAATCAATTTCTCCTGCTGTTGTGAAAATGGAACAGACAACAGGTAGAAATGAAAGGAAATCACCAAGACAACCCTTATAAAGTAGTGGTTCTGCAGGTGGTGAGACCACAAACCATTTCTCTGTCCTCATTCTTTCTGGCTGTTTTATTGGTCACGTTTGCAATTTGTCATTGCTCTCACCTCTAGCGGTACTGTACAGTAGCATGCAGCATTGTCGGCAACCCAGAAAAGTTGCTCAGGTAGTACAGCTCATCCAGGACAGCATATCAATGTGAGCTGTGGCAAAAAGGGTAGCTGTGTCTAGATACCAGAAAACAGGCCAGTACACCAGGAGAAGTGGAAGGGGCCATAGGAGCGCAACAACCCAGCAGCAGGACCACTACCTCCTCCTTTGCGCAAGGAGGGACAGGAGGAACAGTGCCAGAGCCCTGCAAAATGACCTCCATGTGTCTCCTCAAATTGTCAGAAATGGACTCCATGAGGGTAAAATGAGGGCCCGATGTCCACAAGTGAGTTTTGTGCATACTGCTGAACACTGTGCAGGGCAATTGGCATTTGTCAGACAACACCAAGATTGGCAGATTCGACATTGGCACTCTGTGCTATTCACGCATGAGAGCAGGTTCACACTGAGCACATGTGACAGATGTGACAGAGTTTGGAGACTGAAACATCCTCCAGGATGACCAGTTTGACATTGGATCAGTATGGTGTGGAGAGACATTTCTTTGAAGGGCCACACCGACCTCCATGTGCTAGCCAGAGTTACCTTGATTGCCATTCGTACCGGGATAAGATCCTCAGATCCATTATGAGACCATATGCAGGTGCAGTGGGCCCTGGGTTCCTTCCGATGTATGACAATGCTAGGGCTCATGTGGCTGAAGTGTGTCAGCAGTTCCTGCAAGATGAAGGCATTGATGCTATGGACTGCTGCCCGTTCCACAGACCTGAATCCAATCGAGCACATCTGGGGCATCATGTCTTATTCCACCCTCCAATTTCACATTGCACCACAGACTGTCCAAGAGATGACTGATGCTTTAATCTAAGTCTGGGAGGAGATCCCTCAGGAGAACATATACTGGCTCATCAAGAGTATGCCTAGTCGTTGTAGGGAGGTCATACAGGCACGTAGAGGCCACACACAGTACTAAGCATCATTTCCTTGTCTTGAGGTATTGGCACTGAAGTTGGATCAGCCTGTAATTTGATTTTCCAATTTGATTTTGAGTATTATTCCAATGCAGACCTCCATGGGATATTAATTTTGACTTACATTGATCATTTTTATGTTTTGCTGTTCTTAACGCATTCCACTATGTAAATGAATAAAGATTTGCAACTGAAATATTTCATTCAGTGATATCTAGAATGTGGTATTTTTGTGTTCCCTTTATTTTTGTGAGCAGTTTATTTTGTGTTCCAAATCTTTCCAATTGCAAAATCTATTTGCAGTCAGTAACTGTGAACATTATTGTTTAAATCCAGAAGTTAAAAAAAGTCATATGCGCTAAGATTTCCTGCCCTGTTGGAATAAAATACCAGTAGTGGTCCTTCGGCAACACTACTAACGCTATAGTGCCTTCCTCAATAAACACGAGAGTGTCACAAACAAAGCGAGTCATGTCGGCTCGGACTTCACCCGGATTAACAAGGTCTGCATCAGATTTCGAGGAACCAGGACAATCTGATGATAAATGGGCTACTGGAACAAACCATACATGTGTAAGGGTGACTACCGGACTGCAGGTACCTGTGTTCCGGGGCCGGATCTGGTAAGGCTACATCCCCTCTTCCCGGACCTTCCGCCTGACAGAGGGGGGCGGGGGATAAAAAGGCAGAGCGCGCGCAGCAGAGGAGTTTTGCTACCAACCTGCAGCATGCAGGCCAGCGTCCGCCATCTCCCGCCGCCAACTGTAGGGACCAGAGAGAGAGAGATGTGCAGTGTGTGTACGGTGACTACCAGACAAAGAGACGTGCAGTGTGAGCCTGGGGACTAACAGAGGACAAGGCGCCGAATGATTCATGTCCATGAGTACAGCACACATGCCACATGAGAGTGACCGGGAACAGGACAGACATTTGCATCGTGACTTTGCCAGTGAACATTTGCCCAGACACTTGCGCCTTGACGTTGCCAGTAAATATTTGTCGAGCCATGTCGGGCTCGTATAGGACTATGGCCCGAACTCTTTTCAGCCACTGCAGCAGGGACTAGTGAGTTCTCCGGTCCCAGAGCATACGTACAGCGTAGGCCCGCGCCCAAGCACCGCTGACAGAGACTCTGAAGAGAGTCGTGCAGGGGCTACGTTGGGCTCAGATAGTGCCGTGGCCCATGCTCCTCCGGCCACATCAGTATATGGACTAGGGGCGCAGTGGAAGGTACCGGAGACCGACCACGGTCGCCAGAAGACAGACCACTAGGACCCTCTTGGACAAGCTCCGCGCCGGCTGTTGTCGGCGCTACTGGCTTTCAAGGAGCATCTACAGTTGGAGAGACTTCTGACACGATAAGTGTACAATCGAACTGCCGTTATCTGAACCGTTGTTCTTCACCTCACAATATCCTTTGCAATTTATACTGTTTAATCCCCTGCTTAACCCTTTACCTCCCTGTGTGGAGTATTCCACTGTTACATAAAATTGTTAACCCTTGCTCTGCTTCCTGTCCATCACTGCATCCCGCAACCTGCTCTCCACACATGGACAAGGCAAGAGAATCTGGATCTGATGAAATGCTGCTACAACAGCATACCAAATGAGAGAGGATATATGAAGTGTATGAGGAACTCTGGATGGATACAATGTTGCACAGCTTCTGAATCCACACCTTTGCAGTAGAAAACTTCACAGAGCAGGCTTCATGGGATAAGAAGCTTTTACTTCTTACAACATGAGGTAAAAGGAAAATGCACAGTCATTTCAGCATTGCATCAGGAAACCAGGAACAAAACGAAAGTGAAACTACAAGTGAGACTATTTCTTATATTACAATACATTAAACAGAAGAAAACGTTACACAACATCGCCATCTACTGTCAGGTCAGCATAAAGTCCTCCTTTTACTAATAAGTCCTAATCTGTTGCATATGCCAACACCCTTTCTCAACAGTAAGGACTTATTCAATCAAACCCAACTTTTTTATTAGTCTCTGATGTTTATCAGCATTCAACGCCTTAGTGAAAATGTCTGCTGTCATTTCTTCAGTAGGGCAATACTCCAACTTCAAGACTCCTTGGTCCTCTTTTAGTTTTGTTGGTTCCAAGTGTGATTGTCCTAATTCTGTCAACAATTGTCTTAACCTCAGTACTTCTTGTCTTTCTATCTGTATTCCTAGGTACTGTTTTACATTTCCCAAGTCTTTGATTTCAAAATTTTTAGAATGTTTTCTTTATCCCTTTCTTGTTTAAAACAAATCAAAATGTCGTCTACATATATGAGTACATTAATCCATCTATTACTCAGCCTTTTTGTGTATAAGAATGGATCAGCTTTGCTTCTTTGAAATTTTTCATTTGTTAGTACTTCCGTGATTTTGTCATTCCACGCTTTAGCTGCTTGCTTTAAACCATATATGCTTTTCTGTAGTTTACAAACTTTGTTTGGATTTCTTTCATCTTTGAATCCTGGAGGTTGTTCCATGTAAAAGTCTTCTGTTAAATCTCCATTCAAAAAGCTGTCTTTACATCCAGATGTCTTCGTGCCATCTTTTCCATTGCTGCAACTGTAAGTAAAGTTCTTATTGTACAGTCATGGCCAAAAGTTTTGAGAATGACACAAATATTATATTTTCACATGATCTGCTGCCCTCTGGTTTTTATGTGTGTGTTTGACAGATGTTTTGATCACAGACAGAAATATAATAATTGCAAACATATGAGTAACAAAAGCTTACATTGACAGAATGAGTTAATGCAGCAAGTCAATATTTGCAGTGTTGACCCTTCTTCTTCAGGACCTCTGCAATTCTCCCTGGCATGCTCTCAATCAACTTCTGGACCAAATCCTGACTGATAGCAGTCCATTCTTGCACAATCAATGCTTTCATTTTGTCAGAATTTTTAGGTTTTTGTTTGTCCACCCGTCTCTTGATGATTGACCACAAGTTCTCAATGGGATTAAGATCTGGGGAGTTTCCAGGCCATGGACACAAAATCTCTATGTTTTGTTCCCTGAGCCATTTAGTTATCACCTTTGCTTTATGGCAAGGTGCTCCATCATGCTGGAAAAGGCATTGTTGATCGCCAAACTGCTCTTGGAGAGTTGGGAGAAGTTGCTCTTGGAGGACATTCTGGTACCATTCTTTATTCATGGCTGTGTTTTTAGGCAAGACTGTGAGAGAGCCGATTCCCTTGGCTGAGAAGCAACCTCACACATGAATGGTTTCAGGATGCTTAACAGTTGGCATGAGACAAGACTGGTGGTAGCGCTCACCTTGTCTTCTCCGAATGAGGCGTTTTCCTGATGTCCCAAACAATCGAAAAGGGGATTCATCAGAGAAAATAACTTTACCCCAGTCCTCAGCAGTCCACTGCCTGTACCTTTTGCAGGATATCAGTCTGTCCATGATGTTTTTTCTGGAGAGAAGTGGCTTGAGACCAGGCCTTGCTCCAAGAGTCTCTGCCTCACAGTGCGTGCAGATGCACTCACACCTGCCTGCTGCCATTCCTGAGCAAGCTCTGCACTGCTGGTAGCCCGATCCCGCAGCTGAAACACTTTTAAGAGACGGTCCTGGCGCTTGCTGGTCTTTTTTGGGCGCCCTGGAGCCTTTTTGGCAACAATGGAACCTCTCTCCTTGAAGTTCTTGATGATGCGATAGATTGTTGACTGAGGTGCAATCTTTCTAGCTGCGATACTCTTCCCTGTTAGGCCATTTTTGTGTATTGCAATGATGACTGTGAGTCGCCCGCCAGGGCCTTTGGGGTACTCGGCACCGAGCCCGTTCACTTCTATGGGGGATGTCACGGCGACACAGCTCGGTCCGTGGCCCTGGGCGCTCACTGAAAAGGGGGATATTTACAGGGGATTAAAGTGTTTGTAGGATATGTTCGTGACGCCACCTGTGGTACCTGGTCAGTGTGACCAGCGCTGCTGTGTAGATCGCTGAGGGGTTGTTACTGGGCAGCAAGGTGTTAAGTCTTCCACAGGCAAGACTGGGTCCCTCATGGTAGATGGCGGTGCTGGGGTGCAAGACGGAGAAGGGGCTTTCAGCCGCAGGAGCAATAATGCAGACACACACACAAAAGTCTCTTTCTCTACCTTTACTGGTGTAGCTGCAGGCACGTCCCGGGATGCTGGTAGGGTGGAGGATGCACGTCCAGTATTCCCACTGAGTAGGTGTAGGGCCTCCTTACTCCTATGGTGTGAGTCTCTGACCTGTATGAAACGAAGTCTAACTCTGTCTTCACTTTATACGCCCGGCTGACTTTGTGGTGGGGCCTTCTCTTGGATAGAACAGTGTCTCTGTATGCAGGGCCCTGCTAGACTCCGTCTTCCTGACTCCGGTTATGTATCAGCACTCCTGGGCCCCCGCGACTTGAAGTCCCGCAGGTTCTCCGGTATCTCTCACTAGTCGTGTAGACTCTAGCAAGCTCAGATCCGGTGTCCGGTTATTCAGAGTAGAGGTAAGCTATCAATGCTGTTTCAACCTCTATTACTCTCTTCTTCTCTTCCACTCGCCTTTCGTCTTACTCCGACATTTAACATAAGCACACTAGCAGTAGATGGCTGATTCTTCTCTCTCTTCACCGCTCTCAAAGCGTCGGCACGCTTACCTCCTGAACTGCACTCAGTTGACTCAGTTCTGACTAGGCTAGAGTGGCTATCTCTCCACTGGTGCTAGCCTCCACACATTGAACTAAGCTCAAAGCTGCAGTCTTCAGGTTCTTTCAATAACTGATGTTCTCTTTCCCTCTTTCTTTCTAAGCTCTGTCTGAAGCAGCTATCAGGATTCTCTGTCTGACCTGCACCTGGCTTTGCAGACTCACTGATCTGTGCACACTCCTAGACTCTCAAAGAGAACTAACAACTTCTCACTTCTGTGTAGAATCACCAACTACACTGAACTCCTTCTGAACTAATCTGAGCTGTCACTGCAAGCTGCAGCCCTCAGACTAGACTGTCTTCAGTGGCTTCACCATCCTTATATACCCTCAAAAAGGCTCCCTCTGGTGGCTCTCGGGATTGGTGAAGCTGTGTGAATGAATATCAGGTCTCTTGTGGGTGTTACCTTTGGTGCATCCTCCTGGGAAATGTGACTCCAAGCGCAGCTGGGCTCCACAACTGCACATGTTTCTTTAGAGATAACCATGGTTAACAGAAGAGAAACAATGATGCCAAGCACCAGCCTCCTTTTAAAGTGTCCAGTGGTGTCATTCTTACTTAATCATGACAGATGGATCTCCAGCCATGGCCTCATCAACACCCACACCTGTGTTAATGGAGCAGTCACTGAAAAGAGGTTAGCTGGTCCTTTTAAGGCAGGGCTGCAATGATGTTGAAATGTGTTTTGGGGGATAAAGTTCATTTTCTAGCCAAATATTGAATTTACAAGTAATTGCTGTTAAGCTGATCACTCTTTATAACATTCTGGAGTATATGCAAATTGCCATTAGAAAAAGTGAAGCAGTAGACTTTGTAAAAATGTCATTCTCAAAACTTTTGTCCATGACTGTAGTGTGTTTGACAACTGGAGCAAATGTTTCATCATAGTCTTCTCCATATTTTTGAGAATACCCTTTAGCTACGAGTCTTGCTCAATATCTTTCAGGTGTGCCATCTGTTTGGTATTTTACTTTAAAAATCCATTTACATCCTATGGCTTTTCTTCCTTCTGGCAAATCTGTTAGTGTCCATGTATTTGAATCATGCATGGATTTAATTTCTGTTTCTGTTGCTTCTATCCATTTATTAGCTTCTTCTTCAGAAAGTTTAGATATATCTTCCCAAGAGGTAGGCTCATGGATTTTTCGTATACTTGTCTTGAATGAGAGACATTTTGGTCGTTTTCCTTTGTTCTCTCTTATTGAACGTCTTGGTTCTGTGTCTGTTTGTAGTTGTGATTCTTCACTTTCAGTATTTTGTTCTTCATTAATTTCTACTTCTTTCTCATCAGATATTTCTTCAGTTATGTCACTATTATTTTTCTCATTTTTGTTTCAACTGAAATCATAATGTCTTCATTTAAATCTTCAATGAATGTCACACTGTTACTCACTGTAACTCTGTCTGTTTTGGGATCTAAGATTCCTTATCCTTTGCAGTTTTCACTATATCCAACGAATATTCCTTCCATGGATCTGTTTTAAAGTTTGGAACGTTTTTCTGTTGGAATGAATATAAAAACTTCACATCCAAAAACTTTTAAATGATTGACACTTGGCTTCATACCTTGCCACAGTTCATATGGAGTTTTCTTCAGTTTTCTGGAAAAAAGTCGGTTCTGTAGATATGTAGCTGTCATTGCTGCTTCACTCCAATATTTCTCTGGTAGTTTAGAATCTGTCAGCATACATCTCATCATTTATGTTAGAGTTCTGTTTTTCCTTTCTGCTACTCCATTTTGTTCAGGTGTGTATGGAACAGTTTTCTGATGTTCTATTCCATTTTGTCTTAAGTAGTCTTCTATTCTGTGACCTGTAAATTCACCTCCATTATCGCTTCTGATGACAATTGGCTTCCTTTGAAATTTGTTACTTGTTCTTGTTACATAGTCTACAAGTTTATGAAAAACTTCACTTTTGTTCTTAATTAAGTATCTGACTGTGTATCTTGAGTAGTTGTCTATAAAAGTCAACATGTATCTATTGCCTCCTGATGTAGTCACTTTCATGGGTCCACATACGTCAGTATGCACAAAATCAAGTGGCTTTTCGCTTTTCATCCCACTTTCTTTTGGAATAGATATCCTTGTGGCTTTGGATTTTATACAACATTCACAGCTTATGGTAATTGAGCAATCAGATATCTTTAAATCTTTTGTCAATTCTTTTCTCTATAGTTCCCTTATACTGTCCGGGTGTCTATGTCCTAGACGTCTATGCCACATGTGAATACAGTTTTTGTGATCATGTGTACATACCTTCATCAGTTCCTTTGGTTTGTCAAAATGATATAATTGTTCATCTGCCTTGACTTTGGTTATCATCTTGTTTCCTGCAATAATTGCACACTCATTGTCTTTGAATCTTACTGTAAGTCCTTTTGCTGTTAAACGTTTCTCAGATAATAATCCGCCTTCCAATTTTGGAACATACAACACATCCTGTACAAGTATCTTTGAATCTTGTCCGAACTTGTTTGAACAATTTAGCATACCTTGTTCTATACCTTCTGTGGTTATTTTGCTTCCATCTGCAAGATAAATGTCTTCTTTCTTATCTAAATCAAGATCAGTAAAGAAATTCTTGTCACTTCTCATATGACTCGTTGCTCCTGAATCAATAAACCAACCAAATGATGATTTCTTGTCTGTTATTTTGAATGTGCCATTCCAATTATTCTCACACGTATCGGAAATTGTGTTTTTTAGTTTCTGTGTATGCTTTTTATGTTGTAATTTTTGTTGTTCTGCTTTCCATATGGTACAGTCTTTCTTTAAATGACCTTTTTTCTTACATCTGAAGCATTCTCTTGTCTATTATAGGGTTTTTAAATTCTGTAGCTCTAAGAGCGTTTTCACTGTCTTTTTCAGTAGAAGAATCATTGCTTTGTTCTTTTCTTCTCTGATATTCATCTATGAGTCTTGTTTTCACAAACTCTAATGTAATGTCTGTTTCAGGTCTTGTCTCTAGTGCATTTATTAAGGCTGTATACGAATCTGGTAAACTTCACAACAATATAGCTGCTATATGACTTTCTTTAATATCTTCACCAATAGATCTTAGCTGTGATATCACTTCCATCATTGAGAATATATGCTTCTGCAAGTCACTGTCTGCACTTAGTCTCATACTGTAAAGCTTTCTTACTAAAAATAACTTGTGATTTAAGCTGGGTCTGTCATATAGCTTTCTCAATGCTTCCCACATTCCTTTTGCTGTTTCTTCATTTCATATATGTATTAATTGAGCATCATCCACTAATAAGCTAATGGTGGCTCTCGCTTGTCTATTTTTCTTATCCCATGTCTGATTATCTTGATCAGGTCTATCTGTAGTGATTACTTCCCATAAATCATCTTTAGACAATAACATCACTACTTTGAACTTCCATAGCTGATAGTTCTCATCATTCAGTATAGCTACTGTGAGTTTTAGCTCTGTGTTATTCATCATCTTTATATAGACTTACTTGTTCAGAGAGTTGCAATGAAGATATTCTTCTGCATTCACCAGGGTCTTGCTGAGAGTTCCAGTGTCCTGGGTATCTGGTATTCTTGGTGCTTGGGATCTGTGGTTTCTGGATTCTCTGGTGTACGCTGTATCTGGGGTGACTGAGTGTGGGGGTGTCTGGGTGCCTGGGTCTGGGCCCATAACCTGCTGCACAGCTTCTGAATCCACACCTTTGCAGTAGAAAACTTCACAGAGCAGGCTTCATGGGATAACAAGCTTTTACTTCTATCAACATTTGTCACGGGTGTGTCGCTGCGAAGATCGTCGCGATTGCACACTCTGACTTCTCACAGCTGAGTTTCTGGTGCTGGGTGTTTTTCGGCACTGAGGGAGTTAATTCTTCCTCTCTCTGTGCTGGACTAGACCAGCCTCGCTCAGCTGCAATTAATGTTGTGGTAATTGGTTTCCTTCATATACCTGCCTGTCTGCTGGGGAAGTGTCGGTGAAAGCATTCATGCAGACCAGCAGAGCGGATCGTATTGAGAAGTCTAAAGCTAAGAATACCCGTTGTGGTTTTCTCCTCTCCTCGCTTTATTATTTATCTCCTTACCCGTTGGTGTTCCCTCTGTAGTGATAGTTTTGTATGCAAGGTGGTCTTTTATTTTATCCCTTGTACTGTCTCGTTCGTCTTATACTGTGTGTGAAGGCAGTTACCTTCCTGTTCCCTGTGGTGGTAATCAGGGTCCTTCTCAGGACTAGATTACAGTGGTTAGGGATTCACAGGATATAGGGTTACGCTGGCGGCCTGGACCTCTGTACCATCAACAGTACCTCCAGGTAGAGGGATTAGTCAGGACCCCAGCTTAGGGTCAGCATAGACCCCGGTCCTCCTGTATACAGAGACAGCGTGACATTATTAATTGCAGCTGAGCGAGGCTGGTCTAGTCCAGCACAGAGAGAGGAAGAATTAACTCCCTCAGTGCCGAAAAAACACCCAGCACCAGAAACTCAGCTGTGAGAAGTCAGAGTGTGCAATCGTGACGATCTTCGCAGCGACACACCCGTGACAACATGAGGTAAAAGGAAAATGCACAGTCATTTCAGCATTGCATGAGAAAACAGGAACAAAACGAAAGTGAAACTACAAGTGAGACTATTTCTTATACAATACATTAAACAGAAGGAAACGTTACACAACATCGCCATCTACTGTCAGGTCTGCATAAAGTCCTCCTTTTACTTATAATAAGTCCTAATCTGTTGCATATGCCAACACCCTTTCTCAACAGTAAGGACTTATTCAATCAAACCCAACTTTTTTATTAGTCTCTGATGTTTATCAGCATTCAACGCCTTCGTGGGTAAAAATTTAAAAAATACAGGCCACATATAGAAGAGTGTGATATCTCGTCAGACAATATAATAAATAATGGGGGCACCACAGGGAAATCACAATGGGGATCCTCCAAAACCTATGAACATGAGAAGTCATAAACCAGGGTTCGAAGCCACTGTTTAGTAGCGACACGCGTCGGTTCTCCAATAGCCCGACCATTTGCATGTGTGCCTGGATGCCTTCGCTTCTCCTATAGTGGTGACGGTTCCCTATGGGTATTTATCCCTGTATAGATCTGATTTATATGTCTGTCGGCTATATTCTGACCAATAGACACCTAACACAGCTTTGGGCTGGGTTTTGCAGGTCATTGACACCAATACAGCAGGTGTCATGTCGGTCTGGTGAGCTATATGGCTGTATCATTATTTATTGGTTGATCCAACTTTTCCCTTAGGGGTCATGTATATTGCATGTATTTTTCAGGCTAGCTCCAGTCTCGACATCCAGATATATATTAGAGGTTGGTTCTATGGTATGCTGTCTATATTAGGATATTAGGACATATAGTTTTGTATTGTGCACACATGTATTAGGGTGGGGCTATAAGCTTTATTACAGGCTTCCATGTTTTGTTATGTCACATCTGTGACTTTTAAATGTTTTTATACTGTTTTGGTGTTTTTTGTATTCAATAAAACTGCTTGATTATTTTGAGTTTTTGTTGGGTGATCCCCTTTTTTTGCCTATGTCTTTTCTTTATGGTTTATGATATCTCGTCAGACGCCTCATGTATCTGTGCGCTACAAATTGTAACATTTCAGGCCTCCAGTCCACTGTTTCTGTTGTCTGTTACCCTAGTGTAATATACTATTTTGGGGTAAAAAAAAAAAAAAATACAGGCCACATATTGAAGAGTGTGGTATCTCAGATGCCTCATCTATATCTGGTCTGCAAATTGTAGCATTTCAGGCCTCCATTCCACTGTTTCTGCTGTCTGTTACCCTAGTTTAATACTCTATTTTGGGTTAAAAAAAAAAAATACAGGTAACATATTGAAGAGTGTGGTATCTTCGTCAGAGGCCTCATCTATCTGTGGGCTACAAATTGTAGCATTTCAAGCCTCCATTCCACTGTTTTTGCTGTCTGCTACCTAGTTCAATACATTATTTTGGGTTAAAAATGTAATAAATAGAAGCCACATATTGAAGAATGTGATATATCCGTCAGACTTCTCTTCTATATGTGTGCTACAAATTGTAGCATTTCAGGCCTCCATTCCACTGTTTCTACTGTCTGTTACCCTAGTTTAATACATTATTTTGGGTTAAAAAATATCAGGCCACATATTGAAGAGTGTGGTATCTCCGTCAGATGCCTCATATATCTTTGGGCTACAAATTGTAGCATTTCAGGCCTCCATTCCACTTTCTGCCATCTGTTACCCTTGTTTAAATCACTATTTTGGGTTTAAAAATAAAAAAATACAGGCCACATATTGAAGAGTGTTGTATCTCCGTCAGACGCCTCATCTATCTTTGGGCTACAAATTGTAACATTTAAGGCCTCCATTCCACTGTTTTTGCTGTCTGGTACCCTACTTCAATACACTATTTTTGGGTAAAAATTTAAAAAATACAGCCAACATATTGAAGAGTTTGATATCTCCATCAGACGCCTTATGTATCTGTGTGCTACAAATTGTAGAATTTCAGGCCTCCATTCAACTGTTTCTGCTGTCTCTTACCCTAGTTTAATACACTATTTTTGGTAAAAAATAAAACAATACAGGCCGCATATTGAACAGTGTGGTATCCCACAGGCTACAGTACTAAATTCACACATTTCAGTCTGATTGCGCTCAAAATGTTGCCTTTTAGGCTCATGGAGAAGGAAGTTTTCCACAAACTGATGGCGGCGGGCAGGTTTGGACTGGCCCACCAGAGAACCGGAGAATCCTCTGGTGGGCCCTGGCTTCTTCTTCAGGAGAGTTCATAGTGCAAACCTTGCAGTTGCTATGGGGTTCTTGAGTGGGAGAGAAAGGTGGGCCCTAAAAATCAAATCCTCCAGTGGGCCCAATGTTCTTCAGTCTGACACTGGCGGCGGGCGTCCCAAGGTACTCTGTCCCTATCCACCACTATTTCTCCCAGGGTGTCCCACAACATTACCCGTGCCCTCAACAATGCAGTTACTGGGAAAGTCCACCTAACCACAGACACGTGGACAAGCACTTCTGGGCAGGGACGGTTACATCTCGCTGACGACACACTGGATTAATATAGTGGAAGCCAGGACCCAGTCAGACCTTGGTATGGAACATGTCCTCCTGACGCTGAGGATTGTGGGCCCTAGGTCAATCAGGGTTGCCTCCACAGTCTACAGCTCCTGCATGTCATCCTCCTCCTCCTTCCCTTCAGTCTGCATCTCCGAAATGAACACTTTGGTCACAAGCTGGAAGCACTGCAGCACTGCCTTAGCCAAGCGGCAACAGGCTAGGCTAAAACTAATATGTTTATGTTACAAACCGCACAATGATGAATTGTTGTATACAGCTCTGAAAGAGCAGGCAGATCTGTGGCTGACACTGCTGAAACTTCAGCCAATCATGGTCGTGTGTGACAATGGCCGGAACCTGGTGTCGGCTCTGAGGCGAGTCGAGCTCACACATGTACCATGCCTGGCCCATGTGCTTAACCTCATTGTTCAGAGGTTTCTCAAAACATACCGGAGCTGCCGGTTCTGCTTGTCAATGTACGCCACCTGTGTGCCCATTTTAGAAAGTCAGCTACAGCTTCAGCCACCCTTGCCGTGCTTCAGCAGCGTTTGCAGCTTCCAACTAACCAACTGGTGTGTGATGTCCCCACGTGTTGGAACTCTACACTGCATATGTTGGAAAGGATTTGTGAGCAAAAGAGGGCATTTATTGACTACCAACATCAACAAGGCAGTCGATATTCAGTTCAGACTCCGCACATAAGACTTCAGGAGTGGACATGGATGTCAGAAATAT
This sequence comes from Oophaga sylvatica, assembly GCA_033576555.1. Taxonomy (NCBI): domain Eukaryota; kingdom Metazoa; phylum Chordata; class Amphibia; order Anura; family Dendrobatidae; genus Oophaga; species Oophaga sylvatica. Next base: position 359,652,953 of record JARQOD010000001.1, on the reverse strand, counting down.
GTATCATTCTAAAAACTTTGAGGAGTCCACCAAGATGATGAGAGGCAATGACACCATAATTAGAATCACCATCCCGCTACTCTTTGTAAGGATCTGAACTGTGTACCTGTTGTGAATGTGCTAGAGATGGTTTCTGGGCAGAGGCTCCCTCTGGTGGTTACAGACAGTACTGAACCTTCCAGCGAGGAATGGCAATCTGGGATCACTGACTGGACTGATAAAAGGGAGGTTCCCTCCCATGATGGTTGCCGGTGATCAATTGTTCTTGTCTCAATTGTGGTTCCTGGTTCATTTGGAAGCTTGCTGGAGTCTTGCCTGCGTCTGCTGCTTTCAGATAAAATATTTTTGCTTTTCTTTTTGTGCTTGCTTTTTGCATAGTTTTCTGCACTTTTGGAGTTCAGCCGGGTCCCCTCCTGGGGCCTGTGCTCCTCTCAGTTTATCTGTAGCCACTGTTATTTGTTCATTTGCTTTTTCCTGTTTTTTCAGTGGCTGCGGCTTGGTTTTGTTACACCAGAGATCTGATTTAGGTGGATGAGATCGTGTGATCTCAGGTTTTTTGGCAATCAGAAGTGTTGGTATTTTTTAGGGTTTTTTTTGGATTGCAGTCAGAATTCTTTCCTGTACTTTTCTGTCTAGACAGACTGGGCCCCAAAGTTTGCTCATTCTATTTTCTGTCTGTGTCCGTGCTTTCTTCTTGTCTAACCTCCATTACATGTTTGGGGGCTTCTTATTTTCTTTGGGGATCTGCTCCGGGGCAGATAGCTTTCATCTTTCAGCCTTTAGGTGTAGTTATCTCTCAGGCTGTGACGAGGCGTCTAGGATCAATGTAAGAACGCTCCACGGCTACCTCTAGTTGTGTGGTAAGTTCAGGTTACTGCAATCCAATAGCTTCCAGCCTCTCTGGTGTATTACCATTTTTGCTATTTCTCCTCAGTTACCGAAACATAACAGTATCACCGGACAAAACTAAAATTATATGGTACTCACAGAAGGGAAAAATAGTGTGGAAAGAGAAAAGTTGTCAGAGATTTTTTTTTTTTTTTTCTGTTTGTTGCATTTTTTTCCCCTCTTTCTCTCTGGGTGCTGAGGAGGATTTTTTTTTTCTCTCAATGGATTTTACACAGTTGTCTGGCCGTGTGAAGCAGCTTGCCACTGAGGTTCAGAGTATTGCTACCTATCTTGCTAGGTTGCCGTTTGTGGAACCTAGGATCCACATGCCAGATTTGTTAATGGGGGATCGGGCTACATTTCTGAATTTCAAAAATAACTGTAAGTTGTTTTTTGCCTTAAAGCCTAAGTCCTCAGGGAACGGAGCACAGCAGGTTCAAATTGTCATCGCTCTCCTGCGCGGCGACCCTCAGGATTGGGCTTTTTCCCTGACACCTGGGGATCCTGTTTTGAATGATGTTGATGTATTTTTTCAGGATCTGGGGTTGTTGTACGATGAACCTAATGTCACTGATCAAGCTGAAAAAACCTTGTTGGCATTAAGTCAGGGCTGTGAAGCCGCTGAACCGTACTGTCAGAAATTTCGAAAGTGGGCAGTCCTGACCAAATGGAATGATGATGCTTTGGCAGCCCTTTGTCGGAAGGGTCTGTCAGAGAATGTAAAGGACGTTATGGTGGGATTCCCTGTTTCCTCTGGTCTCAATGATTCTGTCTTTGGCTATTCAAATTGACAGATGTTTGCGTGAGCGCAGAGGTATGCGTGAGATGGTGTTGCCTTGTGGCCAGCTCCTGAGCCCATGCAGTGTGATGGAGTGACTTCTGGGGCACAGCGTCATGAGTTTCGAAAGCGCAATGGGTTATGTTTCTACTGTGGTGATGCCTCTCATGCTATTTCCGTCTGCCCTAAACGGGGAAGACGTTTTGTGCGCTCAGTTGTCTTGGGTAGTGTTCAGACTAAATTTCTGTTGACTGTTACCCTGATTTGTTCCATGTCCACATTTTCGGCTCAGGCTTTTGTTGATTCAAGAGCAGCTATTAACCTGATGGATTTTGACTTTGCCAAACATTGTGGCATTCCCATGATACCCCTGCAGAAGTCTATTCCCCTACTGGACATTGATTCTACCCTTTGGCGGAGAATAAACCCCAGTTTTCTACTCAGGTGATAATGAGGGTTGAACCAGATCATCAGGAGAGTTGCAAATTTCTGGTGTTGCATAATCTGCATGACATTATTGTACTAGGTTTCCTTGATTACAGGCTCATAATCCTGTTTTGGATTGGAAATCTGTGTCTGTGACCAGTTGGGGCTGCCAATGTGTTAATACTGACACTCCTGTTTTTTCTGCCTCTCCCCAGTCTCAGGATGTCCCTGACTTTTTGACTGATTTTTCTGATGTGTTTAGTAAAAATAAATCTGCATCCTTGCCCCCTCACAGGAGCTATGATTGCGCTATTGAGTTAGTGCCTGGTGGTAAATTTCCTAAAGGTCGCCTTTTTAATTTATCTGTACCTGAACACGATGCTATGCGATCTTATATCAAGGAGTCATTGGAGAAGGGTCATATCAGACCATCCTCTTCACCCTTGGGCGCCGGTATTTTCTTTGTGGGGCCAAAAATGATGGTTCATTGAGGCCGTGTATCGATTATCGCCTCCTGAATAAGATCACTGTTAAATATCAATATCCGTTACCCTTGATTTCTGACCTGTTTTCCAGAGTGAAAAGTGCTAGTTGGTTTACCAAGCTTGACCTGAGGGGGGTGTATAACCTTATTTGCATTAAGCACGGGGATGAATGGAAGACGGCGTTTAATACCCCAGAGGGGCATTTTGAGTACCTAGTGATGCCCTTTGGGCTCACTAATGCTCCTTCCGTCTTCCAATCCTTCATGAATGATATTTTCAGGGATTTTGTGGATAAATTTCTGATTGTTTATTTGGATGATATCTTGATTTTTTCCAATGACTGGGACTCTCATGTGAAACATGTTCGGACTGTGCTCCTGATTTTGAGAGAGAATGCACTGTATGTGAAGGGATCAAAGTGTCTTTTTGGTGTACAGAAGATCTCATTTCTGGGATTCATTTTGTCTCCGTCTGTTATTGAAATGGACCCGGTCAATGTTCAGGCCATCTGTGATTGGGTTCAACCTACTTCATTGAAGGCTCTTCAGAGATTTTTGGGTTTTGCCAATTTTTATCGTAAATTTATTGGTAATTTCTCTGGTATTGTTAAACCATTGACTGATTTGACCAAAAAGGGTTCCGATGTGGTAAATTGGCCTCTTGATGCAGTTTCTGCGTTTCAGGAACTTAAGCAGAGATTCATTTCTGCTCCTGTTCTACGGCAGCCTGATGTTTCTCTGCCATTTCAGGTGGAGGTTGATGCCTCTGAGATTGGGGCAGGTGCCGTTTTGTCCCAAAGGGATCCGGAGACCTCTAAGAGTAACCCTTGTGCCTTTTTCTCTCAAAAATTTTCTCCAACTGAACATAATTATGACGTGGATGATAGGAAGTTATTGGCCATGAAGTGGGCCTTTGAAGAGTGGAGACATTGGCTGGAAGGAGCCAAACATCAGGTGGTGGTCCTCACGGACCATAAGAACCTGGTTTATCTCGAATCAGCCAAGCGACTTAATCCTAGACAGGCCAGGCGGGCCTTGTTTTTCACACATTTTAATTTTGTGGTTTCTTTTCTTCCGGGCACTAAGAATGTCAAGGCGGATGCCCTCTCGAGGAGTTTCTTTGCGGATTCTCCTGAGTTATCTGATCCTGCTGTTATTTTGAAGGAGGGTGTGTTTTTTTCTGCCATTTCGCCCAATTTGAGACTGGCTCTGGAGGGGTGTCAGGAGGATAAACCTGAGTGCTGCCCTGTTGGGAAGTTGTTTGTTCCAGACCAGTGGAAAAAGAGTGTGATGTCTGAGATTCATTGTTCCGCGTTGGCTGGTCATCCCGGGATTTTTGGTACCAGAGACTTGGTGAGTCACTCCTTTTGGTGGCCTACTTTGTCTCGTGACGTCAGGGACTTTGTGCAGTCCTGTGGGACTTGCTCTCGTTCCAAGCCTTGCTCTCGTTCTAGTGGTTTGTTAATGCCATTACCTGTACCAAGAGGCCATGGACCCATATCTCTATGGATTTTATTTCCGACCTCCCTGTCTCTCAGAGAATTACCGTTATCTGGGTAATCTGTGATAGGTTTTCCAAGATGATACATCTTGTGCCATTACCTAAGTTACCTTCCTCCTCCGAGCTGGTGCCTTTGTTCCTTCAGCACGTGGTTCGGTTACATGGCATTCCGGAGAACATTGTGTCTGACAGAGGAGTCCAGTTTGTTTCCAGATTTTGGAGGACATTTTGTTCTAAACTTGGTGTTCAATTATCTTTCTCCTCTGCATTTCATCCTCAGACCAATGGACAAACCGAGAGAACAAGCCAGACCTTGGAGACTTATTTGACATGTTTTGTGTCTGCTGATCAAGATGACTGGGTCTCTTTTTTGCCTTTGGCTGAGTTTGCTCTTAATAATAGGGCTAGCTCTGCCATCTTGATGTCTCCATTTTTCTGCAATTCTGGGTTTCACCCTCAATTTTCTTCGGGACAGGCGGAGGCTTCTGTCTGTCCGGGTGTTGACTCTGTTGTGGAGCGAATGCAGCAGATTTGGGACCAGGTAGTGGAGAGGTTGTCTCTCTCTCAAGAGAAGGCCCAGCGGTTTGCCAACCGGCATAGGACTGATGGTCCTCGGTTTAAAGTGGGGGACTTGGTTTGGTTGTCCTCAAGAAATATCCCTATGAGGGTTGCATCTCCAAAGTTTAAGCCTAGGTTCATTGGACCTTATAAGATCATGGAGATTCTTAATCCGGTTTCCTTCCGTTTGCTTCTTCCAGGGACATTTAAGATCCATAACGTGTTCCACAAGTCCTTATTGAAGAGGTTTGTCGAGCCAGTGGTTCATATGGCTGCGCCTCCTGACCCTGTTTTGGTTGAGGGCAATCTGGAGTATGTGGTTGAGAAAATATTGGATTCTCGTTTTTCTAGACGGAAACTCCAGCATTTGGTTAAGTGGAGAGGTTATGGTCAGGAGGACAATTCTTGGGTGTTTGCTTCGAACATCCATGCTAGGAGACTGATCCGTGCCTATCACTGAGCTCATCCTGATCGGCCTGGTTGCACAAGTGAGGGTTCTGTGACCCCGCCTCAAGGGGGGGTACTGTTGTGAATGTGCTAGATATGGTTTCTGAGCAGAGGCTCCCTCTGGTGGTTACAGACAGTACTGAACCTTCCAGCGAGGAATGGCAATCTGGGATTACTGACTGGACTGATATAAGGGAGGTTCCCTCCCATGATGGTTGCCGGTGATCAATTGTTCTTGTTTCAATTGTGGTTCCTGGTTCATTTGGAAGTTTGCCAGAGTCTTGCCTGCGTCTGCTGCTTTCAGATAAGATATTTTTGCTTTTCTTTTCGTGCTTGCTTTTTGCATAGTTTTCTGCACTTTTGGAGTTCAGCCGGGTCCTGTGCTCCTCTCAGTTTATCTGTGGCCACTGTTATTTGTTTATTTGCTTTTTCCTGTTTTTTCAGTGGCTGCGGCTTGGTTTTGTTACACCAGAGATCTGATTTAGGTGGATGAGATCGTGTGATCTCAGTTCTTTTGGCAATCAGAAGTGTTGGTATTTTTTAGGTTTTTTTTGGATTGCAGTCAGAATTCTTTCCTGTACTTTTCTGTCTAGACAGATTGGGCCCCAACGTTTGCTCATTCTATTTTCTGTCTGTGTGCGTGCTATCTTCTTGTCTAACCGCCATTACATGTTTGGGGGCTTCCTATTTTCTTTGGGGATCTGCTCCGGGGCAGATAGCTTTTATCTTTCTGCCTTTAGGTGTAGTTATCTCTCAGGCTGTGATGAGGCGTCTAGGATCAACATAGGAACTTTCCACGGCTACCTCTAGTTGTGTGGTTAGTTCAGGTTACTGCAAACCAATAGGTTCCAGCCTCTCTGGTGTATTACCGTTTTTGCTATTTCTCCTCAGTTACCGAAACATAACATGTACCTGTTTTGCCTGATCTGCCCTTAGTTTTTCCGGACCTTGCCCTCATCTAAGATGGAGTTGGTGGCTTCTTGGGGGCCATCTTGTTTCCTGTCTGATATGCCTTGTTTCCTGTCTGCTGCATATATGAAGGGACTCTGCACACTATACCTTGCTTGTGTATCTCGTATTTCACCTGCTGCCAAGCTGGAAGGACTTGCATCTCGCCTGTTCCTTCTGATCTTCGGGTTACCCCGTCTGTTATCCGTCTGCTTTGCATCTAAAAGACTCTACTTTCCCATATCTGCACTACACCCACCTCCGCTGCAGCCTGCTCTCTGCTTGGAGCCAAGTATGGGCCCTGGACCTCTGTATCCTGCAATCCCAGGCTTGAACTTTCATCTTTGGTCTGTACTAACAACACCCTTGTATTACTGAGCCTGCATACTCTGCTGCTTGATTCTTTGAGCCTCTGTTTACGTTTCCCCTGTTAACTGAAGCCTGTCTGCCTACAATATACTTTATTAAGTCTTGACATACCGTGTTGTTATCTTCATTCTGACCCACATCACCGGTCTCCATAGAACATCAGAATAATCTTATGACATCTGTTTTCTGAAAAGCTCTCTGCTCACAATGAAAGAGGATGCATTGCAGGCGGAGCACGATGAGATGAAGAAAGGATCCATACAGGGTGATTACACACAGCCCAGCTTCATGTCATCCCAATGTGAAATGGTTGACAATGAGGAAAAGGAGGAGGAGGAAGAACAGGAGCTACTTTCCTGCACTATAATCGGTACTACAAGCACAACTGTCATACCGTCTGTTCAGCGTGGTTGGCATGAGGACAGGGAGGAGGAGGAGGACAGCATGGTCTGTCGTCCTGTGGTGAGGACACAGAAGTCTTGCCTGTTAGCAGTCTGGCATGCATGGCAGACTTTATGCTGCGCTGCCTTTCCCGTGACCCTAGAATTCTCAAAATTTGCGCTTACACTCATTACTGGTTGGTGACACTTCTAGACCCACGCTATAAGGAGAACTTTCAATCTCTTCTTCCAGAGACAGATAGGTGTCCTAAAATGTTTCAGTACCAGAGGGCTATTGTTCTGGAATTATTTAAAAAATTCCCATCTGAAAACGCTGGCGGCAGAGGTCACAGTTTATTGGACAACCAAGGAGAAGAGGGGAGAGAGACAACTCCAATCCAGCAGAGGCAGGGTAAAGCACCCGTCACCCTAAGTGAGATTGCTAGCGAGATCGCTGCTGAGTCACAAGCCCCTGCTGTGAGATCGCTGGTCGTGTCGGAATGGCCTGGACCTTTTTTTGAACGTTGAGGTCCCGCTTGGTAGCATGCATCGGTGTGTTTGACACCTTACCAACGACCTTGTTGGTGACTCAGAACCGAGACACATAGGCGACACATCATTACACAGGTCGCTACGGGTCACCGTATCGTTGCTGCGTCGTTGGGAAGATCTGACTGTTTGGCATCTCACCAGAGACCACATAGCGACGCAGCAACGATCCCTGCCAGGTCGTATCATTGTTCGCTGTAGCCTTGCTGAGTGTGACGGTACCCTAACACTGGCAAAGTTCTGGGACAGTTTTCTCAGACCCTCCCATCGCCCTGGCCCAGAGTGGCGGGGTACTGTCACAAGGAGTGGAAAGTTTGGGAAGATGATGAGGGAGTATCTTGCCGACCATACCAACGTCCTCTGTGATTCTTCTGTGCCTTGGATATCCAAGCTGGACACGTGGCATAAACTGTCTCTTTACGTCTTGGAGGTCCTTGCCTGCCCTGCCGCTAGCATTTTGGCAGAGCGGGTTTTTAGCGCAGCTTGTGAAATTATGACTGATAAGTGCATCCGCCTGTCAACTAAAAATGCTGACAGGCTGACTCTTATAAAAATGAACAAGGGCTGGATTGAGGCAGACTCTACACCACCGAATGATAACAGTGAATCATAACCTCCAATACAGTGTCTTGTTTTGGGAGGTGTATTACCATGACCTCTTCACACCCACACATGGGTATACGCTTCCTGAGTTTGGCTATTTGGTGTGTTATCCTCCTCCTTCTCCTCATCCTCAATCTCCACTAGATCAACAGGGTGACCGTGGTCCGTGATGCAACAGCCAACTTATTGTGTAAAAGGGTGTTTTTGATGCCATTTAAAAAAATGTTTGCACAGTATGTTGATGTGTACCCCCAGGGGAAAATGTTTGTCAGCCCATACACTTTGTGTATGGGCATTCCAAGTATAGGAGACCTGCTTTTTTAAACTGGGAAGACATTTTCCAAAGGCCATCCTCCACGTCTCTTCAGACACCAACACTAGAACACGAGGGTGAACGTGTTCCGTGATGCAACAGCCAAGTAATATTTTTGAAGGGTGTTTATGATGCCCGTAACAAAAATGTTGAGACAGTATGGTGATGTGTACCCCCCAGGGGGAATTGTTTGTCAGACCATACACTTACTGTATAGGAGACCGACTCCTTTGTAATGGAAACAGATTTTTTGGAGGATTTCCTCCACGTCTCTTCCAAGTGGTATTCAGTTACATCCAAATTTGGGGCAGGCCTTGCATTCACAGCATGGGCAAACAGTATGGGAGACCCACTTCCTAATAATGTGAACTTTGTTGGTTGTTCATCTTCGACAATGCAATTCTCCACTGCCAGGTCTTCAGCCTCAACACTGCAATGCTACAATGCAGGGTCTTCATCCTCAACATTGCAATTCTCCACTGCCAGTTCTTCAGGCTCAACACTGAAATGCTCCACTGCTGGGTGTTCTTCCTCAACACTGCAATGCTACAATGCAGGTTCTTTGGGCTCAACACTGAAATGCTCCACTGCCGGGTGTTCTTAGTGAACACTGCAATGCTACAATAAATGTTCTTCAGCCTCAATACTGCAATTGTTCACTGCTGGGTCTTTAGCCTCAACACTGCAATTGTCCACTGCAATTGTCCATTTCATGTTCTTCAGGCTCACCACTGCAATTTACCATTGCAGGTTCTTCAGCCTCAACACTGAAATTCTCCACTGCTGGTCCTTCAGCCTCAATACTGAAATTTTCCACTGCTGATCCTTCAGCCTCAACACTGCAATTCTCCCCTGCAGTTTCTTCAGCCTCAACACTGACATTCTCCATTGCCGAGTCTTCATCCTCAACGCTGACATTCTCCAATGCAGGTTCTTCAGGTTCAACAATTCATTGCATAGCCAAACAACATGGGAGTACCAAATTTCTAGGAACAATGCTTTCAGGTGGCCATCCAGTACGTTGGTCCAAAGGGTTATTGGGGTGCGGGTAACGTTGGGGCAGGGCAGGCCTTGCATTCAATGCCTAGGCAAACAGTATCACTGTACCAAATAAAGCTTAATGGAAATGTTGGTTTCAAGTTGCCATCCAGTACGTTGCTTCAAAGGGTTATTGGGGTGCGTGTAACAATGGGGTAGGGCAGGCCTTGCATTCAATGCCTAGGCAAACAGTATGGCAGTACCAAATAAAGCTTAATGGGAACTTTGGTTTCATGTGGCCATCCAGTACGTTGCTTCAAAGTGTTATTGGGGTGCGTGTAACGTTGGGGCAGGGCAGTCCTTGCATTCAAAGCATAGGGGCAAACTGTATGGCAATACCAAATAAAACTTAATGGGAACTTTGGTTTAATGTGGCCATCAAGTACATGGGTTCAAAGGCTTATCTGGGTGCGTGTAACTTTGGGACAGGGCAGTCCTTGAATTCAATGCAGAGGCAAACAGTATGGCAGTACCAAATAAAGTAGAAAAAAGTCCAGCTCACCATAGTAGACATCCTTAGATGTTCAGAGCACGGGAATGCTGTGTCAAGGTGTGGAGCAATCAAAACATGAAAAATCCAGCTCAATGAACTAGTAAAAAAACTTCTTCTTTATTCACTAAAAAGTGCTCCGCAGAGGACAAAACAACATCAGTGTAGACAGTTACATGATATGCGACATCAACATGTTTCAGATGACTTAGCACCCTTAATCATGATTAAAGGTGCTTAGTCACTAGAAACGCATCGATGTCTTATATCATGTATCTGTCTACGCTGATGTTGTTTAATTCTCTGCCGAGCACTTTTTGGTGAATAAAGAAGAAGTTTTTTCACTAGTTCGTTGAGCTGGATTTCTCCTGTTGTGAGTACCAAATGAAGCTTAATGGGAACTTTGGTTTAATGTGGCCATCCAGTACGTGGGTTGAAAGGCTTATTGGGGTGCGTGTAACTTTGGGACAGGGCAGGCCTTGCATTCAATGCCTAGGCAAACAGTATCACTGTACCAAATAAAGCTTAATGGAAATGTTGGTTTCATGTTGCCATCCAGTATGTTGCTTCAAAGGGTTATTTGGGTGCGTGTAACGATGGGGCAGGGCAGGCCTTGCATTCAATGCCTAGGCAAACAGTATGGCAGTACCAAATAAAGCTTAATTGGAACTTTGGTTTCATGTGGCCATCCAGTATGTTGCTTCAACGGGTTATTGGGGTGCGTGTAACGTTGGGGCAGGACAGGCCTTGCATTCAATGCATTGGCAAACTGTATGGCAGTACCAAATAAAGCTGAATGGGAACTTTGGTTTAATATGGCCATCCAGTACATGGGTTCAAAGGCTTATCTGGGTGCGTATAACTTTGGGACAGGCAGGCCTTGCATTCAATACATAGGCAAAAAGTATGGGAGTACCAAATGAATACTTGGAACTGTGGTTGCATGTGGTCATCCATGTCATCTGTTCAAAGGTTTGTTGGGGTGCGTCCAAATTTTGGGCAGCCCTGCCACTCACTGCATATGCAATAACAGTATAAGGGACCCACCGTTTAATAATGGGAACAACAAAGCATAGCCGGCTGATAGCTCTCTAAGAAAAGTGAGGGCCCACTGCTGACATAATAAAAATAGACTTTGTGACTTTCAGAGTCCCTTCTTCATAAATGAAACAGGATGTGTCTGATGATGTGTCACACACCACACGGCCGAATAAGGTTGTAAAATGTTAAAATGACATTTCACAGTGAATGCATTTGTCTTGGTTGAAAGCAATGGTAAAGTTGAAAAATGCATCAAAAACGCTACGTGTGAACATAGCCCAAGTGGTGGAGGAACATTTTTGTTTTTGGTTGTTTATTTTGCCTTACATACAAGTCATTACCCTGGAAAGGGTGTTCCTTAATATATTTCCCCGGAAAATCCATTTTGGTATCGTTTTTGTATGTTTTATTGTGCTCCTGTAAAAGTGTTGTAAGACTCTGACAACATTGTTCACAGCTGTGACTTGGGTGTCAGGAATGCTTCCAGGGGTATTCGCCATGATGTTCCATGTCATTTGAGCATGTCAGACGTGTTTAGACCCTAAAAGGATGGGTACCGGCAAAAATGCTCTGTTTTCCCATAGACTTACATTGGGCCCGTTGCTCAAGTCGAGCACCCAAGCATTCCAATTTGCTCGACCTGAGCAACGAGCACCCGATCATTTTAGTGCTCGCTCATCACTAGACCTGACTTTAGAATAGTTTGTAGCATCTACTGTGTTATAGAGGCCTGATCCAGAGGCCACAAAAATTCTTCTGTTCCTAGTGTCATTCTCTAGGGGTCCTGTGTTTCAAATTGTTTGTTGCATAGCTTCTTTGTCATACAGGCCTCATCCACATCCATTGTTTTTTCTGTGAATAACATGATAATACAGCATGTCCTCTTTCAACCTGGAATTTACTGTCGCAGAGGTGGTGCAGAGTTTAACCCCTTACTGCCATCGGACGTACTATCCCGTCCATGGTACCTGGGCCCGTATGACCATGGACGGGATAGTACGTCTCGTGCGATCGGACGCGCTCCCAGGGGGAGCGCAGCCGATCGCGCCCGGGTGTCAGCTGATTATCACAGCTGACACCCATGACTGTGTGTCAGGAGCGGTCACGGACCGCTCCCGGCACATTAACCCCTTGCACACCGCGATCAAACATGATCGCGGTGTACTGGGGGCACAGGGGAGGATCGCGCAGGGTGGGGGCTCCCTGCGCGCCCCCCTGAGACCCTCAGAGCAGCGCGATGTGATCGCGCTGTTCTGAGGGCTTCCTCCCTCCCAGGACCCGGATCCAAGATGGCGCCGGGGTCCTGGAGGGAGGCGGCTACCTCAGTGCCTGCCGAGAGCAGGCACTCAGAAGCCTGCTGCACTGCCTGAGCGATCGCTGGTGTGACAGTGTGCTGTGCACACTGTCACACCAGCGATCTGACAAAATACAGTGATGTCCCAACCTGGGACAAAGTAAAAAAGTTAAAAAAATAAAAATAAACATGTTTTAAAAAAAAATCCAAAATAAATAAAAAAAATATATATATATTCCCCAATAAATTCACTTCTTCCTGTAAATAAAAAAAACAAAGCAATAAAAGTACACATATTTGGTATCGCCGCGTCCGTAACGACCCCCCCTATAAAATTGTCCCACTAGTTAACCCCTTTAGTGAACCCTTTAAAAAAAAAAACGAAGCAAAAAATCAATGCTTTATCATCATACCGCCGAACAAAAAGTGGAATAACACGCGATCAAAAAGACCGATATAAAAAAACATGGTACTGCTGAAAACGTCATCTTGTTCCGCAAAAAACGAGCTGTCATACAGCATCATCAGCGAAAAAATAAAAAAGTTATAGCTCGCAGAATAAAGCGATGCAAAAATAATTATTTTTTATATAAAATTGTTTTTATTCTATAAAAGCGCCAAAACATGAAAAAATGATATAAATGAGGTATCGCCATAATCGTACTGACCCGAAGAATAAAACTGCTTTATCAATTTTACCACACGCGGAACGGTATAAACGCCTCCCCCAAAAGAAATTCATGAATTGCTGATTTTTGTTCATTCTAACCTCCCAAAAATCGAAATAAAAAGCGATCAAAAAATGTCACGTGCTCAAAAATGGTACCAATAAAAACGACAACTCGTCCCGCAAAAAATAAGACCTCACATGACTCTGTGGGCCAAAATATGCAAAAATTATAGCTCTCAAAATGTGATGATGCAAAAACTATTTTTGCAATAAAAAGCGTCTTTTAGCGTGACAGCTGCCAATCATAAAAACCCGCTATAAATAGTAAATCAAACCCCCCTTTATCAACCCCCTTAGTAAGGGAAAAATAATAAAATTAAAAATAAGTATTTATTTTCCATTTTCCCATTAGGGTTAGGGTTAGGGTTGCGGCTAAAGTTAGGGTTAGGGTTGGCGCTAAAGTTAGGATTAGGGTTAGGGTTGGGATTAGGGGTGTGTTAGGGTTAGGTTTGTGGTTAGGGTTGGGACTAGGGTTAGGGGTGTGTTGGGGTTAGGGTTGGAGTTAGAATTGGGGGGTTTCCGCTGTTTAGGCACATCAGGGGCTCTCCAAATGTGACATGGCGTCTGATCTCAATTCCAGCCAATTCTGCGTTGAAAAAGTCAAACGGTGCTCCTTCACTTCTCAGCTCTGCCATGCGTCCAAACAGTAGTTTATCCCCACATATGGGGTATCAGCGTACTCTGGACCCCAAGAGTTATTGTGCAATTTGTCCTATTTCTTCTGCTACCCTTGGGAAAATAAAAAACTGGGGGCGAAAATATCATTTTTGTACAAAAAAAAATATTTTTTTGTTTTTACGGCTGTACATTATAAACTTCTGTGAAGCACTTGGGGCTTCATAGCGCTCACCACACATCTAGATAAGTTCCTTGTGGGGTCTATTTTCCAAAATGGGGTCACTTGTTGGGGATTTCCACTGTTTAGGCGCATCAGGGGCTCTCCAAATGCGACATGACGCCCCCAGACCATTCCATCAAAGTCTGCAATCCAAAACGTCACTACTTCCCTTCCGAGCCCCAACGTGTACCCATACAGTAGTTTTCTCCCACATATTGGATATCGGCGTACTCAGGACAAATTGGACAACAACTTTTGGGGTCCAATTTCTCCTGTTACCCTTGTAAAAATAAAATATTGGGGCAAAAAAATCATTTTTGCAAAAAAAAAAAAGGATTTTTTATTTTTACGGCTGTGCGTTATAAACTTCTGTGAAGCACTTCGGGGTTCAAAGTGCTCACCACACATCTAGACAAGTTCCTTGTGGGGTCTATTTTCCAAAATGGGGTCACTTGTGGGGGTTTCCACTGTTTAGGCGCATCAGGGGCTCTCCAAATGCGACATGACGCCCCCAGACCATTCCATCAAAGTCTGCAATCCAAAACGTCACTACTTCCCTTCCGAGCCCTGACGTGCGCCCATACAGTAGTTTTCTCCCACATATTGGGTATCAGCGTACTCAGGACAAATTGGACAACAACTTTTGGGGTCCAATTTCTCCTGTTACCCTTGTGAAAATAAAATATTGGGGGCGAAAAAATCATTTTTGTAAAAAAAAAAGGATTTTTTATTTTTACGGCTGTACGTTATAAACTTCTGTGAAGCACTTCGGGGTTCAAAGTGCTCACCACACATCTAGATAAGTTCCTTGTGGGGTCTATTTGCCAAAATGGGGTCACTTGTGGGGGGTTTCCACTGTATAGGTGCATCAGGGGCTCTCCAAATGCGACATGACGTCCCCAGACCATTCCATCAAAGTCTGCAATCCAAAACGTCACTACTTCCCTTCCGAGCCCTGACGTGCGCCCATACAGTAGTTTTCTCCCACATATTGTGTATCAGCGTACTCAGGACAAATTGGACAACAACTTTTGGGTTCCAATTTCTTCTGTTACCCTTGTGAAAATAAAATATTGGGGGCGAAAAAATCATTTTTGTAAAAAAAAAAGATTTTTTATTTTACGGCTGTACGTTATAAACTTTAGTGAAACACCTGGGGGTTAAAAGTTCTCACCACACATCTAGATAAGTTCCTTGAGGGGTCTAGTTTCCAAAATGGTGTCATTTATGGGGGTTTCCACTGTTTAGGCAGATCAGGAGCTCTCCAAACACGACATGGCGTCCAGCCAATTCTGCGTTGAAAAAGTCAGACTGCGCTCCTTCCCTTCCAAACTCTGCCATGCACCCAAACAGTGGTTTACCCCCACATATGGGGTATCAGCACACTCAGGACAAATTACACAATAACTTTTGGAGTCTTGTTACCCTTGGAAAAATAAAAATTGGGGTGAAAAGATCATTTTTGTGGAAAAAATATGATTTTTAAATTTTACGGCTCTACGTTATAAACTTGTGTGAAGCACTTGGGGGTTCAAATTGCTCACCAAAGATCTAGAAAAGTTCCTTAGGGGGTCTAGTTTCCAAAATGGGGTCATTTGTGGGGGGTTTCCACTGTTTAGGCACATCAGGGCTCTCCAAATGCAACATGGCATCCAATCTCAATTCCAGCCAATTTTGGTTGGAAAAAGTCAAATGGTGCTCCTTCCATTCCGAGCTCTGCCGTGCACCCAAACAGTGGTTCCCACCCACATATGGGGTATCAGCGTACTCAGGACAAATTGGACAACAACTTATGTGGTCCAATTTCTCCTGTTACCCTTGGGAAAATAAAAAATTAGTGACTAAAAGATAATTTTTGTGGGAAAAAAAATAGGATTTTTTATTTTCATGCCTGGGCATTATAAACTTGTGTGAAGCACTTGGGGGTTCAAAGTGCTCACCAAAGATCTAGATAAGTTCCTTAGGGGGTATAGTTTCCAAAATGTGGTCACTTGTGGGGGGTTTCCACTGTTTAGGCTCATCTGGGGCACTGCAAACGGAACATGACCCCATCAACGTCTGCATTCCAAAACGTTACTACTTCCTTTCCAAGCCCTGCCGTGCACCCAAACAGTTTCCCCCCCCCCCACATATGGGGTATCAGCGTACTCAGGACAAATTGGACAACAACTTTTGGGGTCCAATTTCCTTGGGAAAAATCAAAAATTTGGGACTAAAAAATCATTTTTGTGGAAAATCATTTTTTTTTTTTTTCACACCCAGGCATTATAAGCTTTTGTGAAACACATTGGGGGTTCAAAGTGCTCACAACAGATCTAGATAAGTACCTTAGGGGGTCTAGTTTCCAAAATGGTGTCACTTGTGGGGGTTTCCACTGTTTAGGTGCATCAGGGGCTCTCCAAACACGACATGGCGTCCAATCTCAATTCCAGCCAATTTTAGTTTGAAAAAGTCAAACGGCGCTCCTTCCCTTACAAGCTCTGCCGTGTGCCCAAACAGTGGTTTTCCCCACATATTGGGTATTGGCGTACTCAGGAGAAATTGCATAACAACCTTATCTGTCCATTTTCTCCTTTTACCCTTGTGAAAATAAAAAAAAAGTTTGTAAAAGATCATTTTTGTGGCTAAAAAGTTAAATATTCATTTTTTCCTTCCACGTTGCTTTAGTTCCTGTGAAGCACCTGAAGGGTTAATAATCTTCTTGAATGTGGTTTTGAGTACCTTGAGGGGTGCAGTTTTTAGAATGGTGTCACTTTTGGGTATTTTCTGCCATATAGACCCCTCAAAGTGACTTCAAATGAGAGGTGGTCCCTAAAAAAAATGGCTTTGTAAATTTTGTTGTAAAAATGAGAAATCGCTGGTCAACTTTTAACCCTTATAACTTCCTAACAAAAAAAAATGTTGGTTCCAAAATTGTGCTGATGTAAAGTAGACATGTGGAGAATGTTATTTCTTAACTATTTTGTGTGATATATTTCTCTTTTTTAAGGGAATAAAAATTCAAAGTTTGAAAATTGCAAAATTTTAAAAATTGTTGCCATATTTGCGTTTTTTCAAAAATAAACGCAAGTTATATCGAAGAAATTTTACTTCTAACGTGAAGTACAATATGTCACGAGAAAACAATCTCAGAATCGCGAAGATCCGTTGAAGCGTTCCAGAGTTATAACCTCATAAAGAGACAGTGGTCAGAATTGTAAAAATTGTCCCGGTCATTAACGTGCAAACCACCCTTGGGGGTGAAGGGGTTAAAATCTAATTTTTTGTTGCTAATACTGTGCTCCTACCACACTATCTGAGCAACATGACTGGGAAAAAGAGAAGCCATGGTGGAAGAGGAATTAGTCTTGGTGTTCAAGGTATACGTGGAGTAGGTGGTAATGTTTGTGAAAGCACTAGTGAAGCAATGTCACATCCTATGCAAAGACAACTGACAACTTCTGTTACTGGACAGGCTACACCACTACCTTTCTTTGGCAGACTCAAAGCGGTACGCCTTGTTGATGATGCCCAAAAAGAACATGTCCTCTTCCTAGTCTGAAATCAACTTTTGTAAATGCAGCATAAATATTTCTGTTAATGATGCAATATGTTAGTATTTGGGCCCTATTTTTAATTTTACCCATGACCACACTTTGTCTAAAACTGGCCCTGGACACATGAAAGTGCATGGAACCGTGGAGGAAGGTATATACTGTAAGCATGTACCTAGCTGTAGCAAAGATGAATGTTCAGACAACACCCAGGAAAAGTAGTGACATATTGGCAGACAGTCACCTTGTAACAGACCTGAATGTGCAGACAGCACCCTGGAACATATTTGCACTTTGTTGTACGGGAGCCAACAACACTGGACAGCAGAGAGAAAATATATTAAGGCCCACTTTTAGGAGACCAGAGTCAGAAAACAGCAATACCAGTCCAAGCAAGGTTTTCAGCAGCATGCAACCAACTGAGTGGGCTTTAGAAGTGCTAGGGGGCATGATATTAGAGGTGCACATCGGACTACCATGGCAAACTGGTGTGCATGAGAGAAGAGAGATAGCTGTCGAAGAGGGAAGATGCAGGGACTGGCTCTGAAACCAAGATAATTAGCAGCTATTTGACTACTGCAAAGTGTTAGAACATTGGGCACATACATAGCATAAGCCATTTTGTACAGTGACATAATGTGCGGCAGTCAAACCTACAAATATTAATTTTTTTTAAGTCATCGCATGAATTGAGATGGTTGTATGTTAGTTGTTTTCTTTTTACCTACCTGTTGGACATAGTTAACAAACTTGCACATAAATTCTCCAAATACCCATCCAGGAAGAGGATATAAAGCTGCAGTGATAGGAACACAGCACACTAAAAATATGATGTCAGTGGTTGCCAGATTAGCTGGGAAGAAAAAAGGTAGAGGTAATGGTTAGCCATTTTTTAATCATATTAAATCACATACTTTAAGCAACTAAACAGTAATGTAAATGGGATATTAAAATGTATCATTTTGCCTCATCACAGACAGCCATCATCTAGAACAGTGTTCCCCAACTCCAGTCCTCAAGGCCCACCAACAGGTCATGTTTTCAGGATTTCCTTAGTATTGCACAGGTGATAATTGCATCACATGTGCAATACAAATGAAATCCTGAAAACATGACTTGTTGGTGGGCCTTGAGGACTTGAGTTGGGGAACACTGATCTAGAAGATTCTTGAGGCCATAGCAAATTTGGCCACAGGTAATTTTGTCATAATTAAGAGACATTTCCTCTGTATAAGCCAGGTAAATATTAATGTACTAGTATTAAATGGTGACCGTCCAGATTAAAAAAGAAAAATACTTTATGGCTGAACAAAAAATGAATTTAATACTACTTTGTTTTCCAATTAAATTTCTCTAGTATTTGATTTAGAGACACAGAATTATTTAATTTATCAAAGTTCTAAGGTTGAAAAAATGCTCAAGTTAATAACCTAGCATGTTGATCCACAGGAAGAAAAAAAACCTGTGAGGCAGATACTAATAGCCCCATATTTAGGCAATGGTCAGACAACCATATTTTCTCTCATCCGATAAAGTTGGTCCGATTATGCTAATCATACTCTTATCACACTTTGATGAATTAGAGTTTGATCAGAATGTTATCATATCGTGATCTGGTTTTCTCGGATGAGGAGAAGACAGGAAAAACAAAATTTCTCCATCTTCTCCATTTTTTCATTCCGTGAAAGTGAGAGTGCCGTCTGAAGTTTTCCATAGACTCATTGACTTGCATGGCTGTACGCGATCCGAATATATGATGCAAGTCGAGCATGCTGCAATTTGTTTTCCTCAGACAGGCTCTGTCCGAGGAAGAAATTGTAAATATAAATGGCCCAATAGAATAACATTGGTTCAATGTTTTGTCAGATCTCACTCGGACAGAAAATATGGTCGTCTGCACAAGTCCTTACAGGAAAAATTCCTTTCCCACTCCACATATGGGAATCAAACTAGTTATCTGCATCAGCATCCCATTATAATTTTAAAAAAGGCAACTAGTCCATACTTAAGCTCGATAAAGGCAGATTAATTTGAAGATTTATAACAATAAAACTGATCATCAACTCATAAGGTCTATGTTAACAGAGCCATTAAAAACAAATCATGAAATAAATAAATGATAATTGGTGATGATTGAGCAATAAAATACTCGAGTGCTCGTACTTGAATCAAGCAGGTTGGACGCTCGGATGGGCTCAACTCGACTAATGAGTATAATGGAAGTCAATGGGAAACTTGAACATTTTTCCAGAAGACTCTATTCGAAGGGCTGGTGGGTGGGGCAGGAAAATTGCTGAAATGGACTGTGAACAGCATGGGAAAGATTCCTGGATGTATCTCTGGAACTCCCAAGTCGCTGCTGGGAACAATTTTGTCAGAGTATTATGTAACTATTACAGACTGACAATGAAACATAGAAAACTGAAGAAAAATTGTATATTGCAGGAAAAAATGTTCGAAAACATTCTTTCCTGTATAATGACTTGAATATAAGGCAAAACTAAAAAAACAGCAAAAAAAAAAATCTTCTCCACCCCTTAATAGCTGGGCCATTTCTCACCATATTTCCCTGTCGCCTATGAATAGAGTAGATGTCACAGTAAAGGGGAAAATAAAACTATGCTCACAGGTAGTCACTGGTAAATGTAATTTTAACATTTTACTACCTTATCTGCATTTGATGTGTTTGAAGTGGTCAGATACATCCTGTTTATTTTATGAAGGAGGGATTTTGAAACTCACAAAGACTATGTGGACAATGGGCCTTTAGGAGGGTGGCTGGGTATTTACACTTGCGTTTCAAGACCTGAGGTAGGGACAGCTGAACGCAGTGCAGGGACAACTAATTGAACATGGTTACTGATGGTGTTTATGAATGTGCAATGACAGGTGCAGGGCGGGAGGCATCTGCGTCATGGTAAGGGGATTGGCAAGCATATAGCACAGGAGAAAAGGCAGTGGTGTCACCTGCAGACATTGATTGCGGACCCAGGTGTTTGACACACCTACTCGGGTGAATTGGTGACATGTGCCTGAGCATGCTGGTGGTGGTTTGGATGGTAGTGGGTCAGTACTCTGCTGAACTTGGTAAGGCATAGGATGGAAATGAACATTCATTTATCATCCACACTTTAAAAAAACACAAGACTGAACACCTAACGTTTGGACTGGGAATTTGCTGTGTGGGTGCTCTGGAGAACAGTTGCCCTCTTTCTCCCTCTGGCCACCCCACTCCCTTCCTGCATTTGTGATGCTGCTGATCCCTCCCTCTCTGTGCTGCTGGCCTCGCTCTGTATAACTGGCTGTGTATTTTTTTTTCCCTGCTACCAATGGATCCAGTTTGTGCACTTTGTGATCAGATGGCGAATTAGACTCAGATGATCCAGGATTTGGCCAGGGAGCACCAAAAGTGGGAATCCTCACAGTCCCAGCTGCAGGGTCAATATTCTAGTACCATCGGTGCTTCTCAAACCTCGCCATTTCCAACTGTAGTTACGTCATCTGTACCTTCTGATGTGCAATTCATCTCTCCCAAACCAATAGTGACCCTAACAAATATATTTTTGGGGGAGAAATACCAGTTTGGGGTTTTCAGGGAGAATTGCAGATTATTTTTTACCTTATGACCCCAGTCTTCATAGGAAGACAATCAGCAGGTGGGAATAAGTATGTCCTTGCTGCAGGGGGCAGACTTGGTCATTTTCCTTGTCCCCACAAGCCCCAGAACGATTCTCTGTTGCACCATTTTTGACGCCTTAGGGATTATCTATGATGACAAATCTGTCAGGGTCCAGGTTGCAGAGGCAAGGATCATAAACCTGACATAGGGGGCAGCACCACTAAGGATTATAGTTCCGAGTTCTGGCAATGGTCCTCTAAAGTGTTGTGGAATGATGCT
Source organism: Oophaga sylvatica (assembly GCA_033576555.1). Lineage (NCBI taxonomy): Eukaryota > Metazoa > Chordata > Amphibia > Anura > Dendrobatidae > Oophaga > Oophaga sylvatica. The sequence continues at coordinate 359,631,847 of JARQOD010000001.1, read as the reverse complement.
GTTCTCAAGTTCCAGCTCCACTTTGGTCTTTCTGATTCACTCAAGGACGCTCTGGTTCTGCATACTCTACCTTGCTCCTTGGGAGAGGCCATAACGTAGACCATTCATATGGACTGCAGAATTCGGGAGAGACGTGTTGAGTGACAGAGAGTTTCGGTTATTCCTCCTGATTTCATCCACTTAACTGAGGTGGAACCTATGAAGGTTGGAGCTGCCAATCATAGGGTCATTGAGAAGAGACATTGGGGTGATTTTGGACATTATCTAAAGGACTGTGTGGCACGCCCTGTGAGCAAGCAAGCCTTCCAAGCTGATGGGAAATGTCTAAGTCTGGGTGATTGTCAATAAGGAAATCCAGACTTTCAGGTACCCTATTACTCCTCAAACAAGATACTGTTAAACTTGGAGCTAGTTTTAAGAACCAATGACTATCTACGTTAGCATTCAACGACTGTGGGTCGGCTGCCAATTTCATTGATTCTGCACTGGTTCAGAAATAGGGTTAGAGACAGTTAGGTTGAAAAGACTCATTCAAATTTTTGCTAAAACACCATTACTCCAGAATTTTGTCCAGCTGGCAACAGTGGAGTTCACACTTAGAGTATGAACACTTCACTCTCTGCTATGTGTTGTACAATTTACCTACTGGGTTGGTATTGGAGTTTCCATGGTTATGCATTCCTAATCCTGTCACTGATTGGTGTCGGAAGGATATGTTTACATGGAGCCCTAATTGTTAAGAAATGTCTTAGTTCTGTACAAATTCACTCCCCTAGTCTGGAGGGTCTGCCGAGCTACCTGCAGGACTTAGGAGATATGTTCTCAGAAAAAGAGACAGAGATACTACCCCAATATGATTTTGCTATTGATCTTGTCCCTAATGCTAAATTACCTAAAGCTCGCCTTAATTTATTGTGACCTGAACATACTGCCATAAAAGAATATGTAAATTAAAGTTTATGGAAGGGTCATATCCCTTCTCTCCCCTCTAGCTGCTGGACTTATATCTTTATTAGAAAGAAAGATAGGGGCCTCCTCTCTTGCCTCTATTTCCAGAAATTAAACAAGATTATGGTTAAAAATACCTACCCACTTCCACTCATCCCTGACCTACAGTTATATGAAAAAGTTTGAGCACCCCTATTAACCCCTCTCTGACATTAGACGTACTATCCCGTCCATAAAACCCGTGACAATCTGACCATGGACGGGATAGTACGTCATAGCGATTAGCTGCGCTCCCGGGGGGAGCGCAGCTAATCGCCGCCGGGTGTCAGCTGATTATCACAGCTGACACCCGGGACTGTGTGCCAGGAGCGGTCACGGACCGCTCCCGGCACATTAACCCCTTGCTCACCGCGATCAAACATGATCGCTGTGTACTGGGGGCACAGGGGAGCATCGCGCAGGGAATGGGCGCCCAGCGCGCCCCCTGAGACCCTCAGAACAGCGCGATGTGATGCGCTGTTCTGAGGGCTTCCTCCCTCCCAGGACCTGGATCCAAGATGGCGCCGGGGTCCTGGAGGGAGGCGGCTTCCTCAGTGCCTGCCGAGAGCAGGCACTGAGAAGCCTGCAGCGTTGCCTGTGAGATCGCTGGTCTCACAGAGTGCTGTGCACACTGTGAGACCAGCGATCTGACATTTTACAGTGATGTCCCACCCTGGGAAAATGTAAAAAAGTAAAAAAAATAAAAATAAACGTGTAAAAAAAAAAATTCCAAAATAAATTAAAAAAAAAAAAAAATATTCCCCAATAAATTCATTTCTTCCTGTAAATAAAAAAAATAAAACAATAAAAGTACACATATTTGGTATCGCTGCATCCGTAACGACCCCCCCTATAAAACTATCCCACTAGTTAACCCCTTTTGTGAACCCCTTAAAAAAATAAAATAAAAACAAAGCAAAAAATCAGTGCTTTATCATCATACTGCTGAACAAAAAGTGGAATAACACGCGATCAAAAAGACCGATATAAATAAACATGGTACCGCTGAAAACGTCATCTTGTCCCGCAAAAAACGAGCTATCATACAGCATCATCAGCGAAAAAATAAAAAAGTTATAGCTCACAGAATAAAGCGATGCAAAAATAAATTTTTTTTTATATAAAATTGTTTTTATTCTATAAAAGCGCCAAAACATAAAAAAAATGATATAAATGAGGCATCGCTGTAATCGTACTGACCCGAAGAATAAAATTGCTTTATCAATTTTACCACACGCGGAACGGTATAAACGCCTCCCCCAAAAGAAATTCATGAATTGCTGATTTTTGTTCATTCTAACCTCCCAAAAATCGAAATAAAAGCGATCAAAAAATGTCACATGCTCAAAAATGGTACCAATAAAAACGTCAACTCGTACCGCAAAAAATAAGACCTCACATGACTCTGTGGGCCAAAATATGCAAAAATTATAGCTCACAAAATGTGGCGATGCAAAAAACTATTTTTTGCAATTAAAAGCGTCTTTTAGCGTGACAGCTGCCAATCATAAAAACCCGCTATAAATAGTAAATCAAACCCCCCTTTATCACCCCCTTAGTTAGGGAAAAATAATAAAATTAAAAAAATGTATTTCCATTTTCCCATTAGGGTTATGGTTAAGGTTAGGGTTGCGGCTAAAGTTAGGGTTAGGGTTGGCGCTAAAGTTAGTATTAGGGTTATGGTTGGGATTAGGGATAGGGGTGTGTTAGGGTTAGGTTTGTGGTTAGGGTTGGGACTAGGGTTAGGGGTGTGTTGGGGTTAGGGTTGGAGTTAGAATTGGGGGGTTTCCGCTGTTTAGGCACATCAGGGGCTCTCCAAATGTGACATGACGTCTGATCTCAATTCCAGCCAATTCTGCGTTGAAAAAGTCAAACGGTGCTCCTTCCCTTCTGACCTCTGCCATGCACCCAAACAGTAGTTTACTCCCACATGGGGTATCAGCGTACTCTGGACCCTAAAAGTTATTGTGAAATTTGTCCTATTTCTTCTGTTACCCTTGGGAAAATAAAAAACTGGGGGCAAAAATATCATTTTTTAAAAAAAAAATGATTTTTTTTGTTTTTACGGCTGTACGTTATAAACTTCTGTGAAGCACTTGGGCTTCATAGCGCTCACCACACATCTAGATAAGTTCTTTATGGGGTCTATTTTCCAAAATGGGGTCACTTGTGGGGGGTTTCCACTGTTTAGGCGCATCAGGGGCTCTCCAAATGCGACATAACGCCCCAGACCATTCCATCAAAGTCTACAATCCAAAACGTCACTACTTCCCTTCCAAGCCCCAACGTGTACCCATACAGTAGTTTTCTCCCACATATTGGGTATCCGCGTACTCAGGACAAATTGGACAACAACTTTTGGGGTCCAATTTCTCCTGTTACCCTTGTGAAAATAAAATATTGGGGGCGAAAAAAATAATTTTCGTAAAAAAAAATATTTTTATTTTTACGGCTATACATTATAAACTTCTGTGAAGCACTTCGGGGTTCAAAGTGCTCACCACACATCTAGATAAGTTCCTTGTGGGGTCTACTTTCCAAAATGGGGTCACTTATGGGGGGTTTCCACTGTTTAGGCACATCAGGGGCTCTCCAACTGCGACATGACGCCCCAGACCATTCCATCAAAGTCTACAATCCAAAACGTCACTACTTCCCTTCCGAGCCCCAACGTGTACCCATACAGTAGTTTTCTCCCACATATTGGGTAGCCGCGTACTCAGGACAAATTGGACAACAACTTTTGGGGTCCAATTTCTCCTGTTACCCTTGTGAAAATAAAATATTGGGGGCGAAAAAAATAATTTTTGTAAAAAAAAATATTTTTTATTTTTACGGCTGTACATTATAAACTTCTGTGAAGCACTTCGGGGTTCAAAGTGCTCACCACACATCTAGATAAGTTCCTTGTGGGGTCTATTTTCTAAAATGGGGTCACTTATGGGGGGTTTCCACTGTTTAGGTGCATCAGGGGCTCTCCAAATGCGACATGACGCCCCCAGAGCATTCCATCAAAGTCTGTAATCCAAAACGTCACTACTTCCCTTCTGAGCCCCAATGTGTACCCATACAGTAGTTTTCTCCAACATATTGGGTATCAGCGTACTCAGGACAAATTGGACAACAACTTTTGGGGTCCAATTTCTCCTGTTACCCTTGTGAAAATAAAATGTTGGGGACGAAAAAATCATTTTTGTAAAAAAAAAATAAAAAAATTTATTTTACGGCTGTACGTTATAAACTTCTGTGAAGCACTTGGGGGTTCAAAGTGCTCACCACACATCTAGATAAGTTCCTTGAGGGGTCTAGTTTCCAAAATGGTGTCATTTGTGGGGGGCTTCCACTGTTTAGGCAGATCAGGAGCTCTCCAAACACGACATGGCATCCAGCCAATTCTGCGTTGAAAAAGTCAAACGGCACTCCTTCCCTTCCAAACTCTGCCATGCACCCAAACAGTGGTTTACCCCCCACATATGGGGTATCAGCGTACTCAGGACAAATTGCACAATAACTTTTGGAGTCTTGTTACCCTTGGAAAAATAAAAATTGGGGTGAAAAGATCATTTTTGTGGAAAAAATATGATTTTTAATTTTACGGCTCTACGTTATAAACTTGTGTGAAGCACTTGGGGGTTCAAATTGCTCACCAAAGATCTAGATAAGTTCCTTAGGGGGTCTAGTTTCCCAAATGGGGTCACTTGTGGGGGGTTTCCACTGTTTAGGCACATCAGGGGCACTCCAAATGCAACATGGCGTCCAATCTCAATTCCAGCCAATTTTGGTTGGAAAAAGTCAAATGGTGCTCCTTCCATTTCGAGCTCTGCCGTGCGCCCAAACAGTGGTTCCCCCCACATATCAGGTATCAGCGTACTCAGGACAAATTGGACAACAACTTTTGTGGTCCAATTTCTCCTGTTACCCTTGGGAAAATAAAAAATTAGCGACTAAAAATAATTTTTGTGGGAAAAAAATAGGATTTTTTATTTTCATGCCCGGGCATTATAAACTTGTGTGAAGCACTTGGGGGTTCAAAGTGCTCACCAAAGCTCTAGATAAGTTCCTTAGGGGGTCTAGTTTCCAAAATGTGGTCACTTGTGGGGGTTTCTACTGTTTAGGCTCATCTGGGGCACTGCAAACGGAACATGACCCCCATCAAGTCTGCATTCCAAAACGTTACTACTTCCTTTCCAAGCCCTGTCGTGCGCCCAAACAGTTTCCCCCCCCACATATTGGGTATCAGCGTACTCAGGACAAATTGGCCAACAACTTTTGGGGTCCAATTTCCTTGGGAAAAATCAAAAATTTGGGACTAAAAAATCATTTTTGTGGAAAATTGTTTCTTTTTTTTTTCACACCCAGGCATTATAAACTTTTGTGAAACACTTGGGGGTTCAAAGTGCTCACAACAGATCTAGATAAGTTCCTTAGGGGGTCTAGTTTCCAAAATGGTGTCACTTGTGGGGGGTTTCCACTGTTTAGGCGCATCAGGGGCTCTCCAAACACGACATGGCATCCAATCTCAATTCCAGCCAATTTTAGTTTGAAAAAGTCAAACGGCGCTACTTCCCTTATGAGCTCTGCTGTGCGCACAGACAGTGGTTTTCCCCCACTTATGGGGTATTGGCGTACTCAGGAGAAATTGCACAACAACTTTATCTGTCCATTTTCTCCTTTTACCCTTGTGAAAAAAAAAGTTTGTAAAAGATCATTTTTGTGACTAAAAAGTTAAATATTCATTTTTTCCTTCCACGTTGCTTCAGCTCCTGTGAAGCACCTGAAGGGTTAATAAACTTCTTGAGTGTGGTTTTGAGTACCTTGAGGGGTGCAGTTTTTAGAATAGTGTCACTTTTGGGTATTTTCTGCTATATAGACCCCTCAAAGTGACTTCAAATGTGAGGTGGTCCCTAAAAAAATGGCTTTGTAAATTTTGTTGTAAAAATGAGAAATCGCTGGTCAACTTTTAACCCTTATAATTTCCTAAGAAAAAAAAAATTGATTCCAAAATTGTGCTGATGTAAAGTAGACATGTGGGAAATGTTATTTCTTAACTATTTTGTGTGACATATTTCTCTGTTTTAAGGGAATAAAAATTCAAAGTTTGAAAATTGCATAATTTTCTAAATTTTCGCTATATTTGCATTTTTTTCAAAAATAAACGCAAGTTATATCGAAGAAATTTTACCAATAACGTGAAGTACAATATGTCACGAGAAAACAATCTCAGAATCGCGCAGATCCGTTGAAGCGTTCCAGAGTTATAACCTCATAAAGAGACAGTGGTCAGAATTGTAAAAATTGGCCCGGTCATTAACGTGCAAACCACCCTTGGGGTGAAGGGGTTAATCTTAAGCTTAATGTTTTATAAAAACTTGGTGTTTTTACAACAGCTATTTCAGTTTGATATATCTAATAACTATTGGACACAGTAATGTTTCTGCCTTGAAATGAGGTTTATTGTACTAACAGAAAATGTGCAATCTGCATCCAAACAAAATTTGACAGGTGCATAAGTATGGGCACCTCACCAAAAAAGTGACATTAATATTTAGTAGATCCTCCTTTTGCAAAAATAACAGCCTCTAGTCGCTTCCTGTAGCTTTTAATGAGTTCCTGGATCCTGGATGAAGGTATTTTTGACCATTCCTCTTTACAAAACAGTTCCAGTTCAGTTAAGTTTGATGGTCGCCGAGCATGGACAGCCCTCTTCAAATGATCCCACAGATGTTCAATGATATTCAGGTCTGGGGACTGGGACGGCCATTCCAGAACATTGTAATTGTTCCTCTGCATGAATGCCTGAGTAGATTTGGAGCGGTGTTTTGGATCATTGTCTTGCTGAAAGATCCATCCCCTGCGTAACTTCAACTTTGTCACTGATTCTAGAACATTATTGTCAAGAATCTGCTGATACTGAGTGGAATCCATGCGTCCCTCAACTTTAACAAGATTCCGATGCTGGCATTGACCACACAGCCCCAAGCATGATGGAACCTCCACCAAATTTTACTGTGGGTAGCAAGTGTTTTTCTTGGAATGCTGTTTTTTTTGACGCCATGCATAACACCTTTTTGTATGACCAAACAACTCAATCTTGGTTTCATCAGTCCACAGGACCTTCTTCCAAAAAGAAATTGGCTTCTCCAAATGTGCTTTTGCATACCTCAGCAGACTCTGTTTGTGGCGTGCTTGCAGAAATGGCTTCTTTCGCATCACTCTCCCTTACAGCTTCTCCTTGTGCAAAGTGCGTTGTATAGTTGACCGATGCACAGTGACACCATCTGCAGCAAGTTGATGCTGCAGCTCTCTGGAGGTGGTCTGAGGATTGTCCTTGACTGATCTCACCATTCTTCTTATCTGCCTTTCTGATGTTTTTCTTGGCTTGCCACTACTGGCCTTAACAAGAACTGTCCCTGTGTTCTTCCATTTCGTTACTATGTTCCTCACAGTGGAAACTGACAGGTTAAATCTCTGAGACAGCTTTTTGTATCCTTCCCTGAACAACTATGTTGAATAATCTTTGTCTTCAGATCATTTGACAGTTGTTTTGAGGAGCCCATGATGCCACTCTTCAGAGGAGATTCAAACAGGAGAACAACTTGCAAGTGGCCACTTTAAGTAGCTTTTCTCATGATTGCATACACCTGGCTATGAAGTTCAAAGCTCAATGAGGTTACAAAACCAAAAAAAGTGCTTTAGTAAGTCACTAAAAAAGTAGGTAGGAGTATTTAAAACAAGAAAATGATAAGGGTGGCCATACTTATGCACCTGTCAAATTTTGTTTGAATGCAGATTGCACATGTTCTGCTAGTACAATAAACCTCATTTCAAGGCAGAAACATTACTGTGTCCAATAGTTATTAGATATATCAAACTGAAATAGCTATTGCAAAAACACCAATTTTTATAAAACATTAAACTTAAGATTAATAGGGGTGCCCAAAGTTTTTCATATAACTGTATGTAATCAGCTTATGGGAGCTAATTGGCTTTCTAAACTTTATCTTAGGGAGGCTTATAATTTGATAAGCATTTGGGAAGGTGATACAGTGCCCTGCGAAAGTATTCGGCCCCTGGAACTTTTCAACCTTTTCCCACATATCATGCTTCAAACATAAAGATACCAAATGTAAATTTTTGGTGAAGAATTAACAAGTGGGACACAATTGTGAAGTTGAATGAAATATATTGGTTATTTTAAATTTTTGTGGAAATACAAAAACTGAAAATTGGGACGTGCAATATTATTCGGCCCCTTTACTTTCAGTGCAGCAAACTCACTCCAGAAGTTCATTGTGGATCTCTGAATGATCCAATGTTGTCCTAAATGACTACTGATGATAAATATAATCCACCTGTGTGTTATGTTATGGTAGCTGAGGAGTGCAAGCAAAAAAGGAAATACACCAGAGCAGTTGGAATCTATGAGATTGCAGTACCCTGACTAACCACCGCAACTAGAGGCAGCCGTGGAGCGTTCCTACGTTGGTCCTAGACGCCTCGTCACAGCCTGAGAAACTAACTACACCTAAAGATAGAAATAGGAAAGCTATCTGCCCCGGAGCAGAACCCCAAAGATAATAGAAAGCCCCCAAACATGTAATGGCGGTTAGACAAGAGGAAATACTGACACAGAAAGAAAATAGTATGAGCAAACGCTGGGGCCCAAACTATCTAAATAGAAAAGGATAGGAAGGGCACTTACTGCAATCCCAGAAAACCCTGAAAAACACCAACTCTACTAATTTCAAAATCACCTGAGATCACACGACCTCTACCACCTAAATTAGTTCTCTGGTGTAACAAAAACAGCAGCCACTGAAAAAACTGGAAAAAGCAAAAGTACAAAACACAGTGGCTGGACTAAACTGAGAGGGCAGAAGCCCCCAGAGGGGACCCAGAAGGCCCCCAAAGAAGTGCAGGACAAAATGCAAAAATATAGCAAAAACACAAAATAAGAAATAGTCTTATCTGATAGCAGGAGATGCAGACACGACACAGCAGGCTACAAGGGAAACTGGAAAGAAGGATTCAGACCAGAACAATTGATCACCGGCAACCCTGATGGGAAAATGATTCCCTTAAATAAGACCAATCAGTAACACCTGATTCCCAGTCCGCACAATCCTCACTAGTACCGCTTGTAACCACCAGAGGGAGCCTCTGCTCAGAACTCATCTCAAACCCATTCACAACAGTACCCCCCCCTTGAGGAGGGGTCACCGAACCCTCATTTGAGCAACCAGGTCGGTCAGGATGAGTTCTATGATACGCACGGATAAGTCTCCTAGCATGGATGTCCGAAGCAAACACCCAAGAATTATCTTCCTGACCATAACCTCTCCATTTAACCAAATACTGAAGTCTTCGTCTAGAAAAACGAGAATCCAATATTTTCTCAACCACATACTCCAGATTGCCCTCAACCAAAACAGGGTCAGGAGGCACAGCAGCAGGAACCACTGGCTCAACAAACCTCTTCAACAAGGACTTGTGGAACACGTTATGGATCTTAAATGTCCCTGGAAGAAGCAAACGAAAAGAAACAGGATTAATAATCTCCATGATCTTATAAGGTCCAATGAACCTAGGCTTAAATTTAGGAGATGCTACTCTCATAGGAATATTCTTTGAGGACAACCAGACCAAGTCCCCCACTTTAAACCGAGGACCATCAGTCCTATGCCGGTTAGCAAACCGCTGGGCCTTCTCCTGAGAGAGGGACAACCTCTCCACTACCTGGTCCCAAATCTGCTGCATACGCTCAACAACAGAGTCAACACCTGGACAGACAGAAGCCTCCGTCTGTCCTGAAGAAAATCGAGGGTGAAACCCAGAATTACAGAAAAACGGAGACATCAAAGTGGCAGAGCTAGCCCTATTATTAAGAGCAAACTCAGCCAAAGGCAAAAAAGAGACCCAGTCATCCTGATCAGCAGACACAAAGCATCTTAGATAAGTCTCCAATGTCTGGTTTGTTCTCTCAGTTTGACCATTGGTCTGAGGATGAAATGCCGAGGAGAAAGACAATTGAACACCCAGTTTAGAACAAAAAGTCCTCCAAAATCTGGAAACAAACTGGACTCCTCTGTCAGACACAATGTTCTCAGGAATGCCGTGTAAACGAACCACGTGCTGAAGGAACAACGGCACCAATTCAGAGGAGGAAGGCAACTTAGGTAATGGCACAAGATGTATCATTTTGGAAAACCTATCACAAATTACCCAGATGGTGGTCATTCTCTGAGAAACAAGAAGATCGGAAATGAAATCCATAGAGATATGGGTCCATGGTCTCTTGGGCACAGGCAATGGCATCAACAAACCACTAGAGCGAGAGCAAGGCTTGGAGCGAGAGCAAGTCCCGCAGGACTGCACAAATTCCCTGACATCGCGAGACAAGGTAGGCCACCAAAAGGACCGACTAACCAAGTCTCTGGTACCAAAAATTCCGGGATGCCCAGCCAATGCGGAACAATGAATCTCAGACATCACACTCTTTTTCTATTGGTCCGGGACAAACAATTTTCCAACAGGGCAGCGCTCGGGCCTATCCTCCTGACACCCCTCCAGAGCAAGTCTCAAATTGGGCGAGATGGCGGAAAGAATTACACCCTCCTTCAAAATAACAGAAGGATCAGATAGCTCAGGAGAGTCCGCAAGGAAACTCCTCGAGAGGGCATCCGCCTTAACATTCTTAGTGCCAGGAAGAAAGGAAACCACAAAATTAAAACGTGTGAAAAACAAGGCCCACCTGGCCTGTCTAGGATTGAGTCGCTTGGCAGATTCCAGATAGACCAGATTCTTATGGTCCGTAAGGACCACCACCTGATGTTTGGCTCCCTCCAGCCAATGTCTCCACTCTTCAAAAGCCCACTTCATGGCCAATAACTCCCGATTACCCACGTCATAATTACGTTCAGTAGGAGAAAATTTTCGAGAGAAAAAGGCACAAGGGTTACTTTTAGAGGTCTCTGGATCTTTTTGGGACAAAACGGCACCTGCCCCAATTTCAGAGGCATCAACCTCCACCTGAAATGGCAGAGAAATATCAGGCTGCCGTAGAACAGGAGCAGAAGTGAATCTCTGCTTAAGTTCCTGAAACGCAGAGACTGCCTCAGGAGGCCAATTCACCACATCAGAACCCTTTCTGGTCAAATCAGTTAATGGTTTAACAATAACCGAGAAATTACCAATAAATTTACGATAAAAATTGGCAAAACCCAAAAATCTCTGAAGAGCCTTTAATGAAGTAGGTTGGACCCAATCACAGATGGCCTGAACCTTGACCGGGTCCATTTCAATAACAGATGGGGACAAAATGAATCCCAGAAATGAGATCTTCTGTACGCCAAAAAGACACTTTGATCCCTTCACATACAGAGCATTCTCTCTCAAAATCTGGAATACAGTTCGAACATGTTTCACATGAGAGTCCCAATCATTAGAAAAAATCAAGATATCATCCAAATAAACAATCAGAAACTTGTCCACAAAATCCCTGAAAATGTCATTCATGAAGGACTGGAAGACGGAAGGAGCATTAGTGAGCCCAAAGGGCATCACCAGGTACTCAAAATGCCCTTCAGGGGTATTGAATGCCGTCTTCCATTCATCCCGTGCTTAATGCGAATAAGGTTATACGCCCCCTGAGGTCAAGCTTGGTAAACCAAGTAGCGTTTTTCACCCTGGAAAACAGGTCAGAAATCAAGGGTAACGGGTATTGATATTTCACAGTAATATTGTTCAAGAGACGATAATCAATACACGGCCTTAATGAACCATCTTTTTTGGCCACAAAGAAAAAACCGGCACCTAAGAGTGAAGAGGATGGTCTGATATGACCCTTCTCCAATGATTCCTTGATATAAGACCGCATAGCGTCATGTTCAGGTACAGACAAGTTAAAAAGGCGACCCTTAGGGAATTTACTACCTGGCACTAATTCAATAGCGCAGTCATAGCTCCTATGGGGAGGTAAGGATGCAGATTTACTTTCGCTAAACACATCAGAAAAATCAAACAAAAAGTCAGGAACATCCTCAGCCTGGGGGGAGGCAGAAAAAACAGGAGTGTTGGCACTAACACATTGGCAGCCCCAACTGGTTACAGACACAGATTTCCAATCCAAAACAGGATTATGAGACTGTAACCAAGGGAAACCCAGCACGATAATGTCATGCAGATTATATAGAACCAAAAATTTGCAGCACTCCTGGTGATCAGGTTCAACCCTCATTATCACCTGAGTAGAAAACTGGGGTTTATTCTCAGCCAAAGGGGTAGAATCGATCCCCAGTAAAGGAATAGACTTCTGTAGGGGTATCAAGGGAAACCCACAACGTTTAGCAAAATCATAATCCATCAGGTTAATAGCTGCTCCAGAATCAACGAAAGCCTGAGCAGAAAATGAGGACAGAGAGCATATCAGAGTGACAGTTAATAAAAACTTAGTCTGAACACTACCCAAGACAACTGAGCGTGCAAAATGTCTTCCCCGCTTAGGGCAGACTGAAATAGCATGAGAGGCATCACCACAGTAGAAACATAACCCATTGCGCTTTCGAAACTCATGACGCTGTGCCCCAGACACCACTCCATCACACTGCATGGGCTCAGCAGCTGGCTCACAAGGCAACACCACTCCACGCATACTTCTCCGCTCACGCAAACGTCTGTCAATTTGAATCGCCAATGACATAGAATCATTGAGACCAGAGGGGACAGGGAATCCCACCATAACATCCTTTACATTATCCGACAGACCCTTCCGGAAAAGGGCCGCCAAAGCGTCGTCATTCCATTTGGTCAGGACTGCCCACCTACGGAATCTCTGACAGTATAACTCAGCGTCATCAAGCCCCTGACTTAATGCTAACAAGGCTTTTTCAGCTTGATCAGTGACATTAGGCTCATCGTACAATAACCCCAAAGCCTGAAAAAATGCATCAACATCACTCAAAACAGGATCCCCAGGTATCAGGGAAAAAGCCCAATCCTGAGGATCGCCGCGCAGGAGAGAGATGACAATTTGAACCTGCTGCGCTGTGTTTCCTGAGGACTTAGATTTTAAGGCAAGAAACAATTTACAATTATTTTTGAAATTCTGAAACTTAGCTCGATCCCCAAAAACAAATCTGGCATGGGGATCCACAACAGGCAACCTAGCAAGATATGCAGCAATACTCTGAACCTCAGTGGCAAGCTGATCCACACGGCCAGACAACTGTGCAAACTCCATTGGGAGAAAAGATCCTCCCCAGCACCCAGAGATACAGAGGGAAAAAAAAAAAAAAAAATGCAACAAACAGAAAAATATCTCTGACAACTTTTCTTCCTTCAAAATATTTTTTCCCTTCTGTGAGTACCATACAATTTTTATGGCCGGTGATACTGTTATGTTACGGTAGCTGAGGAGTGCAAGCAAAAAAGGAAATACACCAGAGCAGTTGGAATCTATGAGATTGCAGTACCCTGACTAACCACCGCAACTAGAGGCAGCCGTGGAGCGTTCCTACGTTGGTCCTAGACGCCTCGTCACAGCCTGAGAAACTAACTACACCTAAAGATAGAAATAGGAAAGCTATCTGCCCCGGAGCAGAACCCCAAAGATAATAGAAAGCCCCCAAACATGTAATGGCGGTTAGACAAGAGGAAATACTGACACAGAAAGAAAATAGTATGAGCAAACGCTGGGGCCCAAACTATCTAAATAGAAAAGGATAGGAAGGGCACTTACTGCAATCCCAGAAAACCCTGAAAAACACCAACTCTACTAATTTCAAAATCACCTGAGATCACACGACCTCTACCACCTAAATTAGTTCTCTGGTGTAACAAAAACAGCAGCCACTGAAAAAACTGGAAAAAGCAAAAGTACAAAACACAGTGGCTGGACTAAACTGAGAGGGCAGAAGCCCCCAGAGGGGACCCAGAAGGCCCCCAAAGAAGTGCAGGACAAAATGCAAAAATATAGCAAAAACACAAAATAAGAAATAGTCTTATCTGATAGCAGGAGATGCAGACACGACACAGCAGGCTACAAGGGAAACTGGAAAGAAGGATTCAGACCAGAACAATTGATCACCGGCAACCCTGATGGGAAAATGATTCCCTTAAATAAGACCAATCAGTAACACCTGATTCCCAGTCCGCACAATCCTCACTAGTACCGCTTGTAACCACCAGAGGGAGCCTCTGCTCAGAACTCATCTCAAACCCATTCACAACACCTGTGTGTAATCAAGTCTCCGTATAAATGCATCTGCTCTGTGATAGTCTCATTGTTCTGTTTAAAGCACCATGAGCATCATGCAGACCAAGGAACACAACAGGCAGGTCCGTGATACTGTTGTGGAGAAGTTTAAAGCCAGATTTGGATACAAAATGATTTCCAAAACTTTAAACATCCCAAGGAGCACTGGGCAAGCAATCATATTAAAAAGGAAGGAGTATCATACCACTGCAAATCTACCAAGACCCAGCCGTCCCTCTAAACTTTCATCTCAAACAAGGAGAAGACTGATCAGAGATGCAGCCAAGAGGCCCATTATCACTCTGGATGAACTGCAGAGATCTACAGCTGAGGTGGGACAGTCTGTCCATAGGACAACAATCAGTCGTACACTGCACAAATCTGGCCTTTGTGGAAGAGTGGCAAGAAGAAAGCCATTTCTCAAAGATATCCATAAAAAGCGTCGTTTAAAGTTTGCAACAAGCCACCTGGGAAACACACCAAACATGTGGAAGAAGGTGCTCTGGTCAGATGAAACCAAAATCAAACTTTTTGGCAACAATGCCAAATGATATGTTTGGTGTAAAGGCAACACAGCTCATCACCATGAACACACAATCTCCACTGTCAAACATAGTGGCAGCATCATGGTTTGGGCCTGCTTTTCTTCACCAGGGACAGGGAAGATGGTTAAAATTGATGGGAAGATGGATGGAGCCAAATACAGGACCATTCTTGAAAAAACCTGTTGGAGTCTGCAAAAGACCTGAGACTGGAATGGAGATTTGTCTTCCAGCAAGACCATGATCCCAAACATAAAGCAAAATCTACAATGGAATGGTTCACAAATAAACATATCCAGGCGTTAGCATGGCCAAGTCAAAGTCCAGACCTGAATCCAATCGAGAATCTGTGGAAAGAGCTGAAAACTGCTGTTCACAAATGATCTCCATCCAACCTCACTGAGCTCGAGCTGTTTGTCAAGGAAGAATGGGCAAGAAGTTCTGTCTCTCGATGTACAAAACTGATAGAGACATACCCCAAGCGACTTGCAGCTGTAATCGCAGCAAAAGGTGGCGCAACAAAGTATTAAGTTAAAGAGGCCGAATAATATTGCACGCCCCACTTTTCAGTTTTTGTATTTCCACACCACACACACCCCAATACCCCTTTGAAGAGACGTACAGGAGGGCCATATGAAAGCAATGTTCACATTATTAGAAATTTGGTATTCCCATACTGTTTGCCTATGCATTGAATGCAAAGCCTGCCCCAAATTTGAACATGTAAGGAGGAAGTCCGGGCTGCGAGTACCTGCGTCATGCCAGGTTCAGAACTGTCGAGGTTGCGTTCAGTATTGCCGGGGGAAAAGAATGGGGAACCGGACAGGTCCCATGACCTGGGGAGAGGGGGCGTGGCTAAGCCGGGCAGTGATCAGGAAGCGCGGGAAAGAGGCCTCAGTTTCCTTCCGGCAGTGAGAGCAGAGAGAAGTGTGCAGCGTGCTCCACAGCAACACTGCACCCCAATAATCCTTTGAACAGACATACAGGAGGGCCTCCTGAAAGCAATGTTCCCATTATTAGGAAGTTGGTACTCCCATACTATATGCCTATGCAGTGAATGCAAGAGCTGCCCAAACTTTGGAGGCACTACAATGCCCCTCTGTAGAGACGTGAAGGACGGCCTCATAACAAAATGGTCCCATTAGAAAGGAGCGATTATCCCATAGTGTTTGCCTATGCAGTCAATGCAAGGGCTGCCAAAAATTTGGAAGCACTACAATGCCCTTTGGTAGAGACGTGCAGGAGGGCCTCATAACAAAATGTTCCCATTAGAAAGGAGCAGGTCTCCTATACTTGTAATAAACATGCACTAAGTGTATGGGCTGACAAACATTTACTCCTGGGGGTATACATGAACATAATGTATAAAAATTTTTGTTACGGGCATCATAAACACCCTTTAAAAAAAATATGTGGGTGTTGCATCACAGACCACGGTCACCCTGGTAATACAGTGATGGTGGATAATGAGGATGAGGAGAAGGAGGAGGACAACAGCAAATAGCCAAAATCAGGAAGCGTATACCCATATGTGGGTGAGAAGAGGTTCATGGGAACAAACCTCACAAAAAAAGACACTAGATTTGAGTTTTTATGTTATGCTGCTATCATTTGGTAGTGTTGAGAAGTCTTGCCCAATCCAGCCCTTGTTCATTTTTATAAGAGTCAGCCTGTCAACATTTTCAGTTGATAGGTGGATGCACTTATTAGTTGTAATTCGACCAGCAGCACTAAAAACCCGCTCTGACAAAACAATAGCGGGAGGGCAGGCCAGGACCTCCAAGGTGTAGAGAGCAAGTTCATGCCACGTGTCCAGCTTGGACACCCAATAATTAAAAGACACAGAGGAATCACGGAGATGTTGGTACAGTCAGCAAGGTACTCCAGCATCTTCCCAAACTTTACACTCCTTGTGAGAGCACCCCATGCCTCAGGGCCTGTGTGATGGGAGGGGCTGAGAAAACTCTCCCAGAACTTTGACAGTGTTCCCCTGCCTCTGCTAGATTGGAGTTGTGTCTGTCTCGCCTGTACTCCTTAGTTGTCCAAAGAACTGTGACCTCTGTCGCCAGCGTTTTCAGATGGGAATTTTTTAAATTCCGCAACAAGGGCCTTCTGGTGCTGCCCTATTTTAGTAGACCAGTCCGCCTCGAGATTAAGAGATAGAAAGTTCTCCTTGTAGTGTGGGTCTAGAAGTGTCACCAACCAGTATTGACTGTCACCCAAAATTTTGAGAACGCGAGTGTCACGGTCAAGGCAGCATAGCATAAATTCAGCCATGCGTGCTAGACTGCTAACAGGCAAGACTTCCGTGTCCTCACCAAGATGACAATTGACCATGCTCTCCTCCTTCTCCTCGTCCCTGTCCTCAGACCATCCACGCTGAACAGATGGTATGACAGATATGCAGGTAGTACCGTCTATAGCGCATGAAACTAGCTCCTGTTCTTCTCCCTCCTCCTTCTCCTCTCCCTCATTGTCACTCAATCCACATTGGGATGAGATGAGGCTGAGCTGTGTGTAGTCACCCTGTAAGGTAAGTGGGATCTTGGTGGAATTCTCAAAGTTTTGGAGTATGGTATATATTTCTGACATCCATGTCCACTCTGAGGTCTTATGTGTGAAGTTTGAACTGAATACCGATGGCCTTGCTGATGCTGGTAGTCAACAACTGCCTTTTTCTGCTCACAAATCCTTTACAACATCTGCAGTGTAAAGTTCCAAAGCGAGACATCACACACCAGTCGGTGAGCCGGAAGCTGCAAATGCTCCTGAAGCAGTGCAAGGGTGGCGAAAGCTGTAGCTGACTTTCTAAAATGGGCACAAAGGTGGCGTACTTTGACAAGAAGATCTGAGAAACTGCTGAACCATGAGATTAAGCACATGGGCCAGGCATGGTACGTGTGTGAGCTTGCCTTGCCTCAGAGCCACCACCAGGTTCCGGCGATTGTCACACATGACCATGTCTTGCTGTAGGTTTAGCGGTGTCAGCCACAGATCTTTCAGAGCTGTCCACAACTTTTCAGCATTGTGCGGTTTGTCACCTAAGCTGTTGCGAACGCTCTGGATCTGACTTCGGAGTTTGGGCTCCCTCTGGTGGCTGCTGATAGTAATGAAGCTGCTTTGGCTGACAGAGGTTCATCAGCTGGGAGCAATGATAGCAATCTGGTGTTGATGACTGGGGAGATTTAAGTGAGCTACCTTCCCATGATCCTCGCGGTGATTTGTTCTTCCTGGTCCCATTTGGAAGTCAGCTTGCTTCCTGCTTGTCCTGCAACTTCCAGATAAGTTGTTTGCTGTTTATTTCTGTGGCATTCATTTTTGTCTATCTCAGTTTTCTGCCCTCCTGGAGTTTGTACAGCCAGGTTCCCCTGCTGGGGCCTGTGCTGGCCTCTGTTTCTCATTTGCCATTGTTTTGTAATTTCAGTTCCCTGTTATATCAGTATCCGCTTATTTGCTACCAGTTACACCGGAGTTCTGATCTAGCGGGGGAGAGATCGTGTTAGCTCAGTATTTTTGTATATCAGAACGTGTTGGAGTTTTTCTTAGAGTTTTTGCTGGATTGCAGACAGTATTCTTTCCTGTCCTGTGCTATCTAGACAGATTGGGCCCAGCATTTGCTCACTCTATTTTCTGCCTGTGTTTGTATCTCATCTTGTCTCACCACCAATATATGTTTGGGGGCTACCTATTTCTTTGGGGGCTCTACTCCGGGGCAGTTAGCTTTCCCTTTCTGTCTTTAGGCTTAGGTATCTCTCCAGCTGTGTCTAGGCGTCTAGGGCACCGTAGGCACGTCCCACGGCTGCTTCTAGTTGTGCTGTCAGTTTAGGGGTCTGCAATCCACTAGTTACCAACCTCTCCGGTGTCTGGTTGCCTGATGCTGTCCTCCTCGGCTACCGAATCATAACACTAAGCATATTAGCTTCAACACAGCCTGTTGCTGCAGTGCTTCCAGCTTGTGATTGATGTGGTAATTTCAGAGATGGAAGCTGAAGAGGAGGAGGAGGAGGTGCAGGAGCTGTAGACTGTGGGGGCAACCATTATTGATCTAGGGCTCGCAATCTTCGGCGTCGGAAGGATGTGTTCCCTTCCAAGGTCCGACTGGGTCCCGGATTCCACTACTGTAACCCAGTGTGCCGTCAGCGAATGTACCGTCCCTGCCCACAAGCAGGGTGGTTAGGTGGACTTTCCCAGTAACTGCTGTTGTGAGTGGGCTTGGGATGAGTTCTGAGCAGAGGCTCCCTCTGGTGGTTACAAGCGGTGCTGGTCTGTCCAGTGAAGATTGTGAGGATTGGGAATCAGGTGTTACTGACTGGTCTTATATAAGGGAGTCACCTTCCCATCAGGGTTGCCGGTGATCAATTGTTCTGGTCTGAATCCTTGATTTCTGTTTCCTTTGTAGCCTGCTGTGTCATGTCTGCATCTCCTGCTAACAGATAAGACATTTTCTTCTTTTTGTTTTTGTGCTTGATTTTTGCATTTTGTCCTGCACTTCTGTGGGGGCCTTCAGGGTCCCCTCCGGGGGCTTTTGCCCTCTCAGTTTAGTTCAGCCACTGATGTTTGTACCTTTGCTTTTTCCAGTTTTTTCAGTGGCTGCTGTTTTGATTTTGTTACACCAGAGAACTAATTTAGGTGGTAGAGATCGTGTGATCTCAGGTGTTTTTGAAATTAGTAGAGTTGGTGCTTTTCAGGGTTTTCTGGGATTGCAGTAAGTGCCCTTCCTATCCTTTTCTATTTAGTTAGTTTGGGCCCCAACGTTTGCTCATACTATTTTCTGTCTGTGTCTGTATTTCTTCTTGTCTAACCGCCATTACATGTTTGGGGGCTTTCTATTATCTTTGGGGTTCTGCTCCGGGGCAGATAGCTTTCCTATTTCTATCTTTAGGTGTAGTTAGTTTCTCAGGCTGTGACGAGGCGTCTAGGACCAACGTAGGAACGCTCCACGGCTGCCTCTAGTTGTTATGGTTAGTCAGGGTACTGCAATCTCATAGATTCCAACTGCTCTGGTGTATTGCCTTTTTTGCCTGCACTCCTCAGCTACCGAAACATAACAGTATCACCGGCCTAAAATTTAAAATTGTATGGTACTCACAGAAGGGAAAAAATTTGTGAAAGAAAAAACGGTTGTCAGAGTTGTCAGAGATATTTTTCTGTTTGTTGCATTTTTTTTTTTCCCTCTGTATCTCTGGGTGCTGGGGAGGATTTTTTCTCTCAATGGAGTTTGCACAGTTGTCTGGCCGTGTGGATCAGCTTGCCACTGAGGTTCAGAGTATTGCTGCATATCTTGCTAGGTTGCCTGTTGTGGAACTAGGATTCCCATGCCAGATTTGTTTTTAGGGGATCGAGCTAACTTTCAGAATTTCAAAAATAATTGTAAATTGTTTTTTGCCTTAAAATCTAAGTCCTCAGGGAACGCAGCGCAGCAGGTTCAAATTGTCATCTCTCTCCTGCGCGGCGATCCTCAGGATTGGGCTTTTTCCCTGACACCTGGGGATCCTGTTTTGAGTGATGTTGATGCATTTTTTCAGGCTTTGGGGTTATTGTACGATGAGCCTAATGTCACTGATCAAGCTGAAAAAGCCTTGTTGGCATTAAATCAGGGGCTTGATGACGCTGAGTTATACTGTCAGAGATTCCGTAGGTGGGCAGTCCTGACCAAGTGGAATGACGACGCTGTGGCGGCCCTTTTTCGGAAGGGTCTGTCAGATAATGTAAAGGATGTTATGGTGGGATTCCCTGTCCCTCTGGTCTCAATGATTCTATGTCATTAGCGATTCAAATTGACAGACGTTTGCGTGAGCGGAGAAGTATGCGTGGAATAGTGTTGCCTTGTGAACCTGCTTCTGAATCCATGCAGTGTGATAGAGTGGTGTCTGGGGCACAGCGTCATGAGTTTCGAAAGCGCAATGGGTTATGTTTCTACTGTGGTGATGCCTCTCATGCTATTTCAGTCTGCCCTAAGCGGGGAAGACGTTTTACACGCTCAGTTGTCTTGGGTAGTGTTCAGACTAAGTTTTTATTAACTGTTACTCTGATATGCTCTCTGTCCTCATTTTCTGCTCAGGCTTTCGTTGACTCTGGAGCAGCTATTAACCTGATGGATTATGATTTTGCTAAACGTTGTGGGTTTCCCTTGATACCCCTACAGAAGTCTATTCCCTACTGGGGATCGATTCTACCACTTTGGCTGAGAATAAACCTCAGTTCTCTACTCAGGTGATAATGAGGGTTGAACCTGATCATCAAGAGTGCTGCAAATTTTTGGTTCTGTATAATCTGCATGATATTATCGTACTGGGTTTCCCTTGGTTACAGTCTCATAAATCCTGTTTTGGATTGGAAATCTGTGTCTGTAACCAGTTGGGGCTGCCAATGTGTTAATACCAACACTCCTGTTTTTTCTGCCTCCCCCAGGCTCAGGATGTTCCTGACTTTTTGATTGATTTTTCTGATGTATTTAGCGAAAGTAAATCTGCATCCTTGCCTCCCCATAGGAGCTATGACTGCGCTATTGAATTAGTGCCTGGTAGTAAATTCCCTAAAGGTCGCCTTTTTAACTTGTCTGTACCTGAACATGACGCTATGCGGTCTTATATCAAGGAGTCTTGGAGAAGGGTCATATCAGACCATCCTCTTCACCCTTAGGTGCCGGTTTTTTCTTTGTGGCCAAAAAGGATGGTTCATTAAGGCCGTGTATTGATTATCGTCTTTTGAACAATATTACTGTGAAATATCAATACCGTTACCCTTGATTTCTGACCTGTTTTCCAGGGTGAAAAACGCTACTTGGTTTACCAAGCTTGACCTCAGGGGGGCATATAACCTTATTCGCATTAAGCACGGGGATGAATGGAAGACGGCATTCAATACCCCTGAAGGGCATTTTGAGTACCTTGTGATGCCCTTTGGGCTCACTAATGCTCCTTCTGTCTTCCAGTCCTTCATGAATGACATTTTCAGGGATTTTGTGGATAAATTTCTGATTGTTTATTTGGATGATATCTTGATGTTTTCTAATGACTGGGACTCTCATGTGAAACATGTTCGAACTGTATTCCAGATTTTGAGAGAGAATGCTCTGTATGTGAAGGGATCAAAGTGTCTTTTTGGCGTACAGAGGATCTCATTTCTGGGATTCATTTTGTCCCCATCTGTTATTGAAATGGACCCGGTCAAGGTTCAGGCCATCTGTGATTGGGTCCAACCTACTTCATTAAAGGCTCTTCAAAGATTTTTGGGTTTTGCCAATTTTTATCGTAAATTTATTGGTAATTTCTCGGTTATTGTTAAACCATTAACTGATTTGACCAAAAAGGGTTCTGATGTGGTGAATTGGCCTCCTGAGGCAGTCTCGGCATTTCAGGAACTTAAGCAGAGATTCACTTCTGCTCCTGTTCTACGGCAGCCTGATGTTTCTCTGCCATTTCAAGTGGAGGTTGATGCCTCTGAAATTGGGGCAGGTGCCGTTTTGTCCCAAAAAGATCCAGAGACCTCTAAAAGTAACCCTTGTGCCTTTTTCTCTCGAAAATTTTCTCCTACTGAACGTAATTATGACGTGGGTAATCGGGAGTTATTGGCCATGAAGTGGGCCTTTGAAGAGTGGAGACATTGGCTGGAGGGAGCCAAACATCAGGTGGTGGTCCTTACGGACCATAAGAATCTGGTTTATCTGGAATCTGCCAAGCGACTCAATCCTAGACAGGCCAGGTGGGCCTTGTTTTTCACACGTTTTAATTTTGTGGTTTCCTTTCTTCCTGGCACTAAGAATGTTAAGGCGGATGCCCTCTCGAGGAGCTTCCTTGCGGACTCTCCTGAGTTATCTGATCTTTCTGTTATTTTGAAAGAGGGTGTAGTTCTTTCCGCCATCTCACCTAATTTGAGACTTGCTCTGGAGGGGTGTCAGGAGGATAGGCCCGAGCGCTGCCCTGTTGGAAAATTGTTTGTCCCGGACCAGTGGAAAAGGAGTGTGGTGTCTGAGATTCATTGTTCCGCGTTGGCTGGGCATCCCGGAATTTTTGGTACCAGAGACTTGGTTAGTCGGTCCTTTTGGTGGCCTACCTTGTCTCGTGATGTCAGGGAATTTGTGCAGTCCTGCGGGACTTGCTCTCGCTCCAAGCCTTGCTCTCGCTCTAGTGGTTTGTTGATGCCATTGCCTGTGCCAAGAGACCATGGACCCATATCTCTATGGATTTCATTTCCGACCTTCCTGTTTCTGTCATGGGTGTATCGCCACAAGGATCGTCGCGATTACACACTCTGACTTCTCACAGCTGAGTTGCTGTTTCTTTGTGTTTGGTAATGAGGGAGTTAATTTTACCTAGCTCTTTGCTAAGACTAGGTCCGCCTCGCCCGGCTGCTTTTGATTATGTTCTAATTAGATTCCTTCATATACCTGCCAGTCTGCTTGTTAGATGCCGGTGAAAGCCTTTATGTAGTCTAGCAGACTGGATCGGTTCTGAGAATACTTAAGCTAAGAGCTCCTTAGTTGTTTTTACTCTTATAGCTTATAGTTTATCTCTGAGACCTTAGGTGTTCCTACTGTGTGTGAGTGTTGTATGTAATACTTTATTTACTTTATTTCTTGTCTTTCTTGTATGTCTTTCTGTTCATTAACCGTTACCTGTTCATTCCCTTTGGTGGTAATCAGGGTCCTTCTTAGGACTAGATTACAGTTGGCAGGGATTGATAGGAGACAGGGTTTACGCTGGTGGCCTGGACCTCTGTACCTTTAACAGTACCTCCAGGTAGAGGGATTAGTTAGGACCCAGTTTAGGGTCAGCATAGACCCCGGTCACCCTCTAGCCGGAGACAGCGTATAACGGATTCCGTATTGACCCACTGGACTTTCTGTCAGGTAATTCTATGTTATCATATATCTATAGCATGTTATATTGTATGTTGCCCTTTTGATATAGATTACTGTCATCACATATATATATATCTGCTTAACAGCGTGACATTTTCACCGGCCATACTAAAGATTCTCTCCAGCTGTCATGGATCCAGTAGCCCAGCTGGCCCGGCAGTTGCAGGGGTTGTCCATGGAGTTTGCAGACATTAAGTCCAAGGTTTTGTTCCCCCGGAGCAAACCAGATCTGAACCTAAGGTTGCTCTCCCGGACAGGTTCACTGGTGGGCGGGACAAATTTTTTACTTTCCGGGAGGCATGTAAATTGTACTTTCGGCTGCGGCCTCGGTCATCTGGGAGTGAAGAGCAGAGGGTGGGAATTGTTATCTCGCTCTTACAAGGGGACCCTCAATCTTGGGCGTTCTCTATTCCTCCAGGCTCCCCAGATCTCCAGTCAGTGGATCGATTTTTTACTGCCCTGGGTCTGGTATATGATGATCCGGATCGAGTTTCCCTTGCTGAAACAAAGTTACGTAAAATACGGCAAGGAAATCGTCCAGCGGAGGAATATTCTTCTGAGTTCCGTAGATGGGCAACAGATACTCAGTGGAATGACCCAGCTCTTAGGAGCCAGTTTTGTCAAGGGTTGTCTGACAAATTAAAATATGTGTTGGCTCAGTATGATTCTCCTCCATCACTGGAGGCTGCTATGGCCCTCGCTATTCGCATGGATAGACGAATTCGGGGAAGACGCGAGGTAACTCCGCCTCCCGTGATGACTCCACCTACTACTAAAGTCCCTTATACTGAGGTTCCCTGGTCTGTTCTGAGGAACCCATGCAGTTGGGAGGGACATCTTTTTGTAGGAGGGAATTGGCGGTGCACCGCAAGACTAGAAGGTGTTTCTTTTGCGGGAGAGAGGGACATTTTGTTGGGGGGTGTCCATCCCGGGCCTCTTTGAGCAAAGGAGTTAACCTGGGAGTGTGTTTTTGTCCCAAATCCCTCTCAGTTTCTCGTGCCTTGCGGAGGTGCGTGATTGGTTACTTAGAACTGAGAGGATTTTGTTTTTCTTGATAGTGCGGTCCGGGGCTAATCTGGTGGTCCGCTCGGTTTTGCCCAGGTGCATGGTATGAACTGAGTGTATTTGGCCAACGGTCCTATAGTCTCTTATTGATTCTAGACCTCTCGGTCAAGGTAGCTTGGTTCAGCGGTTCATAAAAATTAGATCTTCGAG
Organism: Oophaga sylvatica; assembly: GCA_033576555.1. NCBI lineage: Eukaryota > Metazoa > Chordata > Amphibia > Anura > Dendrobatidae > Oophaga > Oophaga sylvatica. Next base: position 359,606,988 of record JARQOD010000001.1, on the reverse strand, counting down.
TTGGGGCAAGACTTAAAAGGCAATTGTCGTGTTATGTGTTGGTCTGGGTTCTACCTACTCCTTTTGTGTTGGGACTTCCTTGGTTGGCTATGAACCATAAAATCAGTGATTGATTGGCAATCCGGAAAGATAAGCCAGTGGGGGTGTGAGAATTTTGCAGGAATAATGAAATGAGCACACGGTATTCGGTGCGGTTGTGCTAGGGAATTGTCTCACTTTTCTGGGAGGGACTTTGGGGAGATGTTCTCAGAGTGGGGTGTAAAGAGTTACATCCTCATCGCGCATAGGGTAACAATCCAAAAAAGGCAGATTGGTTTGAGGGAGGACGGTTGACAGGTGCGCTGTAATTTAACAGGGGCACCCGGGATGGGTGTCGGCCATGATACCCCCGGTTCCGATGCCTCCTGGTGGCGCTGTGTGTCTGTGTCTTGCTGTCATGGTCACTATGAGATTAGTGGGGGTGGTTTCTGGCACTCGGGATATGGGCAGGTAGCCACAGGTGGGACTTTGGACCGAGAATGTTTGTTACAGCTTAGGATGCTTGACAATGTTGGGTAAGGGGTTTAAGGAGGTAATTTAGGACATTGAGGCGAAAAGTATGTGGGAGTGTGGGGTCTGCGGGGGCAGTGTGAGCGCTTGCAACAGGAGTTAGCTGAGAGAGGGGGCGTGGAGTAAAGGTCTGTGATTATTTCTCGGTATGTTTCCTCATGGGGAGGTGAAGGGGCCCCAGATTCATTGAGGAAGGTATGGTTACATGCTGAATGTTGGTTGACACTGATGGATTGTGAGCGCGAGGTTAAGAAAGACGGCAGGCGGGGGCGTGTTTTAATGGATGTTTGCGAGGTTATATATGCTGGAAGGTTAGGTATTTTGGTGGGGGATCCAGTCCTAGAACGGCATCCCATATTAATAAGCCTTCATGTGCAACCAGGGCCCCCAGTAGGGGACTTGTACGTTAGTGGTTGGGAATGGGTAATCGTACATCACGTATAATACCGGGTAGATAGGAGATGGAGATAGTTACGGTCCTAGTTCAGGGGGGCTTTGAGTAACCACGGCATGGGTTAGGGAACAGGGGAGTACACCCACACCCCTAACACAACAACCATAGTGGTCCGGGGGGACAGAAGCGGAACTGTTGGGTTTAGATTAGAAGTGGGGTAGGATGAGGTTAACAGTATATATTCGAAAAAAGGGCAGCAATCAGACATCGGCCCCCTGAGGGTCGGGGTAGGAGTAACCCTCGATAGACAGGGAGAACTGAGCCGGGGGGGTCTCTCTTTGGGTCCTGTTTAGAACAATTGGAGCCGTACGAGTTGTTCTACATCGCGGTCTTCTCAAATGCTGCTGCGGGCGGGCGAGCTGTCGGTGGGGAACAGGGTCCTGCGTCCACAGGAGTAACGGGTATAGGTGTAAGTGAGAGGGGAACGAAATAAGTAATTAGGTCACTGCGGCCGGAGGCTGGGTGTGGGGGTAGATGCTTGTGTCCCGGACATTTACCTGCCAAGTCTGCTTGTTTGTCGCCCGACACGTGTACCGTGGTAAGCTGTTTGGTGGCGTGATCAGTCGGGTGTAACCAGGGGTATGTGTCTTGTAAGGCTTGAATGCTTATATGTGTAGCAAGGTGGGAGGAGGCAGGTAAGACAGGTGCTGCAGGTCGTGAGGGTGAGCAAGCAGTGAAGAGCTGGGAGGGTAAGTAGAGGGGCCATGGGCTCCGGGGGGCGTGGGGTACTGTGGGATGGGTAGGGTGGGAGGGGAAAGGGGAGGGTGAGGAAAGGGGCACAAGGGGATTATACCGTGTAAGGGGATTTCAAGTCGGTGCGGTGGTTTGCAGGGGTCATTTATACCAACAACCCCCCCCCCACTCACCACGATGGAATTGTTTTCAAGTTGGCAGGGATTTGATTGGTTGTCAGGGGGTTACGATAGGCTGGCCTGGCACACATACTCGGAAAGCGGTTCTGTTCACAATAATGGCTTGTCGGGCTAGAGGTGAGGGACACCCTGGCTTGCTGGTAGCCCCTAGCGGTCAGCTTTGACACCAGGTATCACTCTTGCCCCGGAGAACAGCGTATGTATACACGGTGATTAAGTATTGTAATCCTGGGAATGTTTTTGGATGGATATTCTTTGCTTGGCTACTGGGTTCGTGTTCCAAGCTCTGATCCAACATGGGGTATCGTCGAGTTTTCATGGGAACAAAGCCAATGAAGGAGAGCAAATTGAGGGTATCACCCCGGCCGTCGTAGTGGAGACCCCTAGCTCCAGCAGAGACGTCGTTCAAATGGCGGTATTGACAATTAACTTATTCCCCTCTGCGGACATGTGTTTTGAGGACTCTGCACTGATCAATGGTGAGATGTTGAGGAGTGTTGATAGCCTGTGCTGGGAGCTGACAGCGTACGTTGGGTTTTTGTACCTGATGTTTAAATTAACTTTAACTACATCACAGTGCACGTGAACAAGTGTCGATCAGACAGTTCGACAAGATGGGGTGTGATGGACGGGTCTACATGCTCTGGTTCTGATGACACGGCCTACTTTGGTGCACCGCCCATGGAACTGGACTGTAAATGTAGAGGATGCTGAACAGGTTCGCGCTAGACAGCGCCCTAGCGTTTTTCTTTGCGGCTCACTGAAGCTAATTTGAGTTCGCACATATCGCCATATAGCATGTGGCATCCCGTTAGCGGCTCTGTGAATTAACAGAGTCTGCACTTACTGCCGACAACAGCCTACGTCGTTTATTTTAGCGACTCTGCGGGATAACAAGTTCGTACTTTGTCTATCTTACTAGCAGCGGGCCCTTTTTGTTTTGCACTGTGGACCCCGGGCTGCGAACGCACCTCTCCACTTTATATATTTGGTGCGTTCCGCAGACCCTAACATAATATTAGCGCCAGGGTCTGGCTAGTAAAATGGCGGTCACGAACAGCGTCTATTGCAGTACATCCAGCAGCTGAAGGGTAGGTTGGAGGCTCTTGAGAGCACAACCTCACTGTGGATGTTACCGCAGTCGCTGTTCAGGCTGCTTGCGTGGCTGCAGCCAGTTTGTCCTCTGCCACCTCTGCCCCTACATTATCCCACCTCCCGCTTCCTGACAAGTTTGCCGGTGATAGCAAGCAATGTCGGGGATTCGTGAGTCAGTGCTCTATACATCTTGAGCTTCTGGCTGCACGTTTTCCCACGGATCGGGCACAAAGTGGGTTTTGTTACTTTCTCTACTCTCGGGCAGAGCGTTGGAGTGGGCAACGCCGCTGTGGGGAGCGCGATGATCGTGGTGGTGCAGAGTTGCTCCTCGTTTCTTGGAGGCTCTTAAAAAGGTCTTTTTAGGACCCCAGGTCACCCACGATACGGCGCTACAACTGCTGGCATTGACACAGGGTTCGTCTTTGGTCAGTCAGTTTTCCGTCCAGTTTCGGACTCTGGCTGCTGAGCTAGATTGGTCTGATAAAGTTCTTATTCCTATCTACTGGCGGGGACTGGCTGACCCATGTTAAAGACGCTTTGGCTACCAGGGAGATTCCCGCCACACTGGAGAAGCTTATCTCCATATCTACCCGCATTGACCTCCGTTTTCACGAGCGGAGGTTGGAGCGGGCCAGTGTAGGCAGAGGTTTCGGTTGGCTCCTACCTTTGCCAAACCTCTCGAATTCCCCGATCTGGCGTCCGAACCTCAAAAGGCCACGAAGTTCCTCATGCAGGACCTAAGTCTCGGTCCGTCCGAGTATCCGTGGTTTGTAACCATTGTCAGCAGACAGGACACTATGCCAACAGATGTCCACAGCGATCGGGGGAAGCGATCGCGTCTAGTGGCCCTGGGAGGAGGTTCACTAGAGACAGCGGCATTTTCCTCCAAGATAACATTTAAAGGGACAATCACTGTTGGTACTTCCATTCTCACCGCCGACCTTTGCGTGGACTCAGGAGCAGAGGGGAATTTCATGTCCTCTAGCTTTGCTCGCCGTCATGCAATACCTCTGGTGGCGCTTGACAAATCAGTGATGTTCGGGTAGTGAATGGGTCGTCATTGCCCTCACAAATTACTCACCAGACTGTCCCACTTGCATTGTCTGTATCTCCTTCCCATCAGGAATTTATTTCCCTACTCGTCCTTCCCGAGGGAATAGACGAGATCCTACTAGGTATACCTTGGCTCCGTTTCCACTCCCACATATAGAGTGGACTTCGGGTAGGATACTGGGTTGGAGTGATGCATGTACAGGCAGATGTTTCAGAAGTTGCGTTCAGGTTACCACTACTGAGTTACCCGCAGATCTTACTCCACTTCCCAAGCACTACTGGTCATATGCAGACGTGTTCTCCAAGAAGGCTGCTGAGACTCTTCCGCCTCATCGCCCCTATGACTGTCCTATCGACCTCTTGCCTGGCGCAGAACCTCCTCGGGGAAGGGTCTATCCCCTCTCTCTTCCTGAGACAGAGGCCATGTCGCAATATATTCAGGAGAACCTGGCAAGAGGGTTTATTAGGAAGTCGGTGTCACCGGCAGGGGCGGGATTTTTCTTCGTGCAGAAGAAAAACGGAGAATTGCGTCCGTGTATTGATTACAGGGGTCTTAACGCCATCACCGTTAAAAACAAGTACCCGTTGCCCCTGATCTCTGAGCTATTTGATAGACTTCGGGGAGCAAGGGTATTCACTAAACTAGATCTGCGCGGTGCTTATAACCTGATTCGCATCCGTGAGGGGGACGAATGGAAGACGGCTTTTAATACCAGGGATGGGCATTACGAATATCTGGTGATGCCCTTTGGGCTCTGTAATGCTCCAGCCGTTTTCCAAGACTTTGTCAATGACATCTTCCGGGATATGCTCTCCACCTCGGTCGTAGTCTATCTGGATGATATACTCATCTTCTCTCCAGATATTGACTCCCACCGGAGGGATGTTGGCAGGGTCTTCGACCTCCTACGGGCAAATTCCCTTTACGCAAAGTTGGAGAAATGTGTGTTTGAGCAGGAGTCCTTACCTTTCCTGGGCTATATCATCTCCGCCCAGGGATTGGCTATGGATCCTGCCAAACTACAGGCGGTGATGGACTGGCAAGAACCCCACTCTCTAAAGGCGGTGCAGCGCTTTATGGGGTTCATTAATTACTACCGTCAGTTCATTCCCCACTTCTCAACTTTGGTAGCTCCCGTGGTTGCCCTTACCAAAAAGGGAGCTAATCCCAAATTGTGGTCTGAAGAGGTCTCCAAGGCCTTCACGTCTATTAAGTCTCATTTCGCTAGAGCTCCCATCCTACATCGCCCCGATGTTGATAAGCCATTTATATTGGAGGTGGATGCCTCGTCCGTTGGTGCTGGAGCAGTCCTCTTCCAAAAGGATGCTCAAGGTCGGAAGCATCCATGCTTCTTTTTCTCCAAGACCTTCACACCAGCAGAGAGGAATTATTCCATCGGGGACAGGGAGTTGCTAGCAATGAAGTTGGCCTTCTCGGAGTGGAGACATCTGTTGGAGGGAGCTCGCTTTCCCTTCCAAGTCTTCACGGATCACAAAAACCTGGTATATCTTCAGACAGCCCAGCGGCTTAATTCTCGCCAAGCCAGATGGTCCTTGTTCTTCTCCCGGTTTCATTTCACACTGCATTTCCTCTCGGGAGAGAAGAACATTCGTGCCGACGCTCTCTCTTCGCTCTGTGGTGTCCTCGGAGGAGGAGGTGGAGGAGCCTCGGCTTATCGTCCCCACAGAGAGCCTGAGAACAGTGGCCCCGGTTTCGCTTAGAGTCTGTGCCCCCGGGCAAGACTTTTGTGCCTACTAATTTGCGACCGGAGGTACTCTCTTGGGCACATTCGTCCAGGGTGGGTGGACACTTTGGGGCAAAGAGGACATCTGAGTTGCTGGCGAGGACATATTGGTGGCCGCATATGGTCCGTGATGTTGGGGACTATGTTCGGGCGTGTGTCTCCTGCGCCAAAAATAAGTCTCCACGACAACGGCCAGCTGGGTTACTTTACCCTTTGCCGGTGGCAGACAGGCCCTGGGAGATGGTTGGGATGGACTTTGTGGTGGGCTTGCCCAAGTCTCGGGGTTGCACCATCATTTGGGTAATCACCGACCATTTCTCTAAAATGGTGCATCTGGTGCCACTACCACGGTTACCTTCTGCACGGGCTCTGGCAGCGTTGTTTGTTAGGCACATCTTCCGTTTACACGGCATGCCGGACAAGATTGTCAGTGACCGAGGTCCCCAGTTTGCGTCTCGGTTCTGGAGAGAGCTTTGTCGTCTACTCAGTATTGAGTTAAATCTCTCTTCAGCGTACCATCCTGAGACGAATGGGTTGGTAGAGAGGGCCAACCAGACCTTGGTCACCTATCTACGACATTTTGTCTCAGCCAGGCAGGATGACTGGGCATCCTTGCTACCATGGGCTGAGTTTGCATTAAACAATGCTGTGGCTGATTCCACCGGACAGACCCCATTCCTCCTGAACTACGGTCAGCATCCGCGGGTACCAGTGCCTATGCCCGTGTCTTCCGCCGATTCCAGGGTGGCAGACTGGGCTGTGGAGGCACGGGACATTTGGGACCGCACGCAGGATGCCATTCAGGCCTCCAAAGAGAGGATGAGGTCTTCGGCCGATGCCCATCGGCGCCCCGCTCCTACATTTGCTCCTGGGGATTTGGTGTGGCTCTCCGCCCGTAACATCAGGCTGCGAGTTGAGTCCACTAAGTTGGCACCCCGCTACCTGGGTCCTTTCAAGGTCCTCGAGCAGGTTAACCCTGTGGTATACCGTTTAGCTCTTCCACCACGCCTGGGTATCTCCGACACCTTTCACGTGTCCCTCCTGAAACCCGTGCTCATGTCCGGTTTTCTGAGTCATCTGCCGGGACATCGGGTTCATCTGCGGATGACCATGAGGTGAACGCCATCGTGGGGTGTAAGGTGGTACGGGGCAAAAAGTTTTATTTGGTGGACTGGAGGGGCTATGGGCCTGAGGATAGGTCTTGGGAGCCTGCCGAGCATGTTCACGCTCCGCAGCTCATCGCTGCCTTTGAACGCAGCGAGGCCCAGAGAAGGGGGGGCCCTAGGAGGGGGGGTAATGTTAGGGTTCGAGTTCCCGCTCCTGCACAAGGGGAGTCTCGAACCAGTGCCGCTGCGGTCTCCCATTCGTCTCCGGCCGCAGTGGAGCCTGCTCAGCAGAGACGTCGTTCCAGGCGTCTTGCCCACTCCACTACTGGGCAGTGACTTGCTGCTGCCTTTCCTGGATCTGCTATTGTAGCCAGTTCTGGAGCAGACGTCTTTGGGATAAAGTCCTGCATTTTCCCTTCTGAGCGTGCCCAGAGTGAGATCTCTCATTGGAGATCAGGGTCACATGCTCAGGTACTGCAGCGGCTCCTATTGGCCCGCCAGGAAGGCCCTGTTACTACTAGTCTTCTGAACAGGTTCTCATTGGTCCTTGTTCCTGGAAGGTCCTGTGGCTGTTGCTATAAAAGGGTAGCATGGCTGGGCCGCCATGCGCTAATATCAACCATTGTATGCTATGCGCCAGTGTGGTCATGCGTGTGTGTGGTTAGGGACCCGGCTGAAATAAGCCACTAGAATACCGACTTAATCGGTGAGGAGTTTAGTGTGCTAGCTGGTCAGGGTCGGTGTCCTAGATGCCCTAGATTACCGGCATAACCGGTGAGGAGTTTGATTGCCGTATTCAGGGTCTGGCGTTCAGACGCCATAGATTGCGGGTGACTCCCGCGAGGACATTAGCGCATGACCACGTATTATGCTCGCTTAGCAATTAACCGTGTGCCTGAGAGCCTGACAGGACACGGCGTTTGTTCTCAGCGGCTCTGTGACGTAACAGGGTTCGCTCTCGACGCTAGACAGCGCCCTAGCGTTTTTCTTTGCGGCTCACTGAAGCTAAGTGAGTTCGCACATATCGCCATATAGCACTGTGGCATCCCGTTAGCGGCTCTGTGAATTAACAGAGTCTGCACTTACTGCCACAACGCGCTACGGCGTTTATTTTAGCGACTCTGCGGGATAACAGAGTTCGCTACTTTCGTCATCTTACTAGCAGCAGGCTTTGCTTGCACTGTGGACCCCGGGCTGCGAACGCACCTCTCCACTTTATATATTTGGTGCGTTCCGCAGACCCTAACAATTCTATGTTATCATATATCTATGCGCATGTTATATTGTATGTTGCCCTTTTGATATAGATTACTGTCATCACATATATATATATATCTGCTATACAGCGTGACAGTTTCTCAGAGAATGACCGTCATCTGGGTGATTTGTGATAGGTTTTCTAAGATGATACATCTTGTGCCATTACCTAAGTTGCCTTCCTCCTCTGAATTGGTGCCGTTGTTCCTTCAGCACGTGGTTCGTCTACACGGCATTCCTGAGAACATAGTGTCTGACAGAGGAGTCCAGTTTGTTTCCAGATTTTGGAGGACTTTTTGTTCTAAACTGGGTGTTCAATTGTCTTTCTCCTCGGCATTTCATCCTCAGACCAATGGTCAAACTGAGAGAACAAACCAGACATTGGAGACTTATCTAAGATGCTTTGTGTCTGCTGATCAGGATGACTGGGTCTCTTTTTTTGCCTTTGGCTGAGTTTGCTCTTAATAATAGGGCTAGCTCTGCCACTTTGATGTCTCCGTTTTTCTGTAATTCTGGGTTTCACCCTCGATTTTCTTCAGGACAGACGGAGGCTTCTGTCTGTCCAGGTGTTGACTCTGTTGTGGAGCGTATGCAACAGATTTGGGACCAGGTAGTGGAGAGGTTGTCCCTCTCTCAGGAGAGGGCCCAGCGGTTTGCTAACCGGCATAGGACTGATGGTCCTCGGTTTAAAGTGGGTGACTTGGTCTGGTTGTCCTCAAAAAATATTCCTATGAGAGTAGCATCTCCTAAATTTAAGCCTAGGTTCATTGGACCTTATAAGATCATAGAGATTCTTAATCCTGTTTCTTTTCGTTTGCTTCTTCCAGGGACATTTAAGATCCATAACGTGTTCCACAAGTCCTTGTTGAAGAGGTTTGTTGAGCCAGTGGTTCCTGCTGCTGTGCCTCCTGACCCTGTTTTGGTTGAGGGCAATCTGAAGTATGTGGTTGAGAAAATATTAGATTCTCGTTTTTCTAGACGGAAACTCCAGTATTTGGTTAAGTGGAGAGGTTATGGTCAGGAAGACAATTCTTGGGTGTTTGCTTTGGACATCCATGCTAGGAGACTCATCCGTGCGTACCATAGAACTCATCCTGACCGACCTGGTTGCTCAAATGAGGGTTCGGTGGCCCCTCCTCAAGGGGGGGGTACTGTTGTGAGTGGGCTTGGGATGAGTTCTGAGCAGAGGCTCCCTCTGGTGGTTACAAGCGGTGCTGGTCTGTCCAGTGAAGATTGTGAGGATTGGGAATCAGGTGTTACTGACTGGTCTTATATAAGGGAGTCACCTTCCCATCAGGGTTGCCGGTGATCAATTGTTCTGGTCTGAATTCTTCATTCCTGTTTCCCTTGTAGCCTGCTGTGTCGTGTCTGCATCTCCTGCTAACAGATAAGACATTTTCTTCTTTTTGTTTTTGTGCTATATTTTTGCATTTTTGTCCTGCACTTCTGTGGGGGCCTTCAGGGTCCCCTCCGGGGGCTTTTGCCCTCTCAGTTTAGTTCAGCCACTTATGTATGTACTTTTGCTTTTTCCAGTTTTTTCAGTGGCTGCTGTTTTGATTTTGTTACACCAGAGAACTAATTTAGGTGGTAGAGGTCGTGTGATCTCAGGTGTTTTTGAAATTAGTAGAGTTGGTGCTTTTCAGGGTTTTCTGGGATTGCAGTAAGTGCCCTTCCTATCCTTTTCTATTTAGTTAGTTTGGGCCCCAACGTTTGCTCATACTATTTTCTGTCTGTGTCTGTATTTCTTCTTGTCTAACCGCCATTACATGTTTGGGGGCTCTCTATTATCTTTGGGGTTCTGCTCCGGGGCAGATAGCTTTCCTATTTCTATCTTTAGGTGTAGTTAGTTTCTCAGACTGTGACGAGGCGTCTAGGACCAACGTAGGAACGCTCCACGGCTGCCTCTAGTTGTTGTGGTTAGTCAGGGTACTGCAATCTCATAGATTCCAACTGCTCTGGTGTATTGCCTTTTTTGCCTGCACTCCTCAGCTACCGAAACATAACAAACTGCACTGTTGAGGGCTCGACTACTGCTGTGGGACACATGCTTGTGTAATGCAGGGATGGCACATCGGGAGACATAGTGGTGGATGAGGACCGAGTACCGTGGGACGGCCCAGCCATCAGGTTGCGGAAAGCTTCCATCTCCACGAGCCTAAAAGGAGACATTTCGAGCGCAAGCAGTCATGAAATGTGTGAATTTAGTAGCATGGCCTGTGGGACATTGGCTGCATATTTGTGCTTGCATTCCAAGGACTGGGGTATGGACAACTAAACGCTGCGCTGGGACAAGGACGTTGACGTGCTTGATAATGGTGCTAGTTGAGTGTGTGCAACCACAGGTGCAAAGCAGGAGGCATCTTCGCATGCACCATGGACATGGGATTGGCTTGCACCACAACTTCGGAAGAAGCAGTGGTGTCACCCGCAGACATTGTTCCTGGACCCTGCGGTTCAGCCCACAAAGTCGGGTGCTTTGCTGCCATGTGCCTGATCATACTAGTGGTAGTCAGGCTAGTAGTTTTGCTACCCATGCAGATGCTGGCCTGGCAAGTGGTGCAAGTGGCCTTTTTGGAGTTATCAGTAGAGTCTTTAAAAAACAACCAGACTCGGAAAGACCTAACAGTTGTACAGGCATCTTCCATTGTGTTGGTGTTAGGGGGAGTGATTGCCCGCCTTCTGTCTGCGGCCACCACACTGCTTCTTCCTGCCTGTTGGGGTGCTACGTCTCACTCCCCCTGTATGCTGCTGTCCTCGCTCTGCATGTCCTCCTGCAGGTTGGGTCAGTTACTATATCATCCACCACCTCGTCTTCCATTTCCACACCCTGGAGCTCCTCTTGAGTTTCTGGCAATTGTGTCTCATCATCGTCCACCTCTTGTGACACATTCCTACCTTCGCCTTTGTGTGACCGTGGCTTCTCAAATATTTGGGCATCGCTACATGCGATCTCCTCTTGTCCCACTTCAAGTGGACCAGGAGAGACGCCCTAATCTATCAATGGAAAAGTGAACAGCTCTTCGGAGTGTCAAAGTGTGGGATCAGTTGTCTCATGGCACTCGGTATGGTGGGAGGAAGGAGGATCAGGGTGAGGGATATGTGGTCCAGGGATTTGTGGTGGTGGCAAACTGGAAGCATTATCCGCTGTCCAACCAACAACCTTTTGACACTGCTTTGTGTTCAATAGTGGTGTGCTGCTGCTGTCCCCTAGTAATTGGGACTGGAAGGTCGGGCGAGAAGATGTGGGTGTTTGTTGTGGCACAATTTCAGCTTGCCCATGGCCTTGATCTCGGCCTCTGCATGCAACATCACCATCACATCCAGATCCTGGTCTCTTGCCATGCACCTTGCCCATTTTAAATGGAGGACAATATTTTCCACGTTCACTACAAATGGCTAAAATTGTAGCAAATTATAATATGCGATCCGCATGACATAACAAACCCTGTTTAAAATAGCTGGCCTATAGGTAACTTTTTTTTTTCAGCAAACTGATGTCAATAACTTGGCTAAGACACTGTAACAAAATTTAACAGTAGGCCAGAAATGACCGAATTTTCAGCGCACTGAGATGTGATCCGTGTGACAGCCAAACCCCTGATTAAAATAGCTGGCCTGTAGGTAACCATTTTTTCCAGCAAACTGCTGTCAATAACTTGGCTAATACACTGTAACAAAATTTAACAGTGGGCCAGAAATGACCGAATTTTCAGTGCACTAAGATGTGATCCATGTGACAGACAAACCCCTGTTTAAAATAGCTGGATTTTTACGCTGTAATATACAAAGGTTCTGGCTGTATTCTGCAGTGGCAACAAGCAAATAGAGGAGAAAAATGGTGTTCTCTGGATTGCTTTTTCAGCAAATAATCAGAATTAAGACCCAAAAAATTATTCCTGGCCCCATATACCTGGGGCTATGTCTACAAATATCTGTTATGGCAGCAGAAGCAAACAGAACTGCAATGTTGCAATGCTATATGCACTGCAGTCTGACACATACAGAGACTGCCTGCCTAGTACTGATATCTATGTTGCTTTATTAGTTCTCAGAAGGACTGTTTGTTGAGATGGATATGTGGATTAGATTTGTTACATCAACACTAAGTATGAAGCAAGCAAATCTCTTCCTAGCTCAGCAGCAACTCTACCTACACTGCCAGATTCAGGAGCAGACTGTGACGAGCAGGGCTGCCCTGGTCTGAGATAGACCTGATGACGCTGTGCGGCCAGCCAATCACTGTAATGCCACAAACAACATGGCTGCAGCATGCGGAAAAATGGTGCCGACTGGGAACTGAGTATCATGGGGCAGCCATAGCCAACAGATCACGGAAAGACTTTGTCCCCACAAGCCTAAATGGCAACATCTCCACGGCTAGAAACTTGGCAATGTGCACGTTCAGTATTAGTGCTTGTGGGTGCGTGGCTTGGTATTTACGCCTCCTTTCATACATCTGGGGCATGGACAACTGGACGTTTGGCTGGGACAAACAATTGGATGAGCTTGTTGTGTCCTGTGTCTGTGCAACCGCAGCTTGTGAGCAAGAGGTATGATGATCACCTGCTTCCTGCCCAGCAGATTGGGAAGGACGTATCACAGGTGACATGGCTGTGGTTTGACCCGCAGACACCGATTTGGTACCCTGTTGTTCCGCCCACCGACTAGGGTGCTTGGCTGCCATGTGTTTCCGCATACTGGTGGTGCTTTGGTTGCCTTTGCCCTGGCCTCTGCTCAGCTTCATATGGCAGCTGCTAGAGATGACAACATTTGGTTCAGAAGGACTCTCTGAAAAAAATTTCCAGACAGCGTCTTAACGCACCCTTGCCTTGACTTGGGGCACAGAGGGATTGCTCTTGGCAAAAGTTGACACACTTTGCACGCTGCTAAAACCAGTAGCCCTTGGTGCCTTTGTTGGTGCTACGTATCCACCCTCTTCCTCTGTGCTGCTGTGCTGGCTATGCGTGCCAACGGTCCAGGTCGGATTGGTGGTCTCATCATCGATCACCTCGTTGTCCATGTCATCCTCCTTCCGTGTTGATATTGTTGACTGACCAGATGGCAACTGTGTGTCATCACCATCAGCCTCCATCTCTTCAACCCGGTATATCACGTGGATGAAAGTGGCTTTCTTCTGGCCGTGGGGTTTCAAATATTTGCCCATCATCAACAGACGATACCTAATCACATTCCTCTTTAATGTCACGCGGTGAAAGGCCAAAGGCAACGAAAGAAAATGGACCAAACAGATCCTCGGAGTGGCCAAGGTTGGGGTTAAATGTTTCCTGTGACTCCTGACGGGGTGATGAACTAGGAATAGGTTGAGAATAGGATGACCCAGTGTTCTCTGTATGGACAGGAGACTGTTTTATCATGGACGATTGGGTGCTGCTAGAAAATTTTGTTGAGGCCTTATCAGCCATCCAAGATAGTATCTGCTCTTGTTCTTTTGGCTTCCAGACACATTTATGTTCCAGTCCGGGAAATTTCGCCAGGAACCTAGATGCATCAACCTTCTTCGGTCTCCCAGACTCTGTGCCTTGTTGGGCACCAATGACAACCCCACCTCTACGTCCACGTCCATGTCCCTGTCCCTTCACAACTGCCTTTTTAGGAATTTTGGATTTTTCTGCTATAGTTGCAGATGTTCAGATGCAGATATTTGGGAACAAGGAGAAGTTTGTGCTTTGTGTAAGGTAGCATTACAGCCTAGTACTGCTTTGTGTTTTACAAACAGCACTGCAACGGCACAAAAAAAATGCCCTGAGGTTTAAGGAGAGATTATGCACCCCAGTCACCACACATGACAGCGGTGCTGCCACTAAAAAATTGCCCTGAGGTTTAAGGCGAGATTACGCACCCCAGTCACCACTCAAGACAGCGGTGCTGGCTGCGTGTCAGTTGTGCAGAACAGTGCATCCTATTCGCTGTGAACACAGCACCGCAACAGCACAAAAAATTGCCCTGCAGGGGTAAATGTGACCCCAAAAATAGCTGGGAAAACTGTCACTACTCAGTCCCAGACCTTATACTTTCGGCCCTGAAAAGAGCTTTTGGGTTTTACAGAGAATTTCTGGATGATTTGCACAAACAAACATGACTCTCCCTAGCAGCTGCTCACACGCTCCCTACACTTGCTGTGTTCTGCATGCAATGTGCAGAAAAATGGCTGTGGCAGGGTTTATATAGAGCCTATGAATCATAGGCAATCAGTCATAGCTTATGACTCATGTATGACGCTGGGCAGTCAGCCAATCATTGTAATGCCACAACCAAGAAGGCTGTGGCATTACTGTGATTGGCAAATGCTGGGCGGGAGATCCGAATACAGCGAGGCGAATAGTGAAGTCCTCGCTTTGTTCCGAGTACCGAATACTCGCGATTATACTCGCTCATCCCTAAACTAGACCCCTCAAGGAATGTATTTAGATGTGTGGTGAGCACCTTGAAACCCCAGGAGCTTCACAGAAGTTTATAATGTTGAGCCATGAAAAAAATAAATTCACATTTTCCCCACAAAAATTAACAGGAGAAATTGCACTATACAATTTTTTTTGTGCATTTTCTCCTGAGCATGTCAATACCCCATATGTGGGTGAATACTACTTTTGATGCACAGTGAAAAGCTCAGAAGGGAAGAGGCGCCATATTGGAGTTCAGATTTTGCTGGAATAGTTTGAGGGTGCTATATCACATTGGCAGAGCCGCTGAGGTGCCATAACAACAGAAGCTACCTATTTGTGAACTCATTTTACAAACTACAGTCCCCAATGAATTCATCTAGAGGTGCAGTGATCATATTGACTCCAAATGTGCCTCACAGAATTTTATACCATTGAGCAGTGAATAAAGAATAAATTACGTTTTTACCACAAAAATTTTGTTTTAACCACAAGTTTTTAATTTTTCTAAGGGCTATTGGGATATTTTTTTACAATAAACTGAGGTCCATTTTTTCCTGAGTGTGCCATTACCCTACATGTAATCGGGAAATATTTTTCAGGTACAGTCAAAGCTCAGAAGGCAAGGAGCGCCAAATTTTACTTTTATGGTTTGCAGATGTAGGAGAGAGAGCAGAGTCCCCGCTGTATGACTGGGCCGGAACTAAGGGGGCTGTCACTTAAGTTCCCAGTGGGTAAATTCCCAGGGGAAGTAACTACAGGACGAAACAGAGACTGTTCTGGAAAGTACGGGGGTCGGGGCTACTATAAAAGGAGCACAGGAGACCAGCAGGGGGCACTTGACAGGAGGCGGACAAGAGGCAGGAAGGAGGAACCTGGCTGGCATTGGGGAGCAGATAGAAGCCAGCAGCTTCGAGATAGAAAGGAAGAGGGCACATGGGACACGGGAAGAGGACGGTCTCAAGCGGAGTGAGGAGTAGTAAAGAGCCACCCCCGTCGTGTTCGAGTTCGGTTCAGTTCGACGAACTGTTCGATGAACTATTCGTCGAACACCTTGAACACCGTTAAAACCAATGGCAGGCAAACCAAAACACATAGAAACACAAAGAAAACACATAGAAAACACTTCAAAGGTGTCCAAAAGCTGACAAATTGCTCACAAGACACAACTAACACATGGAAAAGTGACAAGTACATATAGTCATGCGAAAAGAAAAGAGGTGGAGGAGTAAAAGGAGGGGGAGACACAGATATAGGCATGTCATGCCCTTCTAAAACCAAAAAAGTGCCAAGCCGACACGGTCAGTCCGTTCCTGCCTGTGTGACCTGCTTGTCGCTGGGTTTGTGCCAGAGCTGTGGTGGACCCTGACGGCCAGCCCCCCTCTCACAATACTGGTGCCTGTCCGCTGGTGGGTCGAGCGAGCCCCCCTGCGGTGGAGGCAGGTCTAATCTTTTTTATTTAAATTGTCTCTCTAATTTGAATGAGTACACTTTAAATCCTTTTACAAGGATCTATTGGAGGGCAAGTCTCATGCCAGCAGCCGCGGTAATGCCAGGTCCAGTAGCGTCCAGTAAAGCTGCTGCAGTTAAAAAGCTTTTATAAGGATTGAGCTTGGCGGTCCACCGCAAGGCGTCCTACTGCCACTCACAGCCCCTGTGCCTTGGGGTGCCTCCCCGATGCTCTTCACTGATTGTCCCAGGGGCCCGAAGCATTTCCTTTGAAAAAATTAAGTGTCAAAAGTACAGGTGGTGTAGCTTGCTTAACAGCTGTGTTAATCCGCTGACTAGCAAACACTCCTACTAGGCCCAAAATTATTGTCGATTTTTCTGAAAAACCGAACTCTTTGAAATCTAGTTGCCCCAGCAACACAACTCTCAAGTCCTTATCTTCATCTGTAACCCGGATAAATTCTAATCCGATGTGAGACAGTGAAGGGTGCGTACTGGACGGGGTGTATATCTCCCCCAGGTTTCTTAGCTGGGGCGCATAAAAAGTAGGTTGTCAGTGCGGTGTTCACTCCATTCCCATCTGGGACAGGTTTGCAGTTCAGCCCAGAGTGAACACAGCTGCTTAATTAGACAGCCATAAGTACCTGCTTGGAAGTTCAGAGGAGGCTCTCTCTCTCAGTCTGGATCTGACTTCAGACGCCATTGGAGCCTCATGTGAGCTGCACGCTGGTAACTACTGAACATATGTGTTGTTTTGGGAACAGACTATTAGAGTCGGTACTTGTGAGTCGCACTTAGTACCAGGGCAATGGGGTACTCGGAGCCGAGCCCATGGAAATCTATGGGAGTTGTCACTGGTAGCGGTGGCTCGGTCCGTGGCCCTGGGCGCTCATCCAATGGGGAATATTTACAGGGGATATTTAGGATAGGTAGTTCGTGACGCCACCTGTGGTATCTGGTTAATCGAACCAGCGCTGCTATAAGGACTTTCACAGGGATGTTATGGGGGCAGCTGGGTGGTAGTCTCCCACAGGTGAGACGGGTCCCTGGAAGTCTATGGTGATGATGATGCAGGGTATAGATAATAATTCAGTCACACACGAAATAGCTTCTTTTCATACCTTTTACTGGTAGATGGTTCACGTAGATCCCGGGGAGCTGGTCGGGGTGGAGAATGCACATTCGGGTAACCGCTGAGCAGGTTAGAGGCCTCCTTTACTTCAAATGTAGGTGAGTCCAACTTGCCTGAAGCGAAGTTAACTCTGAATCTCCAGCTTTCTCAATAGCTATACTGCCCGGCCAACGTTGTGGTGGAAACTTCTAAGTGGTGAAAACTAAGTCTATATTTGCTGATCAGGCTAGACTCCTGTTTTCCCTGTCTCCGGTTACGTATTGACACTTAGGGCTGCTCTCTGCGACCTGTAGTCCAGATGCCTCCGGTTTTCTTGTTACTAAGCTTGAAACTGTAGCAACGCTTCGGACCCCGGCGTCCGGCAATTTAGTGCAGGCAATCCAATACCTGTAGCACTTCTCTAACTTCTCCACTGCGCCCTTCGCCCTGCTTCTGCTCTTTGCATAAGCACTTGTAGCTTTCGATGGAAATAGTCAGCTTTCTTCCAAGCTCGCTGAGCAGCTCTCAGTTTCCTCCTTGTTTCAGCTTCTACTGAGGTACTGATTAAGGGTAGCTCTGACTAGGCTAGGATGATGCACTTCACCCGTACTAGCCTCCACTTCTTTGTCAGGTGAGCTACGCTAGCTCTGCGAGGATTCAGTCCTCTCTCCTAGTCCAAGTCCAGACTGAACTGGCACTGAACTGCACTGTCTGAAGACAGGAAACTATCTGATCTGTACTGTCCTGAGACAGGAAGCTTGACTGAGCTCTGCTACATGTCACCACCTCCTATACCCCTAGTGGGTGTGTCTGAAATTGTAAGTGAAGTGCATGAATAGCAAGCTTTTGTGGTTACCTTCCTGTGCATTCTCCTGGATTTTATGTGTGCCTGCGTAGCTGGGCTACACATCCCCCCTTGGTAAAACACAGCACTCCCGGGCTGTAAAAGACAAAAAGAACATTTTGTTTTGCATTAACAACAACATCATAACTCTTCCCATCCGGGAGGTACGAATTCTTGAACGTTACAATTTGTACAATAGGAAAATACAAAAGTATCAAAATATCAAGATATCAAACGTGTTCATATATACAAGATACTTGTGGAGGACCCGCACCAAAAACCTCCCACGTGGGTCCTGGGTGGGCTGCAGGACTTCTGACTGCAGACCTCACTCTAGGCCCACCATACGGGTTTTTCTTCAGAGGTTGAATGGTTTCATGTCAAACCAAGATAATGCACCGAAGCGCAACTATTTACAAGGCAAGTTCTTGGGGCTGGCACAGTCCACGCCTCTCAGTCCATGAAGGGTTAAATCACATTTCAAATAATTACATTAATACTTTTTCAAATTTATACAATTTTTCAGATGCAATAAACCCTTTCTGGGTCTTGCTAACTAGTCTACTAGGACTACTCCTGATAGCGAATTTGGTAGTTTACCTTTAGTGATACGTTCTGACCCACGTGGGGGAGCGTCAGGTATAGTAGTCTCTACCTTTTGTTCTGCGTAACGGCAAACTATAGGGCACGACTCCCCCTCTTCTAGGGACCTGGGAAGCATGCTAGCGACTGGAGGAGGCGGTACTGCTTCACCAGCTTCACCAGAGGGCTCCACTTCTTGTGGTGCTGCTTCTTGCGGGTCGCTGCTTGGGGTTCTGATGGTTGAGGGTCTGCCGGAAAAGGGTTCTTCGGAACTGGCTAACTGGCACAATTGGATGCCCGGTTGT
>JARQOD010000001.1:359569663-359588065 GCA_033576555.1 Oophaga sylvatica | reverse complement strand
TTGAAATGGTTTTCTTTCCGCCACTCGCCCATTGAGACTCTCGGGAAGGGGTGTTAGGAGGATAAACTAACCCCCTTTTGGGGAAATTTTTTCCCCAGCCGGGGGAAAAAAATAAAAAAAAAACCGTGTGCCAACCAAAAATCCCAGAGGGGTTCCCACACCCACTAAAGAAAATGAACCCACTCAACTTTTAGTATAGGAGAATAAAGATTTTTATTCACAGTAGAGAAAAAAAGGGTGGATAACCTGTGTTGGGGGTGAGACGAGGAAGAGGGCAATGCCTTATTGCACTAGTAACCCCGTTGGAAGGATCCCTAGTGAGATAGGCTTGCATTGGATGCGGCCACCGCTATGGGACTCAGCTACGGTGGACACCGCGTCCAATGCAGAGACCCATCCCCCCCGGACCCCTCACAACAGGTACTGTGCAAAAGAGGCAAGTCCCCTTTCCCCTCCACCCCCCCAACACAGGCTAATCCCCTTTCTTTTTTCCCTAAAAGGTCAAACCCCCCCCCGTGATCTGTGCTATGAAGGTCCATGATTAGGACCGAAACGTTTTGTGTTACTCTGTGAATAAAAAACTTTTTTCTCATAACAAAGTTGATGCCGATTTTATTTTTTTATTAGATCCGGTGGAAAAAAAAGTGTGTTTCTGAGATTCATTGTTTTGCGTTGGCCCGGCATCCCCAATTTTTTGGGACCAGAGACTTGGTAAGTCGCCCTTTTTGGGGGCCACTTGTCTTTTTTACGTCAGGAGTTTGTGCAGTCCGGGGACTTGCTCTGTCCAAGCCTTGCTCTCGCCTAGTGGTTTTGTTTATGCCATTGCCCGTGCCCCAAAAGACCTGGGCCCCCATTCTATGGTTTTTTTTGCCCCCCCTGTTTTTTCAAGAATGACGTTAATTGGGGGATTTGGATAGGGAATGGCCCAAAATGATCATCTTGGAAAAACCCAAGTTGCCTTCCTCCCCGAATGGTGCCCTTTTTTCCCTTTAGACGTGGTTTGTTACCGGCATTCCTGAGAAAAATTTTTCTGACGGGGAGTCCATTTGTTTTTCCCGATTTTGGGGGATTTTTGTTCTAAACTGGTGTTCATTGTCTTTTTCCTTGTTTTTTTATCCTAACCAAAGGACAAACCGAGAAAAAACCAGACATTGGAGAATTGAGATCTTTGTGTCTCTGACAAGATGACTGGGGGCTCTTTTTTTCCTTTTGGGTGAGTTTTTTCCCTTTAATAATAGGGCAAGCTCTGCCACTTTGATGTCCCCCTTTTTCTGCAATTTTGGGTTTCACCCCGATTTTCTTTGGGACAGACGGAGGCTTCTGTCTGCCCGGGTGTTGACTCCTGTTTTGAAGCGTAACAGCGAGTTTGGGCAGGTAGGGGGGTTGTCCTCTCCTCAGGAGAAGGCCCGGGGGTTTTCCCAACCGGCATAGGCTGATGGTCCTCGGTTTAAAGGGTGGGGGACTTGGTCTGGTTTCCTCAAGAAATATCCCATGGGTTGCATTTAAGTTTAAGCCTAGGTTCATTGGACCTTATAAGATCATGGAGATTCTTAATCCTGTTTCCTTTCGTTTACTTCTTCAGGGACATTTAAGATCCATAACGTGTTCCACAAGTCTTATTGCAGAGGTTGTCGAGCCAGTGGTTCCTATGGCTGTGCCTCCTGACTAGTGTTGAGCGATAGTGCTCGATATCTAAAAATATCGTATCGAAATTGTATCGCCGATAGCACAAATATCGTCGATATACATTCGATACCGGAAGTCCAATGTAAAGTCTATGGGAACAAAATATCGCAACTAAAAAAAAACCTTTATTTCCTTGTAAACACATACACACATAGAATACATATATATACATGTCATTGTGACATATATATATACATATTTTATAGTTTATACACTTCTACATAGTAAAATAGACTCTGATTCAATTGCCGGGTAAAGCCGTGACATACCCCATAGAAGTCGACGGGCTCGGTGCGAGTACCCCAAAAACCTCTGGCTCTGTGCGACTCAACTTGGGCGTCACGAACAGGATTCTGTAGCTGCTATAAGCGAGTCCTGTGTGCCTGAATTGAACTGGTTTTGTGCTTGAGAATGCTAAAATATCAGAGAATGTATTTGCCTTTTTTTCCGCCATATCTGCGTCACGACGAGGGCACTGGTGAAGAAAGAAGGGCGTCTCTTCAGGGGTTACACACTCACTCATGACGCGAAAACGTGGCTCTAAATGGTACTGCAATGTAAGATCGTGCCCCACAGCTCTTGAGTTCCGCTCCCTCTCCTCCTCAGTGTGCGGAAACTAACACGAAGGTCCCGCCTCACTACAAAGAGGGCCCTCTCCAGATGCTAATGACACATGTGACTTGGCAGAGATGGCTAATGGACACGAGCAGAAGTGTGAAGGGATGGGACAGTCAGAGTCTCCCCCCATGGAAGCGACCCGATCGCCACGGAACCACCGTTGGGCACCCGGCCTGGAAACCCTCCTTACGCTGCAAGAAGCGGAGGATACCCTAAGAGCCTGGCCCGGCACCGGGAGGAGGTCGCCAGGATGGAAGCCAGCTGGCGTGCCCTAAAACTAAACTGGAGCGGCGCCAATCCCTTACCTGAAGTGTCTGTACGGAAGGTGAGGCAACCCGTTCTAGTAGAGGAGTCCGTGCGGGCATCCCAGCCCTTGCAATGTGATCCGGTTGACGTGTCGCAGTGGAGGCACCCGTTCGTGCAAAAACGCTGCACGGCGCACCCCAGAATCCCGCTGTCTGCCCCGTCGCTGAGACAGAAGAAGCGACACCCGTCCTCATGGAGGAGGCCGCGCAGGCACCAGAGCACTACCTGCCTGTACCGGAGCCCCGACTGTCATCTGTTCCAGAGCCGGCTGCTTCCTCCGCAGGTGAGCGCCGCCAGGACTGGGGGGGCGCCAGGAGAGCTGCCGCAAACCGGACACTGTAAGCTGCAGTTTGTGGTGGAGACATGGAGCTGCTGGTGGAGGAGAATTTCAACCGGCGTCAGGAGGAAGAGTGGAGACGTTGGAGAAGGAAGCAGAGCGAAAAGGGAGCAGCGAGAATCCCAAAAACTTCGCCAACGTCAGCTGGAGAAGGACGGGCAGATAAGGACCGGATGAGAAAAGATAAAGGAACCCTGAGGGAGCCGCGGGTAAGGGTGCAGTACGGAACTTTAAATTGAAAGGTGGTTGGGGCTTCATCCAGGAGCCTGGATTTTATTTAGAAGTTTTTGTGAACCGGCGGGACGTGGGAGGCTCACCTCCCAGAAGGACACCCGGGGAGGGACCTGTTGCCAGGAGATTGGTGACTTACACCCGACACTGGGGTTACAATGGATGGTACGCCCTAAATGTTACCAGGTGCGACCCCTACTCCCCAGAGTGTCTGGAACCTGTGAGACCCTCGGAGCCTTCCCTCCCACATCCAGGCCTCTGCAAAAGTGCCACCCCACGCCGTAAAATCTCCCCAGCTCCCTCAGTGGTCTCCTCAGCAGCCCTAGCTATGGACATGATAAGTATAGCTGGCCCGTACCCGCGCCTGTTAGGCCCCCTGGGGTTCGTACAGTCCGTGACATAGGCTCCAACCGGGGGGAGATGAAAGAGGTGGCCACACAGACCCAGATAGCGGGTCACGACTGACTGACAGGCCACACGACGTCATCAGGTCCTGGTGGTCCTTGGGGTGCCTCGATGTTTGGCAAACATCAGAAGAGTACCAGGTGGTACCTGGAACACCCCTGCCAAAAAGAATTATAAATAACCCGGACAGGGTCACTGTATGTAAATAGTTAAATGTTTTGTACCCGGGAGGGTGAATGTTCATAAAAAAGTTTTTTAATTTAATAAATAAAAAAAAAAACACAGTTTTCATTACTTTTATTACAGTCTCATCCTGCGACGCCATCGTTCTCCTGTAAAAAAATGAAAAAAAAAAGTATACCACCTGACCGACGCAGTCCTAGTAACGAGTGTCCCACGACGATCCAGCTCTGCTACATCAGAATGACAGGCAGAGCCTGTCATTCCCGGCGCAGCACAGCTGATTACCTGCTTCCCCGGCGGTGGACGTCATCGGACTGACTGCTTAACGGCCGGGATTACCCAGCAGTCACTGCAGTTATCGCGAGAAACTGCATGTGACCGCCGGGGAAAGATGATGGCGGCCATGAAGCAGTCCAGGCCGTGACCGCCGGAGATCTTCTGCCAGGTAAGTGCCGCTGACTCCTGACAGACCCGACCGACGGACACTCACAGTGACCGTGACAAATCCGATTCCGGTATTCGATAAGACGAAAATATCGAAACGAATTATCGAAAGGCCGATAGAGCTAATATCGGCCGATAGCCCGATATTTATTATTATCGTATCGCTCAACACTACTCCTGACCCTGTTTTGGTTGAGGGCAATCTGGAGTATGTGGTTGAGAAAATATTGGATTCTCGTTTTTCTAGACGGAAACTCCAGTATTTGGTTAAGTGGAGAGGTTATGGTC
Organism: Oophaga sylvatica; assembly: GCA_033576555.1. Lineage (NCBI taxonomy): Eukaryota > Metazoa > Chordata > Amphibia > Anura > Dendrobatidae > Oophaga > Oophaga sylvatica. The sequence continues at coordinate 359,583,567 of JARQOD010000001.1, read as the reverse complement.
AGGAGGACAATTATTGGGTGTTTGCTTCGGACATCCATGCTAGGAGACTGATCCGTGCATATCACCGAGCTCATCCTGACCGACCTGGTTGCACAAATGAGGGTTCGGTGACCCTCCTCAAGGGGGGGATACTGTGTGAATGTTTTGGAAATGAAATTCTGAGCAGAAGCTCCCTCTGGTGGTTACAAAACAGTACTGAACCATTCAATGAGGATTGGCAATCAGGAGTCACAGACTGGCTTGATATAAGGAGGTTCCCTCCCATCATGGTTGCCGGTGATCAATTGTTCTTGTCTCAACTGTGGTTCCTGGTTCACTTGGAAGCTTGCTGAGTCTTGCCTCTTCTTCTGCTTTCAGATAAGATATTTTCTGTTTTTGTGCTTACCATTTGCTTATTTCTCTGCATTTCTGTGAGGTTAGCCAGGTCCCCACCCCCCCGGGGGCTTGGGCTCCTCTCAGTTCCTCTGGAGCCATTGTTATTTGTTCATTTGCCTTTTCCAGTTTTTTCAGTGGCTGTGGCTTAGTTTTGTTACACCAGAGAACTGATTTAGGTGGTAGAGGTCGTGTGATCTCAGGTGTTTTTGCAATCAGTAGCGTTGGCATTTTTTTAGGGTTTTTTTGGATTGCAGTGAGTATCCTTTCTATCCTTTTCTGTCTAGGCATATTGGGCCCCAGCATTTGCTCATATATATTTCTGTCTGTGTCTGTATTTCCTCTTGTCTAATCGCCATTACGTTTGGGGCTTCCTATGTTCTTAGGGGATCTGCTCCGGGGCAGATACCCTTCCTCTTTCTATCTTTAGGTGTAGTTAATCTCTCAGGCTGTGACAGGCGTCTAGGACAACGTAGGAACGCTCCACAGCTGCCTTTAGTTGTGGTGGTTATTCAGGGTACTGCAATCCAATAGATTCCAACCTCTTTGGTGTATTGCCGTTTTTGCCTGCTCTCCTTAGCTACCGAAACATAACACCCCCTGAGTCGGATTTTCTCTGGGGTCTCTGCTACCGGAGAGAAATAGGGTCCCCGATTATCCCCCCAGTACCTCCCAGTGTCCCCAGACCCTCCCTGCCTTCGGTGGGCGCTGCCATCTTGGTCTGGGAAGAAAATGGCGGGTGCATTCGCAGTGCGCCCGCCGAATCTGCCGCCGAACGATTCCATTCATTCAAAGAAGGTACATTTTGATCACTGTGATAAACCCTATCAAAGTGATGAAAATAAAAAAATAGTAAATAAATCCCCCCCCTTTATCACTCCCTTAGTAAGGGAAATATAATAAAATAAATATATTTTCTTTATTTTCATGTTACAATTAGGGTTAGGGTTGGAATTAGGGTTAGGATTAGAGGTGTGTTGGTATAAGGGTTGGAGCTAGAATTGAGGGGTTTCCACTATTTAACCCCTTAACCCCCAAGGGTGGTTTGCACGTTAATGACCGGGCAATTATTACAATTTTACAATACAATTACAATTTTACAATTCTGACCACTTTCTCTTTATGAGGCTCTAACTCTGGAACGCTTCACGGATCTTCGCGATTCTGAGATTGTTTTCTCGTGACATATTGTACTTCACGTTCGTGGTAAAATTTCTTCCATATAACTTGCGTTTATTTTTGAAAAAATGCAAATATGGCTAAAATTTTGAAAATTTTTGCAATTTTCAAACTTTGAATTTTTATTCCCTTAAAACAGAGAAATATGTCACACAACATAGTTAAGATTAAAATAACAAAAATAACAAAAATCTTAACAAAATAGTTAAGATTTCCCACATGTCTACTTTACATCAGCACAATTTTGGAACCAAATTTTTTTTCTTAGGAAATTATACGGGTTAAAAGTTGACCAGCGATTTCTCATTTTTACAACAAAATTTACGAAGCCATATTTTTTTAGGGACCACCTCTTATTTGAAGTCACTTTGAGGGGTCTATATAGCAGAAAATACCCAAAAGTGACACCATTCTAAAAACTGCACCCCTCAAGGTACTCAAAACCACATTCAAAAAGTTTATTAACCCTTCAGGTGCTTCACAGGAGCTGAAGCAACGTGGAAGGAAAAAATGAATATTTAACTTTTTAGCCACAAAAATGATTTTTACAAACTTTTTTTTTTATTTTCACAAGGGTAAAATAAGAAAATGGACAGATAAAGTTGTTGTGCAATTTCTCCTGAGTACGCCAATACCCCATATGTGGGGGAAAACCACTGTTTGGGCACACGGCAGAGCTCGTAAGGGTAGAAGCGCCGTTTGACTTTTTCAAACTAAAATTGGCTGGAATTGAGATTGGACGCCATGTCGCGTTTGGAGAGCTCCTGATGCGCCTAAACAGTGGAAACCCCCCACAAGTGACACCATTTTGGAAACTAGACCCCCTAAGGAACTTATCTAGATCTTTGGTGAGCACTTTGAACCCCCAAGTGCTTCACACAAGTTTATAATGCCCGGGCATGAAAATAAAAAATCCTATTTTTTTCCCACGAAAATTATCTTTAGTCACTAATTTTTTATTTTCCCCAAGGGTAACAGGAGAAATTGGACCACAAAAATTGTTGTCCAATTTGTCCTGAGTACGCTGATACGTATATGTGGGGGGAACCACTATGTGGGCGCTCGGCAGAGCTCGGAATGGAAGGAGCACCATTTGACTTTTTCCAACCAAAATTGGTTGGAATTGAGATTGGACGCCATGTTGCATTTGGAGAGCCCCTGATGTGCCTAAACAGTGGAAACCCCCCACAAGTGACCCCATTTGGGAAACTAGACCCCCTAAGGAACTTATCTAGATCTTTGGTGAGCAGTTTGAACCCCAAGTGCTTCACACAAGTTTATAACGTAGAGCCGTAAAATTAAAAAATAATTTTTTCCACAAAAATGATCTTTTCACCCCAATTTTTATTTCCCAAGGATAACAAGACTCCAAAAGTTATTGTGCAATTTGGCCTGAGTACGCGGATACCCCATATGTGGGGGTAAACCACTGTTTGGGTGCATGGCAGAGTTTGGAAGGGAAGGAGCGCCGTTTGACTTTTTCAACACAGAATTGGCTGGATGCCATGTTGTGTTTTGGAGAGCTCCTGATGTGCCTAAACAGTGGAAACCCCCGACAAATGACACTATTTTGGAAACTAGACCCCTCAAGGAACTTATCTAGATGTGTGGTGAGCACTTTGAACCCCGAAGTGCTTCACAGAAGTTTATAACGTACAGCCGTAAAATAAAACTTTTTTTTTTTTTTTTACAAAAATGATGTTTGTCCCCAATATTTTATTTTCACAAGGGTAACAGGAGAAATTGGATCCCAAAAGTTGTTGTCCAATTTGTCCTGAGTACTCGGATACCCAATTTGTGGGAGAAAACTACTGTATGGGCACACGTCGGGGCTCGGAAGGGAAGTAGTGACGTTTTGGATTGCAGACTTTGATGGAATGATCTGGGGGCGTCGTTTTGCATTTGGAGAGCCCCTGATGCGCCTAAACAGTGGAAACCCCCCACAAGTGACCCCATTTTGGAAAAGAGCCCCCACAAGGAACTTATCTAGATGTGTGGTGAGCACTTTGAACCCAGAAGTGCTTCACAGAAGTTTATAACGTACAGCCGTAAAAATAAAAAAAAATCATTTTTATTTTTACAAAAATGATATTTTCGCCCCCAGTTTATTATTTTCCCAAGGGTAACAGAAGAAATAGGACAAATTGCACAATAACTCTTAGGGTCCAGAGTACGCTGATACCTGATACCCCATATGTGGGGGTAAACTACTGTTTGGGCGCATGGCAGAGCTCAGAAGTGAAGGAGCACCGTTTGACTTTTTCAACGCAGAATTGGCTGGAATTGGGATCAGACGCCATGTCACATTTGGAGAGCCCTGATGTGCCTAAACAGCGGAAACCCCCCAATTCTAACTCCAACCCTAACCCCAACACACCCTAACCCTAGTCCCAACCCTAACCACAAACCTAACCCTAACACACCCCTAACCCTAATCCCAACCCTAACCCCAATCCTAACTTTAGCGCCAACCCTAACCCTAATGGGAAAATGGAAATAAATACATAAATAAATAATTTTATTATTTTTCCCTAACTAAGGGGGTGATAAAGGGGGGTTTGATTTACTATTTATAGTGGGTTTTTATGATTGGCAGCTGTCACGCTAAAAGACGACTTTTATTGCAAAAAATAGTTTTTGCATCACCAAATTTTGAGAGCTATAATTTTTGCATATTTTGGCCCACAGAGTCATGTGAGGTCTTATTTTTTGCAGTACGAGTTGACGTTTTTATTGGTACGATTTTTGAGCACGTGACATTTTTTGATCGCTTTTTATTTAGATTTTAGGAGGTTAGAATGAACAAAATCAGCAATTCATGAATTTCTTTTGGGGGAGGCGTTTTTACCGTTCCGCGTGTGGTAAAATTGATAAAGCAGTTTAATTCTTCGGGTCAGTACGATTATGGCGATACCTCATTTATATCATTTTTTTTATGTTTTGGCACTTTTATAGAATAAAAACAATTTTATATAAAAAAATTGTTATTTTTGCATCGCTTTATTCTGCGAGCTATAACTTTTTTATTTTTTCGCTGATGATGCTGTATGGCGGCTCGTTTTTTGCGAGACAAGATGACTTTTCAGCGGGACCATGTTTATATCGGTCTTTTTGATCGCGTGTTATTTCACTTTTTGTTCGGCGGTATGATGATAAAGCATTGATTTTTTGCTTTGTTTTTTTTTTTAAGGGGTTCACTAAAGGGGTTATCTAGTGGGACAGTTTTATAGGGGGGGTCGTTACGGACGCGGCAATACCAAATATGTGTACTTTTATTGTTTTGTTTTTTTTATATACAAGAAGAAATGAATTTATTGGGGAATATTTTTTTATTTTAATTTATTTTAGAATTTTTTATTTTTTTTACTTTTTTACTTTGTCCAGGGTGGGACATCACAGTATTTTATCAGATCGCTGTTGTGACAGTGTGCACAGCACTCTGTCACACCAGCGATGTGACAGGCAGTGCTGTAGGCTTCCTCCGTGTCTGCTCTCAGCATGCACTGAGGAAGCTGCCTCCCTGCAGGACCCGGCGGCCATCTCGGATCCGGGTCCTGGGAGGGAGGAAGCCCTCAGAACAGCGCGATCACATCGCGCTGTTCTGAGGGTCTCAGGGGAGCTTGCAGGGAGCCCCCTCCCTGCGCGATGCTCCCCTGTGCCCCCGATACACCGCGATCATGTTTGATCGCGGTGTGCCAGGGGTTAATGTGCCGGGAGCGGTCCGTGACCGCTCCTGACACACAGTCCCGGGTGTCAGCTGTGATAATCAGCTGACACCCGGCGGCGATTAGCTGCGCTCCCCCTGGGAGCGCAGCTGATCGCCTATGACGTACTATTCCGTCCATGGGCAGAATGGCACGGGTTTTATGGACGGAATAGTACGTCTGATGGCAGAAAGGGGTTAAACACGACATGGCGTTCAAAAAGTCAAATGGTGCTCCCTCCCTTCCGAGCGCCAAAACAGTGGTTTACCCTAACATATTTCATAGTTCTAATTTCTCCTGTTACCCTTGGGAAAATAAAAAATAGCGGGCTAAAAAAATTATTTTTGAGGAAAAAAAATGATTTATTTTCACAGCTCTGCGTTTATAAAACTTCTGTGAAGCACTTGGGGGTTCAAAGTGCTCACCACACATCTAGAAAAGCTCTTTGGGGGGGGGTCTAGTTTCCAAAATGGTGTCACTTGTGGGGGTTTCTACTATTTAGGCACATCAAGGGCTCTGCAAACACAACATGACGCCCGCAGAACATTCCATCAAAGTCTGCATTACAAAATGGCGCTCCTTCCCTTCCAAGCTCTCCCATGAGCCCAAACAGTGGTTCTCCCCCACATATGGGGTATCAGCGTACTCAGGAAAAATTGCACAACAACTTTTGTGGTCCAATTTCTCCTATTACCCTTGGAAAAAATAAAAAATAGCGGGCTAAAAAATCATTTTTGAGGAAAAAAATGATTTTTTATTTTCACGGCTTCTGTGAAGTACTTGAAGGTTCTAAGTGCTCACCACACATCTAGACAAGTTCCTTAAGGGGTCTAGTTTCCAAAATGAGGTCACTTGTTGGGGGTTTCCACTGTTTAGGCCTTTTCAGGGGCAACGATCAGGATCGCTGGTGTGTCGCTACATAATCGCTGCTGAGCTGCCAAACAGGCAGCTCAGGCAGCGATCAGGACAGCGACACTGCGGGTAACGTCTCCTAGTTACCTGTAGTGTACGTTGGATACCAGCGCGCTGATGCGGGGAGCTGGTAACCAAGGTACACGTCGGGTTTCCAGGCGCTGCGTGGTGCCTGGAAACCCGACGTGTACCTTGGTTACCAGCTCCCCTGCAGCAGCGCGCTGGTATCCAACGCACACGTCGGGTTTCCAGGCACAGCCCAGCGCCTGGAAACCCGATGTGTACCTTGATTACCAGTAGATCGCTGGTCTCCTGCCTGTCACACGCAGCGCAGTTTTTAACATTTAGTGAACCTAGAAAAAAAGCCAAACAAAAAACAAGTGTGGGATTGCACTTTTTTTTGCAATTTCAACGCACTTGGAATTTTTTTCCCATTTTCTAGTACATGACATGGTAAAACCAATGGTGTTGTTCAAAAGTACAACTTGTCCTGCAAAAAATAAGCCCTTACATGGCCATATTGACGGCAAAATAAAAAAGTTATGGCTCTGGGAAGAAGGGGAGCAAAAAACAAAAACGCAAAACCAAAATAAAAGCTTCGGGGGTTAAGGGTCCATTTAAAATCACTGAACCCATGGATGTCTGCACTTAAGGAACTCTCTGCACCTATATATTCTTTATGTCTTACCACCTGGAGATGCCGACTGGATCTCTCCCCAGGTCCCTCCTAGGATGTTCCTGTATCCTTTTACCATTAGTGACCATCGTATTCACTTGTATAGCTACTATTTCTTATTTCTCATTGACTGCACAATGTTATTTACTTCTCTGATCTATTATGTTACTGCTTTATAACATGATAATTGGAGGACAAGTTTATAAATCTAATAGCAGTTTATCGTCCATTAGTTTTTGTACAATTGTTTTACTTCTTGCTACAAGTTTGTCATTTTTTCTTTATTATAGGATCCCATCTTTTTTTCTGTATACTTCCTCCCCTTTAGTTCTGATGAAGGTCTGAATCAAGACCGAAAATGTTCGACATGTTTTTTGATTGCAAGTAAAAGGAACTTTACTATAATTCAATTGAAGTGCCAAGTTTTTTGTAGACAATACTTGAAGAAAAGTCTCCCATAATCACTACTGTACCACCCTGGGCAGGCGACGACATGTCAGTGTGTAATATTGTAAAAGCTCCCCATAACCTAGTTGCAATCTAGCTCCATTCCTTTCCACATCCATCACATCTACAGATGTCTGTGGCTTGCGTAATCAAGTGACAGGTAGTATGGAAGTGAATGAATCTGAATTACCCATTTAAGACCCCTTTACACTGATGGGCAAACCAAATGTTCAAATTAATGTTCTTTGTGCCTGATCACATCTTTTATACGGGGGTGGGGGGGAAATTGCCAGCTGCACAATTCATGTAAATGACCTGTTGAAATTATGGTGACCAGTATCACCGACCAGGATATTTATTGCGTGTCCCTATTAGATTGCCTCTTGCAAGCAAGCAATGTTTGACTTCCCGTATTGTTAAAAGCTGCTCAGGCAAGAAGTTTATCAATCCTTCATTTCCTGTGCTCTAAGCGGTTCCACCTCCTGGCAATTCTACAAATCCAGCTCTGACTAACAATATACTGACCAGAGAAAGCAAGGCCACCTTCGTTTTACGCACACATCAGTGGGGAAGGATACCGGATCTTCCACTTTAAGACACAAGAATTTTGGTGGGTCAACACCTGACCTGTTACGATTAGCTGCAGCTGGCCTTGTGCGAGTGGCACTGTATCTTTACTAGGTTTTATTTTGCACATTTAGACTGAAGTGCCAGGTTGTTAACCATTTTGCTACACGAATTGGTGGGTGTGTGTCAATGGGGTTGCTTGCCTACCACCCATGTAGTTCCGTGCCTACTAATCTAAAATACAATTAACCTCAACAATTCGGTGCATGTGTATGATGTCACCGATAAAAAGAACAGTTAGAACCAAAATATTATTAAATAGTTTTATTGATAACAAAATCCAAAATATCAAAATACCAAAATGACATACAATTATTTTATCAAAAAGGGTGCAAGATAAAAGAGACAAAATAGGCATCCTATTTAATGTAAACCTACTGCATGAAAATGGACTAGTGACATCCCCAAGTGAGGCAAAGCAGCCAGAGACCAACTGCAGTTAATGTCCGGCTGGTACCTCCATAGTTAACAAAGTTAAATTAGCCTCATACATTCAGTTAGCCACCGTATACAGGCGATCCACAATCACCCACTAGAGGCCCAAAAACAGAGGAACAAAAAGTTACAACATGGGATGGCCGAAGCCATTACCTGTGTCACCGCAGTATAGAAAAGTGAAAGGCGCCTAAGTCCCACGGCCCCGACGCGCACGTTTCGCCCAGCTTCTTCGGGGGGCGTGTGTAAAGGCAAGAGAAGTGACGTTAAAAAGGGAGCTTAACCAATACGATCGATCCATCAAAGTGTGGTTGCCATCAGCTGGAGCTTTATGTGGCGCATGCGCTGCTGTTGCCCTGTCCCACTTCAACATATTGCACTCGGGGGCGGCCCCGATGAATCGGCCAGCTGAGGATCGTGAATGACACGATCCATTCTAGCGTCATCAGCGTTCCGGCCGCACATGTCATGCAGGGGCGGGTTCCAGCCAGCGCATGCGCGCTATGATCCTTGACAGCAAGCACAGATGGAGTGGACAAGTTTAACCATAGTGGCGCCTGCATGAATTTACAGGAGAAAAGACTCGCTACTGAGAACGTAAGTTACACCAATGTAAATACATCGGTTCACAACATAACCCAGAATTTTGACCATGATGATACGTTATAGAAAACTGCGAGGAGGAAATCGCTACTAGCGGCGATACATTTACACGAATATGATCACATTGAACACAAAAATTCTAATAATTATACAGTGGTTCATACCATAAATGAAAAGATTGTATATCTGAATGAAGATAATATCCCAAGTGTCATACACAAGTATAATCAACTGGGGAACTTTATCAATTATCAATCCTAAAGACTAGACTGTCCATGTAAATTCTTCTCTTGTAATTGTAAAATTCCTCCTCTTTCTTCTGTTGGTGATTTCATCAAAACCCCCAGACTCTATGTGTGTTGCTGATACACTCAGGAACCAGACAATCGGAAAAGCTCAAAAGAAAAAAAATAAGGTAAGTATGACATGAAAACAGTTAAAAACATAAAGTTAAAAACCAAAAATGGCGAAGTTGGTCAAAGCACAAAAATGACATGCATTTTAAACTATAAAATTAAATGCCCCAATATAATTTACCTATAAGAAGGCCCCGAACCCAGGACTTTCATTTAACCCCTGGGGGCTCAAGGAGCCTAATCTAAAGATCCATTTACATTCTAGCTTAGCTAATTCTTTAGGTAAGTCACCACCTCTGAAACCCTTTGAAATGTGTCAATCCCTTTAATCTTCAAAAGATGAGATTTACATTGATGGAATTTCTTGAAGTGTTTGGGCAGGGTTTTTAATGTGGTTTCATCTATAGTGGTTTTGGCTTTATCAATATCAAGACAATGTTCCCGTGTACGAATTTTTAATTCACGGGTCGTAAGTCCGACATATATTTTGTTACACGGACAAATTGCTTGATAGATGACTCCTTTAGATGTACAAGTAATATGTTTGCGGATTTCAAAGATCCTGGAGCCATCATGATTTTTGAACGTGTTCCCTTTGACTAAATTGGCACAAGCCTTGCACAGACCACATGGAAAGAAACCAAAGTTCTCATTGATACGGGGTCTATCTTGACAAAAATGGCTATGAACCAATTTGTCGCGAATTGTAAATGCGCGTTTAGCCACTAAAGATGGATACGGATCAAGAATTCTACCTAATATGGGATCTGTAAGTAGAACACTCCAGTGTTTTTTCATCACATTTCTAAATTCATCCCATTGGTTTGGAACGGAGTAATAAATCTCACTTTGTTAGAACCAGAGTTCTTCTTGTGTTTGAACCAATAAAGGATTCACGTGTAGTTTGTTTTGCCTTATATAGCCCTTACGGATATTTCTGCGGCTATACCCACGTTCTTCAAAGCGTTGAGTAAGTTCTCTGGACTGTAACTCAAAATGAGTGTCATCGGAGCAAATGCGTTTGACTCTTAGGAACTGCCCAATGGGTATACCTTGGATTACATTTTTTGGATGAAACGAACTAGCGTGTAATAGTGAGTTTGAGGCTGTCTCTTTGCGAAAAACTGTGGTGGTCAAAAATCCATTGTCAGAAGTAGCAACTAAAATATCCAAAAACTCAATGCTGCGACCAAATTATACGTTAGATGAATATTGAAAGGATTGCTATTCAAAATTTTGATTGTGTTTTCTAATTCATCAACAGGACCATCCCAAATAAACAGTATATCGTCTATGAATCGAATCCAGTTGTGGATTCGATCCATACCTCTGATACTATCACTATGAAAAATTTGACGTTCCCAAAAACCCATAAACAATTTGCATACGAGGGGGCACAAGAAGCCCCCATCGCAGTCCCTTGTAGCTGCAAAAAAACTTTTTTATTGAAAGTAAACATATTGTGTTTCAAAATGAAATCTAATAGTTGAACTAATAAATTAGACATCGGTTTTGGTATGTTACTAGATTCAAAAAAACCATTTGACTGCTTGAATGCCGTCTTCATGTCTTATCGAGGAATATAAAGCCTCGACATCAGCTGTAACTAATATCATCTCTTGGCTTAATTGAACATGATTTAGATGATTAAGAGCAGCGGTGGTGTCTTGTATGTAAGAAGGCAATTCTTGCACCAATGGTTTCAGAAAATATTCTATAATGTCGCAAATGATCTCGCAAAGGCTTCCATTGCCGGAAACTATCGGTCTTCCGGAGGGTTAGAGATGTTTTTGTGAATTTTTGGGATCAAATAAAACGTAGATAATTTGGGTTTCAGGTTTTTAAATATCTCAACTAATTTTTTGGGGATGATACCTTGATCATAAGCAGAGACAAGAATGTCAATCAATTTTTGCTGAAATTTAGTGGTGGATTATGGGTTAGTTGTTTATAACTCCCCTCATTGTTGAGCAATTTTGCTGCCTGTGTGATGTACATATTGTTTGGCCAAATGACAATGTTGCCACCCTTGTCGGCCATCTTAAATACTACGTCATCCCAAGATCCCATTATTTCTAGGGCTTGTCTTTCAACCCTGAGATATTGGATGCTCCCCCCGTTTTTGTGATAGTGACATTATGTCTGCAGAAAACCATTTTTGTAAACACATCTACAGCGGGACTAATGATAAAGGAGGAAATTTTTTGGATTTTCCTAATAATTGATTGGGGATTTGACTGCTCACCTCGGGCTCTTGTTCGTCCAATAAGGACTGTAGAGTAGTCAGAGCCTCTTGTTCTTCTCTAGTCGGAAATGAGATTAAATCGGTTTTGCAGTGTAATTTTTTCAAAATCAACTTTCTGGAGAATAAATGTAAGTCCTTAATCAATGTAAATGGGTCTGGATGGGATGATGTTATGTTTCGGTAGCTGAGGAGTGCAGGTAAAAAAGGCAATACACCAGAGCAGTTGGAATCTATGAGATTGCAGTACCCTGACTAACCACCACAACTAGAGGCAGCCGTGGAGCGTTCCTACGTTGGTCCTAGATGCCTCGTCACAGCCTGAGAAACTAACTACACCTAAAGATAGAAATAGGAAAGCTATCTGCCCGGAGCAGAACCCCAAAGATAACAGAAAGCCCCCAAACAAGTAATGGCGGTTAGACAAGAAGAAATACTGACACAGAAAGAAAATAGTATGAGCAAACGCTGGGGCCCAAACTAACTAAATAGAAAAGGATAGGAAGGGTACTTACTGCAATCCCAGAAAACCCTGAAAAGCACCAACTCTACTAATTTCAAAATCACCTGAGATCACACGACCTCTACCACCTAAATTAGTTCTCTGGTGTAACAAAATCAAAACAGCAGCCACTGAAAAAACTGGAAAAAGCAAAAGTACAAACATCAGTGGCTGAACTAAACTGAGAGGGCAAAAGCCCCCGAAGGGGACCCAGAAGGCCCCCAAAGAAGTGCAGGACAAAATGAAAAAATATAGTACAAAAACAAAAAGAAAAAATGTCTTATCTGTTAGCAGGAGATGCAGACACACACAGCAGGCTACAAGGGAAACAGAATGAAGGATTCAGACCAGAACAATTGATCACCGCAACCCTGATGGGAAGGTGACTCCCTTATAAAAGACCAGTCAGTAACACCTGATTCCCAGTCCTCACAATCTTCACTGAACAGACCAGTACCGCTTGTAACCACCAGAGGGAGTCTCTGCTCAGAACTCATCTCAAACCCATTCACAACAGTACCCCCCCCTTGAGGAGGGGTCACCGAACCCTCATTTGAGCAACCAGGTCAGTCAGGAGGAGTTCTATGATATGCACGGATGAGTCTCCTAGCATGGATGTCCGAAGCAAACACCCAAGAATTGTCTTCCTGACCATAACCTTTCCACTTAACCAAATACTGGAGTTTCCGTCTAGAAAAACGAGAATCTAATATTTTCTCAACCACAACTCCAGATTGCCCTCAACCAAAACAGGGTCAGGAGGCACAGCAGCAGGAACCACTGGCTCAACAAACCTCTTCAACAAGGACTTGTGGAACACGTTATGGATCTTAAATGTCCCTGGAAGAAGCAAACGAAAAGAAACAGGATTAAGAATCTCAATGATCTTATAAGGTCCAATGAACCTAGGCTTAAATTTAGGAGATGCTACTCTCATAGGAATATTCTTTGAGGACAACCAGACCAAGTCCCCCACTTTAAACCGAGGACCATCAGTCCTATGCCGGTTAGCAAACCGCTGGGCCTTCTCCTGAGAGAGGGACAACCTCTCCACTACCTGGTCCCAAATCTGTTGCATACGCTCCACAACAGAGTCAACACCTGGACAGACAGAAGCCTCCGTCTGTCCTGAAGAAAATCGAGGGTGAAACCCAGAATTACAGAAAAACGGAGACATCAAAGTGGCAGAGCTAGCCCTATTATTAAGAGCAAACTCAGCCAAAGGCAAAAAGAGACCCAGTCATCCTGATCAGCAGACACAAAGCATCTTAGATAAGTCTCCAATGTCTGGTTTGTTCTCTCAGTTTGACCATTGGTCTGAGGATGAAATGCCGAGGAGAAAGACAATTGAATACCCAGTTTAGAACAAAAAGTCCTCCAAAATCTGGAAACAAACTGGACTCCTCTGTCAGACACAATGTTCTCAGGAATGCCGTGTAAACGAACCACGTGCTGAAGGAACAACGGCACCAATTCAGAGGATGAAGGCAACTTAGGTAATGGCACAAGATGTATCATTTTGGAAAACCTATCACAAATTACCCAGATGGTGGTCATTCTCTGAGAAACAGGAAGGTCGGAAATGAAATCCATAGAGATATGGGTCCATGGTCTCTTGGGCACAGGCAATGGCATCAACAAACCACTAGAGCGAGAGCAAGGCTTGGGCGAGAGAAAGTCCGCAGGACTGCACAAATTCCCTGACATCACGAGACAAGGTAGGCCACCAAAAGGACCGACTAACCAAGTCTCTGGTACCAAAAATTCCGGTTTGCCCAGCCAATGCGGGAACAATGAATCTCAGACATCACACTCTTTTTCCACTGGTCCGGGACAAACAATTTTCCAA
>JARQOD010000001.1:359536393-359569563 GCA_033576555.1 Oophaga sylvatica | reverse complement strand
CAGACCACTTCAGAGGAAGGAAAGACTTCCCCAGGGATAACTCTTTCGGACGGATCCACCATCCTAGAGACTCTCGTACTCTGCGAGAGATGATAACACTGCAATCCAGTAAGGTCTGCGACCGATCCCAGTGGTTCAGAATGAACTTTTGGAGAGCCCTGGAATGAAATTGTGCAAACGGAAGTGCCTCCATTGAAGCCACCATCAACCCCAGAAGGCGCATACATTCCGAAGGGACATTGTCGTTGAAGACTTCATCACCCGTGCATGCCGAAGGAGACATGCTTGCTTGTCTGGAGGCAGGGACACCACTGCTCGTACCGTGTCGAAATGCATCCCCAAAAACAGGATTGATTGTGACGGTTCCAGAGACGACTTCTCCCAATTGACCAGCCACCCGAAGTCCTCCAGGAGCTGAAGTGATAGGTCGCGAGCCGTCACCGCCTCCTCCTTCGAGGACGCCACAATCAAAAGGTCGTCCAGATAAGGAAGGATCGTGACTCCCTGTCTTCGTAGTATTGCCATGAGAGGCGCCAGAATTTTTGTAAAAACTCTGGGCGCTGAGGCCAAACCGAATGGCAGGGCCACAAATTGGTAATGATCTTGTCCTATGGCAAAACGAAGGTAACGTTGGTGAGCCCTTCCGATTGGAACGTGTAAATAGGCGTCGAGAATGTCGATTGACACCAAGAAGTCGTTCTGCGACAAGGCTGCCACAACGGAGCGAAGCGATTCCATGCGAAACTTTCGGGTGTGGACATGCCGATTCAATCTTTTGAGATCCAGGATGGGGCGAAACTTGTCCTCCTTTTTGGGGACCACAAAGAGATTGGAATAAAACCCTCTTCCCCTGTCCTCTGGTGGAACCGGTACCACCACACCCTTCTGCAGAAGAAATTCGACTTCTTGCAGTAAAGCGGCACATAGCTCGGCTCTGACAGGATGCGAGATTGGCAATAACTGTTCGGGGGTCGGGAAGAAAACTCTATGAAATAGCCTGCCGACACAACCCGCGTCACCCAGGAGTCTGGGACACGGGAGACCCAAGCCAATTTGAATTGGAGCAGACGACCTCCCACTCGAGAGTCCTCGAGCGGGACCCTGGCGTCAATCCGCCTTAGCGGGCTTTTTGTCAGATTCCCTCTTGTCTTGACGGAAACTTTGTTTCCAGGGAGTGAGGGATTTCTGGGTGGTCTTTTTTCCCGAAAAAGAGGGACGACCCGACCCCCAAAAGGGCTGACCGAATCGTCCCCTGGACCGAAAGGACCGTCGACCACTACTGGTACCAGGTCTGCCAGGCGTGGAAGCCACAGTTCTTCGCTGCGGTAAAGCTGCTTCTTTTGCCTTTGCTTTGGCAATCAGCTCCGTGAGGTCAGATCCAAATAGCTGACCGCCCTTGTACGCTAAAGATAGCAAACCTTGCGTGGAAACCGCATCACCGGTCCACTGTCTAAGCCAGAGTGCTCTCCTGACTGAGACCGCCGAGGATTGTGTCCTGGACAGCAGTGACACAGTATCCAGGTTTGCATCATGGCCATATTGGAATGCACTTTCTAACAATTCGTCCACCTCAGGTACTTGAGGTTCACATTTCCTCCGTAAACGGTCCAACCAGACCAGGGAAGCTTTATAAGCACACATGGAGCCTAGCACTGCTCTGAAACCATGACCCGCGGCCTCGTAAATGGATTTTGCCCCGACTCCGCTTTTCTGTCCAGCGGGTCCTGTAGACTCGCCTTCCCTTTAATAGGAAGTAAAGAAGATTTGCTAAGCTGAGATAAAGGGGCATCCACTTCAGGAGAAGGAATCCAATTATCAATCGATTCCGTAGCACACGGATACAGTGACTCAAATAGACGTGTCCCCTGAAAACGTTTGTCTGGACACAGACGCTCCTTGATTAAACTCACTCAGGGATGGCAAAGTCGAAAATGACTTATGCGACTCCTGGAACATCCGGGCCGACTTACCAGGGCGAGCAGTTACTTCCTCCTGTAACTGTAACGCCTCCCTCATAGCTTCAATTAAAGCTTCTACACGGCCCGAAAAAGAGGCAGAGTGCCTTTGCCGATCTTCTTTATCCGAATCGGATATTCCCCCTGAACTTAAAGGGGAACCCTCCACATCAGAACTCTCTGAGTCGCTATATGAGAAAGAAGTCACCGGCCTGTGTCGCTTCCTGCCATGAGGGGGTTTGGCTGACACCCAATAACCTATAAGGTTAGACAGGCTATCAATCGAACGAGTGAGAGCCTCCATTTTTACATCACTGGGTCCTCCGACCGCTGCGCTTGACGCGGTCGATGTCTGTGTGTCAGATACGCAAGACCGATCTTGCAGCGGAGTCGGGATATGGTCCGCACCTGGGTTCTGATCGGACATGTCTTACCCAGTACAATGGCAGGTTAAACCTGACAGTAACTAGAAACAGTGTGGTTTCTGGAAAAAAATAAAACGAACGCTGAAGGGTTAAACTCTTAAAGAGAGAGTTACCCTAGCTGTCCCACCATTAAGGGTTAACCGCCTGATAAGGGGTTAAAGTCACAAGCTCTCCACAACCTGTATTAATGTGACAGATGTGTGAGCCCCAGGTGCCTCTTATGAGGTAGCAGGTGCAGACAGAAACGTCTCAAGGAATGCCACACTAAACGAAAAAAATCGCTAAAATATTGCGCTATTTTTCGCATCTCATAAAAATCATGCGACTTAAAAAGCGTCGCTAACTTAGCGACGTTCAGTGTGGCAGTGCCCTGCGCTGCGGGGGAGAGAAGTCTTTAAGCTTCTGCCCTGATAGGCAGAAGCGACTCACAGTTAAACTTCGCGGTGCTGTCTTCTTTAATCTTGTGCGGGAGAAAACCGGAGAGAGAGGAGCCCGGAGCGCTGCAATGGCCGCCGCACTGAGGAGGCAGCCGGAAGAGAAGGCAGAGAAAAATCGCGCTCAGTGAGCGCTTCCTGCCCGGGAAACGTGAAGCCACGCCCCCCGCCTTAAAAAAAAGCGTGGGACTCCCCATTCTCCGGTCCCGCGATCCCCGTTCTGCAGGCATCCACCTGCGGACAAAATAAAACAGTCACCACATATACTGTAACAGCGGCTGCCGCAGCAGCCGCTGAATCACTCATATACATTATAAAAATGTGGAGTACTCACCCCGCCAAGCGCCACAGGGACCCCCAGGGGTTTCTGGCGCGTGCCCATGCTTCCCCCCAGGGCGGGGATCGCAGTGACCCCTGCAGCGCGGTTTGCGTCCCCGCCAGGGAAGCCATCCTCATCCCCCCGGGCCGGCAGGGTTCTGCAGGGACCACCATATAGGGTAATACAGATCCGCCAAGGGAGAGGTGGGGGTCCAGCAGCGCTGAGACCCCTGAGACCACATTTGGTGATCCAAGTCTCTTGTCCGATAAAAAATAATAAAATCTTCTGAGGAGCTGCTTCCAGCAGCGACTATCCTCTGAGACCTCAAATTGAAAACTGGAGAGCTGAGTAGGAGGAGCCCGAGCTGGAGGGGCCGGTCAACACTCTTTTTAATCTGAGGTGTCTATCCCATCTGGGCTCCGCCTACCCACTAGTTATAACTAGTGTGTCTCCTTTCCTTCCGTTCTGCTGCTGAAAAAGATGGCTCCTCCTAGTGCGAGCCATCCCGGAGGAAGAAAGCTGGCCGCTTTTGAAATGCGCTCGATAGGATTCAAGCTCGGACCTTTATGACATCAAGAAGGACCACCAGAGCTTACCATAGCAGTCAGAGCCACGTTCACCTTTGCTCAGCTGGATGTGGAGTTCTACCAGCAGTAAACCTTTCAAGCGCGCACCACCGGCCGGGACAGCGTTTAGAATACCGGCAACTATCATACAGGTCATTTGGACTATAAGAAGATTTACCGGCAATTTTTGGATGGAATTATAAGGTACCCATATTTAAATATCTGCTCTGACACAACCCGTAGCAGACATCTGCTATGATACATCCTCATAGAGAGACGATTCTCCAGCGGGACTGTGATGGCGGTCAGTGTCCGTTCTGATAGTACAAGCATTTAGCACCTGCTCTGATAGACCTCACAGCAGAGATCCCGATACAGAGACGACTCTCCAGCGGGGCCATGATGGCGGTCAGTATTAGGTCTGATAGCACAATCAGTAGCATGCATTAAAGCACTTTAACAGATGGCAATATTGTAGATTTCCCTAAAAGATCTGTGTGGGTCCAACTTAATTCATATAGAAAGAGATCTATTTATTTGAAGCACACCCCTGAATATAATTATATACACAAGAACCACCTAGTTCTTTGCAATTCACGGTCAGCACATTTAATTACATTATCTCTTATGTGTTCCCCCCATAGCGCCATGTGAAATTAGTTTTTTTTTTTCACACCTAGGAATGTACCATAATAGACTAGAACCAACCCAAATTGAAGGAAGGGCAGGTAGGCATTTGCCATAAGGAAGGTCGTGATATTGTTTAAGCCACATCTACACCGGTCAGTGTTTCAATAGACTTGTCAAAAAAGATAGCATTGATAGTGACCATGATATGATGCTGTATCACATGAACAATCCATTGTTGACCAATTATAGTACAAGGCAATAAAACAAGGAAAGATCTATTTTTCTGATCCCATTTATTGCATAAACTGTTCCAACACGTAGTTTATTTAGCACCTGCCAGCTACATAAAAGACAGATTCAAGATCATTCAAATCCCTCATGTGAACAAGAAAGCAAAACGCCTATACAAGCTTTCTAGCAGAAGGCTTGATTTGTCCAGGATTAGGAAAACATAGCTACTGCCTTTAAGAAAAGGATCGCCACTAGTGACGAGCGACTATACTCGTTGCTCGGGTGGTCTCCGAGTATTAGGAAATGCTCGGAGATTTAGTTTCTGTTGGCGTAGCTCCATGATTTGCGGCTATTTGACAGCATGAATACATGTGGGGATTCCCCTAACAAACAGGCAATCCTCATATGTATTCAGGCTGTCAAGTAGCCACAAATCATGCAGCTGCGGCAACAGAAACTAAATCTCCGAGCACGCCCAAATACTCGGAGATCACCCGAGCAACAAGCATACTCGCTCATCACTAATCACCACACTTATCCACAGGTTGTGTGTGGCAGAATAGATGAATCAAGCCAATGGAGCAGAGCTGCAATTAAAAGCACTCGTTTTTTCTAAAAAGGAATTCTCATAATTTAAAATGATCCTTCTCCACCTCGAAAAAAACCCAAAAGTTCTGTGCTCTGCTTTCTCCGTCATATAGACAGTGAATGGAGTAGAAGGCAAGCATGCGCACTAGCGTTTCATTCAATATGGGGCTCTGCAGAACACAGATCCACGGGGGTTTCTGCAACCGAGTAGGTTAGACCCCATCCCACGTAGAAGACTTTCGATTCTGGAAATGAATGGTAAGGACGGCGTCTTTATTGGGGTAAAATGTATATGCTACCACAGAGTGGTAAGACAGCAGCCTAAAATGCAGTTCCTGTACAGGTTGAAAGTGGTGCTATGCAAAGAAAAAACCCGCAGAAAAATATGGCCCTTTCATTGTGGCACTAGGAAGTCCCAGCAATACTTCTGGCATATCCCAGTGATATGTGAGTAGTTACTGGTCATCCACATAAGTCAAGAAGGGGCAATACCTTACACGTAGAGATGCAAGTTTTGTTAAGACAGAAATCTCTTTAGACACTTCACTGACAACGACGAGCACTCCATAATCATGCATGCCCTAGCCACCAACCATTGCTTTGGCTTTTAGCAGCTTTCCCTTGCCTGCGCACCCAGCTATACATGTACACATGTACAATTACACACCTTTAACCGCAGCATCCTATGGCGCTGCAACAAATACCGATTAGCTGCGAACTACAAGGCAGGATCTTATCTGCCATCTACAGCGCAATGTACATAACTAGCCAGAAAGAAAACAGCAAAGTAATAGCACGCAATGGAGAACAAAGGCTGCGGTACACAGACTTTCCGCTGGATAAGGCTTCTCCAAGTAATGGTGGAGGTCAGCACTTCATCTGGAGGTAGGAAGAAAGCAGCAATTCTGGAGGGCAGAACTCTCGGTTCCTGTTTACCACACGCATCTGACGTTTGCCTTCAAAGTTGGAACCTACATGGAAAATGAAGAAGGAAATTTAGCAAATGAAATGAAAACATTACTACCTGTAAGGGTTCTCCAGGAATAGGAAAATAATAAAGGCTTAAAATGGAAATTTTAATTATAAATAAATTTCATAAGAATTTTTAAACTTGCTCTCTAGACAAAAAAAAAAAAAAAAAAAAAAAGTGATTTTCTAATAACTATAAAAGACGGATTTTGGTAAGAACTTACCTGTAAAATCCTTTTCAGCGAAGAAGGAAGGGAGACACACCATAACTAGTGGGTAGGCGGAGCCCCAGATAGGATCAATACCTCAGATTAGAAAGCGTGTTGACCGGCCCCTCCAGCTCGGGCTCCTCCTACTCAGCTCTTCAGTCGTACCAAAGCTTAAGGAAGAACAATATCACCAGCGAAGCAACATAACCCCTTCTGAAGGACTTCAGAGAAAAATACAAAAGTACAGGTTATGCATGCATTTGACAAAGAAAAACCACACAGTCCCAGGTACTACTCACTGAACCTGACTACTGCGATAAGCTGGCAATGCTGGAACAGAGCCGTAGCGCGTCGACCTCAGCTCAGAAAATCGCTATCAGAGAAGGGCCACGCTGCTTCTGTAAATATAACAACACACTTCTGCCATGGGAGGGATGTGTGTCTCCCTTCCTTCTTCGCTGAAAAGGATTTTACAGGTAAGTTCTTACCAAAATCCGTCTTTCAGCTGCAGATGAAGGAAGGGAGACACACCATAACTAGTGGGACGTCCCAAAGCAGTCCAAAAATTAGGGTGGGAAAAAAACCAAAAGAGGCAGAAACCCAACAACCTAGATAAATGCGCAACAGGCGCCAAATACAGGTTAACTTAAAACTTAGATTACCGCTGCCTGCAGGACCCTACGTCCTAAGGCCGCATCAGCGGAAGCACTGACGTCCACCTTATAAAACTTTGTAAATGTGTGGACGGAACGCCAGGTCGCCGCTCGGCAGAGCTGAGCTGCCGAAGCCCCTTGATGAAAGGCCCACGATGAAGCCACAGCCCTCGTGGAGTGAGCTCGAACCTTAATCGGGCAAGGTTCGCCTTTAAGACGGTAAGCCTCCAAAATGGCTGACCGAATCCAACGAGCTATAGAGTCCTTGGAAGCTCGTTGACTACGTCTACGACCTGCTGGAATCACAAACAGAGAATCTGACTTCCTAAAACCTTGAGTAACAGACAGATAGAACTTCAAGGCCCGCACTAAATCCAATTTGTGCAAATCTCGTTCCTTTGCATTCCTCGGGCCCGGACAAAGTGAGGGCAACACAATATCCTGGTTAACATGAAACTGCGACACCACCTTAGGTAGAAAGTCGCCCCGTGTGCGAAGCACTACTCGATCCGGGTAAAACTCTAGGAAAGGCGGCGAGCAAGAAAGAGCTGTCAACTCAAACCCTTCTTAAAGAGGTTACCGCCACTAAGAATGCAACCTTCCAAGAAAGTAACGAAAGGCTAGTAGAACCCATAGGCTCAAAGGGCACATGCTGAAGAGCCTCCAAGACAAGGTTGAGTCTCCAAGGAGACACAGGTGCCTTCCGCGGTGGAAACTGACGGGTTACTCCTTGAAAAAAAAGAACGCACGTCCCTACGCGAGGCGATAGCCTTCCGAAAAAGCACGGACAAAGCAGAAACCTGACCCTTCAGAGTGCTAACTGCTAAACCTTTGTCCAACCCGTACTGTAGAAAAGCCAACAGATTGGGAATGGAAAAAATCCTCGGATTCCTTGAGGAACTCGAACACCACAAAAAGAAGGCTTCCCAAATTCTGTGATAAATCTTAGTAGTGGTCGGACCTCTAGCAGCTCGCAGAGTGGCAATGACTGCAGCTGAGAAACCTCTACGGGTCAATATTTCGGTCTCAAGAGCCACGCCGTCAAACGTAGAGACTTCAAGTCCGGATGAGGAACGGGCCCCTGGGATAACAGGTCCGGGCGAAGAGGAAGTGGAAATGGCGGAGCCGCCAAGAGCGACACCAGTGTCGAGAACCATGTCCTCCTTGGCCAATCCGGGGCTATCAGCATAGCTGGAATTCTCTCCAGTCTGATCCGACGCAGCACCAGAGGAAGTAAGGAAATTGGCGGAAACACATAGACCAGTTCGAAATGGTCCCACGGAGCTACCAGAACATCCACCGCCACAGCCTTCGGGTCCTTGTACCTGGATATGAAGGTTGGTAGTTTGGCATTGAACCTGGATGCCATCAAATCCACTTGGGGGGTTCCCCAACGGGAGCACAGTAGTGCAAACATTTCCGGATGGAGATTCCATTCTCCAGGATCCATCTTCTCGCGACTGAGGAAGTCCGCCGTGGTATTCTGGACTCCTGGAATGTGGATCGCAGAGATGGCTGGAACCCTGGTCTCGGCCCATAGCAGGATCCGAGACACCTCCATCATGAGCCTGGAACTCCTCGTCCCGCCTTGGTGATTGATATACGCGACCGCCGTCGCGTTGTCTGTCTGCACTCGGACTGGCAGACCGCTCAAAGGGACCGTCCAGCGTTGGAGGCAAAGAAAAATTGCCCTCAATTCCAAGATATTGATCGGTAGAATAGACTCTTCCGATAACCATACTCCCTGGATCCAAAGGTCGTTCCAAACACCCCCCCAGCCCGTCAGGCTGGCATCGGTGGTTATGACCGACCACTTCGGAGGGAGGAAAGATTTCCCCAGGGATAACGCTTCTGGACGTAACCACCATTCTAGGGATTCCCGTACCCTGTGAGAGATGATGACGCTGCAATCCAGCGAAGCCTGCGATCGATCCCAACAACTCAGAATGAGCCTCTGGAGGGCCCTGGAATGAAACTGGGCAAACGGAAGTGCCTCCATGGACGCCACCATCAAACCCAGGAGGCGCATACACTTCCGAAGGGACATTGCTGTCGAAGACTTCATAGTCTGTACATGTCGAAGTAGACATGTCCGCTTGTCTGGGGGTAGGGACACCACTGCCCGTACCGTGTCGAAATGCATCCCTAAAAACAGGATTGACTGAGACGGCTCCAGAGACGACTTCTCCCAATTGACCAGCCACCCAAAATCCTCCAGGAGCTGAAGGGATAGGTTGCGAGCCGTCACCGCCTCCTCCTTTGAGGATGCCACAATCAAAAGATCGTCCAGGTAGGGAAAAATCGCAACCCCCTGTCTTCGAAGAATTGCCATGAGAGGCGCCAGAATTTTTGTAAAAACTCTGGGCGCCGAGGCCAAGCCGAATGGCAGAGCCACAAACTGGTAATGGTCCTGACCTATGGCAAAACGAAGGAAGCGCTGATGAGTCCTTCCGATGGGAACATGCAAATAAGCGTCGCGAATGTCGATTGACACCAAAAAAATCGTTCTGCGACAGGGCCGCAACCACGGAGCGAAGTGACTCCACGCGGAATTTTTGGGTGTGGACATGCCGATTCAATCTTTTGAGATCTAGAATAGGACGAAATTTGTCCTCCTTTTTGGGAACCACAAAAAGATTGGAATAAAATCCTCTTCCTCGGTCCTCCGGCGGTACCGGTATTACCACACCCTTCTGCAGAAGGGAGTCGACCTCTCGCAGCAGAGCGGTAATTAACTCGGGCTCTGACGGTGTGCGAGACTGGCAAAACCTGTCCGGAGGTCGAGACGAAAACTCTATGAAATAGCCTGCCGACACTACCCGAGTTACCCAGGTGTCCGGAACGCGGGAAACCCAAGTCACTTTGAATTGGAGCAGGCGACCCCCCACTCGAGAGCCCTCGAATGGAAACCTGGCGTCAGTCCGCCTTGGCGGGCTTCTTGTCAGTCTCCCGCTTGTCTTGACGGAAACTTGATTACCAGGGAGTACGGGATTTCTGAGTGAACTTTTTTCCCGAAAAAGAGGGACGACCCGATCCCCAAGAGGACTGACCGAATCGTCCCTTGGAACGAAAGGATCGCCGGCCACCACCGGCACCAGTCCTGCCAGGCGCAGAAGCCGTAGCCCTTCGCTGTGGTAAGGCTGCTTCTTTAATCTTTGCCTTGGCAATCAGCTCTGAGAGATCAGATCCAAAAAGCTGACTACCCTTGTAGGCTAGAGACAGCAAACCTTGTTTTGACACTGCGTCCCCAGTCCACTGTCTAAGCCACAGTGCTCTTCTGACTGTGACCGCCGAAGCTTGCGCCCTGGACAACAGAGATGCAGTATCCAGACCTGCATCATAGCTATAAGAAACTGCAGTCTCCAATAAACCGAGAAGTCCATCTATCTCGGATAACGGAGATCCATTTTGCAACGCCGTTCGTATACGGTCCAACCAGCACAGGGAAGCCCTACAAGCACACATGGATCCTAGCACCGCTTTGAATCCATGACCCGAGGCCTCGTAGTTGGATTTTGCTGCCATCTCCGTTTTTCTGTCTAACGGTTCCTGCAGACTTGCCTTCCCTTTAACAGGGAGCAATGAGGATTTACTAAGCTGGGATAAAGGAACATCCACTTCAGGAGAAGAAATCCAATTATCCGTCAACTCCGTAGAACACGGATATAGTGCGTCAAAAAAACGTGTTCCTTGAAAACGTTTATCTGGACACAGGCGTTCCTTCTCCACTGCTTCATTAGGCTCATCTAGAGCTGGCAATGTCGCTCGTGACTTACGGTACTCTTGGTACATTCGAGGTGACTTACCAGGACGTGTAGTTACCTCCTCCGGCAACTGTAACGCCTCCCTCATGGCTTCAATAAAAGCCTCTGTTCGGTCTAAAGAGACAGAATGTCCCTGCCGATCCTTATCTGAACCGGATAACTCCCCATCTGAATTTGAAGGGGAACCCTGACCGCATTCCATATCAGAGAGGTCTGATTCGCTACGTGGAAATGATGAAACTGGCCTGTGTCGCTTCCTTCCATGAGAGGATCTAGCTGACACCCAATGACCTAAAAGGTCAGAAAGGCCATCAATAGAGCGAGCGATGGCATCCAATTTGGCATCGCTGTGACCTCCAATTGCTGCGCTTGACGTCGAGGCCTGCGTATCAGACTCGCGTGACTGATTCTGAAGCAGATTTGGCACACGGTCCGCACCTTCTGGACCCTGTTCCGACATGCCTTACACAGTATAAGGCAGGTCAAAGCCTGTCAGCAATTATGAAAAAAAGTGTGGCTTCTCAAGCGAACGCAGCAAGCACGCTGAAGGGTTAAAGCCCTTAGTGAGAGAGCTACCCCAGCTGTATCAGCTGAATATTCAGCAATATAATTAACTCTTACAAGTTCTGACCCCAAACTGGGATAGAACCTGTGCGGCTGTTGAAAAGGTTAACCCTTTAAAAGGGGTTAATATCGCCGACTCCCCACTACTCCCTTATTAATAGAAGGGGTGTGCGAGTCCCATGGCAAAATAAGGTCTCTATATAAGACCGCAGCTGCAAGATAACGCTATCTGTATTTTCTCTACAGATAGGTTCTGCGCTGTGGGGTGAGAGCGTTATCACTCACCCAGCTGGTCGCGGTGATGTAAATGTGATACGGGAGGAGCGGAGCAGGAAGGAGCCCGTGGAGCCTTTTTGTAATGGCCGCCGTGCTGAGAGGAATCTGAAGAGAAGCGCCTAATCGCGCGCTTCTGTGACAGAAAAGCCACGCCCCCCGCCGGCTCAAAAAAAGAGCGCGAACTCCTTCGCTCTCTGCTCCCCCCTGTCCTGCAGGCGTCTGCCTGCGGACAGAATACAGTCACCAAACATGTATTTCACAAGTAACAGCGGCTGCCGCAACAGCCGCTGAAAGCACTCATACACACTTTAATAGAAATGTGAGGTAAAAATGTGAGGTACTCACCAGCCGAGCGCCACAGGGACCCCCAGGGGTTTCTGGCGCTATGCCCATGCTTCCCACCAGGGCGGGGGACGCAGTGACCCCTGTGCGCGGTTTGCGCCCCCGCCAGGGAAGCCATCCTCATCCCCCCGGGCCGGCAGGGTTCTGCAGGGACCACCATTAGGGTAATACAGATCCGCCAAGGGAGAGGTTGGGGTCCAGCAGCGCTGAGACCCCTGAGACCTCTAGACCACTCTGGTGATCCAAGTCTCTTGTCCGATAAAAAATAATAAAATCTTCTGAGGAGCTGCTTCCAGCAGCGACTGTCCTCCGAGACCTCAAATTTTAGACTGAAGAGCTGAGTAGGAGGAGCCCGAGCTGGAGGGGCCGGTCAACACGCTTTCTAATCTGAGGTATTGATCCTATCTGGGGCTCCGCCTACCCACTAGTTATGGTGTGTCTCCCTTCCTTCATCTGCAGCTGAAATTAAATTGGCCACCACCTTGTTTACCCTGACAGAAACCGGTCCTAGAATGTTAGGACAGGTGCATGTGCAGTTGAAGCTCCAACCGATCCCTTCATGTGTAGGAAGATGTACCAACAGTGGATATTCTGCCCTAATGGAGACCAGATTGAATCCAGCTCACCGTTTAAAACATCTCGGAGGTGTCCGGAGGACGCCGCATCAAGACGTGAAGCAATCACAGAATAGAAGGATCCAGCTCAACGGACTATGGATATTTATATTCACGAAAGTGCTCAGAAGAGGCCAAACTAAGTCAGCCCTACAGCTTACATGAGATGCGACATTCATTTCAGGGGACTATGCACTATAAATCACCCTTTGTCTTTTGGATGTATGCCTTGTCTGTCAAAGGCTCTGCTCCCATCAAGGTTGATGGTTAGACAACATGATAATAGGATGTTTGAAGAGAATCTTTCAGCGTTATGACAGATGTGTCCTTCATCACCTTCACTCCTGGCTCAACACTTCACAAGATTGGAGAAGTAAATGACCCCCCCCCACAACAAACAGGATTTCACAAAAATACTAGGGAGATGTATATGCGGTGCGTTAGGGCTGCAAACTCAATTTCTCAGAGGGCCATATCAGCACTATAATGGCCTTCACAAGGGCTGCTTTCAGTTATAAGGGCTCATGCAGGAGTAAGTGCAACATGGTATGAGCATGGAATGCAATGCATGGACTGGCTAGGGGCTAGAAAATCCGTCCCTGGATAGTAGTGCAAAGAGTGCTGTCCCAGAACTCAAGAGTCCAAGATGGACTGCTCCCTATGCAAAGTTCTTAAACTCTAAATCAAAGATGGAACCTGCTGTCTTTGCTTTTGCTGGCCCCTCTGCCAAGTACTAAAACTTAGCACTCACTTGTAATGAAAAAAAAGTGATTAGACAATTGCAATCCAGAATGAGAAAACCTTTTGGCCTGAATAGACAGTCATCAGTTCAAGAGAATTGTCCATGTCAGTAACAAGGGTGATATCAGCTGACCCCCTAGGTGGAACAACAGACTATAAAAATATGTTTTTATAATGTCTTGTGGCTGTTAGACAACTGCAACACATGCAGGGGTTGCCAAAGTAACCCTTGTTAGCATACGAGCATGCTCGGATAACTCCTTATCCCAGCAAGCTCGCTCATCACTAGAGATGAGCGAATTTGTTTGGATTTTGCCCCTGAATCCGATTTTGACATATTCGGGCCATATTCGAACACTATTCGGGCCGAATGTATGTCTTATGATCGGTTCTGAACATATTCGGTAATTTCTACTCCCATTGACTCTAATGACGCTCGGCTGTGTTCGACGAATATTGCAAAAACAATATTCGATTTCGATCATATTCGGAACCGAATCCGAACAAATTCGCTCAACTCTACTCATTGTACATTTGTGCTTAGCAAGGGCCCAGCAGGCTGTATTCTTTTAGTCGGAAAACACATTGTAAGAAATCTAATCGTGTGACTGCACTGCAACAGAAGTATAGACTAGCCACGACTGAGGAAATTACAATGGAGGATTGCAGTTCTACAATGCACAAAAAAAATAGGAGGAGTTCTTACTGGCAGAAGCAAGATCCATGTACTGACACACTGCATGCAGCAGAAGGCGATGGTAACTAGGAAAGAGCCACATAGGAAACAATAAGACTGAAGTAGAACCATAAAGAATTCAGTTTAAAGAAGCACTCCCATCAAGGTTTTTATCCCCTTAATATACTGCAATTATTATAACACTGTGTACTTACAATTGCTCATTTTGCCTTTCTATTAAATTCATTCTTCCCTTTCCCATTAAGTCTCTTTTATAACATGATTAAAAACTGACTATCTGAATCCTTCTAAGCTCTAAGTAGATACAGGAGGTCAATTTTCCCTGCGTGAGTCATGAGTGCAAATGTCCCTGGCAGGGGGGAGGAGGGAGCAGCTGGGTCAGGAGTTATAGAAGGGAATGATAAATGCAGGGACGAGAGACTTCCTGGTTCTACATAGAGCAGAGAAAACAGAAGAATTAGCTGGGTAGAAAGGAAAATGAGCAATTTTACACAGTGATGTATAATATGATGGCTGCAATATATTAAGAGGATAAAAACGTACAAAGGATCTTTCCTCAAATTTTTCACGCTAAACTGTACATGCGATGTAATTGTGTCTGGAGAGCAGAATAGAACTACTTATTTCACCTCACTGTTGCTGATATGGGCAATCAAAGAATTTGTTCTCCAATGAATTACTTTTCAGTATTGGAGGAGGGGAAGTGTAGCCAAATCACATTACACTACATCTCCACAATGGAGAGGCAAAAGAAAAAAATATGTATTATAGCTTTGCAGCGACCATTACATTCTGTGTCCAGTTTAACATGAAAAATTTGGGGAAAGGTCTTCTTTAATCCATTACAAAATGCACATAATTGTGCCAATGCATGATACTTGAAAAGGACAATACAAGAATATTAAATATTCTACAGCTTTCTACCAAACTATGGAAAACATACTGTTTTTATGGTCTTCAAAAATTATACAAGTGTATTCTCAGCAGTTTTCAAATAGATTAAAAGGGGTTGTCTGGTCTTAAACTGCAAGTGTGTGGTCACTATGTAAACTAAGACTTGCGAATCCTCACATTACACGCACGGTGCGGTATGATGATTCTACGGCATCGGCGGTCGTGCGACAGCAAGTATGCATACTCCTGGCTACATTACGAATACATAGGCGCAGTCTCACTCAATTCAATTGTATTGAACAAGACCTGTCTGAGGGCACGAGAGCGTGAGAAAGTTCTCTTGCTCGCGGTGCTGTCAGACAGGTCCTGCGAGTTTACAGCCAATGAACTCACTTCACTTATGTGACATCGGCATGAGCGCCATGGGAAATTTTCCCATGGCGCTCGCATTGATGTCAGAAAGGTGAAACTAGTTCATTGGCTGTGAACTCACAGAACCTGTCTGATGGCACCGCGAGCAGGAGAACTTTCTCACGCTCGCGGTGCTGTCAGATAGGTAATATGAGTTCACAGAGAGACACTTAGCACACGGTGCTCCGTGTCTGCCGGATGACAGGCTGTATGGTCGCATCATGCAACCATGCAGCCTGCCATCTAGCAGAGCTGGATCCGTTGTGGGACAAATGGATTAGCAGCATCTCAGCGGAAAGGTGAGGAATATTGTTGTTTTTTTTAACTCTTTTGCAGATGACTAGGGCATCGGGGGAATGGGCACGGTCGCAAGTATGGTTTAATTAAGATTATTAAAGGAGACTGTCATTCTTTCAATTAAAATGACTTTATTCTGGGTGTCTGTGTTTTCATACAATGTGACAATGGGGTTAGCAATAGGGGTGTCTTTTTGACGCCTCTCCATTACGAACCTTGGGGCTTGATGTCATCTGACAATACAATGGTGAGATCAACTCCCCACCACTTGTCACAGCTACAGCAAGTGGGAAGAGCGAGGCCACGTGTCATAATTGGCACATCTTAGAGATGCGCCTGTTCTGGGGCGGCTGAGAGCCGATGTTTTTAGCCTGGGGGTGGCAGTATCCATGGCCCCTTCCTAGGCTATTAATATCAGACCACAGCTGTCTGCATAGCCTTTGCTGGTTATTATAGGGGGACCTTACGTCTTTTTTTTTTTTTTAGGGTCCTCCATTTTAATAGCCTGTTAAGGCTAAGTATACAGTTTTGAGCTGATATTAATAGCCTGGGAAGCTCCATGGGCATTACCTCCTTCCAAGGCTATAAACAATTGGCCCCAACCGTCAGCTTCCCCTCTGCTGGTTATGAAAATTGCGCAGGAGCCCACACCATTTTTTGCCAAAAAATAATCTTTTATTAAAAATACATGCACAGTAAGCTGCACACACTGTACTAATTGTATTTGTCACAGACATATATAATGTTAGGTACATATATACACACACATATGTTTGTGTTACTGACTTCTATATATTCTATGTGTATACATGTATTCTAACCTGTCACAGACAGCACTCGCATGGTACGAGTGCTGTGCGATTTTTTTTTCCCTCGCACCCATAGGCTTGCATTGGCGAGTCTCAGCGACAATCGTATCATGCTGCGATTTTACACGCACGCTGAATACGCCAGAGAAAATAAACGGTGATGTGAGCTGCCCCATAGATTAACATTGGGCCGAGAGCTATACGATGTCTTCTCGCATAGCACTGGCCCGTATTCTATGCTAGTGTGACGCTGGGCTTGAAGTGTAACTACAATAAAACTTCTATCTATTTATATATCTATCACACTCTACGGAGGTAATTTTTGTTTATATGTGATAAATAGCCATTGATCCATTAATGCAGCAAAACAGACAAAGAAAAGCTGAGGGCACAGCCAGTACCTGTTCTCCATCATAGCAATATACACAGATTCTGGGCTGACAGAGAAAAATGAGAGCATCTCCTCTTCCAAGACCTCCAGTGTACCCTGTTTAGAGACAAACATGTATTCAAAATGATCTTACAAGACAACCAGCAGCAGAAATCTAAGAGTAGATCTGACACCTGCATGTGACTGTCTACACGGAATAAAGCGGACAAGTCTTTATTAGGCACTGTAGCAAGATCCGATTAAGGCCGGGGTCACACAAGTGAGAAACTCGCACGATTCTCTCGCATGAACACCTGGCGCTGCTGCCGGCTCTCGGACTGGAGCATGTGGCTGCATAGAAATACATGTATCCGCACGATCCAGTCCGAGTGTCGGCAGTTCATGTGAGAGACTCGCACGAGAATCGTGTGAGTTTCTTGTAAGTGTGACCCCGGCCTAATAGGACATATTGTCACGTTAAGTTCTGCCCGAGAAAAAAAACCCACCACAAACTTTAGTTCCTGCGTTGGAGGCAGCTGGCAGAATATTTTTACTTCCCCTTATAGAAGAATAATAAATAATAATTATAATTAATTTTAGTTCTCTAGCGCAAACATATTCCGCAGCACTTTACAGTTCAGAGCCGGCTGTTAGTCAGTCCCAGGGGCGCGATTACAGCAGCCGCTCTCTATACACAGAGTGGTAACTGAAACACTGCCAGCGCCGCCCCTATGACTGGAGGCCGGACGTAATATCTTCTCCCAGCAGCGGGATCTCAGTGCCGAAGCCACACTTTCAGGACGCCATTAACCTGCAGATTAACCCCGTATCTGCTGGTTGATAGAATGATTTTACATGAATGGTTCCTTTTAAGTAATATGTTTGGATCCTGTGGATCTTGGACTTTCATTAGGAAGCGCGTCTTCGGCTCTGCTTGAGTCATAAAGATGGCCATTGGTTGTAAAGTGCTGTAAGGTGTCTAACAAATAAATCCTACCCCGAGGCACATTTTTTTTTTTTTTTAATAACATGTTAAGTTTTCCCCTTGTCGCAAAAAAAAAAAAAAAAAAAGTTAAAGGGGTTGTCCACTACTAAGACAGCCCCTTTTTGATCTCAATGTTTGGTGCTGGTAAAAATAAAAACACCTATACTCACCCCCCCCGTTCGTACGCTCACGTGCGGTTGTTATGGCATGCAAGCTCTGCGTCCACACAGCGCCGGTGTCACTGTCCCCGCCTTTGGACAAAATCGATCATGAAGAGTAAGTCAGAGCAGCCACAAGCCCTGGTTTACTGCTGATGATCAAGACGGCCGAAGACGGGGATAGTAAAGCTGGTGCCGATTGGGCGCAGGGCTCACCTGTCTTAACAATGGCGCCTTCAGAAGATTATCTGCGTTTTTATTTCATCGGTGCCAAACATTCAGATCGAGAAAGGGAGTAATGTGTAACTTATTTACATCGATCAAGAATTAAAGGGGTTGTCTGGTCTTAAGCTGTAAGTTATGTGACCACAAGTATGCGATATGAATACTCCCGCCCAAAATACGTAAAGGCAGTTTCCGGCCTTGCTCAGTACACTTGCACTGAGCATGGCAGCACCCATCTAGTTGGCCTGGAGCTTGCATATTGCATACTTGAGGTTAGATGACTGCCTGCTCCCGGCGCCTGAGCATCGTCGCAGCGCGCCATGTGAGTGGCTGTAAACTTGTCACTTAGGACAGGACAACCCCTTTAAAGTTTATAGTGTTTCTTCATTTTAACCCATTTGCAGTCAACACAATTTTCACACAAGAAAAAAAAAAATGGAACAATTCTTAACCATTGGTACATGACGTCTTTTCAAGGTGAAGCGTAGTCTCCGGTTTATCCGCTGATAACACTCTTCAGGGCTATAAGCAGGATGCTCTAAAATGCAGAAGAAAGGCGTTAATGGAGCAGATTGGAATAAAATTAAGTGAGCTTATTACAATAGTGTTATAGTGCACAACAGGCAGGAAACACATGGAAATATAGCACTGCAACACTCTGCTTTTTGTGGCAGCAGCACATTAGGTCTGGGTACCTCAAAGTAAATGTCCTTTTCTCACTCCATTTGTACAAAGTGACTTTCATCGCCCAAATAGCTTTAGTCTAGCCTTCAATTAACTTTAAAGAGGTTATCCCACAAATATTAATCATCAATCTTTAGATAGGCGATAAATGTATTGTTATCAGGGTCTGATTGCTGGAACCCCCAGCAGTCAAAAGAACAGAGAACGGAGGGGTTGTGTGCATGCATGACAACCACTCACTTTACTTCCAGTGCGTAGTGCGGTAGTGTATGCACCACCACCACTCACAGAGTGAAAGGAGTGGTGGCCACGGATGCGTCCGGCCGAGTTTCAGGTAACATATAGCATAAGAAAGCTCCCCTGGCTTCTCCCTATCTGGGAGATTATTCTCCCCCTTGCTCATTTTCAAGGGATAGTTTCTCTGAGACGGCACCAAATTTGAGATTATCACATTCTTTCTGTATTGTGGAGGTCTGTCTGGACTTCCTATTGCCTAGGATTCAGGAAGCATATTATGGCTGAGTTTCCTTTTTAAAACGGTACCACTCACCAGGTTCATGCTTCCTAATCAAAAGTTGATCAAAAATAAAGTTGTAAAAGGAGACTGTGAATCCAGGAGTATGACTCAACAAAAAAACCAAGCAAACAAAAAAAACAATTACAAAAGTGTTTAGGGTACAAAAATATTTAGAAAGGACATTTATGGTACTTAAGATCAAAATCTAAAAAAGTGACATCTTTCTGGAGCAGTGCGGTAGTATATTGAATACACAAATTCGTAGAAGTTTGAGGGAAATGTTAAAAGTACCACACACCATTCTATTGTAGTGCTGGAGTGGTGCCTCTAGTGTAAGGTCCCTAACCTTAGGCTGATACTTACCTACTGCTGCTCCCATAAGTCTCCATCAGTTTGTGACCCGCAGGATCGCTCCAAAAGTTTGTTGGGCACACTGGAGGTCACTTTTCAATGCAAGTATCGGAGAGCCTTGTTCCGGCTCTTAAAGACTTGAACTGAGCGCTAGTGACCGTTACTTCTGACTTCCGGCCAGTCAGACGTTGTGCTTACAAGATGGCACCGCAGGACCAGAGGGGCGACAATAAAAGCGATTAAGATGGCAGCTGGTAATTACAAGACTGGGGTCAGGGACCTTCGATTAGTAACACCACTCCAGTGCTAAATCAAAAAGCTGGAATAGTGCTTTAATCCCTTCACAACACGACATACATTTATTTGCAAATGTATAGTACAAGTAATCAGTAAGATGTTTTAAAAGACATGGAGAAAAAAAAATGTTCTCTGAAATACCTGTCCTCTCATCTTTGCACTTATTAACCTTCTCTTTAGGTTTCCTCACTTTCTGATCAAGGTACAAGAGTAGTTTCTCTTGCTCTTCCCCAGATCGGTTCATAAAATCATTCCAAATCTATTTTGGAAGAGAAAAGACATATTGTGAAAATGTCAATAACTACGAATATTTACATACAAATCATGAACATCCCAATGTGAAGCGCACATCATGTAATGCATCCCTAAAGGTTGTTCTACCATTACACTTCAAACTAAACTATACGTTCAACAAATCAATAGTATAGGCGATTACAAGAAATGCTAAAGATGTATATCTTCGTACCGTGTTAGCCAGTAGATAGAAAAATATTTAGAGTTGAGAGTCCTCAGTGGTTGATACCTTTTAATGGCTAACTGAAAAGATGGTAACAAATTGCAAGCTTTCGAGACTTTCGAGACCTGAGTAGTCTCGAAAGCTTGCAATTTGTTACCATCTTTTCAGTTAGCCATTAAAAGGTATCAACCACTGAGGACTCTCAACTCTAAATATTTTTCTACAAGAAATGCTGTAATTTATCTTATCAGAGAAATCAGCATCCTTCCCACTTATCAGACACATCTGCCACATGAACTCAGTAGCTGCTGTGAAAAAGCAGCTCAAGCCCATCTGGTGTAGGCCAGAGGAGTCAGATCCCAGGGGTCATATAAAAGCTCTTATCCTCTATGGAGAGGGGAACAGCGTGGAGGAGGGAGCAGCAGGGAAGGGAACACACAAAAAAACAAAACGCATTGTTCAGGACATTCTAGCAAGTGTTTTACCTCACATCAGAGGTTTATACAGATCAACACAGCACAGCTCTGCTGGACAATCTCCTCATCACACAACGGCCTCACACACAGGACAGCTTATTCGGAAAAGTTACTTGAAACTACAGTTAAATTTGTTAATTAATGCCACATATGCTCCAATGCGGTACCTCAATGTACACCTCATTATTACAGGCTTCAGCAAATATGCTGGGAGACGAACATATGCAAGAGTCAACGTCATCGGCAACACATTCGTCCCTTTCCAGCAAACTCAATAGATAGCGATCTGCAAGAGAGGAAAACAAAAAGAGAAAATTTGTCAGATTGAGTGATCACACTTGCAGCAATATTCAAATATTCCCGCCACCATTTGATTGAGGGTCCATGACCAAGAATCTCAAAAACCCTTAACCGATCTTACCAAGCACCGCTCAGGTGCCCCAGACTCCCTGCCCTTCTGCCCCGGTTTATCAGCTTATCCAAGAAATTGACAAAGAAAACGAAAAAGCAATCATCATCCCCACAGTTACATGGTGTACAGAGCCTGCACGGATCATGCGTCCATACTAGGAGGACATTTTAAAGACTGTTCCAACTGGCAAGCACTAAAACATACTAAATTTAATGGGTAGCTAAAATGTCATCGTCCAAAAACCAACGCATTTCAAATGCAATAGCTGTTAAGTCATGGCACAAACCAAAATGAAGGAAACTGAAATATCAGTTCGAAACAAATAATAGGATGCACAGCCACTGGAGAAAACTAATTCGGAATCAACAGCAGGAAAATATGAGATGGTGACAAAACTATTCCAGATTCATCAAGACTGGCAATGCTCATGCTGGAGTCAGACACTCTGGAGTCGTACGCGTCTTCATGAAACAGGAGCGCCTTATGAGCACATCAGTGTCCCCCTTGACACAAATCCTACTGCAGTCCCTGCTAGAGCAAGATTAGTTGTGTAGCAAACGCCACCCATCATGAATTTGATGAGCAGCGGTCAACACATCCTTGCCCTGTCCAGTTTGTCCCTTGTCCGCATAATTTCAGTGCAGCCTCCAGTAGCACCAAAATTTTTCAAAGCGTTTTATGCCAGAATACTGAAGTAAAAGCTCTGATGGATAGGGCCTCATTATTGAAGTATCCAGAACAAAGCAGTTTTTGATTTAAAACTTGACAAAAAAAAAAAAAAAGACAACTGCAGCTGAAGACTCCATAAAACCGCATGGCGAAAAAAAAAAAAAAAATATGCAAGTAACCCGATTCAGCAAGCTGCACCAAATACACATTTTGGGAATGCAGCCTCACAAGCACTTCTGAATGTAAACCATCCAGTTTATTCAGGAGTTAGATTTTGCACTGTGACTAATAAAAGCAGTGGATGCATTCAAGAATTACTCAATGTTTCCATAATTGTAATGTGTCATCTGCTTTTCTTGACTAGCAAGTGTACAAAATACCAACATAATATTTATCTGCATGAAGCTCTTACAAAGACAATTCCAGCATTATCTTTACATGGCCTGACTGTTCTCCCATTACGGAGAAATGACAATTTGAAATGATATGCAAATGAGGCTGTAGATCTGAAGCCTCTGTCACTCCAGCTCTATTGCCCGCTCAATGACGCCTCCTCCTGCTTGACTGCTGTCTCCTTTGAATGTAGTCACAGACCATAGGGCTGGCAGACAAGCAGGACAAGATGGTGTTGTCTTTGAAAGTCCTACATGGGATTGTGCGCATAAATAGTTTGTGGGGTGAAATCCTGCTGACTAGTAATGGAACATTAATTCCGTTAGTAGATTCATGCAATTAGGAAAAAAATAGCGTCTAATGTAAATAGACAGAAGCCGTTCCACATCAGCAGCTCTTAGTGTACAATGAATTCTCTTAATACCAAATGCATTAAAAGTGGTTTATGGAAATAAAGTGACTGACTGCTGAGCAGACGTGCCAACTCGCATTAGTGTAGCGACATCATTACGGTACATTGTTCACGTTTATGTATTTTTAGTCTTCTGGTTTGTGTAACCTACATAATGTACATGTCAGAATATCATTTTTGCTATTGCGATTGCCATATTTCTGAATGGTATATGTCAGAAACCCCATAAAATTAGAGAATTAGTGTTGTGTGTTGCGCAGCTTGCAGTGAGTGGCACTACATTCATAGACGCCTCCATAATATAGCCAGGTTTTATTGTCGATCAGAGAAACACCTGGTGATGGTACCCTCTTGGCTTCAAACTAGACTCCAGAAGACAATTTTTTTTCCAATATTCCATGTTCAAATAGTAATGGTATATACTTTTTTTATAATCCCGGTAATTTTATTGGATGGTTTACTAAATTGAATGATTAGAGCTGGTGTAATAGGTTGCCATTCACACAAAGATGTGCATTTTAAGTTAAACAATTTGAATATAATGTTGATTTGTGTGTGGGTCGGGCTTAAAGGGAACCGGTCTGCAGTTTTGGCCAATATAAGATGCGGCCACTGCCTTTCAGGCTTATACACAGCATTCTATAATGCTGTAAACTAGCCCCCGATCCAACCTGAAAGATAAGAAAAATATGTTTTATTATACTCACCTGGGGGGGCGGTCCGGTCCGATGGGTGTCACAGGTCCGGGTCCAGTGCCTCCCATCTTCTTGCGATGCCCTCCTGCTTGCTTCACACGCTCCCCGGGGTCACACTCCTGCGCAGGCATACTTATCTGCCCTGTTGAGGGCAGAGCAAAGTACTGCAGTGCGCAGGCCCTGGGCCTCTCTGACCTTTTCTGGCGCCTGCGCACTGCAGTACTTTGCTCTGCCCTCAACAGGGCAGATAAGTATGCCTGCGCAGGAGTGTGACGCCGGGGAGCCTGTGAAGCAAGCAGGAGGGCATCGCAAGAAGATGAGAGGAGCTGGACCAGGACCTGCACCAAGATGATAATAAAACTTATCTTTCTTATCTTTAAAGTCTGATCAGGGGCTTATCTAGGGCTTATCTACAGCATTATAGAATGCTGTGTATAAGCCCTGAAAGGCGGTGGCTGTAACTCCTATCAGCCAAACCTGGTGACCGGTTCGCTTTAAGAGATTTTCCCAGGAACAAAATTAAATTTTAAAGTTGGAGATATCAATGTGTGCTACTGCGCTAACATAGCCCAATAGTTGATCAGTGCCTTCCCCAACAGTGCAAAGTAACTTGTGTCCACAATGTGATATAGTGGAAGGAATGTTGGATTCAGGGATCAATAGTCTAGAGCAGGGGTCTCAAACTCGACAGAGTAAATGGGCCGCACATAAAAAAAATTTAAGCTGGCGGGCCGCATTCCTTTCAAACTTAATACAGTACAAAATTGTTAAACAATAATCCCATTCATGTAGTAATATGCCCCATCATGACCCCCTTCAAGCCCCATCATGATCCCCTTCATGCAGAAATATAAACCATCATGATCCCCTTCATGCAGAAATATGCCCCATCATGATCCAATTCATGTAGAAATGCCCCATCATGATCCCATTCATGTAGAAATCTGCCCCATCATGATCCCATTCATGTAGAAATTTACCCCCTCATGATCACCTTCATGCAGAAATGTAGAAATTCCACCACCTCCATCATTTCCTCCCCATCACCCCATCATTGTCCTCTCTCCCACCATTATCGCTGTACTCTCCCCATCACTCCCATCATTGGCCCTCTCCCCATCACCACCATCATTGGCCCTCTCCCCATCACTCCCTTCATTGGCCCTCTCCCATCACTCCCATCATTGGCCCTCTCCCCATCACTCCCTTCATTGGCCCTCTCACCACTCCCTTCATTGGCCCTCTCCCATCACTCCCATCATTGGTCCTCTCCCCATCACTCCCATCATTGGCCCTCTCCCCATCACTCCCTTCATTGGCCCTCTCCCCATCACTCCCATCATTGGCCCTCTCCCCATCACTCCATCATTGGCCCTCTCCCATCACTAGCCCTCTCCCTATCACTGCCATCATCTCTCCACAGCGGCCACACTCAGCATACACACAGACACACACACACTCACCACACACAGACACACACACACACCACAGCAGCTTCACTGGCACAGCGGCCACACACCTCTCCGCGCCGCCGGCAGCTTCCTTACTCTCACACATTGAGCGGCGCTGCCGGCCGCAGCTGGATGACATCATCTTTCAGCTCCGCAGCCGCGCCGCTCAATGTGTGAGAGGAAGCTGCAGTCTGGGCTCTCTTCTAGCGTGAGACATGTAGTGCACCGCGGGTTCGCAGATGCCTGCCTCAAGGGCCGCATGTGGCCCGAATGTTTGAGACCTCTTGTCTAGAGTATCCCCAGATCCCCCTCAGGGAGAGTTGGTAAGTTCAGTTGCACTGGGTATGTGCAGCATCGGTGGATCAAGTAGTCAGATGAACACTTACTATTCAATGAATTTGGTTAATGCAGGGGCAATGTCTGTGCAAACTAGAGGGTGCAGTAAGGCTATGTGCACATGATGCGGTTGTGTTGCATTTCCGCAGCATTTTTTTCCGTGCGAAAATGCTCCAAAACCGCAAGAGAATACTAAAGGAAGGTTAATCAATGACAATCCTGAAATGTTGTACACATGATCCTGAAATTTCCACCCTTATTTGCAGCATTTTATTTTCCGCAGCATGTCAATACTTTTTGTGGATCTGCAGCGTTTTTACCCATTGACTTCCATTGAGTCAGTCAACTCTGCAGCAAAAACGCAGGTGTAAAAAAGTTTGAGGATTTGCTGCAGATTTGCTGCCAAAAATGCTGCGGAATTGTCAAAGGAAATGTCAGAAGAAGGAAGAGTGCGCGATGGTGTCTGCGTGTGTGTACCCAAGCGACGAACAGCCCATAGTGATTGTACTTAGGTGTTATCTGATGAGACTACCATTCCCATCCAGTTATGCCTGCTGTCACATATAACAGGGACAGCATGAGCTGATGATGGGAGAATAGTCATCATCCGGCGCCTGAATTCAATTGTAAAAAAAAAAACAAAAAAAAAAAAAAAACACAATTGACATCACATATAATATACATACTCACCGACACCTAATCAGACGCCCGTGTCTCCAGCAAGCAATCAAAAATGATAAACCAACATAATATCTGTCTGACGTAGTCCATTTAATACAGAGCGTCCCATATTGACGTCACCCGGCGACACACTGCGGGAGCTTTTACCTCCTGTCAGTGTATCACTGAGCCGCTGTGAGAGTTCACCGGAGTGCATCAGATGATCAGCTCTGATGCTCTCACTTAAGGCACCGCTGCATAAGAAAGTTCTCACACAGCGGTAGTGACGCAAGTAAGAGCACCGTAGCTGATGAACTCCGGTGAACTCTCACAGTGATACACTGTCAGGAGGAAATCGCTCCCACAGTGCATCGCACTGTACTGGGGGGGGGGGGAGGGTGTCTGTTGTCTTTTCTCATTCTCGGGTCCTCTATCAGAGGCCTGGGAGTTTGAGGGTTCTGCGCAGCATCTTAGTTGTTCCCAGCATTACGCTTTTCTGGACAAAGAGCTCAAATGTTGCTCCTGGGATCTGTTGTAGCCATTCTTCCAACTTAGGGGGTCACTGCTCCAAGTGCTCCTATCATCAGTGGAATCACTGTTGCCTTCACCTTCCACATCTTCTCCAGTTCTCCTTTGAGGCCCTGGCATTTCTCCAGCTTCTCATAATCCTTTCTGATGTTGCTGTCACTTGGCACTGCCACATCTACCATCACTGCCGTCTTCTGATCTTTGTCTACTATGACAATGTCTGGTTGGTTAGCCAACACCTGCTTATCCGTCTGGATCTTGAAGTCCCACAGGATTTTAGCCCACCTGGACTTAGGGGGGGGGGGGACTTAGCCCATATGCTGTGCAGATGTTTCTGTATACAATTCCCGCTAGTTGGTTGTAGCCTTTGGTATACGCTGTTCCTGCTTGCATTTTGTAACCTGCCACTTAGGAGTGGAGACCTCTATGCATTGTGAGGAGCTTTCGTGTCTTCACATCTGCAGCTTCATTCTCTTCTTTTGGCCAGCACACTATGCCAGCAGGGTATCTGATAACTGGCAGGGCATATGTATTGATGACGTGGATTTTATTCTTGCCGTTGAGCTGGCTCTTCAGGACCTGTCTTACCCTTTGATGGTATTTGGATGTTGCTGCTTTCCTTGCCTCCTCATCATGGTTACCGCATCCCTGTAGGATACCGAGGTACTTGTAGCATGTCTGTACATCTGCTATGTGACTGCTGGTAATTCCACTCCATCAGTCTTGACTACCTTGCTTCTCTTTATTACCACCTGTACTTCTCCAGTCTGAAGGACATCCCGATGTCTTCGCTGTAGGTGGATCAGTGAATCGAGGTCTCATTCGTTTTTCGCATACAGCTTGATGTCATTCATGTAGAGGAGATGGCTGATTGTGCTTCCACTCTTAAACTTGTATCCATAGCCAGACTCTCTAATTATCTGACTAAGGGGGTTCAAGCCTATGTGAGGAAGGTTCTTAATTTCGTGTTGACATTGTAGAGAGCCAAGCATCCACAGATCCATGTGTGTGGCATTGAGTCATAGGCTTTCCTGTAGTAAATCCAGACTGTGCTGAGATTGGTCTGTCTGGATCTTGAGCGACTGCACTATCTACTAGGAGCTGGTGCTTAGAGCTTCTGGTGTTGGTTCCAATGCCTTTCTGAGCAGGATTCATGTACTGGTTCATACGGTTCTGTAGCTTGGTGGCTATGATGCCTGACAGGAGTTTCCATGTTATTAGGTTGGATGGAACTGTTCCTTTGTGAGGATCCTTCATGATCAGCACTGTTCATTTGTGTTAGCAAATTTGGGTGGTGGCCTGCTTCTAGCAGTTGGTTCATCTGTTTTGCTAATCGTTCATGTACCACGGTTAATTTCTTTAGCCAGTAGATGTGGATCATGTCTGGGCCAGGTGCTGTCCAGCTCTTCATGTTCTTGACCCGCTGTTGGACTTCTGCTTCTGTAATGTGCAAATTGCCTCTTCAGAAAGGAAGAGGACTTGAACTCTATAGCGCCACCTGTTGGAAGTAGCGATCCTACAAGTCACAATCAACCCTTTAAGGGTATGTTTCCACGGTCAGTAAACGTCGCGTGTTTGACACGGTGTACTGGCCCAGCGTCAAACACGCAGCGTTCATGAAATCCCGTCTCCACTATGCGTTAAAACACGCAGGCAGCAGGCCTGCGTTAACGGACATGCGGCGCGTCTTTTTAGATCAAAGCAAGGTAAATAACTCAGGCCTATGTTGCGCTGCGGTAATTCCGGATGTGTTCAATGAGCACATACGGATTCACCGTGCGTTCAGAAGGTGGCGGGACTTTGGGCAGAGCGGACTTTCCGCTCCGTCCAAAGCGCTGTGGTTCTGGAACGTGGAACCATACCCTAAAGAGTCTTGTAATATGACTTAGTGACTTGTACATAGTATGTGTTTATCTTGTTACAGACTTAAGGCACTGTCACACTTAGCGATCGCACCAGCGATCACGACAACGACACAAACTGGCGAGATCGCTAGTGCGATCGCTATGTGATCGCTAGTTAGATTCCAAACACAACTCACCAGCGATCTGTATAACGACCTCTGCGGTCGTTGGGAAAACCTAGTCCCACCTGCGACGCTGGTGAAGTCGTTCATAAAGGGTGTCTCACTCAGCGATTCCGGCTCACCAGGGGGACACCAACGAACAAAAAACGGCTCAGAACGTTCATGAGCGATCAGCGACATCGCAGCAGGGGCCACATCGCTGCTACATGTCACACACAGCTGCGTTGCTAACGAGATCGCTACTGCGTCATAAATCGGTGACGCATTAGCGATCTCGTTTAGTGTGACAGTACCTTAACACAGTATGTTAAATGGTATGCAAGTCTGTCTTTTGACCCACCAGATAAACACTTAAATCCACAAGCCAATATACAGATAAAAAGTCAATTCTTGTGGGTTTAAAAAAACATGGTTGTCTGG
This sequence comes from Oophaga sylvatica, assembly GCA_033576555.1. Classification (NCBI taxonomy): domain Eukaryota; kingdom Metazoa; phylum Chordata; class Amphibia; order Anura; family Dendrobatidae; genus Oophaga; species Oophaga sylvatica. The sequence continues at coordinate 359,540,653 of JARQOD010000001.1, read as the reverse complement.
GAAATTAGGATAAAATCTGGTTTCTTCACAATCCATCTCAAGTTGCGATAATAGCTTTTTCTTTATGATATTGATACGTTGGGTGACTAGTTGTTTCTCAGTCAGTGGACATGCAGGTCTCGTATCCACCCAGAGTTTCCTCATACGCTTCATATATCCTCTATCATTTGGTTATCTGTTATAGTAGCATTTCATCAGATCCCACATTGGCGGTTGTGCACTTCAACCACTACGCTATAATAGCCACCTAGTGTAGGTATTCTGGTGTTAGGAGCCTTCGTATATAATTTATTTTTCCACATGGCAGAGCCGTTATTTGAACCCGTCTTGCATGTCGTAGGCTGTGCACTTAACCATTACACTATAACACATACACACGTTTTGTGTGTGTAAACATTATATTTGAACATGGTATGTAATGATATTATGGTCTTCAATGGAGAAAGAAAAAGAAGAAGTTGAACACAGAAATGAAATCACAATTTTTTTTTTTAAATAACATAACTTAGTTTAGCTCTATGGATTTACAAAAACGCATGAAAAATTGCATAAAAAATGTGTGGATTTTTCACTGTGTTTTTCCGCCAAGAGATGCAGAAATGTTTGCAAGCAAATCCGCAACTTGCGCACATAGCCTAAAGGGTATGCCACACTAAACGAGATCGCTAACGAGATCGCTAAAACGTCACTATTTAGCAATCTCGTTAGCGAACTCGTTGTGTGTGGCATGTAGCAACGATGTGGCCCCTGCTGTGATGTCGCTGATCGTTCACTAGAGTTCTCGACCGTTTTTTGATCGTTGGCGTCCCGCTGGTGAGCCTATATCGCTGTGTTTGGCACCTTTTGCGAACGACAAGCGACCTCGTTTGTGACGCATATGACAGCGGCGCAGGCGGGACTAGGGTTTTTAGCGTCACGGAGTGGATCGCAATATCTGTAAGTTCTCTTTTGCGTCACAGAGAGGATCGCAGAAGTTGCAAAGCAGGCTAGCAGGACGCAGAGAGCAAGAGCGATGCTGGAAATTCCTATGAATCAGAAGCGCTCAGTACATGCTAATGACATCCTAACGACCGCCAAAGTCGTTAAAGAGATCGCTGACCGCTGATGAGTCGTTTATGAGATCTCCTGTTTGGCAGCTACTAGCGACCTAAAAGAGATCACACCAACGATCTCGTTAGCTTGCGTCGTTATCGTGATCGCTAACGAGATCGCTAAGTGTGGCAGTACCTCAAGTCTCCCACAGACCTCAAATCCTGACTGTCCTCCCCACTCTCAGGTTTGAGTAGCTCCGCCCAATCAGAGCCATTTGCTCATCCCAATGAGAAGGAACCGTGCTGTAGGAGAACTAAAAATAAACACATTTTGATTTTAGCAAAAATCACAATTGAGCCGACTGCCCACAAATTAATCTGATTAAATCACCCAGCCCTACTATGTTTTGGGCACCTTCCAGAATTCATGGGGCGTTGCCTATTTTTTAAGCCACTGGCGTGCTTTCCTAATTCCTTGTGCGAGAACTGCAGGATCACAACTAGGTTTTATTCTAATGAACTCCCTACAGGAATTGATCCTATGATATGACGAGGATGGCTACTGTTATTATTATTCATTTTTATAGCGCCATTTATTCCATGGTGCTTTACATGTGAGAGGGGGCGAATATAGGAAAGTACAATAAATATGAGCAATACAGGACACATATAAGTACAGAAGGAGAGAGGACCCTGCCCGCGAAGGCTCACAGTCTACAGGGGTGGGTGAGGATACACTAGGAGAGGGTAGAACTGGTCGTGCGGCGGTTCAGTAGACTGAGGATCACTGCAGGTTGTAGGCTTGTCGGAAGAGGTAGGTATTCAGGTTCTTTTTGAAGATTTCCATGGTAGGCGAGAGTCTGATGTGTTGGGGTAGAGAATTCCAGAGTATAGGGGAAGCACAGGAGAAGTCTGGTATGCGGTTGTGGGAAGAAGAGATAAGGGGAGAGTAGAGAAGGAGATCTTGAGAGGATCGAAGGTTGCGCGAGGGTAAGTAGTGGGAGACCATATCACAGATGTATGGAGGAGACAGGCTGTGGATGGCTTTGTATGTCATAGCTAGGGTTTTGAACTGGTGCCTCTGGACGATACTGTTGGTATGTAATATTGATTTCAGGCAACAGGCTTCTGATATGTGACTACAGATGGGTCATGAACCTCTCCACCTCTTAGTGGTAAATCTAAAAAAGCTACGCGACTAGAATGAAACTGGTGTGGCAACTAGAGGTTAAAGGGGTGGTTGTTAAGGAAAAACCCAAACGCCAATATGGCAGGCACACCACATTACAAAATGAGCAGCTTGCCATTTATGTACCAGACACTTCATAGGATAGAACCAAAGCACAAGTTGTTAGTAGAGACAAAAGCAAAACGTCCCCCAATAGGACATTATTAACTTAACTTTTCTTTGCCCCCATAGAAACGCTTCTGACCTGCTAGAAGTCTGTAGTCACTTTAACTGCAGACTTCCGAACCCTTACAGCATGCGCACCGCACACGGTCAGGACTCTGCAGTATTGCAGCTGACACCAGGTAGTCATGTGACCGCAAGCATGCTATTTGCTTACTTCCGACCACATTCCGACTAAGCTTGTCCCCACAATTGAGGGAAGATGATCCTGTCTAGTCAGAATGTGGCCAGAAGTAAGCAAGTGGCATACTTGCGGACATATGACACAGCAACACTGGAGAATCCTGTGCAGGCTGACTGCAGACTCAGCACAATACCAGACAACCCCTTTAATATAACCTGGTGTTCTTTAGGCAAATGGTTGCAATAAGGAATCTAGCTACTCACAATCCATGGATTCAATACCAGAGATAAGTCCATCGATTCTCCCCCCTATGAGAGGGAAGATTGATGGACGATAAAACGTTGTCCGGCTGCAGTGCTGTAATAAAGAATCCTTAGGGCCAAAAAATTTTTTTTTCCAGAAAGCGTTTCAACGCTGGACTAGCGTCTTTATCAAGTGACAAAAATAATTGCATAGCAAGTGTTCAAGGTCCGGGGGGGGGGGGGGGGTGTTGACAGATAAGGCTGAAAGTGTAGCGGTCACTGAATAAAAAAAACCCACAAGAAAATTTTGAAACAAAAAAAAAAAAAAAAAAAAAGGGGGAGGCATGAAGTGAGGGTGAGGAGAAGAAATTGAGGAGTAGACTGATAATGGGACTTCCTCTGTGGCATGTCTTTTCACTGCTCATTTCTGCTTTATGTTTGCCCCTTCTTCCTCCCAACAGGCCAATCAATTGATTAACCCCATTCTCTCTCCCCACAACACTGCACAGGATTGATCCCAGCCTTCTTCAACCTACTCGTCTATTTCTTCCAATTTTTCCCTCATGGATTCTGTTTCTTTCCTATCGCCCCCGCTCTTCTTCCTTTTTCCTATCTCCTTTGCAATTCCATCAGTCTACTCCTTCATTTCTTCTCCATCACCTCACGCCTCCTTTTTTTCCCCTCCTCAAATTTTCTTGTGGGTGTTTTCTTCAGTATCAGTCACACCTCCAGCCTTTTTAAACCCATGGCCCTTAAAAACTTGCCTTGCAATAGTTTTTTTTCACTTGAAAAGACACTAGTCAAGCGTTGAAATGCATTGCGGAAATAAAAAACGTTCAGCTCATCTTGGTCCTAAGGATTCTTCATACCAGCAGCGCAGCCCGATAGTGTGTTATCAGCCAAACTGGTCAAGGATCCTGAAGGAGGTCATCCACAGCCACCAGGCAACAGCAGGAGGAGTCTAGGAGTTGTGCCGGCACACAACCTGCCCAGATGGGCACCTTCCCTATACGCAGTATCACCCGATGGTCCTGTGCGCTGCTATTCCCCTACCACACGGAATTGTTGTGCTAGGAAGTCCCATAACTACTGTACACAATCTGCCTCCCTTTTTGGATTACAAACAGTAATTTATGCCATGACAAGGACATTTGTTACATGAGCCATGTGTGACGCTAGTGACATTACCTGCTTTCAAGTGTACTCATAGTTCTAAAATATTTCAGAAATCAAAGTAGTACACATGAAAATAAGATTTATGGTATTTAAAAATCTGCCTCTTTCCCCTCCTGGATGGATCTCCACTCTCAATTTATAGATAAAGTCTGTATGCAGTGAAGTCAGATTTTCACATTACTGAGATAAGAGATGGTGGGCGATCACGTGACCACAAATATGCACGCTTCTCACCACATTCAGACCAGACGTGCGCGGCCTTGCTCAATACAAGTG
>JARQOD010000001.1:359509877-359536293 GCA_033576555.1 Oophaga sylvatica | reverse complement strand
TGAATATGGAGGCGATGCCCATGGGAGTGGCGTCGCGTCCATATTACATGACCTTAATGAGCGGGTATTACGTCACCGCTCAGTGCTGAAGAGCTGCAGGAAGACGGGGAGAACGCAGGATTGCAGGGACGCTCAGCGATGGCACGGGGAGGGGTCAGTATGATCCCAGCCACCGGCTCCTGCCGCGGCATCCCCTCCCCCGCTGGTTTCTGCCCTATGACTCGTGTATAAGCCGAGGGGGCATTTTCAGCACGAAAAAAGGTGCTGAAAATCTCAGCTTATACACGAGTATATACGGTAATAAATAACATTTCCCAAATGTCTACTTTACATCAGCACAATTTTTAAAACTTTTCTTTGCTAGGAAGTTATAAGGGATAAAATTTAACCAGCGATTTCTCATTTTCACAACAAAATTTACAAAACCACTTTTTTCTTTTTTGGAGACCATATTACATTTGAATTAACTTTTGTGGTCCTATATGACAGAAAATACCCAAACGTGACACCATTCCAAAAACTGCACCCATCAAAACCACATTCAAGAAGTTTATTAACCATTCGGGTGCTTCACAGGAATTAAAGGAATGTAGAAGTTAAAAAAAAAAACACTAACATTTTACTTTAGCCCCCAATTTTTTTTTTTATTTTCACAAGGGTAACAGGAGAAAATTAAACTCACAATTGGTTGTGCAATTTCTCCAGAGTATGCTGATACCCCATATGAGGGCAAAAACCACTGTTTGGGCACATGGCTATAAAGGGAAGGAGCACCATTTGACTTTTTGCATGCAAAATTTCCTTGAATCACTAGCGGATGTCATGTCACATTTGGAGAACCCCTGATGTGCTGAAACAGTGGAAACCCCCACAAGTGACCCAATTTTGGAAACTAGACCCGTTAAGGAATGTATCTAGATGTGTGGTGAGCACCTTGAACCCCTAGGTGCTTCATAGAAGTTAATAAAGTGGAGCCGTGAAAAAAAAACAAAAAAAAAACAAACTCGTTTCTCCCACAAGTTTTCTTTAAGCCCCAATTTTTTTTATTTTTACAAGGGTAACAGGAGAAAATGGTCCCCTAACTTTGTTGTGCAATTTATCCTAAGTGTGTCAATACCCCATATGTGGTTGAAAACTACTTTTGAGGCACAATGCAAAGCTCGGAAGGGAAGTAGCGGCATATTGGAGTTCAGATTTTGCTGCACTGGTTTGAGGGTGCCATGTCACATTGGCAGAGCCCCTGAGGTGCCAGAACAGCAGAACCCCCATAAGTGATGTCAGTTTACAAGCTACACCTCTGACTGAATTCATCTAGGGGTGCAGTGAGCATGGTGACACCACATGTGCCTCACAGAAATTTATATCATTTGGCGGTGAAGAAAAAAATAACTACATTTTTACCGCTAAAATCTTGTTTTTAGCCTCAAATTTTAATTTTTTTTATAAGGGCCAATAGAGAGAAATGGACTTTACAGTTTGTTGTGCAATTTCTCCTGATTGTGCCAACACCCTGAATGTAATCCAGAACTACTTTTGGAGGCACAATGCAAAACTCAGAAGGGATGGAGCTCCATATTATAGTGCAGATTTTACTGTTAGGGTGGGTTCACATTACGTTGCGGGCAATGCGCTGACGGCATCCGTCACATAGCGGCACTAACGTTATGTAATGGATGCGTTAACGCCGCCATTGCCCGCAATAGCAGTAGCGCATCCTAACACATGCCGAAATCGGCATGCGTTAGTGATGTGCCGTCATTCTGTGAGGGACCCTCGGATGCGGTCTGCAGCGTTCGGGGGTCCGTCACTGCTAGCTCAGATAGAGACGCTGCGCTAGCGTGATCGCATAACGCGATCACAAAATGACAGTAGCGTTAATGCAGTCCTTCAACGCTATGCGTTGAATGGACTGCGCTATGTGAACCTAGCCTTATGGTTTGCAGGTGCCATGATCCACTGCGAGAGCCCATGAGGTTCCAAAACAGCAGAACCCCCAATAAGTGACCCCATTGTACAAACTACACTTCATCTAGGGGTGCAATGATCATACTGACACCATTGGCGAGTCACAGAACTTTATACTCCTGAATAGGACAACGCGGAACAGAGGCCAGACGGAGTCCAGAGTTACTCAGCTGCCTCATTATAGTGAATGGATCACTCACGGGTTTCATCTGAACAACGTCATTCAAAGACTTTACATCAGGGGTCGACAAAGTTGTTCAGAATCTAGGAGCCAGCCAAAAAATTTAGGAGCCAGAATTTTTTTTTTCATTTCATCATTATCATTGCCTTCTCCTCATCATCATCATCGCCTCCCCATCATCATCATCAATGCCTGCCCATCATCAGTGCCTCCCCATCATCATCAGTGCCTCCCCATCATCAGTGCCTCCCCATCATCATCATGCCTCCCCATCATCATCAATGAATCCCCATCATCATCAATGAATCCCATCATCATCAATGCCTCCCCATCATCATCATCGCCTCCCCATCATCATCGCCTCCCCATCATCATCGCCTCCCCATCATCATCAATGAATCCCCATCATCACTGCCCTCCCCCCACCACCATCACACAGACAGCACGGCAGCACACAAGCACTCTCTCACATACACACACAAAGCACCGCACTACATACACACACACACTGATACAGACACACACATATCTCACCTGTCCGGCGTCCGCACGCTCTCTGCCACAGCCGGCCGCTGAATGATGATGTCATTCAGCGGCGCTGCTGTGAGACGAAGCGCAGGCGCCCTCTGGAGCCCGGAGCTGCGGCAGCGGAGGCACGGGGAGCGGTGAGTATTGTGCCAGCTGCTGCCGGGGCCCTGAGCAAGCGGGGGGGGGGGGCCAGTGGCGGCGCTGACACCGCTCTCCTCCACTAACGGGCGCCCCAGTGCCCGACGGCGAGTGGGCCCCTCCGCCTGCTCAGGGCCCCGACAAACCCGGGCGCCAGGCATGATTTTCTAGGCGCCACTGGCGACCGGGTTTGTCGAACCCTGCTTTACATGACATACTGCATTGAACCCAATTTATTACCGTATATACTCGTGTGTAAGCCGAGATTTTCAGCACCTTTTTTGGTGCTGAAAATGCCCCCTCGGCTTATAGACGAGTCATTGGGCAGAAACCAGCGGGGAGGGGGTGCCGCGGCAGGAGCCGGTGGCTGAGACATCATACTCACCCTCCCCGTGCCATCGCTGAACGTCCCGGCAATCCTGCGGTGTACTCGGCTTCCTGCAGCTCTCCTGTGCCAAGCGGTGACGTAATACCGCTCATTAAGGTCATGTAATATGGACGCGACGCCACTCCCATAGGCGTGGCGTCCATATTCATGGCCTTAATGAGCGGTATTACGTCACCGCTCAGCACAGGAGAGCTGCAGGAAGCCGGGTACAACGCAGGATTGCCGGCCGGGACGTTCAGCGATGGCACGGGGAGGGTGAGTATGATGGGAGGATGGGGGGAGAATGGAGGACAAGGAGCACGGAGCAGGACAGGGGGGGGGGGGAGGACGGAGAGCACAGAGGAGCATGGAGCAGGAAAGGGGGAAGGATGGAGAACACGGAGCAGGGCGAGGGGGAGGATTGAAAGCACATAGGAGCACGGAGCAGGACGGGGCACAGGAGGACGGGGGCACAGGAGGACGGAGCAGGACGGGGGGGGGGGGAGGATGGAGAGCACAGAGGAGCACGGAGCAGGACGGGGGGGCACAGGAGGACGGAGCAGGAAGGGGGAGAAACAGCGGAGGACGGAGCAGGAGGGGGGAGCACAGAGGAGAATGGGGGAGCAAAGAGCAGGACGGGGCAGCAGAGAGCAGGACGGCGGTTTATACACCCGGCTTATACGCGAGTCAATAAGTTTTCCCAGTTTTTTGTGGCAAAATTAGGGGGGTCGGCTTATACATGAGTATATACGGTATATATTTTAGGAGTTTGAGTCGGTCCATTTTATACCGACTCAACAGCCCTGATTAGAAAAGCAGATTTGCAATTTTCCCTCAGCAACATCCATTGCTGCTTGTTTCTGGAAAACACCCATGGAGTCAAAATTGTCACACCTGTAGATAAATTCCCAAAGGGGTATAATTTTTTAAAATAGGGTCACTTGAGGGGGATTCTGCTATTCTAGCATTTGGGGGCTCTGTATATGGAGTCCGCAAACTGTTCTAGAAAAATCTGACCTCCAGGAGGCAAATAGCGCTCCGTCCGTCCCTCCAGAGTCTCACTTAATGGCTAAGCAGTACTGTACATCCACATATGGGATATTTCTACATTAAGCCGAAATTGTGGGAAAGATTTGTGCCATTTTCTCCTGGAGAAAATGTAAAATCTGGGTCAAAATAAAATTTGTGGCAAAAATGTAATTATTTTTTTCTTCACTGCCCAATGGTATAAAATTCTGTGACGTCTGTGGTGTCAATATAATCACTGCACCACTAGGATAATTGAGAAGTGAAGTTTGTACTATCGGGGTCACATTTGGGGGGGGGGTTACTGTTGTTCTGACACCTCCAAGGCTCTGTCAATGTGACATGGCATCAACAAACCATTCCAGCAAAATCTGAACTCCATCATAACGCTTCTTCCCTTCTGAGCTTTGCACTGTGCATCAAAAGTAGTTTTTGACTACATATGGGGCAATGGTGTACTCCGGAGAAATTGCTCAACAGATTGTATGGTGTAATTTCTCCTGTTACCAAATTTAAAAAAAAAAAAAAAGTGATTTTTTTAATTTTCATGGCTCAATGTTATAAACGTCTGTGAAGCACCTGGGGGTTTCAAGGTGCTCACCCACACATTTCCAAAATGGGGTCGCCACTGTATCGGCACATTCAGGGGCTCTCCAGATGCAACGTAGCGTAGGCCAATGACGAGCCCTACCGTGTGCCCAAACACGTGTTTTCCCCAACATATGGGGTATCGGTGTACTCAGGAGAAACGGCACAACAATTTTGGCGTCCATTTTCTCATGCTACCCTTGTGAAAATAAAAAAAAAAAAAAAAATGTGGGTCTGAAGTAAAATTTGGGAAAAAAAAAAAATAAAATGTTCATTTTTTCCTACCATATTGGCTCAGTTCCTGTGTACCACCTGAAGGGTTAATGAACTTCTTGAATGTGGTTTTGAGCACCTTGTGGGGTGCAGGTTTGAGAATGGTGTTAAAACGTTGGGTATTTTCTATCATGCAGACCCCTCAAAGTCACTTCACATATGATGTGGACTCTAAATTAAAAAAAATAAAATAAATAAAAAACACAAAAGGTTTGTAGTACTTACAAAAAAAAATTGCATTGATGTAAAGTAGACATGTGGGAAGTGTTATTTATTAACCATTGTGTGGCATAACTGATTTAAGGGCATCAAAATTTCTAGATTTTCACCAAACTTCTGATATTTTCACAAATAAATGAAAGTTATATAGAACAAATGTTACCACTATCATGAAGTACAATATGTCCCAAAAAAAAAAAATATCTCTGAATCAGGATCTGTGAAGGTCTAGAGTTATGCCATAAGTGAGGTCGAATTAAAATGCCTGCAAATGAACGTCGGTGAGGGATTAATTTTTAAAGATAAAGTTACAAACACATTGCTCATCCAGGATCATGTTACGCTAATAAGCTCCATAACTGCACAAAAGCTGAAAGTGATTAATTTTTATATCACTAAATGTTCTTCTGCAAAGAATGTGGCCCTTCAAATTACATTTGTTTCTACGTGCGGCCCATATACCCACTGCTCTAGATCGAGTTTTCCATGTTATCCACTTATTCATACATTTCCAGCAGCAATAACAAGGAATCCACCGAGTTATAAGAAAAGATGCTCCAGAATTGTTATATCAGAAGCTCTTTATGAAGCCGGTGACTGTGCGCCATGTCCCAGCCCAATTGTGACTCACTCCACAGGAATTCATTGAGGAAGTTCTGAGAAGAGTTAGCAAGTTTAGTTCCATTAGCCTGGGAAGGGCTCATGGGTATAATGTCTCATTAAGGCCTCTTTCACACATCCGTTGTGCGCCTGACGGCGCCCTCCGGCATTTTTTTGTCCAACCGCATCCGGCTAAATGTGATGCCGGATGCGTTTTTTTTTGCATTGACTTTCATTAGGGCCGGATGGCGCCGCATGTCAGTGTGTTGTATGCGTTTTTGTCCGGATCCGGCGGAAATGTACATTCCGGCGGCCGGACACAACGCAGCATGTAACGTTTTTATTTTTTGCCGGTGCTGCCTGATAGTGCCTGAAGCGGCGCATCAGGCAGCCGCAGCAAAATGCTGGGGGCGCCGTCAGGCGCACAACGGATATGTGAAAGAGGCCTAATGCGGCCTGCCCAGTGAGGGTACTTTGGGGAGACCATTGTATGAACTCATCAGTGCAGGCATCCTGCGGATAAGGCCATGGTCATAGTGCCACTTTTAGTTACTTCTACAGCATAGAATTACTCACCCCTTCACAACAAGCATCTTTATTATTTAGTAAAGCCACGCTGCAGTGATACAGTGAAGTTCTGCGGTACAGCAGGGCGACATGATCTCCTTAGACTGGTTTCACACTAGCGTTTGGCTGCACTGTGGAGGGCTGCGGACTTCCTCCGTGAAGCTCCGCCCACCGCCGCACCTCCTCCGGTCAGCTCCGCCTATATCTGCAAGACGCCTGCATACCCATATTTAACATTAGGTACGCAGGCCGTGCAGATGTATGCGGATGCCGCCGCATGCGTCGTTTTGACGGTGCGGCGACCTGTGCCGAACGTAACATGTTGCATTTTGTTGCGGTCGCCGCACCGTCAAAACGAAGCATGCGGCGGCATCCGCATACATCTGCACGGCCTGCGTACCTAATGTTAAATATAGGTATGCAGGAGTCTTGCAGACATAGGCTGAGCTGACCGGAGGAGGTGCGGCAGTGGGCGGAGCTTCACAGAGGAAGTCCACAGCCATACGCTAGTGTGAAACTAGCCTTACACTACCGCTGTTCTGTAAACAGCACGTTGCTTTAACAGGGACTGTCGGCGCAGAATGACTGTACAAGCCAAGTACAGGTGTTCAGGGCGTCATGGCAGGGTCAAACATTTATATACACCTTACTACCTGCTTGTTGTCCATCTCTCTGCCTCTATGAAGCCAGAGCTGTCAATCATATAAGGGGGTGGAGAGTGATGGAAACCAAGCAGGTGGAAGGGTATATATAAATGATGGAGCCCCATGGCGGGGCCTAAGTGGTGGGACTTAGTTTGAACAGTCATTCTGTACTATCCTTTGAAGCCTGTGTTCTACAGAATGGGAGGGCAATACAGTGGTAGAGGCTGGTGGACAAGTCAGTATCCTGGATTTGACAAGTATATGATGTTTATTATATTAAAACTTGTAGTGTTTATGAGGGGGGGTCCTCATACACTGAAGGGCTACTGTAGGAACCCGCTAAGTGTGGGGACAGTTACACAGTTTGGGTACTAGTGTAGGAGCTAGTGTGAGGGCCATTTCATTAGGGGACTACTGTGGGGCCCAACATACAGTGTGGGGGCCACTGTGTAAAAGGGAACGGCGGGCCCACCATACTGTGTACAAGAGAGCTGTACATGGGAGGTGGGGGGGGGGGAACTGGGTACATTAAGCTGGCACTTAAGCATTGTTATAAGGGCACTCAGTATTGATCGTCTAAGGTGCACATGGGACATTATTACTTTCTACGGAGCAGAGACCCCCCAACCTTTCTGAGCTTGAGAGCCACATCCAGCTCTGATAGTAATAATGCCTTCCTTGTACCCTCTACGTAAGGGGCACTATGTGGGGCAGTAAGAGGAGAGCTGTTATTGTACCACACAGTAAGTGCGGTAATAGGGACACATACCCCAATACTGAGCCGCCGCTGCTGTATCAGCAGGATGAGGAGGTTGTGCAGGTTGGGGGACAGATGGGGACGGGGCTGGGAATATGAGAAGTCAGATGTGTCTTTCTTCTAATCTCTATAGATGAGTCCTGGCTGGAAGACGTTGCCATGTTGGGCTGGGCCAGATGGAAAGACGAATAATGAATGCCTCCATCAGAAAGAACATCAGCGGTAAGTCACTATCTATATCTGTACTGGGATCACTTGTATGTTCTGCAGGGGTGGTATACACCTGCTTATTTAGCCCAGTCTACTTGGTCTTTTTATATACTGTAGTTATAGCTCGTGATTTTAAATACTTTGACCTTGGTATAGACGTTTTCCTTGTTACCCCTTTTACACTATATGGCCACGCTATGGCGGTAATATGCCTCTGATAACCAGATACCAGCTTCTGCCAGTGTAGGAATCGTAGCCCATGCCCTCATGGGTAAAGGCCTTTAGTGCCCTAATATTCTTGGATTTGCATGCTACAACAGTCTTCTTCAGAAAATCCCAAAGATTTTCTATCTGGTTCATGTCAGGTGACAGATGGCCACTCCAGGACTTCTTCTGAAACCAGACCCTAGAGGACATTGATGTACGTTTGAGATCATTGTCCAGCTGGAATGTCCAATGATGCCCACGTGTCAGCTTCCTCAGCAAGCCTTATGCTTTCTCCTAGGATTTCCTGATACTTGATTGACGCCACCTTGCAAACAGAAGCAAAGGAACTCTAAGGCTAAGTGCACACGTTCAGGATTAGTTGCGTTTTTTCGTGTTTTTCGAGGGAAAAAACGCATCAAAAACGCATGATTTAAGCATCCTATCATTTAGAATGAATTCCGCAATTTTTGTGCACATGGTGCGTTTTTTTCCGCGAAAAAAACGCATCTCGGAAAAAGAACCAACATGTTCATTAATTTCCCAGAATTCTAGCGTTTTTCCCGCTATATTATTGACCTAGAAAGTTCAGGAAAAAAATTGCGGTAAAAACGCGCAAAAACTGCACCAAAAACGCGAAAAACCGAGCGTTTTTACCGCGGAAAAAGTCAGTTTTTGCTCAGGAAAATTCTGCACACATTCCTGAACGTGTGCACTTTGCCTCAAGCCCAGTCACTGAGACACCTTCATGCTTCACTTCAGTACTGTTTTTTATTCAGTATACTTTTCTCCTCCTCCAGACACCACTGATCCACAAGCCCGAAAAGGTCCTGAATCATCACACGACAGGCTGTAGAAACGGAAGCGTCTGGAGGAAGGAAAACGGGTAAAGCGGTGACTGTCATGGGTGCCCGAGATTCCAATGTATGAGGGCTCGCCACTTACTGGTTGCAGCAGTCATGGTGGAGTGAGGACAGAGGACCCATCCATCATTATGCAAACGTGTGGGGCTTACAATCCTTTCAAGAGAGCAACAAATGAACAATCTCGTTAAAGTGGATCAGTCACCAGCTTTCACCAAACTGTACAAATTGTTGAATAGATCTCAGACCTGATGAGGCTGCTGTATTTACACTGAAAATCCATGTCAGAATGGTAGTACAATCCTTCATGAAAGTTCAATCTCAATCTTTGCCCACCGATTGGGAGTGCACCAAGAAGCAGCCTGTGGAGGGCAGAGATTGAAAACCCATGTCAGAATGGTTGCTCAAAGTAGGGACACCAGTTCTAAGATTCCTTTAATGATGGAAGTATGGAGAACTTGGTTACAGATTTATTAAGTGCTGCATTCCTGAGCTGGTGATGTTTTGGGGTCACAGCCACCATCACTATAGTCACCATCCAGAGCTTCATATTTTTCAAAAATGTACTTTTCCTAGAAACAAGCGAAAGTTTTGCATTGGGCTGATAGGTGGTGATGGCCGGCACAGAAGAGTGTCCCAGTCAGGGTTATGGCTGCTCAAACTGTACGCCAGCTCATCACTCAGGATAAAAGGTCAGCACAGCCCAGGGTACTCACACTACGCCAGGTCAGTGCTCAGGATAAAGGTCAGCGTGGCACAGGGCACTCACACTGTACGCCAGCTCATCACTAAGGATAAAAGGTCAGCACAGCCCATGGCACTCACACTGTACACCAGCTCAGGTAAAGGTCAGCACAGGGCACTCACACTGTGCGTCAGCTCAGTGCTCAGGATAAAGGCCAGCGTGGCACAGGGCGCTCACACTGTACGCCAGCTCAGTGCTCAGGATAAAAGGTCAGCACGGCCCAGGGAACTCACACTGTACGCCAGCTCAGTGCTCAGGATAAAGGTCAGCGTGGCACAGGGCACTCACACTGTACGCCAGCTCATCACTCAGGATAAAAGGTCAGCACAGCACAGGGCACTCACACTACGTCAGCTCAGTGCTCAGGATAAAGTCAGCGTGGCACAGGGCGCTCACACTGTACCCAGCTCAGTGCTCAGGATAAAAGGTCAGCACAGCCCAGGGCACTTACACTACGTCAGCTCAGTGCTCAGGATAAAAGTCAGCGTGGCACAGGGCGCTCACACTGTACGCCAGCTCAGTGCTCAGGATAAAAGGTCAGCACAGCCCAGGGCACTCACACTGTACACCAGCTTAGTGCTCAGGATAAAGGTCAGCACAGGGCACTCACACTGTACCAGCTCAGTGCTCAGGATAAAGGTCAGCGTGGCACAGGGCACTCACACTGTACGCCAGCTCATCACTCAGGATAAAAGGTCAGCACAGCACAGGGCACTCACACAGTACGCCAGCTCATTACTCAGGATAAAAGGTCAGCACAGCACAGGGCACTCACACAGTATGCCAGCTCATTACTCAGGATAAAAGGTCAGCACAGCACAGGGCACTCACACAGTACGCCAGCTCATTACTCAGGATAAAAGGTCAGCACAGCACAGGGCACTCACACAGTACGCCAGCTCATTACTCAGGATAAAAGGTCAGCACAGCACAGGGCACTCACACAGTACGCCAGCTCATTACTCAGGATAAAAGGTCAGCACAGCCCAGGGCACTCACACTGTACACCAGCTCACTGCTCAGGATAAAGGTCAGCACAGCCCAGGGCACTTACACTAGCAGCTCAGTGCTCAGGATAAAGGTCAGCGTGGCACAGGGCGCTCACACTGTACGCCAGCTCAGTGCTCAGGATAAAAGGTCAGCACAGGGCACTCACACTTACACCAGCTCAGTGCTCAGGATAAAGGTCAGCGTGGCACAGGGCACTCACACTGTACACCAGCTCATCACTCAGGATAAAAGGTCAGCACAGCCTAGGGCACTCACACTGTACACCAGCTCATGCTCAGGATAAAGGTCACGCACAGGGCGCTCACACTACACAAGCTCAGTGCTCAGGATAAAGGTCAGCACAGCAGGCACTCACACTGTACCCAGCGAGCTCAGTGCTCAGGATAAAGGTCAGCGTGCACAGGGCACTCACACTGTATGCCAGCTCAGGATAAAGGTCAGTGTGCACAGGGCACTCACACTGTACCCAGCTCAGTGCTCAGGATAAAGGTCAGCACAGGGCACTCACACTGTACGCCACTCATGCTCAGGATAAAGGTCAGCACAGGGCACTCACACTGTACGCCAGCTCAGTGCTCAGGATAAAGGTCAGCACAGGGCACTCACACTGTACCCAGCTCAGTGCTCAGGATAAAGGTCAGGGACAGGGCACTCACACTGTACCCAGCTCAGTGCTCAGGATAAAGGTCAGCGGGCACAGGGACTCACACTGTACACCAGCTCAGTGCTCAGGATAAAGGTCAGCACAGCCAGGAGCTCACACTGTACACCAGCTCAGTGCTCAGGATAAAGTCAGCACAGGGCGCTCACACTGTACACCAGCTCAGTGCTCAGGATAAAGGTCAGGCACAGGGCACTCACACTGTACGCCAGCTCAGTGCTCAGGATAAAGTCAGCACACAGGCGCTCACACTGTACACCAGCTCAGTGCTCAGGATAAAGTCAGCTGGCACAGGCACTCACACTGTACCCAGCTCAGTGTCAGGATAAAGGTCAGCGTGGCACAGGGCGCTCACACTGTACACCAGCTCAGTGCTCAGGATAAAGTCAGCACAGCCCAGGGACTCACACTGTACACCAGCTCAGTGCTCAGGATAAAGGTCAGCACGCCAGGAGCTCACACTGTACACCAGCTCAGTGCTCAGGATAAAGGTCAGCAGCCAGGGGCTCACACTGTACACCAGCTCAGTGCTCAGGATAAAGGTCAGCAGCCAGGGCTCACACTGTACACCAGCTCAGTGCTCAGGATAAAGGTCAGCACAGCCCAGGGAGCTCACACTGTACACCAGCTCAGTGCTCAGGATAAAGGTCAGCACAGCCCAGGGAGCTCACACTGTACACCAGCTCAGTGCTCAGGATAAAGGTCAGCACACCCGGGCTCACACTGTACACCAGCTCAGTGCTCAGATAAAGGTCAGCACAGCACAGGGAGCTCACACTGTACCCAGCTCAGTGCTCAGGATAAAGGTCAGCACGCCAGGAGCTCACACTGTACCCAGCTCAGTGCTCAGGATAAAGGTCAGCACACCAGGGAGCTCACACTGTACACCAGCTCAGTGTCAGGATAAAGGTCAGCACAGCCCAGGGCTCACACTGTACACCAGCTCAGTGTCAGGATAAAGGTCAGCACAGCCCAGGGAGCTCACACTGTACCCAGCTCAGTGCTCAGGATAAAGGTCAGCGGCACAGGGCACTCACACTGTACCCAGCTCAGTGATCAGGATAAAGGTCAGCACAGCCCAGGGAGCTCACACTGTACACCAGCTCAGTGTCAGGATAAAGGTCAGCGGCACAGGGACTCACACTGTACCCACTCAGTGCTACACTGTACACCAGCTCAGTGCTAGGATAAAGGTCAGCACAGGGCCTCACACTGTACGCCAGCTCAGTGCTCAGGATAAAGGTCAGGACAGGGCGCTCACACTGTACGTCAGCTCAGTGCTCAGGATAAAGGTCAGCGTGGCACAGAGCGCTCACACTGTACACCAGCTCAGTGCTCAGGATAAAGGTCAGCATGGCACAGAGCGCTCACACTGTACGCCAGCTCAGTGCTCAGGATAAAGGTCAGCGTGGCACAGAACGCTCACACTGTACACCAGCTCATGCTCAGGATAAAGGTCAGCACAGCCCAGGGCACTCACACTGTACGCCAGCTCAGTGCTCAGGATAAAGGTCAGCGTGGCACAGAGCGCTCACACTGTACACCAGCTCACTGCTCAGGATAAAGGTCAGCACAGCCCAGGGAGCTCACACTGTACGCCAGCTCAGTGCTCAGGATAAAGGTCAGCATGGCACAGAGCGCTCACACTGTACACCAGCTCAGTGCTCAGGATAAAGGTCAGCACAGCCCAGGGCACTCACACTGTACACCAGCTCAGTGCTCAGGATAAAGGTCAGCACAGCCAGGGCTACACTCACCCCTCTGATAAACACCAGCTCAGTGACTCAGGCATATAAAGGTCAGCACGGCACAGAGCGCTCACACTGTACACCAGCTCAGTGCTCAGGATAAAGGTCAGCACAGCCCAGGGCACTCACACTGTACACCAGTTCAGTGCTCAGGATAAAGGTCAGCACAGCCCAGGGCACTCACACTGTACGCCAGCTCAGTGCTCAGGATAAAGATCAGCACAGGGCGCTCACACTGTACACCAGCTCAGTGCTCAGGATAAAGATCAGCACAGGGCGCTCACACTGTACACCAGCTCAGTGCTCAGGATAAAGGTCAGCGTGGCACAGGGCACTCACACTGTACCCAGCTCAGTGCTCAGGATAAATGTCAGAGTGGCACAGGGCACTCACACTGTACCCAGCTCAGTGATCAGGATAAAGGTCAGCGTGGCACAGGGCGCTCACACTGTACACCAGCTCAGTGCTCAGGATAAAGGTCAGCACAGCCCAGGGAGCTCACACTGTACACCAGCTCAGTGCTCAGGATAAAGGTCAGCACAGCCAGGGAGCTCACACTGTACACCAGCTCAGTGCTCAGGATAAAGGTCAGCATGGCACAGAGCGCTCACACTGTACACCAGCTCAGTGCTCAGGATAAAGGTCAGCACAGCCAGGGGCTCACACTGTACACCAGCTCAGTGCTCAGGATAAAGGTCAGCACAGCAGGGAGCTCACACTGTACACCAGCTCAGTGCTCAGGATAAAGGTCAGCATGGCACAGAGCGCTCACACTGTACACCAGCTCAGTGCTCAGGATAAAGGTCAGCACAGCCCAGGGAGCTCACACTGTACCCAGCTCAGTGCTCAGGATAAAGATCAGCACAGCCCAGGGAGCTCACACTGTACACCAGCTCAGTGCTCAGGATAAAGGACAGCAGCACAGGAGAGCTCACACTGTACACCAGCTCAGTGCTCAGGATAAAGGTCAGCACAGCACAGGGAGCTCACACTGTACCCAGCTCAGTGCTCAGGATAAAGGTCAGCGTGGCACAGGGCCTCACACTGTACACCAGCTCAGTGCTCAGGATAAAGGTCAGCACAGCCCAGGGAGCTCACACTGTACAGCCAGCTCAGTGCTCAGGATAAAGGTCAGCAAGGCCAGGCGCTCACACTGTACACCAGCTCAGTGCTCAGGATAAAGGTCAGCACAGCCAGGGCACTCACACTGTACACCAGCTCAGTGCTCAGGATAAAGGTCAGCACAGCCCAGGGCGCTCACACTGTACACCAGCTCAGTGCTCAGGATAAAGGTCAGCACAGCCCAGGGCATCACACTGTACACCAGCTCAGTGCTCAGGATAAAGGTCAGCACGGCACAGAGCGCTCACACTGTACACCAGCTCAGTGCTCAGGATAAAGGTCAGCACAGCCCAGGGCACTCACACTGTACACCAGTTCAGTGCTCAGGATAAAGGTCAGCACAGCCCAGGGCACTCACACTGTACGCCAGCTCAGTGCTCAGGATAAAGATCACCACAGGGGCTCACACTGTACACCAGCTCAGTGCTCAGGATAAAGATTAGCACAGGGCGCTCACACTGTACACCAGCTCAGTGCTCAGGATAAGGTCAGCGGCACAGGGCACTCACACTGTACCCAGCTCAGTGATCAGGATAAAGGTCAGCGTGGCACAGGGCATCACACTGTACCAGCTCAGTGCTCAGGATAAAGGTCAGCGTGGCACAGGGCACTCACACTGTACACCAGCTCAGTGCTCAGGATAAAGGTCAGCACAGCCAGGGAGCTCACACTGTACACCAGCTCAGTGCTCAGGATAAAGATCAGCACAGGGCGCTCACACTGTACACCAGCTCAGTGCTCAGGATAAAGGTCAGCGTGGCACAGGGCACTCACACTGTACGCCAGCTCAGTGTCAGGATAAAGATCAGCACAGGGCGCTCACACTGTACACCAGCTCAGTGCTCAGGATAAATGTCAGCGTGGCACAGGGCATCACACTGTACCCAGCTCAGTGATCAGGATAAAGGTCAGCGTGGCACAGGGCGCTCACACTGTACACCAGCTCAGTGCTCAGGATAAAGATCAGCAAGCCAGGGAGCTCACACTGTACACCAGCTCAGTGCTCAGGATAAAGGTCAGCACAGCCAGGGAGCTCACACTGTACACCAGCTCAGTGCTCAGGATAAAGGTCAGCATGGCACAGAGCGCTCACACTGTACACCAGCTCAGTGCTCAGGATAAAGGTCAGCACAGCCCAGGAGCTCACACTGTACACCAGCTCAGTGCTCAGGATAAAGGTCAGCAGGCCCAGGGAGCTCACACTGTACACCAGCTCAGTGCTCAGGATAAAGGTCAGCACAGCCCAGGGAGCTCACACTGTACACCAGCTCAGTGCTCAGGATAAAGGTCAGCACAGCCAGGGAGCTCACACTGTACACCAGCTCAGTGCTCAGGATAAAGGTCAGCACAGCACAGGGAGCTCACACTGTACCCAGCTCAGTGCTCAGGATAAAGGTCAGCACAGCCCAGGGAGCTCACACTGTACCCAGCTCAGTGCTCAGGATAAAGGTCAGCACAGCCAGGGAGCTCACACTGTACACCAGCTCAGTGATCAGGATAAAGGTCAGCAGCCAGGGAGCTCACACTGTACACCAGCTCAGTGATCAGGATAAAGGTCAGCACAGCCCAGGGAGCTCACACTGTACCCAGCTCAGTGCTCAGGATAAAGGTCAGCGTGGCACAGGGCACTCACACTGTACCCAGCTCAGTGATCAGGATAAAGGTCAGCACAGCCCAGGGAGCTCACACTGGTCACCAGCTCAGTGATCAGGATAAAGGTCAGCGTGGCACAGGGCACTCACACTGTACCCAGCTCAGTGCATAGGATAAAGGTCAGCGTGGCACAGGGCGCTCACACTGTACACCAGCTCAGTGCTCAGGATAAAGGTCAGCGTGGCACAGGGCACTCACACTGTACACCAGCTCAGTGCTCAGGATAAAGGTCAGCACAGCCAGGGAGCTCACACTGTACACCAGCTCAGTGCTCAGGATAAAGGTCAGCGTGGCACAGGGCACTCACACTGTACACCAGCTCAGTGCTCAGGATAAAGTCAGCGTGGCACAGGGAGCCTCACACTGTACACCAGCTCAGTGATCAGGATAAAGGTCAGCACAGCCAGGAGCTCACACTGTACCCAGCTCAGTGATCAGGATAAAGGTCAGCGTGGCACAGGGAGCTCACACTGTACACCAGCTCAGTGATCAGGATAAAGGTCAGCGTGGCACAGGGCACTCACACTGTACACCAGCTCAGTGCTCAGGATAAAGGTCAGCGTGGCACAGGGAGCTCACACTGTACACCAGCTCAGTGATCAGGATAAAGGTCAGCACAGCCCAGGGAGCTCACACTGTACCCAGCTCAGTGATCAGGATAAAGGTCAGCGTGGCACAGGGGCTCACACTGTACACCAGCTCAGTGCTCAGGATAAAGGTCAGCGTGGCACAGGGAGCTCACACTGTACACCAGCTCAGTGATCAGGATAAAGGTCAGCACAGCCCAGGGAGCTCACACTGTACCCAGCTCAGTGATCAGGATAAAGGTCAGCGTAGGCACCAGGGCACTCACACTGTACACCAGCTCAGTGCTCAGGATAAAGGTCAGCGTGGCACAGGGCACTCACACTGTACCCAGCTCAGTGATCAGGATAAAGGTCAGCGTGGCACAGGGAGCTCACACTGGTCAGGACGGCACACCTGCACAAAGCACAGCCGGAACGGGAGCTGACACGCCGCACACCCCACACACACGCTGACAGCTGCGGGCACGTACAGCACCCACGCCGGCGCTCTGTGCCCAGGACTCACCGAGGACTCTCCTCCTCCTCCCCCCCTGAAGCTCGGTGCTCCGGTTATTCACCATCCCGGCGCTCGGTACGGACTCAGCTGTTTTTCACTCCCGGAGGAAATAACGTCAGTGACGCCACGCCTCCCTTATCTGACGCTGACCTCACAAACAACAAGTTAGCTGAGCGGCTCTTCCCGTGACGCCAGGCGTAGGCGTGGTTCCGCTGTGCAGCCGGTGCGCTCTCTGGCGATGAGGTCAGGGGCGTAGAGAACGGGGAGCGGCAGGGGATGCCGGGAGGCTGCCTGATGGCTCCCAGGGAGCAGCATTTTGCCGCCTCCTCCGGTAGTGGGAATCGGCAGCTTTCTGAGCCTGCTGTCAGACTGAAGGTGCAGCCCGCCGGTCAGGGTGACGTCAGCAGCGTGGTGTGGTAAGCTGATCACCCTGCAGACGTCACTCGTCGACAGGAGGAGGTGGGGAATGGGTACAGACACGTTATGGTGAGCAAGGGGTATGTTTCCAGACAATTTTGAGTTAAAAAGTCAAATGGCGCACCTCCTGTTCTGAGCTCTTCCATCAGGGCTACCACTAGGAATTTCGGGGCCCCATACTGGCAAAATTTTCGGGGCCCCCTTGAGACTCTGCACAGGCTCCACTCCAGCCCTGCTTCCACCCCTCCAACTGTCCACATTCAAAAGATTTTTTAAGCCGCCGCCTCGATAAGGTAGAGTCTTTTGGTCGGGCCCTCCTCTACTCTAACCTATTAAACATTTGTTAAACTATTCAATACAATTTAGATATATTTTTTATTTTTCAATTTTTAAACTGACCAATAATATCACATACAGGGGACAAATACCACCATACCATGACCAGCCACCATATTACCACCACATAGTGACCAAATAATAGCACATACAAGGAACAAATACCACCACACCATGTCCAGACCACAAATTACCACCACATGGTGACCAATAATACCACATACAAGGAACAAATACCACCACACCATGTCCAGACCACATATTACCACCATATGGTGACCAATAATATCACATACAAGGAACAAATACCACCACACCATGTCCAGACCACATATTACCACCACATGGTGACCAATAATACCACATACAAGGAACAAATACCACCACACCATGACCAGACCACATATTACCCCCACATGGTGACCAATAATACCACATACAAGGAACAAATACCACCACACCATGACCAGTCCACATATTACCACCACATAGTGACCAAATAACACCACATACAAGGAACAAAAACCACCACACCGTGACCAGTCCACATATTACCACCACATAGTAACCAAATAATAGCACATACAAGGAACAAATACCGCCACACCATGGACGGACAACATATTACCACCACATAGTGACTGAATACTATAATACTGATCAGTAATGAAAAGCACTATACTAATATCACCATAAGTGTTATGTTTTGGTAGCTGAGGAGAGCAGACAAAAAAGGCAATACACCAGAGAGGTTGGGATCTACTGGATTGCAGTACCCTGACTAACCACCACAACTAAAGGCAGCCGTGGAGCGTTCCTACGTTGGTCCTAGACGCCTCGTCACAGCCTGAGAGACTAACTACACCTAAAGATAGAAAGAGGAAAGCTATCTGCCCCGGAGCAGATCCCCAAAGAACATAGGAAGCCCCCAAACATGTAATGGCGTTAGACAAGAGGAAATACAGACACAGACAGAAAATAGTATGAGCAAACGCTGGGGCCCAATCTGCCTGGACAGAAAAGGATAGGAAGGATACTTACTGCAATCTAAAAAAAACCCTAAAAAAAAGCCAACGCTACTAATTGCAAAAACACCTGAGATCACATGACCTCTACCACCTAAATTAGTTCTCTGGTGTAACAAAACTAAGCCGCAGCCACAGAAAAAAATGGAAAAGGCAAATGAACAAACAACAGTGGCTCCAGAGGAACCGAGAGGCGCCCAAGCCCCCCGAGGAGGGGAACCTGGTCAACCTCACAGAAATGCAGAGAAAATTGCAAATGGCAAGCACAAAAACAAAAAACAGAAAATATCTTATCTGAGAGCAGGAGAAGAGGCAAGACTCAGCAAGCTTCCAAGTGAACTAGGAAACAACGTTGAGACAAGAACAATTGATCACCGGCAACCATGATGGGGGGAAACCTCCCTTATATCCAGCCAGTCCGTGATTCCTGATTGCCAATCCTCATTGAATGGTTCAGTACCGTTTGTAACCACCAGAGGGAGCTTCTGCTCAGAATTCATTTCTAAAAGATTCATAACAGTACCCCCCCTTGAGGAGGGGTCACCGAACCCTCATTTGTGCAACCTAAGGTCGGTCAGGATACGCACGGATCAGTCTCCTAGCATGGATGTCCGAAGCAAACACCCAAGAATTGTCCTCCTGACCATAACCTCTCCACTTAACCAAATACTGGAGTTTCCGTCTAGAAAAACGAGAATCCAATATTTTCTCAACCACATACTCCAGATTGCCCTCAACCAAAACAGGGTCAGGGGGCGCAGCCATAGGAACCACTGGCTCGACAAACCTCTTCAATAAGGACTTGTGGAACACGTTATGGATCTTAAATGTCCCTGGAAGAAGTAAACGAAAGGAAACAGGATTAAGAATCTCCATGATCTTATAAGGTCCAATGAACCTAGGCTTAAACTTAGGAGATGCAACTCTCATAGGGATATTTCTTGAGGACAACCAGACCAAGTCCCCCACTTTAAACCGAGGACCATCAGTCCTATGCCGGTTGGCAAACCGCTGGGCCTTCTCCTGAGAGAGGGACAACCTCTCCACTACCTGGTCCCAAATCTGCTGCATACGCTCCACAACAGAGTCAACACCCAGACAGACAGAAGCCTCCGTCTGTCCCGAAGAAAATCTAGGGTGAAACCCAAAATTGCAGAAAAATTGAGACATCAAAGTGGCAGAGCTTGCCCTATTATTAAGAGCAAACTCAGCCAAAGGCAAAAAAGAGACCCAGTCATCTTGATCAGCAGACACAAAGCATCTCAGATAAGTCTCCAATGTCTGGTTTGTTCTCTCAGTTTGTCCATTGGTCTGAGGATGAAAAGCAGAGGAGAAAGACAATTGAACACCAAGTTTAGAACAAAAAGTCCTCCAAAATCTGGAAACAAACTGGACTCTTCTGTCAGACACAATGTTCTCAGGAATGCCGTGTAACCGAACCACATGCTGAAGGAACAAAGGCACCAATTCGGAGGAGGAAGGCAACTTAGGTAATGGCACAAGATGTATCATCTTGGAAAACCTATCACAAATCACCCAGATAACGGTCATTCTCTGAGAAACAGGGAGGTCGGATATAAAATCCATAGAGATATCGGTCCATAGTCTCTTGGGCACAGGCAATGGCATCAACAAACCACTAGAGCGAGAGCAAGGCTTGGAGCGAGAGCAAGTCCCACAGGACTACACAAACTCCCTGACGTCACGAGACAAAGTAGGCCACCAAAAGGACCGACACACCAAGTCTCTGGTACCAAAAATTCCGGGATGACCGGCCAACGCGGAACAATGAATCTCAGACATCACACTCTTCTTCCACTTGTCTGGGACAAACAATTTCCCAACAGGGCAACGCTCGGGTTTATCCTCCTGACACCCCTCCAGAGCCAGTCTCAAATTGGGCGAGATGGCGGAAAGAACTACACCCTCTTTCAAAATAACAGCAGGAGCAGATAACTCAGGAGAGTCCGCAAGGAAACTCCTCGAGAGGGCATCCTCCTTAACATTCTTAGTGCCAGGAAGAAAGGAAACCACAAAATTAAAACGTGTGAAAAACAAGGCCCACCTGGCCTGTCTAGGATTAAGTCGCTTGGCTGATTCCAGATAAACCAGATTCTTATGGTCCGTGAGGACCACCACCTGATGTTTGGCTCCCTCCAGCCAATGTCTCCACTCTTCAAAAGCCCACTTCATGGCCAATAGCTCCCGATTACCCACGTCATAATTACGTTCAGTTGGAGAAAATTTTCGAGAGAAAAAAGCACAAGGGTTACTTTTAGAGGTCTCAGGATCTCTTTGGGACAAAACGGCACCTGCCCCAATTTCAGAGGCATCAACCTCCACCTGAAATGGCAGAGAAACATCAGGCTGCCGTAGAACAGGAGCAGAAGTGAATCTCTGTTTAAGTTCCTGAAACGCAGAGACTGCCTCAGGAGGCCAATTCACTACATCAGAACCCTTTTTGGTCAAATCGGTCAATGGTTTAACAATAACAGAGAAATTACCAATAAATTTACGATAAAAATTGGCAAAACCCAAGAATCTCTGAAGAGCCTTTAATGAAGTAGGTTGGACCCAATCACAGATGGCCTGAACCTTGACCGGGTCCATTTCAATAACCGATGGAGACAAAATGAATCCCAGAAATGAGATCCTCTGTACGCCAAAAAGACACTTTGATCCCTTCACATACAGAGCATTCTCTCTCAAAATCTGGAACACAGTCCGAACATGTTTCACATGAGAGTCCCAGTCATTGGAAAAAATCAAGATATCATCCAAATAAACAATCAGAAATTTATCCACAAAATCACTGAAAAGGTCTTTCATGAAGGACTGGAAGACGGAAGGAGCAGTAGTGAGCCCAAAGGGCATCACTAGGTACTCAAAATGCCCCTCTGGGGTATTAAACGCCGTCTTCCATTGATCCCCGTGCTTAATGCGAATAAGGTTATACGCCCCCCTGAGGTCAAGCTTGGTAAACCAAGTAGAACTTTTCACCCTGGAAAACAGGTCAGAAATCAAGGGTAACTGATATTGATATTTCACAGTGATATTGTTCAAGAGACGATAATCAATACACGGCCTTAATGAACCATCATTTTTGGCCACAAAGAAAAAACCGGCACCCAAGGGTGAAGAGGATGGTCTGATATGACCCTTCTCCAATGACTCCTTGATATAAGACCGCATAGCGTCATGTTCAGGTACAGACAGGTTAAAAAGGCGACCTTTAGGGAATTTACTACCAGGCACTAATTCAATAGCGCAGTCATAGCTCCTATGGGGGGGCAAGGATGCGGATTTACTTTCACTAAATACATCCGAAAAATCAGTCAAAAAGTCAGGCACATCTTGAGCCTGGGGAGAGGCAGAAAAAACAGGAGTGTTGGCATTAACACATTGGCAGCCCCAACTGGTTACAGACACAGATTTCCAATCCAAAACAGGATTATGAGACTGCAACCAAGGGAAACCTAGTACAATAATGTCATGCAGATTATACAGCACCAAAAATTTGCAACTCTCCTGATGATCAGGTTCAACCCTCATTATCACCTGAGTAGAGAACTGGGGTTTATTCTCAGCCAAAGGGGTAGAATCAATCCCCAGTAGGAGAATAGACTTCCGTAGGGGTATCAAGGGAAACCCACAACGTTTAGCAAAATCAAAATCCATCAGGTTAATAGCTGCTCCCGAATCAACAAAAGCCTGAACAGAAAATGTGGACAGGGAGCAAATCAGGGTAACAATCAACAGAAATTGAGTCTGAACACTACCCAAGACAACTGAGCGTGCAAAACGTCTTCCCCGCTTAGGGCAGACTGAAATAGCATGAGAGGCATCACCACAGTAGAAACATAACCCATTGCGTTTTTGAAACTCATGACGCTGTGCCCCAGAAGCCACTCTATCACACTGCATGGGTTCAGAAGCTGGTTCACAAGGCAACACCATTCCACGCATACCTCTACGCTCACGCAAACGTCTGTCAATTTGAATCGCCAATGACATAGAATCATTGAGACCAGAGGGAGCAGGGAAACCCACCATAACATCTTTTACATTCTCTGACAGACCCTTCCAAAAAAGGGCTGCCAAAGCATCATCATTCCATTTGGTCAGAACTGCCCACTTTCGGAATTTCTGACAGTACAACTCAGCGTCCTCAAGCCCCTGATTTAATGCCAACAAGGTTTTTTCAGCTTGATCAGTGACATTAGGTTCATCGTACAATAACCCCAGAGCCAGAAAAAAATGCATCAACATTACTCAAAACAGGGTCCCCAGGTGTCAGGGAAAAAGCTCAATCCTGAGGATCGCCGCGCAGGAGAGAGATGACAATTTGAACCTACTGTGCTGTGTTCCCTGAGGACTTAGGTTTTAAGGCAAAAAACAACTTACAGTTATTTTTGAAATTCAGAAATTTAGCTCGATCCCCCAAAAACAAATCTGGCATGGGGATCCTAGGTTCCACAACCGCAACCCTGCAAGATAGGTAGCAATACTCCGAACTTCAGTGGCAAGCTGATCCACACGGCCAGACAACTGTGCAAACTCCATTGATAGAAAAAAAAATCCTCCTCAGCACCCAGAGAAAAAGAGGAAAAAAAATGCAATAAACAGAAAAAAAAAACCACCTGAGATCACACGACCTCTACCACCTAAATTAGTTCTCTGGTGTAACAAAACTAAGCTGCAGCCACAGAAAAAACTGGAAAAGGCAAATGAACAAACAACAGTGGCTCCAGAGGAACCGAAAGACGCCCAAGCCCCCCGAGGAGGGGAACCTGGTCAACCTCACAGAAATGCAGAGAAAATTGCAAATGGCAAGCACAAAAACAAAAAACAGAAAATATCTTATCTGAGAGCAGAAGAGGCAAGACTCAGCAAGCTTCCAAGTGAACCAGGAAACAACGTTGAGACAAGAACAATTGATCACCGGCAACCATGATGGGGGGGAAACCTCCCTTATATCCAGCCAGTCCGTGATTCCTGATTGCCAATCCTCATTGAATGGTTCAGTACCGTTTGTAACCACCAGAGGGAGCTTCTGCTCAGAATTCATTTCTAAAACATTCATAACAGTACCCCCCCTTGAGGAGAGGTCACCGAACCCTCATTTGTGCAACCAGGTCATTCAGGATACGCACGGATCAGTCTCCTAGCATGGATGTCCGAAGCAAACACCCAAGAATTGTCCTCCTGACCATAACCTCTCCACTTAACCAAATACTGGAGTTTCCGTCTAGAAAAACGAGAATCCAATATTTTCTCAACCACATACTCCAGATTGCCCTCAACCAAAACAGGGTCAGGGGGCGCAGCCATAGGAACCACTGGCTCGACAAACCTCTTCAATAAGGACTTGTGGAACACGTTATGGATCTTAAATGTCCCTGGAAGAAGTAAACGAAAGGAAACAGGATTACGAATCTCCATGATCTTATAAGGTCCAATGAACCTAGGCTTAAACTTAGGAGATGCAACTCTCATAGGGATATTTCTTGAGGACAACCAGACCAAGTCCCCCACTTTAAACCGAGGACCATCAGTCCTATGCCGGTTGGCAAACCGCTGGGCCTTCTCCTGAGAGAGGGACAACCTCTCCCCTACCTGGTCCCAAATCTGCTGCATACGCTCCACAACAGAGTCAACACCCGGACAGACAGAAGCCTCCGTCTGTCCCGAAGAAAATCGAGGGTGAAACCCAAAATTGCAGAAAAATGGAGACATCAAAGTGGCAGAGCTTGCCCTATTATTAAGAGCAAACTCAGCCAAAGGCAAAAAAGAACCCAGTCATCTTGATCAGCAGACACAAAGCATCTCAGATAAGTCTCCAATGTCTGGTTTGTTCTCTCAGTTTGTCCATTGGTCTGAGGATGAAAAGCAGAGGAGAAAGACAATTGAACACCAAGTTTAGAACAAAAAGTCCTCCAAAATCTGGAAACAAACTGGACTCCTCTGTCAGACACAATGTACTCAGGAATGCCGTGTAACCGAACCACTGTCACGCTGTCACTGTATACAGGAGGTCCGGGGTCTATGCTGACCCTAAGCTGGGGCCCTGACTAATCCCTCTACCTGGAGGTACTGTTGATGGTACAGAGGTCCAGGCCGCCAGCGTAACCCTATCTCCTGTGAATCCCTGACCCTCTGTAATCTAGTCCTGAGAAGGACCCTGATCACCACCACAGGGAACGGGAAGGTAAATGCCTACACACAGTATAAGACGAACGAGACAGTACAAGGGGTAAAACAAAAGACCACCTTGCATACAAAACTCACTCTACAACTACAGAGGGAACACCAACGGGTAAGGAGATAAATAATAAAGCGAGGAGGGGAGAAAACCACACCAGGTACTCTTCACTTCAGACTTCACAATACCACGATCCGCTCTGCTGGTCTGCATGAATGCTTTCACCGACACTTCCCTAGCAGACTGGCAGGTATTTGAAGGAATCTCATTAGTGCAGCATTAACTGCAGCTGGGCCTCGTCTAGCACAGAGAGAGGGAGAATTAACTCCTCACTGCCGACAAACACCGAGCACCAAAAACTCAGCGGTGAGAAGTCAGGTTGTGTAATCGCGACGATCTTCGTGGCGACACACCCGTGACAGTACCCCCCCTTCTACGAGGGGCCTCCGGACCCTCAGGGCCAGGTTTATCTGGGTGAGTTGTGTGGAAGGCCCGAATTAATCGGTCTGCGTTAATATCCGACGCAGGAACCCACGTCCTCTCCTCAGGACCATACCCCTTCCAATGAACCAGGTACTGAAGGGACCGGCGATTCAGACGTGAATCGATGATTTTCGACACCTGAAACTCCAAGTTACCATTGACCACCACGGAGGAGGAGGTAAAGGTGACGGTATCACCGGCGCCACATACCTCTTAAGCAACGATCTGTGGAACACATTGTGAATTTTACACGTAGGGGGGAGGTCAAGACGGAATGCCACCGGATTAATTATAGAACTGATCCTGTATGGCCCGATGAACCTGGGACCCAGTTTCCAGGAGGGAACCTTAAGTTTTATATTCTTGGTAGACAACCATACCGATCGTTCACACTTAGGTCCGGACCAGACACTCTCCTCCTATCAGCCATACGTTTGTATCGGTTCCCCATAGTACTCAGATTATTCAGCACTCCTCTCCACACTGAAGCAAGTGACGACGAAAATCGTTCCTCCTCAGGAACCCCAGAAGAGCCCCCCCTATTGAAAGTACAAAACTGGGGGTGAAAACCATATGCCCCAAAAAACGGGGATTTACCAGTGGACTC
Source organism: Oophaga sylvatica (assembly GCA_033576555.1). Classification (NCBI taxonomy): domain Eukaryota; kingdom Metazoa; phylum Chordata; class Amphibia; order Anura; family Dendrobatidae; genus Oophaga; species Oophaga sylvatica. The sequence continues at coordinate 359,510,070 of JARQOD010000001.1, read as the reverse complement.
GCTCCGCCTATTGTTAAGAGCGAATTCCACCAGAGGCAAGAAAGAAGCCCAGTCCTCCTGGTTCTCTGACACAAAACACGGAGATATGTCTCCAAGCTCTGGTTCAGACGCTCTGTCTGACCATTGGTCTGCGGATGAAAAGCCGATGAAAATGACAACTGCATCCCCCGCCGTGTACAAAATGCCTTCCAAA
>JARQOD010000001.1:359439166-359509777 GCA_033576555.1 Oophaga sylvatica | reverse complement strand
CCTTGACACCCGAAAATATGCGGGCTTTTGCCAAAAAAATTCAACAAATGGGCAGAAAAAACCCATTTTTAAAAAAATTTTGTCATCCTAATTTTTCTAGTTCCCCTGCTTTTTTTTCCCCAAATTTCTTGCGTTTTTAGTAACCAAGTCCTTACTTTCAACCCAAAAAATGTTCTTGGCAGGGTAAAAGGGGTTTTAAAATTTCAAGAAAAAATTCGCAGTATGTGAATTTCCGAGGTCGATTGTTCCCGTAAGGTAAGTTTCACCCTTTGTTGTGAACAAGTGCAAATTTTGGGGTCGTTGTGGATGTTGCTCCAAACCCTCCAAGCTATTTTAACAACCTTTTCTTTCAAAAATTTTGTACAACCCCTCTTTCTTTGTCGTTTTTAAGCCTGAAGATGTTTTCCTAGTATAAAAACATTTTTGGGGGTTTGTGCCTGGTTTTTCCCTTTTGATATTTTTAAAAACAATGGGGGTTAAAAATATGGGGAAAAAAAATTGGTTGCAAAAAATGAAATTTTTGCAAATTTTTTTTATCAAAAAAATTTTTTTTCGGCTTGTCGGTCCCTTTTAAAAGGGGAAAATTTTTTTACACTTTGCACGAAAATTTTTTTTTTTGGGTCTTTGTTGGGGTTTCCCCAAAAATTGTTGTACGTGCGCAAAAAAGCCTTTTTTGACCCTGAAAGCACGTAATTAAAAAAAAATTGAGCTTTTTAAGAAATTAAAAGAAAAAATTTTGAAACAAAATTTTTTGAAAATGTTAAAGGTCCCTTTAAAGGGGGGGGGGGTTTTTCCCAAAATTATGTATAAATTTTTCCCCCGGGGAAGTTGCTGTAATTTTAGTAATAAAAAGAGCAAAATGAAAAAAATTAGTCACAAAAGTTTTAAAAAAATTTTTTTTTTTAAAAAAAGGAATTTGGCAGCCCTTTAAAAGTGATTGTAAGGGCCAAAAAAAAAAAAAAATAGGGAAACAACCCCTTTTATTTTTATTAAGTTAATTTTTTGTGAAATTTTGCCTTAAAAAAAATTTAAATTCTTTCTCCGAAATAGTGCTGAAAATTTTTCTTTTCAAGACTTTAACCCCCCAGTAAAAGTCTGTTAAAATGGGGTTTAATTCCCCCGCTTACCACTATGCTGGGGGCCGGTGATAAGAAGCTGTGGGGGTTCATTGCAATTTTTGATCAATTTCAACATCTTCCTTTTTCCCCTTTTTGGGTTCAGTTTTTTTTAAAGTATTTAAAAAGGCAAACAACCCCTTTGGGTACCCTTTTGACGTTTTTTTCACTTTGCCTCCCCCCTTTTTTTCCCCCGGCTCGCTGGCATCTCAACAAAATGAACCCAAATTGGGCCTTTTACGACTTGCCATGGCCCCAAAAAAGATCATTCTGAAGTTTGATTTTTTAAAATTCAGCCCAAAATGTGATGAAACCAACCCAAATTTGGGCGCAACCCAAAAGGAAAAAAAAAATGAAAACCCAAACTACGAAAGGGAAAACCCAACTAGAGGTGTGGGTTAATTGAAAAATGTTTAAAAATTTTTGATTTTTTAAACGGATTTTTTTAAAAAAATCTTTTGTTTTTAAAATTTTTATTTTTAAAACTTTATTAAAATCACGATTTAAATCCCATCTGATTTAAATGAAAAAAAAAACATTTTATTTAAATTTTTTTTAAAAACTTGTTTTAAAATTTGGCGTGATTTAAATCAATCCACCCGGGGGAATTCGGGCACATTTACGTAGCCCCTTTGGGCTTGACAAACCCAAAAATTTCACATACCCGTGGAAATGAAAAAAACCATTTCATTAGTTAAGACGACAACAGATTTACATATTTTTTTGGGGCCCTGGAAAATTTCCAGAAACTTTTTGGGGTGAATAGGGACAGCATTTGCACTTTTTTTAAAGGGGTTTTTGACCTTTTCTTTTTTTTTTCCCAATTTTTGGCTGCCGCCCCCATTTTCAGTAAAGTTTGCACGGGTGTTAAAAATTTTTTTCTTTAAGGACTGACTACCACAGCATTTATGCACGTGGGGGAATTTCTGAAAACCCTTTTTTTAGAAGACCAAAGGGTATAGACGAAGACCCCAAAAAATTTAGCTAAAATGGGGATGACGGCCCCTTTTAAAAGGGGTGTTAGGGCCCCGAAAAATGTTTTACACAGTTTAAGGGGGACTGAAAATTTGCAATTTAAAAAGGGGGGAGGGGGTTTTTCCCCAAAAATTTTATAAAAAATTTGACTGCCTGATATAGCTTTACACAAGTCTAAGGCTGACTGACCACAGCAATTAGCGGGTGGAAAATTTTTACCAAATTTCCCGTATACCGAAGTTATTTACTAAAAGACCAAAACCATGTCGAAAGGGGACTGACTGACCCTTTTTCAATTGAGTGGAAAAGGGGAAAAAAAATTTTTTAAAAGTTTATGGACGAAGACCTAGCTTTTTAAATAGGGTGGGGCCCCTTCCCCCATTTCCATAAAGTTTTGACTGCCATATTATAAAAATTTGCACGTTTAAAGACGGTGGACAGCATTTCTAGGGGGGACCCGTCTGACCACTTTCTTTAAAAAATGATTAACTATAACTTTAAGAAGAATGTAAATGACTGAATAAACAATACAGTAAAACCCCGAAAAGACGATACATCTTTCACACAAAAAAAGGGCCCCGTCCTTTTTAAAACCCCCGGGTAAGAAAATTTTTGGGGCCCCGGGTGTTTTTTTTTTATTTTGTGTTACATGTAAAAGAACATATTAACCCTTTGACTAAATTTAAAAGGTCTGACCCCCCGTAATGGGGGAATGACATTTTTACTTTGGATTTCAAAAAAAAGAAAACCGAATTCCGTGTTTAAGCAGAATTTTTTGCCCCTTTTTTTTGTGCTAAAATTTTCCCCCTGGGGTCATTCCCCAGTTTATTGGGGGAAAAAACCGCGGGGGGGGGAGCGGGGGCAGGACCCCGGGGGCGGGACATCAAAACTTACCCCCCGGCCACGCTGAACGCCCCGCAATCCGCGTTCCCCCGGTTTTCCCGCAGCTTTCCAGCGCTGACGGGGACGTTTAAACCCCTCATTAAGGTCATGAATTGGGGGGGCGACCCCACCCCTGGGGGTTTGGGCCCCTTTTTTAGGGCCCCTTAAAAAGGGGGTTTTTACTCCCCGCCAGCGCTGGACTGCGGAACCGGGGGGGGAACCGGGGTTTTCCGGCCGGGGGGTTCAGGAGGCAAGGGGGGGGGTGATTTTAAAGGAAAAAAGGGGGGGGGGAGTATGGGGGGGGACAGGGCACGGACAGGACGGGGGGGGACTGAGGCACGGGCAAAAGGGGGGGAAGGACGGAGAGCAGGAGTGGGGGGGGGGGAGGGGAAGGGAGCAGGCGGGGTGGGCACAGGGAAAATGGGGGAGGAGAGCTGGATGGGGGAGCCGGACGGGGGGGGAGGTAAAGCCCCGGCAGGACGGAAAAAAGGAGCGGGGAGGGGGACAGAGGAGAAGGGGGGGGCCCAAAACGGATGGGGGGCAAGGCGGTGGAAACTTAAACCCGGTTATACAATCAATAAGTTTCCAATTTTTTGGGGCAAATTGGGGGGGGGTTTACAGGGTCGGCTTCCGAGTTTTTACGGTAAAAAAATCTATAACAGGAGTTAATATTTAAATTTTTTTCTGAAACATCGGTTTGGAAAGTTTGGCCTCCCCGGGGTATAACCCCTTTTCCGGGTACATAGAAATTGTTTGTTTTTTTTCAATTAATTTTATCCCAAACCCCTGTATAACAAACCATATCCGGGGTACAGGGGAAAAGGAACTTTTTTTTCTTACCCTTCTTTTAAAAAAGAAAAATTTTCCATTTATAAGAAAAGGTTTTTTATCACAGAAAAAATTCATGTCTTTTTAAAATACGGAATCTCTTTTTACTTAACTGTGGAGCGCCCCGCCCAAAAATTTCCACAAGTGGACGACAAAAAACCCCTTTTTCCTAGCTATTGACCGAGCCCACAGCATTCCCAGACTGGGGACAAAACTTTCACTAATGGAACCAATGAACACAGAATCTCAAGACTGGGACTGTTTTACCTTAGACTTTTACCAATTTTGGACGATGACCAAAGCTTTTACAAAACTGTAAAACCAAGACCACAAATTTTTACTAACGGGACTGACGCCCTTTTAAAACGTCGGGGGACCGACGACAAAAATTTTTACATGAAGGATGTGACCACAGTTTTTAAACCAAATGTGGACTGATTACCCAGTATTTTTCCAACTGGCCACTGAAAAATTTAAAATTTTCAAACGGGGACTACGACCCCCAGTATTCAACAAGACCGGCCCCTACCAAAGAATTTTAAAGACTCTGGTGACTGCCCTTTTTTTTAACAACTAGGACTGACTATCACAGGTTTTACTAGATGGGGCCAAAAAAATTTCACTAAATGTGGCGCTGACCAAGCATTTCCCAACGGGGACTGACTTAAAGGGATTTTACAGACTGGGACCATGCATGTTTTTCCAGTGGGACTGACTGACCACATTTTTATATAGACTATGACCGCCTGCCCAAAAGAATTTATAATAGACTCGAACTGACTGACCACATCTTACACTACACGTGGACTGACTGGACACATTTACAGTAGACCTTGACTAGACAGACCAAAACTTTCACACTAGCCTGTGGTGAATGATCAAGCATTTACATTAGTCTGAAGAACTGACTAACTTTTTTAAAGGGAAACTTACTGCATGTCATTTACTTTCAATTTGGGGACTGCTTGACCACATTTTCAATAAAGTTTGCACTGGCTGATTATTAAAATTTACACAATCTAAGGACTGACTGACCACAGCATTTTTTGCTACGTGTGGAAATTCTGACATTTCTAAAGACCAGAAGACTAAAGACTGAATAACCACAACATTTACGTCAAATGTGGAATGACTGACCTCTTTTTCAATTGTCTGTGGGGTGGTGGACAAAAACTTTTACACTATTTATGGAGTGAAAAGTACATAGCATTTAAACTAGGTGTGGGCTGCCTTACCACATTTCCAGTAAAGTTTTGACTGCCATACTACTGTATAACATTTACACTAGTTTTTAAAAATGGCTGACAACAGCATTAGCTAGGTTTTGGACTGTCTGACCACATTTCATGTACACTGTAGTCTAACATAACATTTACAGAAGACTGTAGAAGACTGAGCATAACAAACAGTTTTTATAAAAAGTTTGGGCACCCCTATTAATCTTAACTTAATGTTTTATAAAAATTGGTTTTTTGCAACAGCTATTTCAGGTTGATATATCTAATAACTATTGGACACAGTAAATGTTTCTGCCTTTAAATGAGGTTTATTGTACTAGCAGAACATGTGCAATCTGCATTCAAACAAAATTTGACAGGTGCATAAGTATGGGCACCCTTATCATTTTCTTGTTTAAATACTCCACCAAATTTTTACTGACTTACTAAAGCACTTTTTTGGTTTTGTAACATCATTGAGCTTTGAACTTCATACCAGGTGTATGCAAATCAGGAAAAGCTACTTAAAGGGGGCCACTTGCAAGTTGTTCTCCTGTTTGAATCTCCTCTGAAGAGTGGCATCATGGGCTCTCAAAACAAACTGTCAAATGATCTGAAAACAAAGATTATTCAACATAGTTGTTTCAGGGGGGAAGGATACAAAAAGCTGTTCAGAGGATTTAACCTGTCAGTTTCCACTGTGAGGAACATAGTAAGGAAAGGAAGAACACAGGGACGTTCTTGTTAAGGCAGAAGTGGCAGGCCAAGAAAAACATCAGAAAGGCAGAGAAGAAAATGGTGAGATCAGTCAAGGACAATCCTCAGACCACCTCCAGAGAGCTGCAGCATCAACTTGCTGCAGATCGTGTCACTGTGCATCGGTCAACTATACAACGCACTTTGACAAGGAGAAGCTGTATGGGAGAGTGATGCGAAAGAAGCCCTTTCTGCAAGCACGCCACAAACAGAGTCGGCTGAGGTATGCAAAAGCACATTTGGAGAAGCCAATTTTTTTGGGGAAAAAGGTCCTGTGAAAATGATGAAACCAAGATTGAGTTGTTTGGTCATACAAAAAGGCTTATGCATGGACTCAAAAAAACACAGCATTCAAAAAAACACTTGCTACCCACAGTAAAATTTGGTGGGGTTTCCCCTCATGCTTTGGGGCTGTGTGGCCAATGCCGGCACCGGGAATCTTATTAAAGTTTAGGGACGCATGGATTCCACTCAGTATCAGCAGATTTTTGACATAAAATGTTTAAGAATCAGTGCAAAGTTGAAGTTACACAGGGGATGGATCTTTCAGCAAGACAATGATCCAAAACACCGCTCCAAATCTACTCAGGCATTCATGCAGAGGAACAATTACAATGTTCTGGAATGGCCGTCCCAGTCCCCAGACCTGAATATCATTGAACATCTGTGGGATCATTTGAAGAGGCTGTCCATGCTCGGCGACCATCAAACTTAACTGAACTGGAATGTTTTTGTAAAGAGGAATGGTCAAAAATACCTTCATCCAGGATCCAGGAACTCATTGGAAGCGACTAGAGGCTGTTATTTTTGCAAAAGGAGGATCTACTAAATATTAATGTCACTTTTCTGGTGAGGTGCCCATACTTATGCACCTGCAAATTTGTTTGGATGCAGATTGCACATTTTCTGTTAGTACAATAAACATCATTTCAAGGCAGAAACATTACTGTGTCCAATAGTTATTAGATATATCAAACTGAAATAGCTGTTGCAAAAACACCAATTTTTATAAAACATTAAGCTTAAGATTAATAGGGGTGCCCAAACTTTTTCATATAACTGTATACAGTAAACTATAGAATACTGACTACAGCTTTCACACTAAACTGGCCACAGTCCTTATACCTGAGATAAGTAATTTTAGCCCTAGTTTGTTTATATTTTTCTTTGTGAATAGCATGTAGCAGGAACATATTATCATACCTTTGACTATTTACAGGTGACTGACGCCCAGTGAGATGGTGGAAACGGACATTTTTGCTTGTGGATTTCAAGAAAAGAATAAGAAAATCTCATAACAGGTAAATATATTTATATTAATTACTGATAAATCGTCGGTTTAGGCTTAAGTTTCTAGGCCTGCCGAGGTGTAATAACACCTTCCTGGTACATGAGAATATACTGTTTGTGTTTTTCACATGTATATCTTCTATAACCAACTCCTCGTATAACATAAACCATATCTCAGGTACAGAGGTAAGGAACATTTCTTCTCTTTATCCTCTGTCTTCTAAAATGAGAAAATGTTCCTATTTGTCATAGAATAGGCTTCTTATCAGCAGCATAACTTTCAATTCCTCGATTCTAAGATACGGATTCATCATTTACTCTAAACTGTGGAGCGACTGACCACGGAATTTCCACTAGACTGTGGACTGACTAACAACAACATTTACACTAGACTATTGACCGACTGACCACAGCACTTACACTAGACTGTGGACTGCTTGACCACAGTATTTATACCAGACTTTGCACCGACTGACTAAAGTATTTACAATAGACTGTGAACCGACTGAACACTTCATATACACTAGACTAGGACTGACTGACCACAGGATTTATACTAGACTGTGGACCGACTGACAACATGATTACACTAGAATGTGGACTGACTGACCACAACATTTAAACCAGACTGTGGACTGATTGACCACAGGATTTATCCCAGACTGTGGACCGACTGACAACATGATTTACACTAACTGTGGACTGACTGACCACAGTATTTATATTAGACTATGGACCGCCTGACCAAAGAATTTATAATAGACTCTGGATTGACTGACCACATCATTTACACTACACTGTGGACTGACTGACACATTTACAGTAGACCTTGGACTTGACGGACCAAAACTTTCACACTAGCCTGTGTGTTATGTTTTGGTAGCTGAGGAGAGCAGGCAAAAACGGCAATACACCAGAGAGGTTGGAATCTATTGATTGCAGTACCCTGACTAACCACCACAACTAAAGGCAGCCGTGGAGTGTTCCTACGTTGGTCCTAGACGCCATCGTCACAGCTTGAGAGATTAACTACACCTAAAGATAAAAGAGGAAAGCTATCTGCCGCGGAACAGATCCCCAAAGAACATAGGAAGCCCCAAACATGTAATGGCGGTTAGACAAGAGAAAATACAGACACAGACAGAAAATAAGTATGAGCAAAAGCTGGGGCCCCAATCTGCCTAGACAGAAAAGGATAGAAAGGATACTCACTGCAATCCAAAAAAACCCTTAAAAATGCCAACGCTACTAATTGCAAATACACCTGAGATCACACGACCTCTACCACCTAAATCAGTTCTCTGGTGTAACAAAACTAAGCCGCAGCCACTGAAAAAGCGGGAAAAGGCAAATGAACAAATAACAGTGGCTTCAGCGGAACTGAGAGGAGCCCAAGCCCCCCGGGGGGGGGAACCTGGCTAATCTCACAGAAATGCAGAGAAATATGCAAATGGTAAGCACAAAAGCAAAAACAAAAATATCTTATCTGAAAGCAAAAGAAAGGCAAGACTCAGCAAATTTCCAAGTGAACCAGGAACCACAGTTGAGACAAGAACAATTGATCACCGGCAACCATGATGGAAGGGAACCTCCCTTATATCAAGCCAGTCTGTGAATCCTGATTGCCAATCTTCATTGAATGGTTCAGTACTGTTTTTAACCACCAGAGGGAGCTCTGCTCAGAATTCATTTCTAAAACATTCACAACACCTGTGATGAATGATCAATGCAATTACATTAGTCTAAAGACTGACTAACCACAGCATTTACACTATGTTTGGACTACCTGGCCACATTTCCAGAAGACTTTGGGCTGACTGAGCACAGCATTTGCACTTGTTTAACCCCTTCCCGACCCATGACGCCGACGTCGGCGTCATGAAAACCTGTGCCATCCCGACCCATGACGCCGACGTAGGCGTCATGCTATAAATCATGTTACTGCGGGTCGGGGGTCCGGGGTCACTGAAAGGTCACCCGACCCGCAGTAACAGGACCCTTACTGCATCACCACAGGGGGTTGGCTTAACCCCCACGTGGCCACGATCGCTCTGATTGGCTGTTAAAAGTGAAACTGCCAATCAGAGCGATTTGTAATATTTCACCAATGAAACTGGTGAAATATTACAATCCAGCCATGGCCGATGCTGCAATAGCATCTGCCATGGCTGGACACCGCGATCAGACCCCCCCACACCATGTCACGGCGGTGATCGGCCGCCGCCATCGAAAGATGGCAGCGATCGGTCACCGCCGTCGCTGTCTGCTCCCCTGCTCCTGCGATACCCCCCCCTCACCTTCCGATCCCCCACCTTCCGACGTCCCCTACTCACCTCTCCCGGTCCACCGATGTCCCTGGATCCGTCCCGGCGGCTGCCCGGGATTCTTCATGGGCGCCGCCATCTTGGAAAATGGCGGGCGCATGCGCAGTGCGCCCGCCGGCCGGCGCATGCGCAGTGCGCCCTCCATTGTAAAAAAATTTATTTTGATCACTGTGATAAACTGTCACAGTGATCAAAATAAAAAAAAGTAAATGAACCCCCCCCCCGTCATAGGTAGGGACAAATAATAAAAAAAAGAATTTTTTTTTTTTCCTAGCGGATTTTGCTGCTGATCCGCAGCTGATTTTGCTGCGGATCCGCGGCGGATATCGCGGCTGATCCGCGGCGGATTTCGCGGCGGATCCGCGGCTGATTTTGCTGCTGATCCGCGGCGCATTTCGCTGCGGATCCGCGGCGGATTTCGCTGAGGAAACCGCGGCGGATATCGCTGCTGATCCGCGGCGGATTCCGCTGCTGATCCGCGGCGGATTTCGCTGCTGATCCGCGGCGGATTCGCTGCTGATCCGCTGCGGATACGCGGCTGATTTCGCTGCTGATCTGCGGCGGATTTCGCTGCGGATCCGCGACTGATTTCGCTGCGGATCCGCGACTGATTTCCCTGCGGATCCGCGACTGATTTCGCTGCGGATCCTCGACTGATTTCGCTGCGGATCCGCGGCGGATTTCGTTGCTGATCCGCGGCGGATTTTGCTGCTGATCCGCGACTGATTTTGCTGCTGATTCGCTGCGGATCCCGGCGGATTTCGCTGCTGATTCGCGGCGGATTTCGCTGCTGATCCGCGGCGGATTTCGCTGCTGATCCGTGCGGATTTCGCTGCGGATCCGCTACTGATTTCGCTGCGGATCCGCGACTGATTTCGCTGCGGATCCGCGACTGATTTCGCTGCGGATCCGCGACTGATTTCGCTGCGGATCCACAGCTGATTTCGCTGCTGATCCGCGGCGGATTTCGCTGCTGATCCGCAACTGATTTTGCTGCTGATTCGCGGCGGATTTCGCTGCTGATCCGCGGCGGATTTCGCTGCTGATCCGCGACTGATTTCGCTGCTGATCCGCGGCGGATTTCGCTGCGAATCCGCGACTGATTTCGCTGCGGATCCGCGGCGGATTTCGTTGCTGATCCGCGGCGGATTTTGCTGCTGATCCGCGACTGATTTTGCTGCTGATTCGCTGCGGATCCGCGGCGGATTTCGCTGCTGATTCGCGGCGGATTTCGCTGCTGATTCGCGGCTGATTTCGCTGCTGATCCGCGGCTGATTTCGCTGCTGATCCGCGGCTGATTTCGCTGCTGATCCGCGGCGGATTTCGCTGCTGATCCGTGGCGGATTTCGCTGCGGATCCGCTACTGATTTCGCTGCGGATCCGCGACTGATTTCGCTGCGGATCCGCGACTGATTTCGCTGCGGATCCGCGGCTGATTTCGCTGCTGATCCGCGGCGGATTTCGCTGCTGATCCGCAACTGATTTTGCTGCTGATTCGCGGCGGATCCGCGGCGGATTTCGCTGCTGATCCGCGGCGGATTTCGCTGCTGATCCGCGACTGATTTCGCTGCTGATCCGCGGCGGATTTCGCTGCGGATCCGCGACTGATTTCGCTGCGGATCCGCGGCGGATTTCGTTGCTGATCCGCGGCGGATTTTGCTGCTGATCCGCGACTGATTTTGCTGCTGATTCGCTGCGGATCCGCGGCGGATTTCGCTGCTGATTCGCGGCGGATTTCGCTGCTGATTCGCGGCTGATTTCGCTGCTGATCCGCGGCTGATTTCGCTGCTGATCCGCGCGGATTTTGCTGCTGATCCGCGGCGGATTTTGTTGCTGATCCGCGACTGATTTTGCTGCGGATCCGCGGCTGATTATCTGCTGATTCATCTGCGCTAGCGGGTATAGCATAACCGCGATCGCGTTATGCTATACCGTTACCAGCCGGTCAACGCTACGTGTTGAACGGGCTGGTAAAACGCAATATGAACCCAGCCTTAGGGTTAGAACTAGGGTTAGGGTTAGCATTAGGGTTAAGGTTTAGAATTACGGTTAGGGTTGGAATTTGAGTTAGGGTTGGAATTAGGGTTAGGGTTGGAATTAGGGTTAGGCTTGTAGTTAGGTTTATGGTTAGAGTTGGGATTAGGGTTAGGGGTGTGTTGGGGTTAGGGTTATGATTAGGGTTTGTATTAGGGTTAGGTGTGTGTAGGGGTTAGGGTTGGGGTTAGGGGTGTGTTGGGTTAGTGTTGGAGTTAGAATTGAGGGGTTTCCACTATTTAGGCACATCAGGGGGTCTCCATACGCGACATGGCGCCACCATTGATTCCTGCAAATTTTGCGTTCAAAAAGTCAAACAGTGCTCCCTTTATTCCAAGCCCCGACGTATGCCCAAACAGTGGTTTATCCCCACATATGAGGTATCAGCGTACTCGGGAAAAATTGCACAACAACTTTGGGGGTTCTAATTTCTCCTGTTAACATTGGGAAAAAAAAATTGGGGACTAAAAATTATTTTTGTGGAAAAAAAATGATTTTATATTTTCACGGCTCTGCGTTATAAACTTCTGTGAAGGACTTGGAGATTCAAAGTGCTTATCACACATCTATAGGAGTTCCTTGGGGGATCTAGTTTCCAAAATGGGGTCACTTGTGGGGAGTTTCTACTGTTTAGGCACATCAGGGACTCTGCAAACGTAACATGACGCCCGAAGACCATTCCATCAAGTGGGCATTTCAAAACGTCACTACTTCCCATCCGAGCCCCGACGTGTGCCCATACAGTAGTTTTCTCCCACATATGGGATATCAGCATACTCAGGACAAATTGGACAACAACTTTTGGGGTCTAATTTCTCATGTTACCCTTGGGAAAATAAAAAAATTGGGGACTAAAAGATCCTGATTGTGGAAAAAATATGATTTTTTTATTTTCATGCCCGGGCGTTATAAACTTCTGTGTAGCCCTTGGGGGTTCAAAGTGCTCACCACACATCTAGATAAGTTCTTTGCGGGGTCTAGTTTCCTAAATGGGGTCACTTGTGGGGAGTTTCTACTGTTTAGGCACATCAGGGGCTCTGCAAACGTAACAAGATGCCCGCAGACCATTCCATCAAGTCGGCATTTCAAACGTCACCACATCCCTTCCGAGCCCTGACGTGTGCCCAAACAGTGGTTCCCCCCCACATATGGGGTACTAGCGTACTCAGGACAAACTGGACAACAACTTTTGGAGTCCAATTTCTCCTGTAACCATTGTGAAAATAAAAAATAGTGGGCTAAAAAATCATTTTTTGAGAAAAAAAATGATTTTTTATTTTCACGGCTCTGCGTTATAAACTTCTGTGAAGCACCTGGGGGTTCAAAGTTCTCACTATGCATCTAGATAAGTTCCTTAGGGCGTTAGTTTCCAAAATGGGGTCACTTGTGGGGGAGCTCCAATGTTTAGGCACACAGGGACTCTCCAAATGCGACATGGCAATCGCTAAATATTCCAGCATATTTTCCATTCAAAAAGTCAAATGGCGCTCCTTCCCTTCTGAGCCCTGCCTTGCGCCCAAACAGTGGTTTATGACCACATATGAGGTATCTATGTACTCAGGAGAAATTGCCCAACAAATTTTAGGATCCAATTTATACTGTTGCCCATGTGAAAATGAAAAAAACTGAGGCTAAAAGAAAATTTTTGTGAAAAAAAAGTACTTTCTTTTTTTTACGGATCAATTTGTGAAGCACCTGGAGGTTCAAAGTGCTCACTATGCATCTAGATAAGTTCCTTAGGGGTCTAGTTTCCAAAATGGTGGTCACTTGTGGGGGAGCTCCAATGTTTAGGCACACAGGGACTCTCCAAATGCGACATGGCAACCGCTAAATATTCCAGCATATTTTCCATTCAAAAAGTCAAATGGCGCTCCTTCCCTTCTGAGCCCTGCCGTGCGCCCAAACAGTGGTTTATGACCACATATGAGGTATCTGTGTACTCAGGAGAAATTGCCCAACAAATTTTAGGATCCAATTTATACTGTTGCCCATGTGAAAATGAAAAAAACTGAGGCTAAAAGAAAATTTTTGTGAAAAAAAAGTACTTTCTTTTTTTACGGATCAATTTGTGAAGCACCTGGGGTTCAAAGTGCTCACTATGCATCTAGATAAGTTCCTTAGGGGGTCTAGTTTCCAAAATGGGGTCACTTGTGGGGGAGCTCCAATGTTTAGGCACACAGGGACTCTCCAAATGCGACATGGCAACCGCTAAATATTCCAGCATATTTTCCATTCAAAAAGTCAAATGGCGCTCCTTCCCTTCTGAGCCCTGCCGTGCGCCCAAACAGTGGTTTATGACCACATATGAGGTATCTGTGTACTCAGGAGAAATTGCCCAACAAATTTTAGGATCCAATTTATACTGTTGCCCATGTGAAAATGAAAAAAACTGAGGCTAAAAGAAAATTTTTGTGAAAAAAAAGTACTTTCTTTTTTTTACAGATCAATTTGTGAAGCACCTGGGGTTCAAAGTGCTCACTATGCATCTAGATAAGTTCCTTAGGGGGTCTAGTTTCCAAAATGGGGTCACTTGTGGGGGAGCTCCAATGTTTAGGCACACAGGGACTCTCCAAATGCGACATGGCAACCGCTAAATATTCCAGCATATTTTCCATTCAAAAAGTCAAATGGCGCTCCTTCCCTTCTGAGCCCTGCCGTGCGCCCAAACAGTGGTTTATGACCACATATGAGGTATCTATGTACTCAGGAGAAATTGCCCAACAAATTTTAGGATCCAATTTATACTGTTGCCCATGTGAAAATGAAAAAAACTGAGGCTAAAAGAAAATTTTTGTGAAAAAAAAGTACTTTCTTTTTTTACAGATCAATTTGTGAAGCACCTTGGGGTTCAAAGTGATCACTATGCATCTAGATAAGTTCCTTAGGAGGTCTAGTTTCCAAAATGGGGTCACTTGTGGGGGAGCTCCAATGTTTAGGCACACAGGGACTCTCCAAATGTGACATGGCAACCGCTAAATATTCCAGCATATTTTCTATTCAAAAAGTCAAATGGCGCTCCTTCCCTTCTGAGCCCTGCTGTGCGCCCATACAGTGGTTTATGACCACATATGAGGTATCTGTGTACTCAGGAGAAATTGCCCAACAAATTTTAGGATCCATTTTATCCTGATGCCCATGTAAAAATGAAAGAATTGATGCTAAAAGAAAATTTTTGTTGGAAAAATTAAAATGTCCATTTTTTCCTTCCACGTTGCTTTAGTTCCTGTGAAGCACCTGAAGGGTTAATAATCTTCTTGAATGTAGTTTTGAGTAGCTTGAGGGTGCAGTTTTTATAAAGGTGTCACTTTTGGGTATTTTCTGCCATATAGACCCCTCAAAGTGACTTCAAATGTGAGGTGGTCCCTAAAAAAAATGGTTTTGTAAATTTTGATGTAAAAAGGAGAAATCGCTGGTCAACTTTTAACCCTTATAACTTCCTAACAAAAAAAAATGTTGTTCCCAAAATTGTGCTGATGTAAAGTAGACATGTGGGAAATGTTATTTATTAACTATTTTGTGCCACATAACTCTCTGGTTTAACAGAATAAAAATTAAAAATTTGAAAATTACAAAATTTTCAGAATTTTCGCCAAATTTCCATTTTTTTCACAAATAAACGCAAAAATTAATCGACCTTAATTTACCACTAACATGAAGCCCAATATGTCACGAAAAAACAATCTCAGAATCGCTAGGATCCGTTGAAGCGTTCCTGAGTTATTACCTCATAAAGGGACACTGGTCAGAATTGCAAAAAATGGCAAGGTCTTTAAGGTCAAAATAGGCTGGGTCATGAAGGGGTTAAGGACTTACTGACCATGTCATTTACTTTCGATTTGGACTGCTTGACCACATTTCTAGTTAAGTTTGCACTGGCTTACTATAAAATTTACACTAGTCTAAGGACTGATTGACCACAGCATAAATGTTAGGTGTGGAATTTCTGACAACATTTCTAGAAGACTAAAGACTGAATGACCACAACATTTACAGTAGAATGTGGACTGACTGACCAGTTTTACAATGGACTGAGGACTGGCCTGCAAAAACTTTTACACTAGTTTATGGACTGACTGACCATAGCATTTAAACTTGGTGTGGATTGGTTGACCACAATTGCAGTAACAATTTGACTGCCTGACTATAACATTTACACAAGTCTAAGGGCTGACTGACCACAGCATTTATGCTAGGTGTGGAATTTCTTACATTTCCAGTATACCAAAAGACTATAGACTGAATGACCACAACATTTACACTAGAATGTGGACTGACTGACCACTTTTATAATGGACTGTGGACTGGCCTGAAAAAACTTTTACACTAGTTTATGGACTGACTGACAATAGCATTTAAACTAGGTGTGGATTGGTTGACCACAATTGCAGTAACAATTTGACTGCCTGACTATAACATTTACACAAGTTTAAGGACTGACTGACCACAGCATTTATGCTAGGTGTGGAATTTCTTACCACATTTCCAGTATACCAGAAGACTATTGACTGAATGACCACAACACTTATGTCAGAATGTGGACTGACTGACCTCTTTTACAATTCACTGTGGAGTGGTAGACAAAAACTTTTACACTAGTTTATGGACTGAATGACCATAGCATTTAAACTAGGTGTGGACTGCCTTACCACATTTCCAGTAAAGTTTTGACTGCCATATTATAACATTTACACTAGTTTAAAGACTGGCTGATACAGATTTATGCTACGTGTGGACTGTCTGATCACATTTCATGTAAACTGTAGTCTAACTATAACATTTACAGAAGACTGAAGAATGACTGAACATAACATACACAGTAAATTATTGAATGAATGACTACAGCTTTCACACTATACTGGCCACAGTCCTTATACCTGAGATAAGTAATTTTAGCCCTAGTGTGTTATATTTTTCTTTGTGTATAGCATGTAGCAGGAACATATTATCACACCTTTGACTATTTACAGGTGACTGACGCCCAGTGAGATGGTGGAACGTGACATTTTTACTTGTGGATTTCAATAAAAGAATAAGAAAAATCTCATAACAGGTAATTAATATTTATATTAATAACTGATAATCGTCGGTTTAGGCATAAGTTCTAGGCCTGGCGAAGTGTAATAACACCTTCCTGGTACATGAGAATATACTGTTTGTGTTTTTCACATGTATATCTTCTATACCCAACTCCTAGTATAACATAACCATTTCTCAGGTACAGAGGTAAGGAACATTTCTTCTCCTTATCCTCTGTCTTCTAAAATAAGAAAATGTTCCTATTTATCATAGAATAGGCTTCTTATCAGCAGTATAATTTTCAATGCCTCGATTATAAGATACGGATATCATCATTTACTCTAGACTGTGGAGCGACTGACCATGGAATTTTCACTAGACTGTGGAATGACTAACAACATCATTTACACCAGACTATTGACGACTGACCACAGCATTTCCACTAGACTGTGGACGGACTAACAACATTTACACTAGACTGTGAACCAACTGAACACAGAATTTACACTAGACTGTGGACTGATTGACCACAGTACTTATACCAGACTTTGGACAGACTGACCAAAGCATTTACAATAGACTGTGAACCGACTGACCACTTCATTTACACTAGACTGTGGACTGACTGACCACAGGATTTATACAAGACTGTGCACCGACTGACAACATGATTTACATTAGAATGTGGACTGACTGACCACAGCATTTAAACCAGACTGTGGACTGATTGACCACAGTTTTTATTCCAGACTGGACCGACTGACAACATGATTTACACTAGACTGTGGAGTAACTGACCACAGTATTTATACTAGACTATGGACCGCCTGACCAAAAAATTTATAATAGACTCTGGACTGACCGACCACATCATTTACACTACACTGTGGACTAACTGGACACATTTACAGTAGACCTTGGATTTGACGGACAAAAACTTTCACACTAGCCTTTGGATGAATGATCAATGCAATTATATTAGTCTGAAGAATGACTAACCACAGCATTTACACTATGTTTAGACTTCCTGGCCACATTTCCAGAAGACTTTGGGCTGACTGAGCACAGCATTTGCACTTGTTTAAGGACTTACTGACCATGTCATTTACTTTTGATTTGGACTGCTTGACCACATTTCTATTAAAGTTTGCACTGGCTTACTATAAAATTTACACTAGTCTAAGGACTGATTGACCACAGCATAAATGCTAGGTGGGAATTTCTGACAACAATTCTAGAAGACTATAGACTGAATGACCACAACATTTACACTAGATTGTGGACTGACTGACACTTTTACAATGGACTGTGGAATTGCCTGTAAAATCTTTTACACTAGTTTATGGACTGACTGACTATAGCATTTAAACTAGGTGTGGACTGCTTGACCACAATTGCAGCAAAAATTTGACTGCCTGACTATAACATTTACACAAGTCTAAGGACTGAGTGACCACAGCATTTCTGCTAGGTGTGGAATTTCTGACCACATTTCCAGTATACCAGAAGACTATTGACTGAATGACCACAACATTTACGTTAGAATGTGGACTGACTGACCTCCTTTACAATTGACTGTGGAGTGGTGGACAAAAACTGTTACACTAGTTTATGGACTGAATGACCATAGCATTTAAACTAGGTGTGGACTGCCTTACCACAATTCCAGTAAAGTTTTGACTGCCATTTATAACATTTACACTAGTTTAAAGACTGGCTGACGACAGCATTTATGCTAGTGTGTTACTTTCTGAACTAGTAACATATTACAGAAGACTGTAGAATGACTGTAAATAACATATACAGTAAACTATCGAATCACTGACTACAGCTTTCACACTAAACTGGCCACAGTCCTCATACCTGAGATAAGTAATTTTAGCCCTAGAGTGTTATATTTTTCTTTGTGTATAGCATGTAGCAGGAACATAATATCACAACTTTGACTATTAACAGGTGACTGACGCCCAGTGAGATGGTGGAACGTGACATTTTTAATTGTGGATTTCAAGAAAAGAATAAGAAAAATCTCATAACAGGTAATTAATATTTATATTAATTACTGATAATCGTCGGTTTAGGCATAAGTTCTAGGCCTGCCGAGGTGTAATAACACCTTTCTGGTACATGAGAATATGCTGTTTGTGTTTTTCACATGTATATCTTCTATACCCAACTCCTAGTATAACATAACCATATCTCAGGTACAGAGGTAAGGAACATTTCTTCTCCTTATCCTCTGTTTTCTGATTATAAGATACGGATATCATCATTTACTCTAGACTGTGGAGCGACTGACCACGGAATTTCCACTAGACTGTGGACTGACTAACAACAACACTAACACTAGACTACTGAACGACTGACCACAGCATTTCCTCTAGACTGTGGAAGGACTAACAACAACATTTACACTAGACTGTGAACCAACTGAACACAGATTTACACTAGACTTTGGACTGATTGACCCCAGTATTTATACCAGACTTTGGACCGACTGACCAAAGCATTTACAATAGACTGTGAACTGACTGACCACTTCATTTACACTAGACTATGGACTGACTGACCACAGGATTTATACTAGACTATGGACCGCCTGACCAAAGCATTTACAATAGACTGTGAACCGACTGACCACTTCATTTACACAAGACTATGGAACGACTATCCACAGGATTTATAATAGACCGTGGACCAACTGACAATATGATTTACACTAAAATGTGGACTGACTACAGCATTTAAACCAGACTGTGGACAGATTGACCACAGTATTTATTCCAGATTTTGGACCGACTGACAACATGATTTACACTAGACTGTGGAGTAACTGACCACAGTATTTATACTAGACTATGGACCGCCTGACCAAAGCATTTACAATAGACTGTGAACCGACTGACCACTTCATTTACACAAGACTATGGAACGACTATCCACAGGATTTATAATAGACCGTGGACCAACTGACAATATGATTTACACTAAAATGTGGACTGACTGACCACAGCATTTAAACCAGACTGTGGACAGATTGACCACAGTATTTATTCCAGATTTTGGACCGACTGACAACATGATTTACACTAGACTGTGGAGTAACTGACCACAGTATTTATACTAGACTATGGACCGCCAGACCAAAGAATTTAAAATAGACTCTGGACTGACTGACCACATCATTTACACTACACTGTGGACTGACTGGACACATTTACAGTAGACCTTGGACTTGACGGACCAAAACTTTCACACTAGCCTTTGGATGAATGATTACATTAGTCTGAAGACTGACTAACCACAGCATTTACACTATGTTTGGACTGCCTGGCCACATTTCCAGAAGACTTTGGGCTGACTGAGCACAGCATTTGCACTTGTTTAAGGACTTACTGACCATGTCATTTACTTTCAATTTGGACTGCTTGACCACATTTCCAGTAAAATTTGCACTGGCTGACTATTAAATTTACACTAGTCTAAGGACTGACTGACCACATCATTTATGCTATGTGTGGAATTTCTGACATTTCTATAAGACCAGAAGACTATAAACTGAATGACCACAACATTGACTCTAGAATGTGGACTGACCACTTTTACAATGGACTGTGGACTGGCCTGCAAAAACTTTTAGACTAGTTTATGGACTGACTGACCATAGCATTTAAACTAGGTGTGGACTGCTTGACCACATTTGCAGTAAAGATTTGACTTTATGCTAGGTGTGGAATTTCTGACCACATTTCCAATATACCAGAAGACTATTGACTGAATGACCACAACATTTACATCAGAATGTGGACTGACTGACCTCTTTTACAATGGACTGTGAAGTGGTGGACAAAAACTTTTACACTAGTTTATGGACTGAATGACCAAAGCATTTAAACTAGGTGTGGACTGCCTTACCACTTTCCAGTAAAGTTTTGACTGCCATACTATAACATTTACACTAGTTTAAAGACTGGCTGATGACAGCATTTATGCTAGGTTTGGACTGTCTGACCACATTTCATGTAAACTGTAGTCTAACTATAACATTTACTGAAGACTGTAGAATGATTAAACATAACATATACAATAAACTATCGAATGACTGACTACAGCTTTCACACTAAACTGGCCACAGTCCTTATACCTGAGATAAGTAATTTTAGCCCTAGTGTGTTATATTTTTCTTTGTGTATAGCATGTAGCAGGAACATATCACACCTTTGACTATTTACAGGTGACTGACGCCCAGTGAGATGGTGGAACGTGACATTTTTACTTGTGGATTTCAAGAAAAGAATAAGAAAAATCTCATAACAGGTAATTAATATTTATATTAATTACTGATAATCGTCAGTTTAGGCATAAGTTTTAGGCCTGCCGAGGTGTAATAACACCTTCCTGGTACATGAGAATATACTGATTGTGTTTTTCACATGTATATCTTCTATACCCAACTCCTAGTATAACATAACCATATCTCAGGTACAGAGGTAAGGAACATTTCTTTTCCTTATCCTCTTTCTTCTAAAATAAGAAAATGTTCCTATTTGTCATAGAATAGGCTTCTTACCAGCAGTATAACATTCAATGCCTCGATTATAAGATACAGATATCATCATTTACTCTAGACTGTGGAACGACTGACCATGGAATTTCCACTAGACTGTGGACTGACTAACAACACCATTTGCACTAGACTGTTGACCGCCTGACCACAGCATTTCCTCTAGACTGTGTACGGACTAACAAAATTTACCTGGACTGTGAACCAACTGAACAAAGAATTTTACACTAGACTGTGGACTGATTGACCACAGTATTTATACCAGACTTTGGACTGACTGAGCAAAGCATTTACAATAGACTGTGAACCGACTGACCACTTCATTTAAAAGACAAAAAAACCTGACTGGCACATCCAGACTAATGTGAACTAGGTGCAAACCAAGGGAAGCTACCCCCATGTAAAACATACAAAAAAAGGCTGCACTCAAGCATACTAAAGCATGACAACATGGAATACATGAAATTTAGAATAGCAATATGGCTTTGGAATATAAGGAAAAATTTGAGACGCTTCGTATAAACATTTGGCCAAACATTTTAAAGCCCACCAACCATCATCAAGGATGTATTCCATGTTGTCATGCTTTAGTATGCTTGAGTGCAGCCTTTTTTTGTATGTTTTACATGGGGGTAGCTTCCCTTGGTTTGCACCTAGTTCACATTAGTCTGGATGTGCCAGTCAGGTTTTTTTGTCTTTTGAATGTTAGCTTGCTGACCGAGCACTCCGCCCCCACCAGGTGGTGATTTTAATTACATCAGGTCCCTACTTTACCCATAAATGCAGGCATTACTGACAGAGGTGCATATTCACCCAGAAATTCAGATATCAGCCTAATAGAGGTATGTTCACATTAGGTCAGGGACTCACCAGAATTGAGACCACCTTGACGATGGTTGGTGGGCTTTAAAATATTTGGCCAAATGTTTATACTAAGCGTCTCAAATTTTTACTTATATTCCAAAGCCATATTGCTATTCTAAATTTCATGTATTCCATGTTGTCATGCTTTAGTATGCTTGAGTGCAGCCTTTTTTGTATGACCACTTCATTTAGACTAGACTATGGACTGACTGACCACAGGATTTATACTAGACTGTGGATGTGACAACATGATTTCACTAGAATGGACTGACTGACACACTATTTAAACCAGACTGTTACTGATGACCACAGTATTTATTCCGACTGTGGACACTGAAAACATGATTTACACTAGACTGTGGACCGACTGACCACAGTATTTATACTAGACTTTGGACTGACTGACCAAAGCATTTGCAATAGACTGTGAACAGACTGACCACATCATTTATACAAAGGAGCAAAGGAAGCTATGTGCCATAAAATCAATTAAATTTTATTATAAAAGAGTAAAATCATTTACAATGGATATTGTACAAATGGGGACAAAAAGTGCAAAATAGTGGCCTAAAAAGAAGGCAGGAGAGGTTTGAGAATATAGTATATCCAAATGTCTCACATAGAATGTATACACATAATATAAATAAGAAGGATCAAAAAAAGTAGAACTTATATAAATAGCTTCCTAAAAAGGATTGAAGTAAATGATCCTAAAACATGTGATATAAAGAGACAAAGGGTGTAAGGTTCTTTGTCTCTGTTGACATGTTCCTTGAAACTCAGTTTTCCGTCGGCCATTTTGCTTTCTTGTCTTTCTGCAGCTCTTGCCCTCAGTTAATATGGAGTTTACAGTTTTCATGTTCCCGCCCTGATTCTTCCCTCTTGCTTCTTAAGCAGCCTCAGCTGAACAATCAGTGCTCCTGAATCAAGCCTCAGTCAGTCTGTGACCTGACTCCTGGAAGCCTTGGACTTGAACTCCAGCTATTCCCTACTGAGGAACCTTGGAACACTTTTGGACTCTGGAAACCTGCTGTTTGGTGAATCCATGTTTGCAGAGGAATTACGGTACAGAGAAGAGATCCTGAACCTGCTTTGGAGATTTATTGTAGTGCTTGAAGTTACTCTGGCCTGCTGTGTCTCCTGTCGCTGTTCCTGCAAACTGTGTGAACTTTTCAGCATGCTTGTATGAAGTAATACAAGTCATTTCATTTCAACCTATGTCTCCTGTGTTTTCCTCGCACCCAAGCACAAGACGCTATAGGAACTGTACACTATACATGACAAGATTCAGGAGCCAATGTTTAGTGTCTGCTGGGTCTGGGAAAGCCGAGTCTGCTGTGACTGTGGATATCAGATGTCCGTTTAATACCTTATGTGATGACAGTGGTTGTGACTTCTCACAACCATTCCAGGTGAGCGCATTCCCTTAAAATTTTACTCTGGAGTGTTACCACAGGTAAACACTATTGTTTTTTTTTTTTTTTTTTTCCTCTTCTCCTTCCAGCACCTCTGCCTTAAAAGATCTGGAAGATGGAGGCCCGCATAAAGGAACTTTGCGGAGTGACTGATACAATCCTTTCAGATGTACAGACTTTAAAAACCCGTTTTGCAAGCCTACAGGACCACACTGATCATAATTTGCAAGTGTTTGGACAGACTACCCAGGAATTGCGAGCCAGGATTGAGGCTCTAGAGGAACGAGCCCAGGCTCCTGCCATAACCCCAAGTTCTGGGATCCCCAAATTACCTCCTTTTCGTTTTGGCGGTGAACGTGAGAAATTCAGGGGATTTATTAATCAATGCAATTTATTTTTCTCTGCACATGCTTCACAATTTCCCACTGAACGATCCAAAGTGCTTACTATAATCATGTTGCTTACCAATAAGGCTTTGATGTGGGCAAACCCTCTGATTGAGACTGAGGATGATTGTTTGAATCACCTTGATGCTTTATTTCAGCCATGGGGCAGGTGTTTGATGACCCCAATCGAGGTGCAACAGCTGAAGCAGCCATGTTAACTTTGCGCCAAGGTAAGCGTTCAGTAGCCGAATATGCCCTGGATTTCAGGAGATGGGCTCTTGATACCACTTGGGACACTTCCGCTAAAAAATCTATTTTTCGGAAAGGGTTGTCTCCACTGATTAAGGATGAACTTGCTCGTGCCGACCCTCCCACTGCGTTAGGTGACTTTATTAACTATTGTATCCGTATTGATGCTCATCTGACTGAACGCAGACAAAAGAGATGGTTCGAAAATAATCGCACTAACCTTTTACTACCTCCCTCCTCAGCTAAGGAACCTTTGAGTAGGATCACAAGGGAACCAGAACCTGAACCCATGCAGGTGGACTCTTTACAAAGACGGGTTAGTGATGCACGCAAAGAACATCGTATAAAGGAAAATCTATGTTTCTACTGTGGTAAGTCAGGGCACTTCATTATAAACTGCCCCAGCCGTTCTCGTAAGACTACTGCAGCAGTCATTCACTGTGAGTGTTGCGAGAGGAGCTCTGTCATGTCCGAGCCTCAGGCTCCAGAGAGATCTGCTGCAAGAGATCTTGATTTCTCGACTTAAACTCTGTTAGTTCTGGGGACGATGACGGTATAAACGCTGCAATTTTTCAAGTTTCCTCAGCGGTGTCCCAGCTGAGTTGTAAAAGAAACAATTCTCATTGCTTCCTTTCCATCAAACTCTGGGTTGACTCAGTCTGGGTGTCTAGCTCTGCTATGATCGACTCAGGAGCAAGTGGAAATTTTATGGATATCTCCTTTGCTCTGAAACAGGGGATACGTTCAGTGAAGAAGGCTACTCCAGTACAGATGGAGACTGTGGATGGCTCTCTACTGACTTCTGGACCAGTGGATCAAGAAACAGAGCCTTTGAGGGTCCTTATGGGTAAAGATCATCAGGAGAAAATGTCTTTTTTGCTTATCTCTTCTCCCCACTTTCCCATCATTCTAGGGCTACATTGGCTGCAGGCGCAGAATCCTACGATTAACTGGGAGACCAAGGAATTACACTTTCCGGAGAAACAGATGAGTCAAGGAGTTTCAGCTTGCTCTGTTCTTAAAGGAACCATGTCAGTCCCTGAACTACCAGCTGTATACCAGGACTATGACGATTTATGTGACAAGAAGAACGCTGATCAGCTTCCTCCTCACTGTCCATATGATTGTCCAATTGAATTATTACCCGGAGCAGAGATACCTTTTGGTAAGATCTACCCCCTAGCGGGGCCCGAGCTAAAAGCTTTGAAGGATTATATAGACGAAAATTTAGCCAAGGGCTTCATACGCCCCTCTTCATCTCCCGCAGGTGCACCCATCTTCTTTGTGAAGAAGAAAGATGGATCTCTGAGACCCTGCATAGACTATAGGGAACTCAATAAGGTTACTATTAGAAACTGTTATCCATTGCCTTTAATCCCTGAGTTGTTGGAGAGAGTGCGGCATGCCAAAATTTTCTCTAAACTGGATCTCCGTGAGACCTATAACTTGGTCCGTATCAGACCTGGGGATGAATGGAAGACTGCTTTCAGGTCACGCTATGGACACTTTGAATATCTAGTTATGCCTTTTGGTCTGAGTACCGCCCCAGCCACTTTCCAACACTTCGTGAATGATATCTTCAGGGATCTCCTAGATACATTTGTGGTGATTTATCTGGATGATATTCTAATTTTTTCTAACTCCACAGAGGAACATCATGGACATGTGAGAATGGTCTTAGAATGCCTAAGACAAAACCATCTCTACATCAAACTTGAAAAATGTGAATTCCATAGGACCGAAATTCAATTTCTGGGGTATGTACTATCTACGCAAGGGATTAGTATGGATGGAAGCAAGACCCAAGCCATCAAGGATTGGCCAATTCCTAGAAATGTGAAGGAGGTGCAGCGTTTCATCGGGTTTGCCAACTTCTATAGACGTTTCATTAAGAATTTTTCTGAGGTAGTGTCACCTATCACCCAACTTACCCGGAAACAGTCTAGGTTCTCCTGGACCCCGCAAGCTCAGGAAGCATTTTCCTGTTTAAAGGATAAATTTACCACCGCACCTATCTTAGTACATCCCAACCCCAAGCTTGCCTTCATAATAGAGGTGGATGCTTCAGACTGTGCCGTTGGAGCTATACTCTCTCAGAGAACAGGTGAGAAGAATGTCTTGCATCCCTGTGCCTTCTTTTCCCAGCAGTTGTCTTCGGCTGAGAGGAACTACGATGTGGGCAATAGAGAATTGTTGGCCATTATTGCCGCCTTCAAGAATGGAGACACCTTCTTCAGGGAGCTGCACAGCAAATATCGTCCTGACAGACCATCGTAACCTTGAATTTATCAGGTCGGCTAAGTGCCTGACTCCTCGCCAGGCTCGCTGGAATCTTTTCCTAAACCAATTTAATTTTGTCATTTCTTATAGACCAGGATCGCGCAATGGAAAGGCTGATGCACTCTCTAGGATTCATTCAGCAGAGACACGTCCACTTACTCCCCCTAAGACTATTCTTCCTGACTCTAGATTCCTGGGAGTGATTCATAATCAAGACCTACTTAAGGACATCAAGGAACCATACCATGCGGATTCTTTGTTGGCTCAACCCCCAAGGGACGTAAGTCTTGTCTTTAAGAATGGTGTGTGGATTCAGGGACAACGTCTGTATATACCTGAAACAGTCAGATTGAGAGTATTGCAACTCATCCACGATTCCAAGATAGCCGGGCATAGGGGAATTCTAAAGACACAAGAATTTCTTTGTCGTTTCTTTTGGTGGCCCACTTACAGGAAAGATGTTTTAAACTATGTCACTTCATGTGAAGTCTGTGCAAGATGCAAAACACCTCGCTCCTCACCAACTGGTCTGTTGCAACCTCTTCCCACCCCGTCCCGCCCGTGGGGATCCATTTCTATGGACTTCATTGTGGAGTTACCAACCTCTCAAGGGAAGAACACCATTCTAGTGGTGGTTGACCGTCTAACAAAGGCAGCTCATTTTATCCCTTGTGTCGGCTTACCCACTGCAAAACAGACATCAGACTTGATGATTAAGAATGTGTTTCGCTTACATGGAGTACCAGATGAGGTCATTTCGGATCGAGGGGTGCAATTCACTTCAAGGTTTTGGCAAAATTTCTGTGCAGCATTGGACATTAAAGTAAACCTTTCTTCTGCTTTTCATCCCCAGACTAATGGACAGACAGAACGAACCAATCAGACCCTGGAGCAGTATCTCCGCTGTTTTATCTGCCACCTACAGGATGATTGGGTGGATCTACTTCCACTGGCTGAGTTCTCTTATAACAACTCTCAGAGCGCCTCCACTAAGCAGTCTCCTTTTTACTCCAATCTAGGTTATCATCCTAACATTCTTCCTCGATTTCCCATAGATACGCCCTTGCCGGCAGTGGCTGAAAGAATCACTTCTTTACAAAAGAATATGGATCTTCTAAAGGAAAATCTAGAATTGGCTCAGGAAAGGTACAAGAAAGCAGCAGATAAATTTCGTAAACCTGCACCAGCTTTCAAGGTAGAAGATTTGGTCTGGCTGTCAACCAGAAATCTTAAATTAAAGATTCCATCATCTAAATTGGGACATAAGTACATTGGACCTTATAAGATCAATAAGATTATAAGTGCTGTTGCTTGTCGTCTTCAACTACCCAGAACTATGAGAATCCACCCTGTCTTTCATGTATCCCTACTAAAGGCTGCAACACCCAATACGTTTCCTGGACGTTCTTCTCCTTGCCCTGACCCAGTGCTGGTCGATGGTCAGGAAGAATTTATGGTGGAAAGGATTCTAGATTCCAGGTTGTACAGAAATCAGTTGCAATATTTGATTAAATGGCAGGGCTACCCAGTGGAGGACAACTCATGGGAACCAGTCAATAATGTAAATGCTCCTCGCCTGCTCCGCCAGTTTCATCAGAGGTACCCTGACAAGCCTGGTCTGAGGTCATCCGGAGGTTGTCCCTAAGGGGGGAGTAATGTAAGGTTCTTTGTCTCTGTTGACATGTTCCTTGAAACTCAGTTTTCCGTCGGCCATTTTGCTTTCTGTCTTTCTGCAGCTCTTGCCCTCAGTTAATATGGAGTTTCCAGTTTTCATGTTCCCGCCCTGATTCTTCCCTCTTGCTTCTTAAGCAGCCTCAGCTGAACAATCAGTGCTCCTGAATCAAGCCTCAGTCAGTCTGTGACCTGACTCCTGGAAGCCTTGGACTTGTACTCCAGCTATTCCCTACTGAGGAACCTTGGAACACTTTTGGACTCTGGAAACCTGCTGTTTGGTGAATCCATGTTTGCACAGGAATTACGGTACAGAGAAGAGATCCTGAACCTGCTTTGGAGAGTTATTGTAGAGCTTGAAGTTACTCTGGCCTGCTGTGTCTCCTGTCGCTGTGCCTGCAAACTGTGTGAACTTTTCAGCATGCTTGTATGAAGTAATACAAGTCATTTCATTTCAACCTATGTCTCCTGTGTTTTCCTCGCACCCAAGCACAAGACGCTATAGGAACTGTACACTATACATGACAAAGGGATTCTCTAAACCCCTATTATAAGTAGCCAGTTATATACTCAGTATATCCAAATTCCTAATGGCAGCAGTAATAATAACATAGTTGCATAACATGACATCTGAACCAATAGTCAAAGTAATGTGGATGTAAATAGTGCCAAGGGAAAAGTGGAGAGAGAGTAACTATGCACTTTCTGTTATTAGTCACCTTTATATATTTATTATGTATTTTTCTATTAGCAAATACATTTATCTGCATGACACAATAATATGTATATATATATATATATATTCCTGCTATAATAATATGCAAATGTTTGCACTTTTTTCACATAGGATGTTTAGATATAGCTTAGTTATATTTACTAATACACTCAGCACGCATGCACTTTAATTTTATATATATATATATATATAATATTTATATATATATATATATATATATATATATATATATATAACACTCCTTCTCATTTAGTCACTCTAGATATTTATCTGTATCTTCCTGCCCTTTTTCTCCTACATCTCCTACTTCCTCGTTTCTGTTACTTACATTGTCCTCACTCTCTATTCTATATATCGCTGCTGCGTACGTTACATACCAGCTGCTGTCAGCGGTGTGCGCTCCTCCTGGCTTCCTGCCGTCTCTGTGGAAACGCGTCTTGTGTGATATCATCCACACCGCCCCATTGCTCTGACGCTTCGAGCTGGAGGTGTGTCTGGATGTCATGTGACGCCGATCCACGGCGATGTCATGCAGGATTAGCCAGCGGAAGCGCCATTAACAAACCGCTACCACCTGATTAAAGAACCCTGTATAAATACACGTGCATAAGAGCTTCCTATACACGCACATTCCCTTGAGAAAAAGCCTAACCGCGAAACGCGCGTCAGGGATGCCACGGCCTTGTAAGGTATGACATTGCTTTGCCAGTAGTGACTTTTTAATCTCTCTCCACTTTTCCCTTGGCACTATTTACATCCACATTACTTTGACTATTGGTTCAGATGTCATGTTATGCAACTATGCTGATTATTATTACTGCTGCCATTAGGAATTTAGGATATACTGAGTATATAACTGGCTACTTATAATAGGGGTTTAGAGAATCCCTTTGTCTCTTTATATCACATTTTTTAGGATCATTTACTGCAATCCTTTTTAGGAAGCTATTTATATAAGTTCTACTTTTTTGATCCTTCTTATTTATATTATGTGTATGCATTTTATGTGAGACATTTGGATATACTATATTCTCAAACCTCTCCTGCCTTCTTTTTAGGCCACTATTTTGCACTTTTTGTCCACATTTGTACAATATCCATTTGTAAATGATTTTACTCTTTTATAATAAAATTGAATTGATTTTATGGCACATATCTTCCTTTGCTCCTTTGTATGATTTGATTAATGTTGGAAGTGCCTTATATCTAGGCTATATGCATTATATGATATCTTGACCACATCATTTACACTAGACTCTGGATTGACTGACCACATCATTTACTACACTGTGGACTGACTGGACACATTTACAGTAGACCTTGGACTTGACGGACCAAAACTTTCACATTAGCCTGTGGATGAATGATCAAAGCATTTACATTAGTCTGAACACTGACTAACCACAGCATTTACACTATGTTTGGACTGCCTGGCCACATTTCCAGAAGACTTTGTGCTGACTGAGCACAGCATTTGCACTTGTTTAAGGACTTACTGACCATGTCATTTACTTTCGATTTGGACTGCTTGACCACATTTCCAGTAAAGTTTGCACTGGCTGGCTATAAAATTTACACTAGTCTAAGAACTGACTGACCACAGCATTTATGCTAGGTGTGGAATATCTGACAACATTAATTTTTGCCAGAGCTGTGTATATAATATATATATATATATAATATATATAATATATATATATCACAAAATAAAAAAAAAATTGAATTATATTGTACTTATGTATGTGTTTTTATGTAAAAAAAAAAATAATAATAATGATAAACCAAAAAAGTACACATCCGGAATAACTCGCCCCATAAAAATGTCACAATAGTTAACCCCTTAGTGAACATTGTAAAAAACAAAACAAATAAAAACGCTGAGCACTTATACCAGGGTTTCCATGTAAATCTCTGAAATGCGTAAAGCAGACTGAACCCCCGGTGGAAGATTCCCTATAATGAGGCAGATAGAGCACTGTGTACGCAGTCTGACCTGTGATCAGGCAGTGTCCGTCTTTTAGGGGTGCATAAAAGTGCGGTCGACCACAGTTTTGTGAACTTCTGAAAAGGAGGACAACGTTGAATAGAGGTCAGACGGAAACCAGAGTAGCTCTGCTGCCTCATTAAAGTTAATGGATCCCTTGGGGGTTTCATCTGAATCATGTCACTTGTAGATTTAGATGGAAACCCCAAAGTGCTCAGCAAAGAGCGCCAGCTAAATTTGATCCAAAATGTTATGTAAAATCTACCCAACAAAAGCTTCAAATCAATCCAAAAAACAGCAAGTCCCCATTCAGGACTATCATCTGTTAATGGACATATACAGTGGGTACAGAAAGTATTCAGACCCCTTTAAATTTTTCACTCTGTTTCATTGCAGCCATTTGGTAAATTCAAAAAAGTTCATTTTTTTTCTCATTAATGTACACTCTGCACCCCATCTTGACTGAAAAAAAACAAAAATGTAGCAATTGTATTAAAAAGAAAAACTGAAATATCACATGGTCATAAGTATTCAGACCCTTTGCTCAGTATTGAGTAGAAGCACCCTTTTGAGCTAGTACAGACATGAGTCTTCTTGGGAATGATGCAACAAGTTTTTCACAACTGGATTTGAGGATCAGCTGCCATTCTTCCTTGCAGATCCTCTCCAGTTCCATCAGGTTGGATGGTGAACGTTGGTGGACAGCCATTTTCAGGTCTCTCCAGAGATGCTCAATTGGGTTTAGCTCAGGGATCTGGCTCGGCCAGTCAAGAATGGTCACAGAGTTGTTCTGAAGCCACTCCTTTGTTATTTTAGCTGTGTGGTTAGGGTCATTGTCTTGTTGGAAGGTGAACCTTCGGCCAAGTCTGAGGACCAGAGCACTCTGGAAGAGGTTTACAAAATGGGGTCATTTGTAGGGGGTTTCCACTGTTAATGCATATCAGGATCTCTCAAAACAAGACATAACACCAGCAGACCATTCCATCAAATCTGTGTTCCAAAACGTTGCTCCTTCCATTCTGAGCTCTGTCGTGTGCGCCAGAAGTTTCCACCACATATAGGGTATCAGTGTACTCTGGAGAAATAGCACAACAAATTTTGGGGTCCATTTTCACCTGTTACCCTTGTGAAAATAAATAATCTGGGGCTAAAAACATTTTTCTGGGAAAAATGTGTTTTTGTTTTTTTCACGGCTTTGTTATAAACTTCTGTAAAGCAGTTGGGTGTTGTGAATGGGTTTGAGATGAGTTCTGAGCAGAGGCTCCCTCTGGTGGTTACAAGCGGTACTAGAGAGGATTGTGAGGACTGGGAATCAGGTGTTACTGATTGGTCTTATATAAGGGAGTCATTTTCCCATCAGGGTTGCCGGTGATCAATTGTTCTGGTCTGAATCCTTCTTTCCAGTTTCCCTTGTAGCCTGCTGTGTCGTGTCTGCATCTCCTGCTATCAGATAAGACAATTTCTTATTTTGTGTTTTTGCTATATTTTTGCATTTTGTCCTGCACTTCTGTGGGGGCCTTCAGGGTCCCCTCCGGGGGCTTTTGCCCTCTCAGTTTAGTCCAGCCACTGTGTTTTGTACTTTTGCTTTTTCCAGTTTTTTTTTTGTGGCTGCTGTTTGTTTTTGTTACACCAGAGAACTAATTTAGGTGGTAGAGGTCGTGTGATCTCAGGTGATTTTGAAATTAGTAGAGTTGGTGTTTTTTCAGGGTTTTCTGAGATTGCAGTAAGTACCCTTCCTATCCTTTTCTATTTAGATAGTTTGGGCCCCAGTGTTTGCTCATACTATTTTCTTTCTGTGTCAGTATTTCCTCTTGTCTAACCGCCATTACATGTTTGGGGGCTTTCTATTATCTTTGGGGTTCTGCTCCGGGGCAGATAGCTTTCCTATTTCTATCTTTAGGTGTAGTTAGTTTCTCAGGCTGTGACGAGGCGTCTAGGACCAACGTAGGAACGCTCCACGGCTGCCTCTAGTTGCGGTGTGCGGTGGTTAGTCAGGGTACTGCAATCTCATAGATTCCAACTGCTCTGGTGTATTTCCTTTTTTACCTGCACTCCTCAGCTACCGTAACATAACAATATCACCGGCCATAAAAATTGTATGGTACTCACAGAAGGAAAAAATATTTTGAAGGAAGAAAAGTTGTCAGAGATATTTTTCTGCTTGTTGCATTTTTTTTTTTTTTTTTTTTCCCTCTGTATCTCTGGGTGCTGGGGAGGATCTTTTCTCCCAATGGAGTTTGCACAGTTGTCTGGCCGTGTGGATCAGCTTGCCACTGAGGTTCAGAGTATTGCTGCATATCTTGCTAGGTTGCCTGTTGTGGAACCTAGGATCCCCATGCCAGATTTGTTTTTAGGGGATCGAGCTAAGTTTCAGAATTTCAAAAATAATTGTAAATTGTTTCTTGCCTTAAAATCTAAGTCCTCAGGAAACGCAGCGCAGCAGGTTCAAATTATCATCTCTCTCCTGTGCGGCGATCCTCAGGATTGGGCTTTTTCCCTGATACCTGGGGATCCTGTTTTGAGTGATGTTGATGCATTTTTTCAGGCTTTGGGGTTATTGTACGATGAGCCTAATGTCACTGATCAAGCTGAAAAAGCCTTGTTGGCATTAAATCAGGGGCTTGATGACGCTGAGTTATACTGTCAGAGATTCCATAGGTGGGCAGTCCTGACCAAGTGGAATGACGACGCTTTGGCGGCCCTTTTCCGGAAGGGTCTGTCGGATAATGTAAAGGATGTTATGGTGGGATTCCCTGTCCCCTCTGGTCTCAATGATTCTATGTCATTAGCGATTCAAATTGACAGACGTTTGCGTGAGCGGAGAAGTATGCGTGGAGTGGTGTTGCCTTGTGAGCCAGCTGCTGAGCCCATGCAGTGTGATGGAGTGGTGTCTGGGGCACAGCGTCATGAGTTTCGAAAGCGCAATGGGTTATGTTTCTACTGTGGTGATGCCTCTCATGCTATTTCAGTCTGCCCTAAGCGGGGAAGACGTTTGCACGCTCAGTTGTCTTGGGTAGTGTTCAGACTAAGTTTTTATTAACTGTCACTCTGATATGCTCTCTGTCCTCATTTTCTGCTCAGGCTTTCGTTGATTCTGGAGCAGCTATTAACCTGATGGATTATGATTTTGCTAAACGTTGTGGGTTTCCCTTGATACCCCTACAGAAGTCTATTCCTTTACTGGGGATCGATTCTACCCCTTTGGCTGAGAATAAACCCCAGTTTTCTACTCAGGTGATAATGAGGGTTGAACCTGATCACCAGGAGTGCTGCAAATTTTTGGTTCTATATAATCTGCATGACATTATAGTGCTGGGTTTCCTTGGTTACAGTCTCATAATCCTGTTTTGGATTGGAAATCTGTGTCTGTAACCAGTTGGGGCTGCCAATGTGTTAATACCAACACTCCTGTTTTTTCTGCCTCCCCCCAGGCTGAGGATGTTCCTGACTTTTTGTTTGATTTTTCTGATGTGTTTAGCGAAAGTAAATCTGCATCCTTACCTCCCCATAGGAGCTATGACTGCGCTATTGAATTAGTGCCAGGTAGTAAATTCCCTAAAGGTCGCCTTTTTAACTTGTCTGTACCTGAACATGACGCTATGCGGTCTTATATCAAGGAATCATTGGAGAAGGGTCATATCAGACCATCCTCTTCACCCTTAGGTGCCGGTTTTTTCTTTGTGGCCAAAAAAGATGGTTCATTAAGGCCGTGTATTGATTATCGTCTCTTGAACAATATTACTGTGAAATATCAATACCCGTTACCCTTGATTTCTGACCTGTTTTCCAGGGTGAAAAACGCTACTTGGTTTACCAAGCTTGACCTCAGGGGGCGTATAACCTTATTCGCATTAAGCACGGGGATGAATGGAAGACGGCATTTAACACCCCTGAAGGGCATTTTGAGTACCTTGTGATGCCCTTTGGGCTCACTAATGCTCCTTCCGTCTTCCAGTCCTTCATGAATGACATTTTCAGGGATTTTGTGGACAAGTTTCTGATTGTTTATTTGGATGATATCTTGATTTTTTCTAATGACTGGGACTCTCATGTGAAACATGTTCGAACTGTATTCCAGATTTTGTGAGAGAATGCTCTGTATGTGAAGGGATCAAAGTGTCTTTTTGGCGTACAGAAGATCTCATTTCTGGGATTCATTTTGTCCCCATCTGTTATTGAAATGGACCCGGTCAAGGTTCAGGCCATCTGTGATTGGGTCCAACCTACTTCATTAAAGGCTCTTCAGAGATTTTTGGGTTTTGCCAATTTTTATCGTAAATTTATTGGTAATTTCTCGGTTATTGTTAAACCATTAACTGATTTGACCAGAAAGGGTTCTGATGTGGTGAATTGGCCTCCTGAGGCAGTCTCTGCGTTTCAGGAACTTAAGCAGAGATTCACTTCTGCTCCTGTTCTACGGCAGCCTGATGTTTCTCTGCCATTTCAGGTGGAGGTTGATGCCTCTGAAATTGGGGCAGGTGCCGTTTTGTCCCAAAAAGATCCAGAGACCTCTAAAAGTAACCCTTGTGCCTTTTTCTCTCGAAAATTTTCTCCTACTGAACGTAATTATGACGTGGGTAATCGGGAGTTATTGGCCATGAAGTGGGCTTTTGAAGAGTGGAGACATTGGCTGGAGGGAGCCAAACATCAGGTGGTGGTCCTTACGGACCATAAGAATCTGGTCTATCTGGAATCTGCCAAGCGACTCAATCCTAGACAGGCCAGGTGGGCCTTGTTTTTCACACGTTTTAATTTTGTGGTTTCCTTTCTTCCTGGCACTAAGAATGTTAAGGCGGATGCCCTCTCGAGGAGTTTCCTTGCGGACTCTCCTGAGCTATCTGATCCCTCTGTTATTTTGAAGGAGGGTGTAGTTCTTTCCGCCATCTCGCCCAATTTGAGACTTGCTCTGGAGGGGTGTCAGGAGGATAGGCCCGAGCGCTGCCCTGTTGGAAAATTGTTTGTCCCGGACCAATGGAAAAAGAGTGTGATGTCTGAGATTCATTGTTCCGCATTGGCTGGGCATCCCGGAATTTTTGGTACCAGAGACTTGGTTAGTCGGTCCTTTTGGGGGCCTACCTTGTCTCGCGATGTCAGGGAATTTGTGCAGTCCTGCGGGACTTGCTCTCGCTCCAAGCCTTGCTCTCGCTCTAGTGGTTTGTTGATGCCATTGCTGTGCCCAAGAGACCATGGACCCATATCTCTATGGATTTCATTTCCGATCTTCCTGTTTCTCAGAGAATGACCACCATCTGGGTAATTTGTGATAGGTTTTCCAAAATGATACATCTTGTGCCATTACCTAAGTTGCCTTCCTCCTCTGAATTGGTGCCGTTGTTCCTTCAGCACGTGGTTCGTTTACACGGCATTCCTGAGAACATTGTGTCTGACAGAGGAGTCCAGTTTGTTTCCAGATTTTGGAGGACTTTTTGTTCTAAACTGGGTGTTCAATTGTCTTTCTCCTCGGCTTTTCATCCTCAGACCAATGGTCAAACTGAGAGAACAAACCAGACATTGGAGACTTATCTAAGATGCTTTGTGTCTGCTGATCAGGATGACTGGGTCTCTTTTTTGCCTTTGGCTGAGTTTGCTCTTAATAATAGGGCTAGCTCTGCCACTTTGATGTCTCCGTTTTTCTGTAATTCTGGGTTTCACCCTCGATTTTCTTCAGGACAGACGGAGGCTTCTGTCTGTCCAGGTGTTGACTCTGTTGTTGAGCGTATGCAGCAGATTTGGGACCAGGTAGTGGAGAGGTTGTCCCTCTCTCAGGAGAAGGCCCAGCGGTTTGCTAACCGGCATAGGACTGATGGTCCTCGGTTTAAAGTGGGGGACTTGGTCTGGTTGTCCTCAAAGAATATTCCTATGAGAGTAGCATCTCCTAAATTTAAGCCTAGGTTCATTGGACCTTATAAGATCATGGAGATTATTAATCCTGTTTCTTTTCGTTTGCTTCTTCCAGGGACATTTAAGATCCATAACGTGTTCCACAAGTCCTTGTTGAAGAGGTTTGTTGAGCCAGTGGTTCCTGCTGCTGTGCCTCCTGACCCTGTTTTGGTTGAGGGCAATCTGGAGTATGTGGTTGAGAAAATATTGGATTCTCGTTTTTCTAGACGAAGACTCCAGTATTTGGTTAAATGGAGAGGTTATGGTCAGGAAGACAATTCTTGGGTGTTTGCTTCGGACATCCATGCTACGAGACTTATCCGTGCGTATCATAGAACTCATCCTGACCGACCTGGTTGCTCAAATGAGGGTTCGGTGACCCCTCCTCAAGGGGGGGGTACTGTTGTGAATGTGTTTGAGATGAGTTCTGAGCAGAGGCTCCCTCTGGTGGTTACAAGCGGTACTAGAGAGGATTGTGAGGACTGGGAATCAGGTGTTACTGATTGGTCTTATATAAGGGAGTCATTTTCCTATCAGGGTTGCCGGTGATCAATTGTTCTGGTCTGAATCCTTCTTTCCAGTTTCCCTTGTAGCCTGCTGTGTGGTGTCTGCATCTCCTGCTATCAGATAAGACAATTTCTTATTTTGTGTTTTTGCTATATTTTTGCATTTTGTCCTGCACTTCTGTGGGGGCCTTCAGGGTCCCCTCCGGGGGCTTTTGCCCTCTCAGTTTAGTCCAGCCACTGTGTTTTGTACTTTTGCTTTTTCCAGTTTTTTTTTTGTGGCTGCTGTTTTGTTTTTGTTACACCAGAGAACTAATTTAGGTGGTAGAGGTCGTGTGATCTCAGGTGATTTTGAAATTAGTAGAGTTGGTGTTTTTTCAGGGTTTTCTGAGATTGCAGTAAGTACCCTTCCTATCCTTTTCTATTTAGATAGTTTGGGCCCCAGTGTTTGCTCATACTATTTTCTTTCTGTGTCAGTATTTCCTCTTGTCTAACCGCCATTACATGTTTGGGGGCTTTCTATTATCTTTGGGGTTCTGCTCCGGGCAGATAGCTTTCCTATTTCTATCTTTAGGTGTAGTTAGTTTCTCAGGCTGTGACGAGGCGTCTAGGACCAACGTAGGAACGCTCCACGGCTGCCTCTAGTTGCGGTGGTTAGTCAGGGTACTGCAATCTCATAGATTCCAACTGCTCTGGTGTATTTCCTTTTTTACCTGCACTCCTCAGCTACCGTAACATAACAGTTGGGGGTTCAAGGTGCTCACTGCACATCTAGATAAATTTCTTGAGGGGTCTCGTTTCCTAAATGGGGCCAATTGTGGGGGGTTTCCACTGTTAAGGCACATCAGAGGCTCTCAAAACACAACATGGTGTGCACTCTCAATCCCAGCCAATTTTGTTTTAAAAAGTCAAACTGTGACCTGGTGATCCTTCCCTTGCGAGTACTGCCAGCAAATGGAGTATCGGTGTACTCTGGAGAAATTGCACAACAAATTTTGGGGTCCATTTTCTCCTGTTACCCTTGTGAAAATAAAAATATTGCAACTAAATTTACTTTTTCATAAAAATTGTACATGTTCATTTTCCTTCCACATTGCATTAATTGTGAAGCACCTGAAAAGTTAATAGTGATGAGTGAGCGTGCTTGGATAAGGCGTTACTTTACTAGCACACGGGTGTGCTCAGATATCTTCAGCATGCTGGAATACTATGTTTGAGTTGCTGTGGCCGCATGTCTCGCAGCTGTTCAACAGCCACAACACATGCAGCAACGGCGACTCGAACATAGTATTTGATCACACTGAAGATACTGTTAGCACACCAGCATGCTTGGATAACACCTTATCCAAGCACGCTCACTCATCTCTATCAAAATTCATGAATGTGGTTTTGAGAACTTTGAGAGATGCAGTTTTTAGAATTGTGTCACTTTTGGGTTTTTTCAGTCATATAGATCGCCAAAGTTACCTCCAAATGGTTTTGTAAATTTTGTTGGAGAAATGATAAAATTGTTGGTCAAATTTAACCCTTATAACTTCCTAATGAAATAAAACTATGTTTAAAAAATTGTGCTGATGTAAAGTCGACATGTGGGAAATGTTATTTATTAAATTTGTGTGACATTACTCTGGTTTAAGGGCATAAGAATTGACAGTTTGAAAATTGCAAAATTTTTCACCATATTTCAAAAATTTTTACAAATACATGCAAGTCATAACGAACAAATTTTACCACTATCATGAAATACAACAGGTCGCAAAAAAAATTCTTAAAATCACTGGGATCCGTTGAAGCGTTCCAGAGTTAGTACCACATAAAGGGACACTGGTCAGAATTGTAAAAATTGGCCTGGTCATGAAAGTGAAAACAGGCTTGGAAGGGGTGGGGGTTTAAAAGCGTGACAAGAGGTGGCACCGGTTGGAAGAGAAAGGACCAAGAGGAGCGAAGCAATATGTTGATGTACCGTGTTCATTGAAGGGGTTACCCAATGTGATAGTTTCATTTTTTTATTCTTTATTTTGTTTTTTAAATATTTTTACAATTTTTTCTTTGTTCCTCTAAGGGATATTAACTTTTATTACTCTGATCGCTGATAAAATGCATTGCAATGCACCAGCATTACAATGCAGGATACATGTCAGTATTACCCTAACAGAACACCCTTTATACCTTGCTCCAAGCATTGTCTAAACAAGCGTCCATAGCTGGCAGACCCAGAGGTTGTCATGACAATGGTCGACAGCCTGCTATTACATCGCAGGGGTGAGACCCTCCCTCTGCCAGTTTTCTAAATGTGATTGTTATTTATCGCGGCATTTAGGAGGTTAAACAACCGGAGGCAGTGCAGGCACCCCTCCTGGCTATGACAGTCAAGGCTCAGCTATCATTTAAGCTGAGCTCTCGTGGCGATCGCGCGAGTACAGCTCCCTGTGCCACGCACGATCACCACGACACACCTATACGTCATTTGTCTGAAGCCCCTACCAAGACAATGACATATAGCTACGTCAAATGTCGTGAAAAGGTTAAAGGAGCTGCAGGAATTTCTGGCAAGCACTGAATGTGTACTGCATGTGACAACAATTTCACGTATTCTTCAAACATCTGGCCTGTGTGATAGGGTGGCAGGATGGAAGAATATTTTTTTTAGATAGAAGAACATCCAAGCCCAACTATGTTTTACCAAAACCTATATCAAGTCTCACAAATGCACATGGGAAAACGGGTTATGGTTTGATGAAATCACGGTTGAACTTTTTGGTTATGAATCCAAAAGGAACACTTGGTGCAAAGCCAACATTGCACACTACCAAAAGGAACACCATACACTAAAGCATAACGGAGGCTGCTGTCACGACTCTTGTCGGGTATCCCGGGCTTCCTTCCCTGTCCCTAACGCTAAGAGCACCCAAGCTTGCCCTGTCCCCGATTACTTCTGATGAAGATGCTGGGGCCACATACCTTGCTTTAGCTCCTAAATCCGCACTGTCTGTACCCCTCTCCCACCCAGGGAAGAGGGGAGTAGTTGTGTACCATAATACACCAACCAGGCTAACAAGGTAATACGAACAAAGGATAAAGGAAAATACCAATCATACAAATATACTCACACAAACAACAGAGGTATACACTGGGGAGGGGAGGATGGGGAAAAAAGTAGGAGAAGGGGATTAGTACACACCCAAAACCTCGCAAGTCTCAGATAAATCCAAACGCCTTCTCAAACAACCACAATCCACCATCTGCAACCATGCAGCATAAGCTAGTGCTTGCTAGATTATATATGAGATGGGAGTGGTTAACAATGAACAGCTGAGAGCCTTAATGCAGGAAAGCTTCCAAGAGCACTCAACTGAGCATATTAACTCATGAACTGCTAAAATAAACCTGCACCGTTTAATATGAAGGTGAAGTGCTTCTAATCAGTGCGGGAGTAAAGGGTATGCCACACTGAACAATATCGCTAACGGGATCGCTAAAAAACGTCACTATTTAGCGATCCCGTTAGCGATGTTGTTCAGTGCGGCAGCTGCCAGCGACGAGCTTCCTGCTGTGATCTCGCTCGTCGCTGGAATCGTTCCGGACCCTATTTTCTCGTCGGCGCTCCCGCTGGGTAAGTATATATCGCTAGTGTGGCACCTTTTCTTAGCGATTTAGCGGTACTTTTGTACCGCTAAAGTCGTTAAGAAGATCGCTAACGGCGATAGCGTCGTTAACTATATCGCTAAATGTGGCCGCACTTAGCGATATAGAAACAATCCCGCTAGCGATCGCATTAGTATGCGTCGTTATCGTGATCGCTAGCGGGATTGTTTAGTGTGGCAGTACCTTGAGAGAAATCAGACGCTGCAATCTTCTGGCTCCTCTTTGTCATGGTAAACCTGTGACAGCAGCCTTAATGCTTTTTGGCTGTTTTTTGGTATTTGGAACTGGGGCTTTAGTCAAGGTGGAGGGAATTATGAATAGTTCCAAATATCAGTGAATTTGGCATCAAAACCTTAAGAAATCTGCTGAAAAGGAATTTCACCTTTGAGCATGACAACTTCAAATCAACAAAATAATTGTTTTATCAGAAGATCAAAGTTTTAGAATAACCCAGCCAGAGCCCAGGCCTGAATCCAATTAAAAATCTATAAGTTGACCTGAAGAGCGCTGTACACAGGAGATGCCTTCACAATCTGAGATTGAGCGCTACTGCAAGGAGTGGGAAAGATTGCCAACTCCAGATCTGCCATGCTGATAAGACTCCTACCCAAAAAGACTGACTGCTGTCCTAAATTCAAAACAGTACTTCAACAAAGTATTAGTTTAAGGCCACATGCATATGTTGAGTATTTGGAGAGTTTTTTTACTTCATTATTTGCAAGCCAAAACCAGGAGTGGGTGATAATACAGAAGTGGTGACGTGTTTCTATTATACTTTTCCTGATTGTTCCTCTTCTGGTTTTGGCTTACAAATACTGAGGTAAAATACTGACCAAATACTGAACATGGCCTAAGGGTGTGCATTTTTGTGCAACCATATTATTTTATTTTTTCACCCAAAAAGATTTAAGTTTCTGGATTTGTACAGGTTATAGGTGACAAAGTTGGAAAAAGTCTTGAAATTATTTTTTGGTATGATTTTTTTTCCCTAGACAAAAACATGGTATTTTTATGGAGGGAAGTATATCCTTGCTTCTATTGTACAAGAATGTGACAGTCCCTGGCATTGGATCTTTTACAAAGAGATGAAAACTCTAGCTTGCACTTTCAAAAACACCATTGGCTATCAATTCCTGTAGGAGTTTTCCAACCATCTGGAGAATAGTCCAATGGAGAAGTAGCAAAACCAATTTTAGAAAAGATTATGTTGACTGTCCTGATATT
Organism: Oophaga sylvatica; assembly: GCA_033576555.1. Taxonomy (NCBI): domain Eukaryota; kingdom Metazoa; phylum Chordata; class Amphibia; order Anura; family Dendrobatidae; genus Oophaga; species Oophaga sylvatica. The sequence goes on along the minus strand of JARQOD010000001.1, from coordinate 359,467,939 downwards.
TATTCTTAGAACTCTGATATGCCAATGCCATTCCTCTGTTATTCTCCTCCAACTTCATGCACTTGGAAAACCTAAAGTCTGAATAAGTGTGTGAAGACAATTTTAAAGTGAATCATTCTTGTATGAGACTAGAGAAGAAGCCAACATCTCTGGTTGAAAGTACAGCTTGAACAAATGTCAGCTTGCCATGCGGTCAAGAAGGATTTGAAATAGAGTCATGGAATAAAATGCCATGTGCCCATGTGGTGCCTAAATAGAATAAATAAGAAAAAGCCCTGTAAGCCTCCTTAGTAAAGTAAACAAAAACTTTTGTGGGACTTCAAGTCCCAGAACAACATTACTGGTTTACAGTGCAGAGGACTTCTCTAGGAATCTTGTGGGTATGATACCTTTTAATGGCTAACAAAATATAGTGAAAGATATTACAGGGCAAGCTTTCGAGACTGCTTACGTCTCTTCAAAGAGACGTAAGCAGTCTCGAAAGCTTGCCCTGTAATATCTTTCACTATATTTTGTTAGCCATTAAAAGGTATCATACCCACAAGATTCCTATTTTTGCTTCTCCCACTGAGAGCACTCTATATGTTATTTTCTACTGGCTAACACGGTACCAAACCAAATTTTTTTCGAGGACTTCTGTGAAACATACCGGCCATTCACAATCACGCGGTCACTGTTTCACCATCACAATCAAGGAAACGCCCTCATGCATATCCTGAGGAGCACATACAGCCCCCCTAGCTGTAACAGGGGTCACTGCATCATACAACGAATAGCAATAGATGACAATTTTAGTTGGTGTCAGCTTCTCAGCATCCCCTTTATTTTAGTTGGTGCCTATTGAAACAGGTAAGATGATCATAAAAGGCAGTCTAGGGGGAACAAAGTATACTTCTGCCAGTTATGGAATGGTAGGTTAAGGTTGAGAAAACAAGTCCTTCTAGAAATGTATCAATTACTTCACAATTAGGCTTTATCCTTTTTTTGTCCATGTACATTGTGAGTTCTACAAGAAGAAGACACTTCACTATTATTAGCATCATAAGGAATACAGTTGTTATGGTAAATATCTATACTTCGCTTTGATTAGTATTTAGACAATTTATATATCTGATAATTTAATATTCTATATTAGCATTATAAGTTTTATTCATAAAAGCAGCAATAGCACAGGGTGGTAAGCTTTCTTTGTTAAAGAAGGCATAGAATGTTGGGAAGAACCAGTTTTCAAGGAATTCAACAGTTTCAATAATTTGTGACCTTCTTATTCCCAACTAAAATACTTTCTGATCCCAATTAAAACATCTCCCCTGGGTAATATGAAGCCATGCCCCTTTTCATATCCCTGTGGTTGTAATGAATCTTGTGACCGGGCATCAGAGAACAGACAATCCTGTACACTTACAGTCACTGGTTGTGTGCTCTCGTCTCCGAACGATCGACTCTCTGATCTGATGAACACTGGCAAACCTGTGAAACCTTTAGAGTTTCTGCTAAAGCTTTCCATACAGGTTTACACGTCACAATTATTTACTAAAATATTGACCAGAACACTGACGACAGCAACAAAGTAGTTTTACACAGTATCGTCGGGTTCTTTGGATACTTCCATTACTGCTTTTTACAGCTTAGGCTATTTTCACACATCAGTTTTTTTGTGTCAGGCATAATCCATCGAACACCTGATAGGATGGATCCGGCGCTGAAATGAAAAAACTGATGCAACGGATCAGTTTTTTTTTGTTGGATCCGACCTGAACTTTTGAACCCGGAAAAAGAAGTTTTGCAGCCGGAAAATGCAGGTACGCATGTCCGGAGAGAGTGGAAAATGTAGTAGTAGTAGTAGTAGTAGTCCCTGATTTCCAGAATCCGGATCACAAGTCTTTTGACGGATTTCACAAAAGACTGATCCGGTTCCATAGACTTCTATTATTTCCGGCCGCCTGATACGCCGTTTCAGGCACTATCAGGCGGCTCCGGAAAAAAAAACACGTTGCAGTCACCGTTTTGTCCGGCCGCCGGAATGTACATTTCACAAAACGGACAAAAACGGATGCAACGCAACATCAGGCGCGATCCGGCGCGAATGAAAGTCAATGCTAAAAAACGCATCCGGTACCGGATCCGTTTTTTTTAACAACACGCTGGATCGCGCCTGTAGTCAAAAAACGGATGTGTGAAAGAGGCCTTAGCTAATATTAAGGCCAATAATTACATACCTACAAAAAAAAAAAAGTTGAAGAAATTACAACTGGGAGAAGAAAAAAAAATAACTAGGTAAGTCACGTTACACAAAAACATTGTTGAAACAAACCTGAAGAAAATTTAGTGCACATGTTTTATTGTTATATCATCCAACAATATAAATAATTTGACAGGCTAACAATGTAAAACAAAAATATTAACAAAAATGATAGTATAAATGTCACAGACGTGCAAATAACCCTTTTTACTTTGCTTTCCTTATGTTTGCCTTAAACATATAGCATGTATACAATTTTGACTAATTTGCCCTCTTCTTGCTTCAACCTTTTACAATCTTGGCACAATCGTGTTCGGACCATCCCACTCTTAGGATTAGGAATAATAGACACCACGTGAAAGAGGCCTTACAATGAGGAATGCATATGACCAAGGACAATTTTTATGGCTATTAAATTTAGATCACAACACTTATAAAAAAAATAAATAAATAACATATAAATAATTTGTGCTTCTAACTAAAAATAAAGTTATAGAATTACATACATTGTATTTAAAGAAAACATATGCAAAGTAATGAGGACATGAAAATAATGATGGTGGCAAAATGCCATCAGATTTTTGTTGTCGTTTTTGTACTTATTAAACTTATTAGCTGGACAAACCCCTTAAAAGAAGTACTCTCAGAAAATAAAAGTATTACTTAAAGGGGTTACCCAGGTTTGACACAAAAGTCTGAAGTCACTCTGTGATTGCAGACTTGTGAACTCTCACATCGTGCAAAGCAAATGCTGTCAGGATTCTCCGATGCCAGGCAGTCGTGTGACCGCAAGTATGTAATTGAATAGATGAAAAAATGGGTAAAAAAAAAAATTCCAGCACAACCATCCAGGGATAAAATGGATTCTTTATTCAAAGGTATTTAAACATTAAAAGGCGAGGAAACATACCTGACGCGGTTCAGGTGTATACACACCCTTGGTCATGGTTATCCTATGACTAAGGGTGTGTATACATCTGAAACGTGTCAGGTAGGATTCCTCGCCTTTTAATGTTTTAACTAAGTTTGAATAAAGAATCCATTTTATCCCTGGATGGTTGTGCCGGAATCGTTCCCCATATTTTCGTCTAGCTCTCTGTGATCACCAGTGGAGACGGCACCCTCAGGAGGAACTCAGAGCCCAATTTCCAGCTACACATTCTCAGCGCGGTAAGCTCCTTCGCCCCTCTCCCTGCATCTCACTACATGATAAGAATACTCTCGGCCATATTACGGCTAGATGGGCACGGCCTCGCTCAGTAAGAGTGAATTGAGCAAAGCTGTGCACGTCTAGTTGGAATGTGGCAGGAAGTATGGATAACACATACTTGCAGTCACATGAACGCCCACTCCAGACACTCTCACCTGAGAATTTGAAGAGCGTGTGCTGTCCATGACGTGAGGATTCACAAGTCTGCAGTCACATAGAATGTCTGCAGACTTTCGTACTAAACCTGGTCCTGCTTTCCCAACATAAACCTATGAGACTCACATCTGGCCTTTCATGAATTTACATTGAAAAAGCAATGCTGGGTCAACAGTCGTGTGGTTCAGAAGATTGGAAGCGAGCCGTACAAGGGAGAAGATGGTCATCCGTAAGTATTTGAGCACGTGCAGATTATACTACATACATACTACTGTATATAAGTCTCTAAAAAAAAAAAAAAACAACCTTGTATAATGCCATCATACGGTGCATACCCATTACAGGACTTTGTTCTGTCCTCAGCAGGGCAAAGCAAAAAACACCTGCGCAGGAGTGGGACTGGTGGTGCTATGTGGAGAGAAGACGCCTCATCCACATAACGCAAGGCGGGGGACAGCAATTGCAGCATAGAAGTGGTGACTGTGGAAGCATACAGCCAATATGGCACAATGTTTTGGTGTGTTTTCAGTATGGTGTAAGTAGTAGCTGTCTCACTGAATGTGGCTCATGACCACCTATCAAAGCGGAATGTGGCTCAAGGTAAGAAATGTTGGGGACCACTGCTTTAAAGAATGCCTCCAATTTGATAGTAGGTGTAACAGAGGAGGGTTATTGCAGGCTCAGATAAATTCCTACACACTTTTCTAATATAGTTTCTGTATCATTTCCTTGCCATATATGTAGTCTGCTTTGTTATTCAATGGGAGATAAAAATCTATCCACAATCATGTAATGGACACACAGGTGCAGGACTTGTCATAGTTCTGGTCTGCAAGAAGCCATGCACCCGAGTGCATCACATCACAAGGGCAGGTTTTACCCATTGTATGTAATGTTCATATAGAGTAGCAGCAAGCAGAGATTCTGAACGCAGTGAGGCGACTGACTGTAAATTCTGTTTTAACTACTCAATATATGAAGAATAACATTTATTTGTATTAGTAAACCAGAAAAACGTTATATTGGTACTTCGATAACAGTAGGGGGCTGTATAGCATAGCTTCTAAACCTTTCTCTACATGGGGCCTTATTAGCCAGAAAACCGTCATGTCTAGATCTTATATTTGTGCCCAGATTAGACAAAAAATATAAAAAGCAGTGTAACAGGAAGAAAATATTGTCTCAAAAACACTGCACTCGTTGAAAATATGCTTCAAGTGAAATTTACTACTTGATCTATTTCAAATTGGGGTCTCAAGTTGTGGACTTTTTGTAGGGGGAATAGTCCACAACTTGGGACCCCAATTTGAAATAGATCAAGTATATATACCCCTGAATGTTCTCTTCATGTCTTGTTCATTATGCACAATTTATATTGTCCTGATCTTTTTCTAGTAACCCTAAAAAGGATCCATTTCCTCAACTCCAAACTAGTCCCTATATAGGATGTCCAGAGCAAGTCTTTTGACACCATTGCAATAAGGGTATGTGTTCAAACATATTCCATATAGGGTTCCTATATCTCAGTATGCTATCATTTTCTCTCACTATTTTCTTTTAAAAGGCCTCTGTCTAGATCTTTGAAACCCGTATTGAATTCTATGCTTATGGTTCAACCATAGAAATACTATGACATGAATTCTGTATATTGCTGTATTTATGTATATATGTATATACCCCTTTATTTCACTGTGTATAATGTTCACTCTTTATCTATTTTTTACAGCGACTTTGTGATCAAGGCCCAGTAGAGGCCGAAACGTCAGAATTACTTGTCGCTTTTTCTAATATGACAAATAAAATTTCACTTGAAGCATATTTTCAACGAGTGCAGTGTTTTTGAGACAATATGATTTAAGGTATTTCTGATCCCGTCCACTAGCACCACCAGCCTTTGATTCGTGTGCCAACCTTCTCTTCTTATCTAACAGGAAGAACAGTCAATGCAGTTGCTAAACTGGAGTTGGATGTGGATAGAGAAAGACCTGTGCAGTATATGGTCACTTCTATCAAGTCTCCCTTCCCAACAACTAGGGGGCGCATTACCAGTCAGAGCTGCTATTGTATGTCTTACACAACTGAAATTCACAGTCTGAGCAGGGACCGCAACATTTCCAAACGGCCATGGCTCTCCTAGGCACATATGAGGCTGTGGAGTTTGGGCCAACAGTCACACGTTGGTTCCGGACATTGCGATCCACAATCAGACCATGAATGGGGGATGTGTGTAACCAGCCAAAGACTACAGACTGCTACAAAAGATTCCTGGTGGTAATTTATGGTGTCTGCACAGTGTTGCAGAGAAACTCGCCATACAAGACCAAGTACACGTACATTTTTACACTGTAGTATGTTATATTAGTAGACATTTTTTGGAAGACCTAGTGTGCTCAAGAAACAATAGCCTATACATTCAATGGTATAAATATATGCCCTTTATAACTAGACAAAGGAATTTATAGAAGAAATAAGAGTATGATCTCACAGTCAGTAAACGCTGCGGGTTGCACACTGCGTAAGTCCCCAGCGTCCAGATGTTATAGCATAGTGGATGGGATTTCATGAAATCCCATGTCCACTATGCGTGCTTCGACACCTGCGGCTTCCTTGTGGAGACGGACATGCGGAGCGTCTTTCCAGACCGCAGCATGTGTATTTATCTTGCGGAGACGCACGTGTCCGCAACATAAATCTCACCCACACAATGTATAGGACGCGGTGATTCCGCACGGTTCAGTGAATACATGTGGAATCACCTGAGTTCAAAAGCCGGCAGCGAATTGGATGGAGCAGACATGTGCTGCGTCCAAAGCACTGCCTAATACTGAACATCTGCACATGCCCAAATAGTTACAACTAGAGGACCATGCTCAAACCTTCTCACTCTGACCTGCATCTGGCCAAAGGAGTTTACTTCACCACACTCATCACATCCCTAGCTGACAATCCAAAACGACTCTTCAGAACTTTCCACTCCCTCCTGAACCCTAAAGTACAGGCCCTCATTCATCACTAACCTCACCACTGACCACTTATTTCCTAGAAATAAAAAAAATTAGAAATCAACCAGAACAGTCAAGAAGTTTTGCCCAATCCCCTCAGAGCTTGGAACCCCTTTCACCACTCAAGTCCACTTTCCACCTTTGAGCCTGCCACAGAAGTTAACAGTAACTATTTTTAGAATATGATAATTCATGTAATGTATGTGCACAAAGAAATATTTTTGAACTACATCCTTCATTAAATCACCATTTGAAAAATACAAGTCCTGCTAGAACGGAGTACCCAATAACCAGGAAAAGGACTTTTAATAATCGGTCATGTTTCTTCTCTAGTTCCTTCACCAAAATTTCAAAAAATGTAACAAACAGAAATGTTCCTCCTGCAATGCCCTGCAATAAAGCAGAGATAATACTGCTGGCCAGGTTTTGGGCACTCTGAATCGCCATTCCTATGGCGATGCCGATGGGAATCATGATGCTCACTAGTATGGCCATCTTAGCAGCATCTCGAAGCACAATATTTATCTTGGCCATGCTGACTCCAAGGGCTACTGAAACTAATGTTTCATGAATAACAACCCCAATGAAAAGACTTCGCACTTTATCACCTTGCTCCTGAAGACCAAGTGCCAGGCCTTCAAAGATGGAGTGGGCAGAGAGTGCAAATACCAAGATGAAGAGTCGAAGAGAACTTGAATTGGATAGCTCTTGAATATTTAAGCCATAAGAGTAGTGGTTGTTGGCAACTTCATATAATCTGTGCCCTCTTTTAGAAGATATGAAGGGGCTTTCATATTCAGAGTCACTGCTGGCATCAGATCCTGTGCATATGTCAATGAAAGTAAACTCTTTCTTGAATGTTAGAATAGCTTGCTCCACAAATCTGTACCCTCTTTTAGAAGATATGAAGGGGCTTTCATATTCAGAGTCACTGCTGGCATCAGATCCTGTGTATATGTCAATCAAAGTAAACTCTTTCTTGAATGTTAGAATAGCTTGCTCCACAAAGACCGTGAGGAAAAATCCAACCAGCATCATAGTCTCTGCCAGGGGATAATCTGTGCTGATGTTGCTCATCTTCAGAACCTCTTCAAACTAGAAAAATGAATAACCATTTTTAAAATTCTATTACGAAGTTACAGATAACAAGTAATACAATTAATTTCAGGTTAAAGGGTTTGTTTGTCTTGCAGATCCATAAAACAACAATCAGAGCCAATACTGCCACTTGGCATATACTCTGTTTGCATTGGTTACAGTCACTAAGTATACGATGTCACCACTGCAGCCAATCACAGTACTCAGAGGCTCTATTTTTAATTTGTGCATCTGGAGCATATAGTGTGACTTTTCATCAACATATGGGCATAGTAGCTGTCTACAGTCAGTACTTTTTTCTATTTTATGGGAATCTGTCAGTGAGATCATCCCTCCTGAGCCATCCATATGTACACACGTGGTCAAAATTGTTGGTACAGAAAAACACACAATTGTCACAGAAATAACTTGAATCTGACAAAAGTAATAAATCAAAAGTCTATGAAAATGAACACATGAAAGTCAGACATCAGCTCTATGCTCACAGATGGAAAAATGAAGCATATCAAGAAAAGAACACTGTCCCTACTGTGACACATGGAGGAGGCTCTGTTATGTTCTGGGGCTGCTTTGCTACATCTGGCACAGGGTGTCCTAGAATCTGTGCAGGGTACAATGAAATCTCAAGACTATCAAGGGATTCTAGAGAAATGTACTGCCCAGTGTCAGAAAGCTTGGTCTCAGTCACAGGTCATTGGTCTTCTAATAGGATAATGACCCAAAACACACAGCTAAAAACACCCAAGAATGGCTAAGAGGAAAACTTTGGACTATTCTGAAGTGGCCTTCTATGAGCCCTGACCTAAATCTTATTGAGCATCTTTGGAAAGAGCTGAAACATGCCGTCTGGAAAAGGCAACCTTCAAACACGAGACAACTGTTGAGGAGTGGGCCAAAAAACACCTGTGGAGAGGTGCAGAAGTCTCATTGACAGTTACAGGAATTGCTTGATTGCAGTGATTGCCTCAAAAGGTTGTGCACCAAAATATTAAGTTAAGGGTACCATCATTTCTGTCCAGGCCTATTTCATGAGTTTTATTTTTATTTTTTTTTTAAATTCTGTGGAAGCATGGTTGAAAAGTGATGTCTGACTTTCATTTGTTCATTTTCATAGATTTTTGATTTATTATTGCTTTTGTCAGATTCAAGTTATTTTTGTCACCATTGTGGGTTTTTCTGTCATTAACCCCTTTCTGACCTCGGACGGTATAGTACGTTCAAAGCCAGATCCCCCAGTTCGATGAGGCTCCGGCGGTGAGCCCGCATAAAAGCCAGGACATGTCAGCTGTTTTGAACAGCTGACATGTGCCCACAATAGACACAGGTGGAACCGCGATCCACTCGAGCCTATTAACTAGTTAAATGCCGCTGTCAAACGCTGACAGCGGCATTTAACAAGTGCTTCCGGCCGCTGGGACGGAAATATGCGCATCGCTGAACCCTGTCACGTGATCGCGGGTCAATGATGCGATGGCATAACAACCAGAGGTCTCCTTGAGACCACTATGGTTGTTGATGCCGGACTGCTATGAGCACCACCCTGTGGTCGGCGCTCATAGCAATGCTGTAATTCTGCTGAATATAGGCGATCTAATCATCGCCTGTATGTAACAGAGGTGATCAAATTGTGGCAGCTTCTAAAATATGCCAAAATTAAAAAATGTTTTTAAAATTATGAAAAAAAAACCAAAGTTTAACTCACTCCCCTTTCGCCCCATTCAAAACAAAACAATTTAAAAAAAGCACGCATACACATATTTGGTATCTTCGCGTTCATAATTGGCCAATGTATCAATAAAAAAAAAGGATTAACCTGATCGCTAAATGGCGTACCGTGGAAAAAATAAAAACGCCAGAATTACGCTTTTTTTGGTCGCCGCGACATTGTATTAAAATGCAATAACGGGCAATCAAAAGAACGTATCTGCACATAAACGGTATGCTTAAAAAGTCAGCTCGGCATGCAAAAAAATAAGCCCTCACCCAACTCCAGATCACGAAAAACTAAGACGCTACGGGTATCGGAAAATGGCGCTTTTTTTTTTTTTAGCAAACTTTGGAATTTTTTTTCACCACTTAGATAAAAAAGAACCTAGACATGTTTGGTGTCTATGAACTCGTAATGACCTGGAGAATCATAATAGCAGGTCAGTTTTAGCATTTAGTGAACCTAGCAAATAAGCCAAACAAAAAACATGTGTGATATTGTACTTTTTTTTGCAATTTCACCGCACTTGGAATTTTTTTCCCGTTTGAGTACACGACATGGTACAACTTGTCCTTTAACCCCTTAATGTCCAATGACGTGCACAGTCCGTCATGGAAAGGTGTCAGTTTTGGCACCTTGACGGACTGTGCACGTCATGCCTTTGAACTACCACTGCGTGTAAACACGCAGTGGTAGTTCAGTGAAGACAGCTGTCACAGACAGCTGACAGGCACGGCAAGCGGTGCGGGGACCTTTGCCGTCGGTCCCCGCACCCACAGCGCTGTGATTGGTCAGTCAATCTGACTGACCAAACACAGCAGCGATCGCGCAGGAGATGCTGAAATTTCAGCTTCTCCAGCGCGATCAGTGCAGGAGCCGGCGCTGCAGTGGCCAGGCTTCCTGCACTGTTAACCCCCTGACTGCTGCGATCGAGCGCGATCGCAGAGCTCAGTGGGGAGGCAGAGGGTCGGGAGCTCCCTCTGCCTCAGATCGGCGCCCTGCAATGTACTTGCAGGGCCCGATCTCTGCCTTGATGACCCGGGGGTTATGACAACCTCCGGGTCATCTAGCTACGGAAAGCTGCTGTGATCATGGTCACAGCAGCTTTCACCATAGGTACAATGCATTGCAATGCTGGAGCATTGCAATGCATTGTAACTGCAATAAAAAGTAAAAAAGTGAAAGTCCCATAAAGGGACAAGTTAAAAAAAAAGCATTTTTTTGAAAAAAATTGTACAAAAAATATTAAAAAATAATTTAAAAAAATTCCCCTAAAAAATACACATTTTTATGTAATAAAAAAACAAAAAAATACACGTTTGGTATTGCCGCTTCCATAAAAATCCCATCTATAAAAGCGTAACCCTAGTTAACCCCTTCAGTGAAAGCCGTAAAAAAAAAAAACACACACAAAAAAGTAGTAAATTATACTTTTTCCAAGCGGTATCATCATACCGCTTGGAAAAAGTGCAATAACACGCAATCAAAAAGTGGGATATAAATAACCATGGTACCGCTGAAAACGTCATCTTGTCCCGCAAAAAACATGCCGCCATACAGCATCATCAGCGAAAAAATAAAAAAGTTATAGCTCGTGGAATAAACTGATGCAAAATAATAATTTTTTTCTATAAAATTTTTTATTGTGTAAAAAACGCCAAAACATAAAAAAATATATAAATGAGGTGTCGCTGTAATAGCAGTGACCCGAATAATAAAGCTGCTTTATCAATTTTACTACACACGGAACGGAGGAAAAAAAAACAAAAAACAATTCCTAAATTGCTGGTTTTTGTTAATTCTGCTTCCACAAAAATCGGAATAGGAAGCGATCAAAAAATGTTATGTGCCCGAATATGGTACCAATAAAAACGTCAGCTCGTCCCGCAAAAAATAAGCCCACAGATAACTCTGTCGGCCGAAATATGGAAAAATTATAGCTCTCAAAATACAGCGATGCAAAAATTTCTTACAAAAAATTATTTAAAAAAAAGCGTCTTTTAGTGTGTGACAGAAGCTAAACATGAAAAAAGGATGTAAATCTGGTATCGCTGTAATCGCACCGATCCGAGGAATAAAGTCGCCTAATCACTAATACCGCACGAGGAACGGCGTAAAAGAGAAAACCAATTCTTCACCTTTTGGGATTTGTTCATTCTGCCTCCCAAAGATCGCAGAAAGGCGATCACAGTGGTTCCCCCCCACATATGGGGTATCAGCGTACTCAGGACAAATTGCACATCAACTTTTGGGGTCCTATTTCTCCTGTTACCCTTATAAAAATAAAAATTTGGGGGCAAAAAGGTCATTTTTGTGGCAAAAAATATGATTTTTATATTTTCACGGCTTTACGTTATAAACTTCTGTGAAGCACTTGGGGTTCAAAGTGCTCACCACAGATCTAGATAAGTTCCTTGGGGGGTCTAGTTTCCAAAATGGAGTCACTTGTGGGGGGTTTCTACTGTTTAGGCACATCAGGGGCTCTCCAAACGTGACATGACACCCGCAGACCATTCCATCAAAGTCTGCATTTGAAAAAGGCGCTCCTTCCCTTCCGAGCTCTGCCATGCATCAAAATAGTGGTTTACCCCCACATATGGGGTATCAGCGTACTCAGGACAAATTGCACAATAACTTTTGGATCCTTTTATCCTTTGAAAAATAAAAATTGGGGGTGAAAAGATCATTTTTGTTGAAAAAATATGATTTTTAAATTTTACGGCTCTACAATATAACCTTCTGTGAAGCCCTTGGGGGTTCAAAGTGCTCACCACAGATCTAGATAAGTTCCTTGGGGGGTCTAGTTTCCAAAATGGGGTCACTTATGGGGGGTTTCCACTGTTTAGGTACATCAAGGACTCTCCAAACGCGACATGGTGTCCGCTCTCGATTCCAGCCAATTTGACATTCAAAATCTCAAATGATGCTCCTTCCCTTCTGAGCACTGCCGTGCGCCTAAAGATTGGTTTTCCCCCACACATGGGGTATCGGTGTACTCAGGAGAAATTGTACAACAAATATTGTGGTTCATTTTCTACCGATACTCTTGACAAAATTTAAAAAAATTGTGTCGAAAGAAAAATTTTGGGAAAAAAAGTTAAATGTTAATTTTTTCCTTCCACATTGCTTCAATTCTTGTGAAGTACCTAAAGGGTTAATAAACTTCTTGAATGTGGCTTTGAACACCTTGAGGGGTGCAGTTTTTAGAATGGTGTCACTTTTGGGTATTTTCTGTCATATTGACCCCTCAAATTCACTTCAAATGTGAGGTGGTCCCTAAAAAAAAGTTTTTGTAAATTTTGTTGTAAAAATGAGAAATTGCTGGTCAACTTTTAACACTTATAACTTCCTAACAAAAAAAAATTTTGGTTCCAAAATTGTGCTGATGTAAAGTAGACATGTAGGAAATGTTATTTATTAACTATTTTTTGTGACATATCTCTCTGATTTAATGGCATAAAAATTAAAAGTTTGAAAATTGCAAAATTTTCTAAATTTTTGCCATATTTCCGTTTTTTTCATAAATAAACGCAAGTTATATTGAAGAAATTTTACCACTAACATGAAGTACAATATGTCATGAGAAAACAATCTCAGAATCGCCAAGATCCGTTGAAGCGTTCCAGAGTTATAAGCACATAAAGTGACAGTGGTCAGAATTGTAAAAATTGGCCTGGTCTTTAACCTACAAAATGGCTTGGTCGTTAAGGTGTTAAAAAATAAGCCCTCAAATGGCCATATTGACGGAAAAATAAAAAAGTTATGGCTCTGGAAAGAAGGGGAGCGAAAACCGAAAAAAGCTGGGGTCATTAGGGGGTTAAACGAGGGGTACCAACAATTTTGACCAAATGTGTAGGTTATAGGAAGCAAGCTTAATAAATTGATACCTTGATATCTGCGATCTTATTCTAGATATCCAGGTTTTTCGTATATGTAAATCACCTCTTCCCGACTATGGAGAGGACGCTGCCTGCAAGGTAACAGCCTCCAGAGCTTATTTTACATGAAGGGAGAGTTACCTGTGAGACAAGAAACTAACACAGAATAGGAGAAATGAACCTGGTCTTCTTAAAAACACATTTTTTGCTTCTCTCTGAGCTGCTGTATTGTAACAATATTACAACCCTGTCTGCATGTGAGATGGAAGCTCTGCAGTGAGATAAGGAGAGCGGCCATCACACATCACACTGGTAATGCCCGCTTCTAATATAAAATAATCTCTGAAGGCAGACTCCCATGCAGATCAGTGTCCAGCCCAGAGATTTTAACAGCTCATTTACGTATAATAAAAACATGGATCACACTGGAATAAGATATCAAGGTATCATTGTATTCAGCTCTCTATGACCTACATGCCTATATAGACGGCTTAGGAGGGACGTTCCTATTGACAGATTCCCTTTAAAATCCTATTGGTTCTTTCTTTATTGGATGTTTACCAACAAGTTGCTAGTAAAAAATAAATTCAACAGCAGGGAATGCTATAAAAGTAAAGATACTTACCTACTAACACATCCACAGGTCCAGAGCCACTGCTGCACTGGGCCTTGGTTATCTTTGTATACTTTTCTGCAGCGATCATATGCCCACATCCGCATGACAGCTGCAATTAATCACTTTCCTCATCGGTGATGTCTGCATGTATAGCACAAGACCATAAGGCTAGTGATCGGCTGGAGTGGTGAAATCTGTGCACAGCAAGTGATCGCTGCATAAAGTAAGCAGCCAACACTGGAGCGGTGAATTAAGAGATGCCACGGGATGCACAGTATATATTGTAGCTAGAGTTCCACGTGCCCCAATGCAAAAACTGGACCTGCGCCCCGACTGACACGCTGGTCAAATGTGTTTGCCCTTGTAGCTTTCCAAATCCTATAAAGACATATGTGTTGTCACCTTTATGTAATATTGTACCCAATTCTGGACCAATGTCACCGATCCTGGGCTCTCGCCTAGTATAATGTCCCAGCTACTGGGTCCTTCCTGTAATAATACTCTTCTGTAATACATATATATATATATATATATATATATATAAGATTCTTTTCACCTTCCTTAGCTCCCTCTTCTATAGCCTGCTATGGACGCCTCTTGACATCACTACTAGGCGCTGCCTGTAACTGGCATGCTGAGGTCAGCTACGATGGTGGCATGTATTACAGTATAGGGGCCCGGTTGTGTCTGCACCTTAATACATTTCAGCTGAACATGCGTCTTTGGATGCACATTCAGCAGCGTTAGGTACCGGCATCGGTGGGCCTCCCTCCCGGTCTCCTTTCAGCACACTTCTTCTGTGCTCCTCACCTACTCCAGAAACCATTGGCTGCTCATGTCAGCTGGGTATGGTAAAGTAAAAGCACCCTTGCATGACATACCAAATCTACTTTACTGTGTAGTGTGCACAGTAAGGCAGTTGATGTATTTAGTACAATAAACAATAGTAAGGACCCCTTCAACAAATGTGCACAGCTCCATATACTCCCCCCTCACACTAAGCGATTCTGCGGGCACTCTCACTAAGAGGAGTCGTCTGCTTCTGCGCAGGGTGGGCCCCCAACCCTGCCGGGCTGTCCTGCAAGCACGATAGTTACGCCCCTGTATACATCCTGGATCACCCCTTCACACATAAGGGTATAACTGTACCTGCTGCGTAGGAGTGACCATGTGGAGAGGGCTCAGGAAAAGAGGCAGATGACGGCTATGTTGCACGGCAGGCATCTGTCTGGGACAGCAGCATCTAAATAGTTAACTGATGTCACTGCTGGTGCACACATACACTCCCAATCGCCAAATGTAGAGTTGTGGTTCCGGGTCATTTTCACCACACAATGAATGCCATTAAATAAAACGCAAAACAAAAAACTATGGCAGAATTGCATTTTTTTCACCGTCTCATTCCACATGGAATTTTTACCTATTTTCCCGTACCTTTTATGGTAAAATTAATAGTGTCATTCAAAACTACACAAAAAAAAAAAGCCTTTATACCACTCAGTCAATTGAAAAATAATTAAAAAAAAAAGAAGAGTTCTGGCTCTTGGGAAAAAAAGAAAAAAATTAAAGCGCAAAAATTAAAAATTGCCCAGTACTGAAAGGGTTAATGTGTCTTATTATGTTAGATACACAGAGGTGTGTTCAAGGGACCATATCCACTCCTCAAAACAATGCTACAGGGGTAAATAGAGTTACAATGAATGGATCCAGCAACAGATCGCATGCAGCATTAGAGGCAAACCTTCAACTGTGTGGTTAGACAGCACAGATTATGAAAAAAAGGAGAACGTGAGAAAGCAGTCATACAGAACTGTAGCAATAGTATGAAAGGAATGGGAAAACGTATTATAGAAGACATTTCTAGAAGCGCACACATATCCCAATGAAAGAAAGATGTGCTAGTATGATAAAAATGGTTCATCAGAATAACTGGATACCTTTTCTCTCACTGTAGGTAGAAGTGCATTGAAGCACGTAGCCAAGAATACACCTCCAGCAAAACAATTGCACAAGGCAGGGATCCTCCGAGAGCGAGAGACCTTCTGATAGTACGCATCAATAATCTTCACGGGCAACAGAGAGCCCAACATCATCAACACAAACACGGCCATCAAGCACTGCAGCTTGGCCACGATGAGATTCATTCTGTCGGCTGAGGTCTTGGTAAAGGATGGAGAAAATGACGGTGATGTCAGACTGGGACGGCAACAGCTTCAGATCAGAAAGGGAGATGGCAACTTGTCGTCATGTTGCTTCCGGAAACTACAGGAAAACAAAAAGTGGCACAATAGCATAAATGAGCGAGGAAAGGACGGCACTCCAACTGATCGTCAATGCTCCATTATACACGTTTTCTGAATTTATATATATAGTTCAGTACTGAATACCTTTGTGTATCACGACGTCTGCTTGGTGTACAGTACCAGTCTAAAGCTTACACACTCTTGTTCAACGTTTTCCTTTTTCTTATTGGTATGTGCACATTGTAGATTCAGAATGAAAGCAGCAAAACCACAGAAGGAACAAATATGGAAACAAGAGGACAGAAACACGAGTGAAACAAACCAGAATATGCATTAAACAGCAGATTCCTCAAAGTACCCTCCTTTACCTCTGATGGCAGCTACAGGATACACACCCTCAGCATTCTCTCAAGCAGCTTGTTCAGAAAGACACCTGGACAGCCTTTACAACAGTCTTAGAGGAGTTCTCAGAGGTGCTGAGCACTTGTTGGCTACTTTGCCTTCACTCTGTCATCTCTAGCCATCTTAAGTGGATGGTTAGAGATGACATGTAATTGGATATTCAGGTAATTGTGGAGGCCATGTTATCTAACACCGCACTCCATCACTCTCTTTTGGTCAAATAGCCCTTACATGGCCTGAAGAGTGTTTGATGTCCCACACTTATAAACAGAAAGGATGGCATGTCGTTGCAGAACACAGTGGTAGCCATGTAGGGTAACTACGCCTTGAATTTTCACCAACAGGGTCACCAGGAAAGCACCCCCCACATCATATCTCCCCCTCCATGCTTCACAGTGGGCACGACTCAAAGAAATCATCTGCTCCCCTCTTCTGCATCTCACAGAGACATGGTGATTGGTACAGCTTTCCACTGATCTAATATACAGTCATTATATTGCTTGGCCTCAACAAGTCTCTTGTTTGCAGTCATCAATAGTGGCTTGTTAAGAGAAATTCAACCAAAAAGGCCTGCTTTTCTAATTTTCCTCTGGACAGTTGATGTTCAGATGTATTTTCTACCTGAAATCTGTACATCATTTATGAGGACTGATATCTGAGGTGCGGTCAATTTATATTTTCTCAGGCTGGTAAATCTGATGATATTATCCTAATACTTTATCTTTATCTTCCTTTCCTGGGGAAATTTGTCAGTAGTGCAAGTTTCATCATAGCGAGTTTCATGACTGCACTTGAGGACACCTTCAAGGTTCTAGCAATTTTCTGATTTAACTGACATTCAAGTACTAAAGTAATCATGGACTGTCACTTCTCTTTAGTCAGTGACAAATCTAGGCTTTCCTTTACCAGTGGCAAAAATTCAATTTGGAGCCCTCTCCTATACACAGTTTAATCGGTTTGAATAGTAGTCAAATGATTGCTCAGATGTGATTTCCATTCTTACAGTCACATGTTGACCAGCTCCTGAATCTCTAAATGTTCAGTGATGAACATTATTGTACAAGTTCCTGGTTTTTGGTATGCACCTGTTCAGACTAGTTCTTGATGTGTAAGTCAGTTTTCCGTTATTTCAATCCATAACTTGTCAGATAACAGGATACATTGCTATTTAATAAAATATTGTGCCTTCTGACAAGTTAAGGATTATTATATCTGCATTTCCATTAGGAGCATTAATTATAAAATTAAGCACAATAGCAAGCCAATAAGGCTGTGTTTCCACGGTCAGGAAAGTCCGCTCGCCCAAAGCCCCGCCCCCTTGTGAACCGCGGTGAATCCGGATGTGCTCATGGAACACATCTGGAATCACCGCAGCGCTACACAGGCCTGTGTTATTTCCCTTGCGGCGATGGAGCGTCTCCGCAAGGGAAAAGGACATGCTGCGATCATGAAAAGACGCGCCGCATGTCCGTTTACGCAGGTCTGCCGCCTGCGTGTTTTTACGCATAGTGGAGCCGGGATTTCTTGAAATCCCCTCCACTATGCGTAACATCTGGAGCTGCGTGTTTGACGCTGCGGCTGTACACAGCGTCAAACACGCAGCAATTACTGACCGTGGAAACACAGCCTGATATTCTCACTGTCAGGATTGTGTTGTGCTTGCCAGTTCCAGTGGTCAACACGATTTTCATTCTTGGTTACATGCTGACAAGCTCCTCTTCCTGCTTCTCTCAGTGAAGCAGGGGCTATAAGTTCATACCTGTAGCCAGCGATCCACAAATAAACCCTTGTCAATGCAAAGCTGTACATTGGAAGCCCGTCTAGGTGACTACCTAGTGAAGCTGCTTGAGAAAATGCCAGGGGTGTGTAAATTCATCAGAGTAAAAATGGGGCTTTTTGAGGAACCAAGGGTTTACCACATATTCTGGTTTGTTTCACATGTGTACAGAGAGCAGCGGCTGTAACTGCACCTCCGGCACTGATAGCCAGATCGAGTGATGAGTGGCTGTCAGTCAGTGCTGGGGTTACAGCTGCCACGCTATATGTGTATAACAGTGACTGAAACCACGTCTCTATGACCGAAAGTTCATTTCCTTCAGGCAGCAGGGGTTTAAAGGGAACCTGTCACCATATTTTTGGCCTAGCAGCTAAAAATATCAGTCAATTGAGTGTCAGCTATGCGTTCCCCAACTACTTCTGAAACCCCGACCCCCCATGTATCATCCATAAAAAACCTTTTTTATTTCTCACGCACAGGGCCATATTTGGCCTTCATGCTGTCCTAGGCACTTTTCGTTACTGATGTCACACACATCTATTTAAGGCAGATCTACTCTGTAAAACGCTTTAAAAAGCGCTAATTAAACACAAAGAATGAACGTCTGCACTTTTGAGAGTTTTTTTAACACCTTCAGCTTTTCAAAGTCATCAAGAAATTAAAATAGGTGACCTAACCATTGCTTCAGTAAGGAGAGGTCTAGTGATATAGAGACACTAGCTATGAACTCGTTCTACGCCCGGGTGGCAAGCATTTTTATAGGAATATGGTCTCCCATCCTGGTATGTGCTGCCCCCCTCCTATCCTGGTAAGCATGGTACCCCCCACCCCCCAATCCAGGTATGCATGGTACCCTCACCCCCCAATCCAGGTATGCATGGTACCCCTCACCCCCCAATCCTGGTATGCATGGTACCCCTCACCCCCCTTATCCTGGTATGCATGGTCCTCTCATCCCCATCCAGGTATGCATGGTCCCTACTCCCTATCCTGGTATGCATGGTCCCCTCACTCATCTGGTATGCATGGTCCTCTCATCCCCATCCAGGTATGCATGGTCCCTCACTCCCTATCTGGTAGCATGGTCCCCTCCCCCCCTATCCTGGTATGCATGGTCCCCTCACACCCAATCCTGATATGCATGGTCCCCTCACCCCCTATCCTGGTATGCATGGTCCCCTCACTCCCCTATCCTGGTATGCATGGTCCCCTCACCCCCAATCCTGATATGCATGGTCCCCTCACACCCAATCCTGATATGCATGGTCCCCTCACCCCCTATCCTGGTATGCATGGTCCCCTCACCCCCCCTATCCTGGTATGCATGGTTCTCTCACCGCCCTATCCTGGTATGCATGGTCCCCTCAACCCCCAATCCTGGTATGCATGGTCCCCTCACCCCCCAATCCTGGTATGCATGGTCGCCCCTCACCCCCCAAATCCTGGTATGCATGGTCCCCTCATCCCCAATCCTGGTATACATGGCACCCCTCAACCCCCTATCCTGGTATGTATGTTACCCTTCATCCCCCTATCCTGGTATGCATGTTACCCCTCACCCCCAAATCCTGAAATGCATGGTACCCTCACCCCCATTCCTGATATGCATGGTCCCCTCACCCCCAATCCTGATATGCATGGTCCCCTAACCCCCAATCCTGATATGTATGGTTCCCTCTCCCCCTATCCTGGTATGCATGGTTCTCTCACCCCCCTATCCAGGTATGCATGGTCCCCTCACCCCCAATCCTGATATGCATGGTTACCCCTCACATGGCCCTCCCCCCTATCCTGGTATGCATGGTCCCCTCACCCCCTATCCTGGTATGCATGGTCCCCTCACTCCCCTATCCTGGTATGCATGGTCCCCTCACCCCCAATCCTGATATGCATGGTCCCCTCACACCCAATCCTGATATGCATGGTCCCCTCACCCCCTATCCTGGTATGCATGGTCCCCTCACCCCCCTATCCTGGTATGCATGGTTCTCTCACCGCCCTATCCTGGTATGCATGGTCCCCTCAACCACCAATCATGGTATGCATGGTCCCCTCACCCCCCAATCCTGGTATGCATGGTCGCCCTTCACCCCCCAAATCCTGGTATGCATGGTCCTCTCATCCCCAATCCTGGTATACATGGCACCCTCAACCCCCTATCCTGGTATGTATGTTACCCTTCATCCCCCTATCCTGGTATGCATGTTACCCCTCACCCCCAAATCCTGAAATGCATGGTACCCTCACCCCCATTCCTGATATGCATGGTCCCCTCCCCCCAATCCTGATATGCATGGTCCCCTAACCCCCAATCCTGATATGTATGGTTCCCTCTCCCCCATATCCTGGTATGCATGGTTCTCTCACCCCCCTATCCAGGTATGCATGGTCCCCTCACCCCCAATCCTGATATGCATGGTCCCCTCACTCCCCTATCCTGGTATGCATGGTCCCCTCCCCCAATCCTGGATGCATGGTCCCCTCACCCCCCAATCCTGGTATGCATGGTCCGCTCACCCCCTATCCAGGTATGCATGGTCCCCTCACCCCATCCTGATATGCATGGTCCCCTCACTCCCCCTATCCTGGTATGCATGGTCCCCTACCCCCAATCCTGGAATGATGGTCCCCTCACCCCCCAATCCTGGTATGCATGGTCCGCTCACCCCCCTATCCTGGTATGCATAGTCCCCTACCCCCCAATCCTGGAATGCATGGTCCCCTCACCCCCCAATCCTGGTATGCATGGTCCGCTCACCCCCCAATCCTGGTATGCATGGTCCCCTCACCCCCAATTCTGGTAAGCATGGTGCCCCTCATCCCTATCGTAGGATGTGTGGTACCCCCTCACCCCCCAATCTTGGTATACATGGCACTCCTTACCTCCCAATTCTCGCATGCATGGTCCCTTCATCCACCAATCCTAGTATGCATGGTCCTCTCACCCCCTATCCTGGTACGTATGGTCCCCTCACCCCCCTAACCTGATATGCATGGTCCCCTCACCCCCCAATCCTTGTATGCATGGTCCACTCACCCCCCCTATCCTGGTATGCATGGTCCACTCACCCCCCTATCCTGGTATGCATGGTCCACTCACCCCCCTATCCTGGTATGTATAATCCCCTCATCCCCAATCCTGATATTCATGGTCCCCTCACCCCCAATCCTGATATGCATGGTTCCCTCACCCCCCTATCCTGGTATGCATGGTCTCCTCGCTCCCCTATCCTGGTATGCATGGTCCTCTCACCCCTATCCTGGTATGCATGTTCTCCTCACCCCCCAATATTGGAATGCATGGTCCCCTCACCCCCCCAATCTTGGAATGCATGGTCCCCTCACCCCCCAATCCTGGTATGCATGGTCCCCTCACCCCCCAATCCTGGTATACATGGACCCCTCACCCCCCAATCAAGGTATGCATGGCCCCCTCACCCCCAATCCTGGGATGCATGGCCCCCTCACCCCCTAATCCTGGTATGCATGGTCCCCTCACCCCCCAATCCTGGTATGCATGGTCCCCTCATCCCCAATCCTGGTATACATTGCACCCCTTACCTCCCAATTCTGGTATGCATGGTTTCCTCATCCCCAATCCTGGTATGAATGGTCCCCCTCATCCCTATCGTAGGATGTATGGCACCCCTTCACCCCCCAATCCTGGTATGCATGGTCCCCTCATCCCCAATCCCGGTATACATGGCACCCCTTACCTCCCAATTCTGGTATGCATGGTCCCCTCACCCCTCAATCCTAGTATGCATGGTCCCCTCATCCCCAATCCTGGTATACATTGCACCCCTTATCTCCGAATTCTGGTATGCATGGTCCCCTCACCTCCCAATCATGGTATGCATGGTCCCCTCATCCCCAATCCTGGTATAAATGGTTCCTCTCATCCCTATCGTAGGATGTATGGTACCCCCTCACAACCCAATTATGGTATGCATGGTCCCTTCATCCCCAATCATGGTATGCATGGTACCCCTCATCACCCAATCCTGGTATGCATGGTACCCCTCATTCCCCAATCCTGGTATGCATGGTCCTCTCACCCCCCTATCCTGGTATGCATGGTCTTCTCACCCCCCCTATCCTGGTATGCATGGTCCGCTCATCCCAATCCTGGTATGCATAGTCCGCTCATCCCCAATCCTGGTATGCATGGTCCTCTCACCCCTATCCTGGTATGCATGGTCCCATCACCCCTATCCTGGTATGCATGGTCCCCTCACCCCCAATCTTGGAATGCAGGGTCCCCTCACCCCCCAATCCTGGTGTGCAGGGTCCCCTCACCCCCCAAATCCTGGTATGCAGGGTCCCCTCACCCCCCAATCCTGGTATGCAGGGTCCCCTCATCCCCCAATCCTTATATGCAGGGTCCCCTCACCCCCCAATCCTGGTATGTATGGTCCCCTCACCTCCTATCCTGGTATGCAGGGTCCCCTCACCCCCCCTATCCTGTTAAGCAGGGTCCCCACACCCCACTATCCTGATATGCATGCTACCTCTCACCCCCTATCCTGATATGTATGGCCCCCCTCACCCCTATTAAACTGCACACATACCCAAAAAAACAAAAACATTTATACTCACCTTTCTTCCCTGTGCTCCAGCGCTGTCCCGTTCTGCCGGAGGAGGAAAGCGGCGCCGGAATACGCGCATGCCCATACCGCGCTGTCCGGCGCCATATTGCTGAAAACACACTGCAAATGTGTCTTCAGTAAAATGGCGCCGGATAGCGCTATGTGTGATTCCGACGCGCACTCCTGGTCTCCTGTCACCAGTATATAGCAGCTCCAGCCTCCCCTGTTCACCAGTATACAGCAGCTCCAGCCTCCCCTGTTTACCAGTATACAGCAGCTCCAGCCTCCCCTGTTCACCAGTATATAGCAGCTTCAGCCTCCCCTGTTCCCCAGTATACAGCAGCACCAGACTCCCCTGCTCACCAGTATACAGCAGCACCAGACTCCCCTGTTCACCAGTATATAGCAGCTCCAGCCTCCCCTGTTCACCAGTATATAGCAGCTCCAGCCTCCCCTGTTCCCCAGTATACAGTATACAGCAACACCAGACTCCCCTGTTCACCAGTATATAACAGCTCCAGCCTCCCCTGTTCACCAGTATACAGCAGCACCAGCCTCCCCTGTTCACCAGTATATAGCAGCTCCAGCCTCCCCTGTTCCCCAGTATATAGCAGCACCAGACTCCCCTGTTCCCCAGTATATAGCAGCTCCAGCCTCCCCTGTTCCCCAGTATATAGCAGCACCAGACTCCCCTGTTCCCCAGTATATAGCAGCTCCAGTCTCCCCTGTTCCCCAGTATATAGCAGCACCAGCCTCCCCTGTTCACCAGTATATAGCAGCTCCAGCCTCCCCTGTTCACCAGTATACAGCAGCACCAGCCTCCCCTGTTCCCCAATATATAGCAGCTCCAGCCTCCCCTGTTCCCCAGTATACAGCACCAGCCTCCCCTGTTCACCAGTATACAGCAGCACCAGCCTCCCCTGTTCACCAGTATATAGCAGCTTCAGCCTCCCCTGTTCACCAGTATACAGCAGCTCCAGCCTCCCGTTCACCAGTATACAGCAGCTCCAGCCTTCCCTGTTCACCAGTATATAGCAGCACCAGCCTCCCCTGTCACCAGTATATAGCAGCAGCCTCCCTTGTTCACCAGTATACAGAAGCCAGCCTCCCCTGTTCACCAGTATATAGCAGCCCCAGACTCCCATGTTCACCAGTATATAGCAGCCCCAGACTCCCCTGTACACCAGTATATAGCAACACCAGCCTCCCCTGTTCACCAGTATATAGCAGCTCCAGCCTCACCTGTCACCAGTATACAGCAGCCCCAGACTCCCCTATTCACCAGAATATAGCAGCCCCAGACACCCCTGTTCATCAGTATATAGCAACACCAGCCTCCCCTGTTCACCAGTATATAGCAGCTCCAGCCTCCCCTGTTCACCAGTATATAGCAGCTCCAGCCTCCCGTTCACCAGTATATAGCAGCTCCAGCCTCCCGTTCACCAGTATATAGCAGCTCCAGCCTCCCCTGTTCACCAGTATATAGCAGCTCCAGCCTCCCTGTTCACCAGTATATAGCAGCTCCAGCCTCCCCTGTTCACCAGTATACAGCAGCACCAGCCTCCCCTGTTCATCAGTATATAGCAGCTTCAGCCTCCCCTGTTCACCAGTATACAGCAGCTCCAGCTGTTATGATTTGGTAGCTGAGGAGAGCAGGCAAAAAGAAATACACCAGAGAGGTTGGAATCTATGGATTGCAGTACCCTGACTAACCACCACAACTAAAGGCAGCCGTGGAGCGTACCTACGTTGGTCCTAGACACCTCGTCACAGCCTGAGAAGCTAACTACACCTAAAGACAGAAAGAGGAAAACTATCTGCCCGAGCAGATCCCCAAAGAACATAGAAAGCCCCAAACATGTAATGGCGGTTAGACAAGGGAAATACAGACACAGACAGAAAATAGTATAAGCAAACGTTGGGGCCCAAACTTCATAAATAGAAAAGGATAGGAAGAACACTTACTGTAATCCCAAAAAACCCTGAAAAGTACCAACTCTACTAATTACAAAAACACCTGAGATCACACGACCTCTACCACCTAAATTAGTTCTCTGGTGTAACAAAACTAAACAGCAGCCACTGAAAAAACTGGAAAAGGCAAATGAACAAACAGTGGCTGAACTAAACTGAGAGGAGCACAAGCCCCCGGAGGGGACCCGGCAGACCCCCACAGAAGTGCAGGACAAAATGCAAAAAGCAAGCACAAAAAACTAAAAGAAGAAAATGTCTTATCTGTTAGCAGAAGATGCAGGCACGAAACAGCAAGCTACAAAGTGAACAGGAATCAAAGATGAGACCAGAACAATTGATCACCGGAAACCCTGATGGGAGGGAACCTCCCTTATATAAGACCAGTCAGTAACACCTGATCGCCAATCTTCACAATCTTCATTGGATAGTTCAGTACTGTTTGTAACCACCAGAGGGAGCTTCTGCTCAGAATTCATTTCTAGCACATTCACAACAGTCCCCCCCCTTGAAAAGGGTCACCAAACCCTCATTTGAGCAACCAGGTCGGTCAGGATGAGCTCTGTGATACGCACGGATGAGTCTCCTAGCATGGATGTCCGAAGCAAACACCCAAGAATTGTCCTCCTGACCATAACCTCTCCACTTAACCAAATACTGGAGTTTCTGTCTAGAAAAACGAGAATCCAATATTTTCTCAACCACATACTCTAGATTGCCCTCAACCAAAACAGGGTCAGGAGGCGCAGCCATAGGAACCACTGGCTCGACAAACCTCTTCAATAAGGACTTGTGGAACACGTTATGGATCTTAAATGTCCCTGGAAGAAGTAAACGAAAGGAAACAGGATTAAGAATCTCCATGATCTTATAAGGTCCAATGAACCTAGGCTTAAACTTTGGAGATGCAACTCTCATAGGGATATTTCTTGAGGATAACCAGACCAAGTCCCCCACTTTAAACCGAGGACCATCAGTCCTATGCCGGTTGGCAAACGCTGGGCCCTCTCCTGAGAGAGGGACAACCTCTCCACTACCTGGTCCCAAATCTGCTGCATACGCTCCACAACAGAGTCAACACCTGGACAGACAGAAGCCTCCGTCTGTCCCGAAGAAAATCGAGGGTGAAACCCAAAATTGCAGAAAAATGGAGACATCAAAGTGGCAGAGCTAGCCCTATTATTAAGAGCAAACTCAGCCAAAGGCAAAAAAGAGACCCAGTCATCTTGATCAGCAGACACAAAGCATCTCAGATAAGTCTCCAATGTCTGGTTTGTTCTCTCAGTTTGTCCATTGGTCTGAGGATGAAAAGCCGAGGAGAAAGACAATTGAACACCAAGTTTAGAACAAAAAGTCCTCCAAAATCTGGAAACAAACTGGACTCCTCTGTCAGACACAATGTTCTCAGGAATGCCGTGTAACCGAACCACGTGCTGAAGGAACAAAGGCACCAATTCGGAGGAGGAAGGCAACTTAGGTAATGGCACAAGATGTATCATTTTGGAAAACCTATCACAAATCACCCAGATAACGGTCATTCTCTGAGAAACAGGGAGGTCGGAAATTAAATCCATAGAGATATGGGTCCATGGTCTCTTGGGCACAGGCAATGGCATCAACAAACCACTAGAGCGAGAGCAAGGCTTGGAGCGAGAGCAAGTCCCACAGGACTGCACAAATTCCCTGACGTCACGAGTCAAAGTAGGCCACAAAAAGGACCGACTAACCAAGTCTCTGGTACCAAAAATTCCGGGATGACCGGCCAACGCGGAACAATGAATCTCAGACATAACACTCTTTTTCCACCGGTCTGGGACAAACAATTTCCCGATAGGGCAGCGCTCGGGTTTATCCTCCTGACACCCTTCCAGAGCCAGTCTCAAATTGGGCGAGATGGCGGAAAAAACTACACCCTCTTTCAAAATAACAGCAGGATCAGATAACTCAGGAGAGTCCGCAAGGAAACTCCTCGAGAGGGCATCCGCCTTAACATTCTTAGTGCCAGGAAGAAAGGAAACCATGAAATTAAAACGTGTGAAAAACAAGGCCCACTGGCCTGTCTAGGTTAAGTCCTTGGCTGAACCAGAAAACCAATACTTATGGTCCTGGGACCACCACCTATGTTTGGCTCCCCCACCAATGTCTCCACTCTTTCAAAAGCCCCCTTCTGGCAAATAACTCCCGATTACCCACGCAAATTACGTTCAGTTGGAGAAAATTTTGAGGAAAAAAGCACAAGGGTTACTTTTAAGGTCTCGGTTCTTTGGGACAAAACGGCACCGCCCCAATTAGAGGCATCAACCTCCACCTGAAAGGCAAGAAACATCAGGTGCCGTAAAACAGGAGCGAAGTGAATCTCGCTTAAGTTTCCTGAAACGCAGAACTGCCTCAGGAGGCCAATTCACCAATAAAAACCCTTTTTGGCCAAATCAGTCAATGTTTTAAACAATAACAAGAAATTACCAAAAAATTTACATTAAAAATTGCAAAACCCAAGAATCTTTGAAGAGCCTTTAAGAATTTGGACCCAATCCAGATGCCTAACCTTGACCGGGTCCATTTCAATAACAATGGGGACAAAAGAATAAGAAATGAGATCCTCGTACGCCAAAAAGCACTTTGACCAGGGTACCCACCGTGGGGCAGGGGGGGCAACTGCTCCCCCCCTAAACAGGGCACACAAAAACTTGGAGAGAGGCAACAACACAGGACAGGGGGGGACTCACTGCAGCACGGCTGAGACTCTGCCCCGGTTTCCACCCTAGTGAAAGAAGGAGGACATCACCCAACCTTTGCCCCAGCAAGGAGGTGTCCCCCGCAGGTCCCAGTTACAATAGTGAAGATCAGGTGGATTGAATCAGTCACCGGGTCACTGATCCAGAGAGGGCGTGTCCACAGGTCCTTCACTGCCCGGCGCTGAGGGTGTGAGTGGCTGCAGCGCTAGCTATGGCTGTTCCCCTGTTGCGGCCAAGGTCCCACAGATCTGCACCGTCCTGTGGATGTTTATTAGAGCCACTCGTGCTGGGGGAGTAGTGGCGGAAGCTTTCTGCTCGGAGGTCTCTTCTCTCGTAGGTCTATAGTCACATGAAAGCCTCTCTCAGAATGGCCTATAGGACAGGTCTCTCGAATTGGCTCTATATCACAGGTCTCCATGAATGGCTCTAAGTCACAGGCTCTCTATAGGCTTTATGTGCACAGGGAAATGCAAGGTCTCTCATGATATGGCTCTATAGTGCACAGGTCCTCTAATGGCTTTAGTGCACAGGTTCTCAGATATGGCTATATAGGCACAGTGAAAGCACAGGTCTTTATGATTTGGCTCTATAGGCACAGGCTCTCATGATATTTCCCGGTCTTATGATATTGTACGATGCGTAACTATTCTTAAAAGAACAAACCTATAAAACAAAAATATAATTAGCAACACAGAAGTAAATAAAATAGATTTCCTGACACGAATCCTTGAACTCGGGTTAATCTTGAGACTTGAAACATTCACAGGAAAGAGGAGGACCGGGGTCCTAACCTGACCCAAACTGGGTCCTAACTAATCCCTCACCTTGGAGGTACTGATAATGGTTAGAGGTCCAATCCCCACCTAACCCTTTCCTACATCCTGAACCCTGTAATCGTCCTAAAAGGATTTTGATTCCACCAAAGGGATAGGGCGGTCCTGTAAATCACAGATTAACAATAAGAAGACTGGAGAAAACACAGACTTCATACACACTCCACGAAGGAAATAAATGACGGGGATATTAAACCTAAGCAAGGTGAGCTTAAACAACAAGGAGTCTTTAACTTAAGTCTATACAGAACAATCCTATCTGTGGTCTGCAGAAAATATCTGGCAACTCCCAACCACCCGACAACCAGAGATT
>JARQOD010000001.1:359164020-359439066 GCA_033576555.1 Oophaga sylvatica | reverse complement strand
AAAGAAAGTAGGTAGATATGCGCCAAATACCAAAAAAGGATATAGGGATCACCAAGTCAAAGTGTTGTGATCTATTCAGTCGTATAATATATACAGCGAGCAACACCTGTAATAGAATAGCAGTTTTTTTATATAAAAAACTATGCAGTGATAAGTAATAGCCCAAGTACAAGAGGGGAAGGGATAACACTAAAAAGGGAACTGCCTTGAGAACGAGGACAATAGGGCGACAAGGGAAGGCGAAAACAGAAACAGGAAAAAGAAGAAAAAAGAAAAAAAAGGGGAGAGGAAACCAGAGAAAGGAAAGGAAAAGACAGGCACAAAAAGGGGGGGGGGGAAGAAAAAACACAAGGAGTACCTTAGACAAAACGGATGTGGTAAAATAAACCACAGTGGGTGAGAAACTGCAAAAAAATAAAAAGTGAATATGAAAAAATTCAATATGAAAAAATTCAGCTGCAATGGCTATGAAGTATACAAGAAATGGGTAAACCTGTGTACTATATGAAGAAAGTAATACCTTGAAAGTGGCATCCAGTGATTAGGGACAGGGCGCTGATAGCAACAGCTAATAAGGACAATGCGCTGTAGGAGAACCAACATATAGATATTCATATGTATAAATGGTACACAGAAATAGCCATATAGCAACTGCCAGGGGACGAGTATTACCTGTATGGAGATACACTGTGTACTACCAAAAAGTGAACTGCAAAATTAGGAAGAAAAGCAGCATAAATAAACAGCCAACTAAAGAAAAGTACTATGGGAAAGATGTACATAGAGGGTTAAATACCTGGGAAGAGGCCACACTAAGGTGAGAAAACAGGCGCTATGGGCTACAATAGTAGCAATGGAAGTGCGCTGTAAGAAGAGTAAAAATGTCAAAGGCAGGCTATAATAAAAGCGCAATAACGAGCGTCCCCCAAAGTGTGGGAGATTTACCTGAAAAAGCTTAGAGGCTGGTGGGCCGTCGGAGGTAGGACGCTGTGTGCGCCCTACTTCCGGGTTTAAGAAGGCCCTAGGCGCCGCGTCATAATGACGTGGAATTGAGTAGCACATGCGCGATAGTCGGTTTGAGAGCGAGCCCTCCTGGATAGGGGAGAACATGTGACTGCGCGTCATTGTGACACGGGAAAGAGGGGCGCATGCGCAGTGGGATGCTGAAAGGAAAGGGGGAATGTAGCGTCATATGACGCTGTGGAATGAGTGGACTGCGATAAGACAAAAGGGAAAAGCCAACAGAACACATGGTGTAAATAAGAGGGAGAAATAGGAGAAAAACAATGAGGGGTGAAGCAACTCTATGGATAGGAAACATACAAGGAATGAGTAAAACACAAGGAAAATGGGAGAGAAAAAGGAAGGTAGAAATAAAAGGTAAAAATGTTAAAAGGGAGAAGGGAAATGAACATAAAACAGGGGGGAAAAGAAAGGGGGGAAATATGAAAATAAAGAGGAAGCACAGAGGGTATAGGGAAATCAGGTGTGACTATACAATACCATGGTGGTGGAAAAGCAGAGTGCGTGAAACCAATATGGGATCAGCGGTTCTAGGGAGTAGAAGATACAAGCAATTATTTAATTAATACAGTATGCAAACCATAAATGAATATTAAATGTAATATATAGGCATCCTAAAGAAAAGCTGAGACATCATAGTCCCTGTTTAGACCTCTCGGTTCCAAAGTTTGAAAAGTGAAGATCCAAAAGGCTTCACGTTTCTTAAGCATTTTGACTCTATTAAGACCTCTCCTGTTGACATCAATGTGCTCTAAAACCTGAAATTTGAGTTGAGCAATAGTATGATTAAATTCGTGGAAATGATGAGGGAGAGGGAGATGTGTCTTGTGACAGCGTATGTTGGACTTGTGCTGTGAAATTCTGTCACGGATAGGTTGCGTTGTCTCACCAATGTAAGCAAGTCCGCATGGACATTTAATTAGGTAGATGACATAAGAAGATTCGCAGGTAAAAAATCCCTTGATAGGAAAGTCTTGACCCGTTTGTGGATGGTATGCTACGGGGCCCTTCAGTATGTTGTTGCACTGTAAACAGTGGAGGCAAGGGAATGTACCCTGTCGTTGTGTCCGAAGAAATGTCTGTCTAGAGACAATATGGCTAGAGCCCACATCTGCCTTGACCAATTTATCCCTAAGGTCGTGGGGACGGCGGTAGCAGCTTAAGAATGGGACCTGGAATTCAGTGATATTAGGATAACTTTTGGTGAGAATATTCCAATGTTTTCTTATGGAAGATATGATGAGGTTGGAAAAAGGGTGGTACGTAGTTACGAATGGGACCCTTTTGGTGTCTGAATGACCAGCATTCCTAGTCCTGTGTTGTTTTGCCTTCTCTAATATCGATGGAGGATATCCCCTATGAAGAAATTTGGTCTCCATCTCCTACATTCTGCTCTCTTTAGTTGTTTTGTTAGACACAATTCTGTTGACTCTACCAAACTGTGAAATGGGTATGGAGTTTTTCATGGCAGGAGGATGACAACTGTTGAAGTGTAAAAGACTATCTCTATCGGTTGGTTTCTGATAAAGATCGCTGGTGAGTAGTCCACCATGGTCCCTGCTAATTAGTGTATCAAGAAAATTGATGCTGTTTTTATTGTGTTGCAGGGAAAATTTTAGCTCAGGCCAAATGTTATTCAGGTGCTCATTGAAATGTATGAGTGATTCACCGGGCCGTCCCAAATGCAAGAAATGTCATCGATGTACCTACGCCATATGACAGAATGTTCCTGAAATAGAGGATGGTTGTAAACAAAATCATCTTCAAATACCGACATGTATGCATTAGCGTAGGGCGGTGCCATGTTTGACCCCATAGCGGTCCCTTGTTGTTGCACATAGTACGTATCTTCAAAGAGGAAATAGTTCTCTTTGAGGACTAAATCGAGAAAGTCAGCACATAGGTGTCGAATGATCATGTCGGTATCATGTTGTTGTAGGAGTCTATCTGTGGCGCTCATGCCCTTAATGTGGGTGATGGATGTATATAAGCTGCTGACATCCCATGTGACCAGAATTGCCGAATCTGGGAGTGGGCCTAAGGAGGTGATGAGTTGTAGAAACTCATTGGTGTCCAGTAAGAATGATTTGGTGAGTTTAACCAGAGGGGTCAATAACTTCCCCAGCACTATGGCTAGTGGTGAGAGCACAGAATCTGTCAAAGAGACTATGGGTCGACCGGGAGGTTTGTGCAAACTCTTGTGGATCTTGGGTAGGATGTAGAATACGGGAGTGATCGGGTCCTTTTTAATGAGATATTCTTTTAGTTTTTTATCAATGGTGCCAGCATGAAAATGGCGATCTACAGTGGAAATGATCTTAGCTCTGATAGACTCCAGGGGATTATGTGGTATTATCTTATATACCTCCCTATCATTGAGCTGATTTAAGGCTTCAGTCATGTAGTCACTATGGTTCATGACCACAATGGCGCCGCCTTTGTCAGCCGGTTTAACAATGAGACTTTTATCGGAGGACAGAGCTATCAGCGCAGACCTCTCAGATGGTGAAAGATTACTTGGAAAATGAAATCTACCCAAATTGATGTCATGTAGAGATTTGGATATATCTCTATCCACCAGCGTGATAAATGTTTCAACAGGTGGATAATTCTTAGGTGGCATGAATGTACTGGACAATCTCAGGCCTAGACCCTGGAGATCAAGTTTAGTAGAGCCTATGGTAGGAGCTGGTGTTGCAGGGACCTGTGAAGAAAAATGAGCCCGAAGTCGTACATTGCGAAAAAAACCTTTGCACGTCCATATTAAGTTCAAATGCATTAAACTTATATGTAGGACAAAAGGACAAACCCTTTTGTAATGCAGAGAGTTGATGGGCATCAAGATGTTTCGAGGAAATGTTGACGACTGGGGGGGGGGGTGGTGTTATTACCTGGGATCTGGTGGACATCTAGTTTCTGTTGTCCCCTGCGGCATTGACCCCCCTCCTCGTCGGCCTCTTGTGTGGCCCCTGCTGTTGCCTAAAAAAGAGGAAGAAAAATTGGAAATGGTGGAACTTGATGTGCCTGGCCTGCTGTCTGCCGATCCCGAGGAGCTTTGTGAGTTGTGTCGTCTGAATGACCGGTTCATATCTCTCCATTGGTAAACCCGGTTCTGGAGATAATCCTTCGTGTCCCTGATGAATTTTGTTCTCTTCCTTTTTTCCACATCCAGTCGGTATGTGTTTAAGAGTTCCTGATTCTTGTTCTTTAAATCCTGAAAGGACTTCTGGGTCATGGTGCTCAGTAGTTGTGTCTCGATAGCAGCAATCTGTGCTTTGGTAGAATCTAGACTTTTTTGCAAATAAGAGACGGTAAGTGTCATTAAGTCGAATGAACATTTGTTCAAAATTTGTTCAAACTTCGTGCAATATTCCCTGTCGTCCTTGAAAAAGGTGGGCTGTAAAGGGACCCTAAGTCCCCTGGGGATCCTATGTACTTTCAGGTATTCGGCTAATGTAATAATATGTAGCTCAGAGTTGATAGCTTTTCTAGTTTCCCGTTCAAAATCGCGGTTCTTAATTTCTTGTGTAGGGACTTGTAGAAAATTACTGGAAGCAGTAACTCTGGAAAGAATCTCCGCCGTTTCAGAATCGTTGTAGAAAAAAGTTTCGCTAGACATGATCAATGGTGCACATGTGCGGAAAAGTCAATAAACTACAAAAACATGGCACTCAAAGAGCTGATATGAATGTAGGTGCACAAGTAGGGTCTCCAGCCCAAATAGTAGAATCAAAACAAAACTTGGCACTCAAATGTTGAATAATAGACCAAAAAGAAAGTAATTGTTGCTGTGGTTTTTTTCTTTTATTTGCATCCGTGAAAGATAAAGGTGATGTACATAACAGATGAACGTTTTCGGCTAAAAAACATCAGCCTTCCTCAGACAATATGTACAATTTAGCACTGTAATATATCAAGACAACACAAAGAAAACATTGTGAGTACACAAAAGGATGCAAAAATTGAAAGCAACAGTTATAACATGACAGAAACATATTAATTATATTTTTAGACATGTCAAAAATTGTAGAATCTCACACGGCTCATTTGTCCAGAGGTGCTCAGTGAATGTTTGAGAAGGTTTCGTTAAGGATATACTTTGTGATACCACAAAGACTAAAGAAAGTAGGTAGATATGCGCCAAATACCAAAAAAGGATATAGGGATCACCAAGTCAAAGTGTTGTGATCTATTCAGTCGTATAATATATACAGCGAGCAACACCTGTAATAGAATAGCAGTTTTTTTATATAAAAAACTATGCAGTGATAAGTAATAGCCCAAGTACAAGAGGGGAAGGGATAACACTAAAAAGGGAACTGCCTTGAGAACGAGGACAATAGGGAGACAAGGGAAGGCGAAAACAGAAACAGGAAAAAGAAGAAAAAAGAAAAAAAGGGGAGAGGAAACCAGAGAAAGGAAAGGAAAAGACAGGCACAAAAAGGGGGGGGAAAAAAAAGAAAAAACACAAGGAGTACCTTAGACAAAACGGATGTGGTAAAATAAACCACAGTGGGTGAGAAACTGTAAAAAAAATAAAAAACTGAATATGAAAAAATTCAATATGAAAAAATTCAGCTGCAATGGCTATGAAGTATACAAGAAATGGGTAAACCTGTGTACTATATGAAGAAAGTAATACCTTGAAAGTGGCATCCAGTGATTAGGGACAGGGCGCTGATAGCAACAGCTAATAAGGACAATGCGCTGTAGGAGAACCAACATATAGATATTCATATGTATAAATGGTACACAGAAATAGCCATATAGCAACTGCCAGGGGACGAGTATTACCTGTATGGAGATACACTATGTACTACCAAAAAGTGAACTGCAAAATTAGGAAGAAAAGCAGCATAAATAAACAGCCAACTAAAGAAAAGTACTATGGGAAAGATGTACATAGAGGGTTAAATACCTGGGAAGAGGCCACACTAAGGTGAGAAAACAGGCGCTATGGGCTACAATAGTAGCAATGGAAGTGCGCTGTAAGAAGAGTAAAAATGTCAAAGGCAGGCTATAATAAAAGCGCAATAACGAGCGTCCCCCAAAGTGTGGGAGATTTACCTGAAAAAGCTTAGAGGCTGGTGTGGCCGTCGGGAGGTAGGACGCTGTGTGCGCCCTACTTCCGGGTTTAAGAAGGCCCTAGGCGCCGCGTCATAATGATGTGGAATTGAGTAGCGCATGCGCGATAGTCGGGTTTGAGAGCGAGCCCTCCTGGATAGGGGAGAACATGTGACTGCGCGTCATTGTGACACGGGAAAGAGGGGCGCATGCGCAGTGGGATGCTGAAAGGAAAGGGGGAATGTAGCGTCATATGACGCTGTGGAATGAGTGGACTGCGATAAGACAAAAGGGAAAAGCCAACAGAACACATGGTGTAAATAAGAGGGAGAAATAGGAGAAAAACAATGAGGGGTGAAGCAACTCTATGGATAGGAAACATACAAGGAATGAGTAAAACACAAGGAAAATGGGAGAAAAAAAGGAAGGTAGAAATAAAAGGTAAAAATGTTAAAAGGGAGAAGGGAAATGAACATAAAACAGGGGGGAAAAGAAAGGGGGGAAATATGAAAATAAAGGGGAAGCACAGAGGGTATAGGGAAATCAGGTGTGACTATACAATACCATGGTGGTGGAAAAGCAGAGTGCGTGAAACCAATATGGGATCAGCGGTTCTAGGGAGTAGAAGATACAGGCAATTATTTAATTAATACAGTATGCAAACCATAAATGAATATTACATGTAATATATAG
The DNA here is from genome assembly GCA_033576555.1 of Oophaga sylvatica. Taxonomy (NCBI): domain Eukaryota; kingdom Metazoa; phylum Chordata; class Amphibia; order Anura; family Dendrobatidae; genus Oophaga; species Oophaga sylvatica. Next base: position 359,432,286 of record JARQOD010000001.1, on the reverse strand, counting down.
GCATCCTAAAGAAAAGCTGAGACATCATAGTCCCTGTTTAGACCTCTCGGTTCCAAAGTTTGAAAAGTGAAGATCCAAAAGGCTTCACGTTTCTTAAGCATTTTGACTCTATTGAGACCTCTCCTGTTGAGATCAATGTGCTCTAAAACCTGAAATTTGAGTTGAGCAATAGTATGATTAAATTCGTGGAAATGATGAGGGAGAGGGAGATGTGTCTTGTGACAGCGTATGTTGGACTTGTGCTGTGAAATTCTGTCACGGATAGGTTGCGTTGTCTCACCAATGTAAGCAAGTCCGCATAGACATTTAATTAGGTAGATGACATAAGAAGATTCGCAGGTAAAAAATCCCTTGATAGGAAAGCCTTGACCCGTTTGTGGATGGTATGCTACGGGGCCCTTCAGTATGTTGTTGCACTGTAAACAGTGGAGGCAAGGGAATGTACCCTGTCGTTGTGTCCGAAGAAATGTCTGTCTAGAGACAATATGGCTAGAGCCCACATCTGCCTTGACCAATTTATCCCTAAGGTTGTGGGGACGGCGGTAGCAGCTTAAGAATGGGACCTGGAATTCAGTGATATTAGGATAACTTTTGGTGAGAATATTCCAATGTTTTCTTATGGAAGATATGATGAAGTTGGAAAAAGGGTGGTACGTAGTTACGAATGGGACCCTTTTGGTGTCTGAATGACAGCATTCCTAGTCCTGTGTTGTTTTGCCTTCTCTAATATCGATGGAGGATATCCCCTATGAAGAAATTTGGTCTGCATCTCATGCATTCTGCTCTCTTTAGTTGTTTCGTTAGACACAATTCTGTTGACTCTACCAAACTGTGAAATGGGTATGGAGTTTTTCATGGCAGGAGGATGACAACTGTTGAAGTGTAAAAGATTATCTCTATCGGTTGGTTTCTGATAAAGATCGCTGGTGAGTAGTCCACCATGGTCCCTGCTAATTAGTGTATCAAGAAAATTGATGCTGTTTTTATTGTGTTGCAGGGAAAATTTTAGCTCAGGCCAAATGTTATTCAGGTGCTCATTGAAATGTATGAGTGATTCACCAGGGCCGTCCCAAATGCAAAAAATGTCATCGATGTACCTACGCCATACGACAGAATGTTCCTGAAATAGAGGATGGTTGTAAACAAAATCATCTTCAAATACCGACATGTATGCATTAGCGTAGGGCGGTGCCATGTTTGACCCCATAGCGGTCCCTTGTTGTTGCACATAGTACGTATCTTCAAAGAGGAAATAGTTCTCTTTGAGGACTAAATCGAGAAAGTCAGCACATACAGGTCCTTCTCAAAAAATTAGCATATAGTGCTAAATTTCATTATTTTCCATAATGTAATGATTAAAATTAAACTTTCATATATTTTAGATTCATTACACACCAACTGAAATTTTTCAGGTCTTTTATTGTTTTAATACTGATGATTTTGGCATACAGCTCATGAAAACCCAAAAATTCTGTCTCAAAAAATTAGCATATTTCATCCGTCCAATAAAATAAAAGTGTTTAAAACAAAATAAAAAAAACCCCATCAAATAATAATGTTCAGTTATGCACTCAATACTTGGTCGGGAATCCTTTTGCAGAAATGACTGCTTCAATGCGGCGTGGCATGGAGGCAATCAGCCTGTGGCACTGCTGAGGTGTTATGGAGGCCCAGGATGCTTCGATAGCGGCCTTAAGCTCATCCAGAGTGTTGGGTCTTGCGTCTCTCAACTTTCTCTTCACAATATCCCACAGATTCTCTATGGGGTTCAGGTCAGGAGAGTTGGCAGGCCAATTGAGCACAGTAATACCATGGTCAGTAAACCATTTACCAGTGGTTTTGGCACTGTGAGCAGGTGCCAGGTCGTGCTGAAAAATGAAATCTTCATCTCCATAAAGCATTTCAGCCGATGGAAGCATGAAGTTCTCCAAAATGTCCTGATAGCTAGCTGCATTGACCCTGCCCTTGATGAAACACAGTGGACCAACACCAGCAGCTGACATGGCACCCCACACCATCACTGACTGTGGGTACTTGACACTGGACTTCAGGCATTTTGGCATTTCCTTCTCCCAAGTCTTCCTCCAGACTCTGGCACCTTGATTTCCGAATGACATGCAAAATTTGCTTTCATCAGAAAAAAGTACTTGGGACCACTTAGCAACAGTCCAGTGCTGCTTCTCTGTAGCCCAGTGCTGCTTCTCTGTTTCTGGTTCAAAAGTGGCTTTACCTGGGGAATGCGGCACCTGTAGCCCATTTCCTGCACACGCCTGTGCACGGTGGCTCTGGATGTTTCTACTCCAGACTCAGTCCACTGCTTCCGCAGGTCCCCCAAGGTCTGGAATCGGTCCTTCTCCACAATCTTCCTCAGGGTCCGGTCACCTCTTCTCGTTGTACAGCGTTTTCTGCCACATTGTTTCCTTCCAACAGACTTCCCATTGAGGTGCCTTGATACAGCACTCTGGGAACAGCCTAATTGTTCAGAAATTTCTTTCTGGGTCTTACCCTCTTGCTTGAGGGTGTCAATGATGGACTTCTGGACATCATTCAGGTCGGCAGTCTTACCCATGATGGCAGTTTTGAGTAATGAACCAGGCAGGGAGTTTTTAAAAGCCTCAGGAATCTTTTGCATGTGTTTAGAGTTAATTAGTTGATTCAGAAGATTAGGGTAATAGCTCGTTTAGAGAACCTTTTCTTGATATGCTAATTTTTTGAGACAGGATTTTTGGGTTTTCATGAGCTGTATGCCAAAATCATCAGTATTAAAACAATAAAAGACCTGAAAAATTTCAGTTGGTGTGTAATGAATCTAAAATATATGAAAGTTTAATTTTAATCATTACATTATGGAAAATAATGAAATTTAGCACTATATGCTAATTTTTTGAGAAGGACCTGTAGGTGTCGAATGCTCATGTCGGTATCATGTTGTTGTAGGAGTCTATCTGTGGCGCTCATGCCCTTAATGTGGGTGATGGATGTATATAAGCTGCTGACATCCCATGTGACCAGAATTGCCGAATCTGGGAGTGGGCCTAAGAAGGTGATGAGTTGTAGAAACTCATTGGTGTCCAGTAAGAATGATTTGGTGAGTTTAACCAGAGGGGTCAATAACTTCTCCAGCACTATGGCTAGTGGTGAGAGCACAGAATCTGTCAAAGAGACTATGGGTCGACCGGGAGGTTTGTGCAAACTCTCGTGGTGTCACGCTGTCTAATGATATGTATACAATGTCAGTAAACTATTAATACAGGAACAACACTCTATACAACAACTTATATAGCAACATCAGCATGTAAGTATAGAATAGATTTACCTGACACGATATCTGCTGAACTCAGGGTTAATCTTGAGGACTTGATGAGCTGAAACAGGAAAGAGGTGGACCGGGATCTAACCTGACCCTAAACTGGGGTCCTAACTAATCCCTTACCTTGGAGGTACTGATAATGGTTCAGAGGTCCAAGTCACCAACCTAACCCTGTCTCCTATCAGACCCTGAACCCTGTAATCAGTCCTAAGAAGGATCCTGACTACCACCAAAGGGATATGGGCTGATCTTAGCTAAATACACAGATTAGACATATAAGACAGACAGGATAACATTCGCTTGCATACACACTCAAACACCAAAGGAACATAAATGGTCTGGGAAATAAACTCTAACCATGTTGAGCTTAGAACAACTAAGGAGCTCACAACTAAAGTCTATACAGATTCATTCCTATCTGTGGTCTGCATGAAGGTTTCACTGGCAACTCCCCAAGCAGACAACCAGGAATTTAAAGGAAACCAATCAACAAATAATCAATTGCAGCCGGGAGAAACTGCACCCAGTCCCAGCACCGAGCACAGACAGAATTAACTCCCTAGCTGCCAAACACAAAGAAACAGCAGCTCAGCTGTGAGAAGTCAAAATGTGCAACCGCGACGATCTTCGTGGCAATGCACACATGACAGTACCCCCCCTTCTACGAGGGGCCTCCGGACCCTCAGGGCCAGGCCTGCCCGGGTGAGTTCTGTGGAAGGTCCGAACCAAACGATCTGCGTTAACATCAGACGCAGGGACCCACGTCCTCTCCTCCGTACCATACCCCTTCCAATGCACCAAGTACTGAAGGGACCGGCGATTCAGACGTGAGTCAATGATCTTTGATACTTGAAATTCCAAGTTACCATTGACCAACACAGGAGGAGGAGGTAGAGGTGACGGTATGACTGGTGCCACATACCTTTTAAGTAATGACTTGTGGAACACATTATGAATTTTAAACGTAGGAGGGAGGTCCAGACGAAATGCCACAGGATTAATTATGGAACTGATCCTGTACGGCCCGATGAATCTGGGACCCAGTTTCCAGGAGGGCACTTTAAGTTTTATATTCCTGGTAGACAACCATACCAGATCGTTCACATTCAGATCTGGACCAGAAACTCTCCTCCTATCAGCCATACGTTTGTAACGGTTCCCATCGCACTCAGATTATTCAATACACCTCTCCACACAGAAGCAAGTGACGACGAGAAACGCTCCTCCTCAGGAACCCCAGAAGGGCCCCCCCCATTGAAAGTACAAAACTGGGGATGAAAACCATATGCCCCAAAAAACGGGGACTTACCAGTGGACTCGCTCCGCCTGTTGTTAAGAGCGAACTCTGCCAGAGGCAAGAAAGAAGACCAGTCCTCTTGGTTCTCTGAGACAAAACACCGGAGATATGTCTCTAAGCTCTGATTCAGACGCTCTGTCTGACCATTGGTCTGCGGATGAAAAGCCGAGGAAAATGACAATTGCATCCCCCGACGTAAACAAAATGCCCTCCAAAATTTGGACACAAACTGAGACCCCCTATCTGACACCACATCAGAAGGCAACCCATGAAGTCTAACGATCTCCCTAATGAACACCTGCGCCAGAGTTTTAGCATTAGGGAGTGCAGGAAGAGCAACGAAATGTGCCATCTTACTGAACCTGTCAACAACCACCAGTATGACAGTATTCCCTGACGACGGAGGAAGGTCCGTAATGAAGTCCATAGATAAATGAGTCCATGGACGCTCCGGAAGTTTCAAGGGTAAAAGGGTCCCAGACGGACAGGTATGAGGGGTTTTAGAGCGAGCACACACCCCACATGACGCGACAAAAGTTATAACATCTTTATTAGCATTAGGCCACCAAAACCGGCGAGAAAGGAGATCTAAAGTAGCCTTACTCCCTGGATGTCCTGCTAGAGCAGAATTATGATGTGCCTCAATAACCTTTTGTCTCAACAGATTTGGGACAAACAGTCTCCCTGGAGGTCCTGCAGGGGCGTCCCCCTGAGCCTCTAACACCTCCTCCTCAAGCTCAGAAAATACAGCCGACACTACCACCCCCTCCTGAAGGATAGGACTCGGGTCATCCGTTTTCCCGGCCCCTGGGAAACTGCGAGACAAGGCATCAGCCTTTACATTCTTAGACCCCGGGCGATAAGTGACGACAAAATTAAACCTGGTAAAAAACAACGACCATCGAGCTTGTCTGGAATTCAGACGCTTAGCGGATTCCAAATACAACAGGTTCTTGTGATCAGTAATAACGGTAACCGGGTGGACTGCCCCCTCCAAAAAGTGACGCCATTCTTCAAAAGCTAACTTAATGGCCAAAAGTTCCCTATTGCCGATATCATAATTCCTTTCGGCGGACGACAATTTCTTAGAAAAGAAAGCGCACGGATGCCATTTACCAGGGGACGGACCCTGGGACAATATAGCACCCACCCCTACGTCAGACGCATCCACCTCCACAATGAACGGCTGAGATGCATCTGGTTGGATGAGAACGGGTGCCGAAGCAAAACATTTCTTCAAAGAGGAAAAGGCTTGGCAAGCTTTGTCCGACCATTTAGAAAAATCCGTCCCTTTTCTTGTCATGTCAGTGAGAGGTTTGACGACAGATGAGAAATTACAAATAAATTTCCGGTAGTATAGCAAACCCCAAAAAACGCTGCAGAGCCTTAAGATCCCCTGGCTGATCCCATTCAAGCACTGCTCTCATCTTTTCAGGGTCCATACGGAAACCGGAGGCTGACACCAAAAAACCCAAAAACTGAAGTTCCTGTACGGCAAATACACACTTCTCCAGTTTGGCGTATAATTTATTGTCTCGCAAGATCTGCAACACCTGTCTCACATGCTCCTCATGAGACACAAGATCTGGCGAGTAAATTAAAATGTCGTCCAAATATACAACCACAAACAGCCCCACAAGGTGACGAAAAATGTCATTAACAAAATGTTGGAATACTGCTGGTGCAGTAGTCAGACCAAAAGGCATGACTAGGTTCTCATAATGTCCCTCCGGCGTGTTAAACGCCGTTTTCCACTCATCCCCCTCTTTTATCCTAATCAGATTATACGCCCCCCTGAGATCCAATTTAGAAAACCATTTGGCGCCAACTATTTGGTTGAAGAGATCAGGAATAAGAGGGAGTGGATACGGATCTCGAACAGTAATCCGATTAAGTTCGCGGAAATCCAAGCAAGGGCGTAGGCCTCCATCTTTCTTCTTCACAAAGAAGAACCCCGTGGCTACTGGGGAAGATGAAGGTCTAATATGCCCTTTGGCCAGACTTTCAGAAATATAATCTTTCATAGCCTGCCTCTCAGGACCAGAAAGATTATACAACCTAGCTTTAGGCAACTTAGCATCAGGAAGGAGATTAATAGAGCAGTCATACACGGATGAGGAGGCAACTCCTGACACCCCTCCTCAGAGAAAACATCCCCAAAATCCTCCAAAAAAGGAGGCAATGTACTAGGCACGACCGCACTGATGACTGTGTTCATGCAGTTGCTTTTGCAAAACTCACCCCATTGGCTTATTTCTCTGGACTGCCAATTAATCACAGGGTTATGTTTAACCAACCAAGGAAGTCCCAACACAATGGGAGTAGGTAGACCCTCCAACACATAACAAGATAATTGTTCCCTATGTATTGCCCCTACCCGAAGGTCAATGTTATGAACCTCATGAACAAAGCTACCTTGGCCGAGAGGCCTGGCGTCAATGGAGAATATAGGGATCGGTTTGACCAATACACTCAGATGCATACCTTGAGCCTGAGCAAACTGAGCGTCAACCAGATTAGCCCCGGAACCACTATCAAGAAGAACAGACAATCTCTCCACTCTCGTACCAACTACCACCTCCACTGGTACAAGGAACTGAGAAGAACTGGCGGATGAAATACATACTCCCAGGTTGTCGTCCACCACACAACCTGGGATTAACAGTTTTCCGGCGACTTTTGGCTCAACAAGGCACGGGATGGACATTCTCCAACAAAATGTCCCTCTTTCCCGCAGAAAAAACATCTTCTAGTCCTGCGGCGTACCGCCAATCCCCTCCTACGAAATGATGTCCCTCCCAACTGCATAGGCTCATCCGAACAGACAAGGGGAACCTCAACATAAGGGACTTTAGTGGTAGGTGGAGAAACAACAGGGAGTGGGGTTACCTCACCCCTCTCCCGAAGCCGTCTATCAGTATGGATAGCTAAGGCCATAGCAGCCTCCAGAGAAGGAGGAGACTCATACTGAGCCAAAATGTCTTTTAATTTATCAGAAAGCCCATGACAAAACTGGCTCCTAAGAGCTGGGTCATTCCACTGAGTATCTGTGGCCCATCTACGAAACTCAGAAGCAAATTCCTCTGCCGGACGATCTCCCTGCTGTATCTTACGTAATTTTGTCTCAGCAAGAGAGACCCGATCTGGGTCATCATATACCAATCCCAGGGCAGTAAAAAATTGATCTACAGACAGTAGAGCCGGGGATCCCGGAGGAAGGGAAAATGCCCAGGATTGAGGGTCCCCTTGCAGAAGTGAGATAACAATTCCCACTCTCTGCTCCTCACTCCCTGATGATCGAGGCCGAAGCCGAAAATACAGTTTACATGCCTCCCGGAAGGTGAAAATTTGTCTCGCCCACCAGTGAACCTGTCCGGGAGAGCAACCTTAGGTTCAACTCTGGTTTGCTCCAGGGGAGACAAAACTTTGGACTTAATGTCCGTCAGCTCCATGGATAATCCCTGCAACTGCAGAGCCAGCTGGGCTACTGGATCCATGGTAACTGGAGATAATTTTTATGGCCAGTGAAAATGTCACGCTGTCTAATGATATGTATACAATGTCAGTAAACTATTAATACAGGAACAACACTCTATACAACAACTAGTATAGCAACATCAGCATGTAAGTATAGAATAGATTTACCTGACACGATATCTGCTGAACTCAGGGTTAATCTTGAGGACTTGATGAGCTGAAACAGGAAAGAGGTGGACCGGGATCTAACCTGACCCTAAACTGGGGTCCTAACTAATCCCTCACCTTGGAGGTACTGATAATGGTTCAGAGGTCCAAGTCACCAACCTAACCCTGTCTCCTATCAGACCCTGAACCCTGTAATCAGTCCTAAGAAGGATCCTGACTACCACCAAAGGGATATGGGCTGATCTTAGCTAAATACACAGATTAGACATATAAGACAGACAGGATAACACTCGCTTGCATACACACTCAAACACCAAAGGAACATAAATGGTCTGGGAAATAAACTCTAACCAAGTTGAGCTTAGAACAACTAAGGAGCTCACAACTAAAGTCTATACAGATTCATTCCTATCTGTGGTCTGCATGAAGGTTTCACTGGCAACTCCCCAAGCAGACAACCAGGAATTTAAAGGAAACCAATCAACAAATAATCAATTGCAGCCGGGAGAAACTGCACCCAGTCCCAGCACCGAGCACAGACAGAATTAACTCCTTAGCTGCCAAACACAAAGAAACAGCAGCTCAGCTGTGAGAAGTCAAAATGTGCAACCGCGACGATCTTCGTGGCAATGCACACATGACACGTGGATCTTGGGCAGGATGTAGAATACGGGAGTGATCGGGTCCTTTTTAATGAGATATTCTTTTAGTTTTTTATCAATGGTGCCAGCATGAAAATGGCGATCTACAGTGGAAATGATCTTAGCTCTGATAGACTCCAGGGGATTATGTGGTATTATCTTATATACCTCCCTATCATTGAGCTGATTTAAGGCTTCAGTCATGTAGTCACTATGGTTCATGACCACAATGGCGCCGCCTTTGTCAGCCGGTTTAACAATGAGACTTTTATCGGAGGGCAGAGCTATCAGCGCAGACCTCTCAGATGGTGAAAGATTACTTGGAAAATGAAATCTACCCAAATTGATGTCATGTAGAGATTTGGATATATCTCTATCCACCAGCGTGATAAATGTTTCAACTGGTGGATAATTCTTAAGTGGCATGAATGTACTGGACAATCTCAGGCCTAGACCCTGGAGATCAAGTTTAGTAGAGCCTATGGTAGGAGCTGGTGTTGCAGGGACCTGTGAAGAAAAATGAGCCCGAAGTCGTACATTGCGAAAAAACCTTTGCACGTCCATATTAAGTTCAAATGCATTAAACTTATATGTAGGACAAAAGGACAAACCCTTTTGTAATGCAGAGAGTTGATGGGCATCAAGGTAATACTCGTCCCCTGGCAGTTGCTATATGGCTATTTCTGTGTACCATTTATACATATGAATATCTATATGTTGGTTCTCCTACAGCGCATTGTCCTTATTAGCTGTTGCTATCAGCGCCCTGTCCCTAATCACTGGATGACACTTTCAAGGTATTACTTTCTTCATATAGTACACAGGTTTACCCATTTCTTGTATACTTCATAGCCATTGCAGCTGAATTTTTTCATATTGAATTGTTTCATATTCACTTTTTTATTTTTTTACAGTTTCTCACCCACTGTGGTTTATTTTACCACATCCGTTTTGTCTAAGGTACTCCTTGTGTTTTTTCTTTTTTTTCCCCCCTTTTTGTGCCTGTCTTTTCCTTTCCTTTCTCTAGTTTCCTCTCTCCTTTTTTTTTTTTTCTTTTTTCTTCTTTTTCCTGTTTCTGTTTTCGCCTTCCCTTGTCGCCCTATTGTCCTCGTTCTCAAGGCAGTTCCCTTTTTAGTGTTATCCCTTCCCCTCTAGTACTTGGGCTATTACTTATCACTGCATAGTTTTTTATAAAAAAACTGCTATTCTATTACAGGTGTTGCTCGCTGTATATATTATACGACTGAATAGATCACAACACTTTGACTTGGTGATCCCTATATCCTTTTTTGGTATTTGGCGCATATCTACCTACTTTCTTTAGTCTTTCTGGTATCACAAAGTGTATCCTTAACGAAACCTTCTCAAACATTCACTGAGCACCTCTGGACAAATGAGCCGTGTGAGATTCTACAATTTTTGACATGTCTAAAAGTATAATTAATATGTTTCTGTCATGTTATAACTGTTGCTTTCAATTTTTGCATCCTTTTGTGTACTCACAATGTTTTCTTTGTGTTGTCTTGATATATTACAGTGCTAAATTGTACATATTGTCTGAGGAAGGCTGATGTTTTTTAGCCGAAAACGTTCATCTGTTATGTACATCACCTTTATCTTTCACGGATGCAAATAAAAGAAAAAACCACAGCAACAATTACTTTCTTTTTGGTCTATTATTCAACATTTGAGTGCCAAGTTTTGTTTTGATTCTACTATTTGGGCTGGAGACCCTACTTGTGCACCTACATTCATATCAGCTCTTTGAGTGCCATGTTTTTGTAGTTTATTGACTTTTCCACACATGTGCACCATTGATCATGTCTAGCGAAACTTTTTTCTACAACGATTCTGAAACGGCGGAGATTCTTTCCAGAGTTATTGCTTCCAGTAATTTTCTACAAGTCCCTACACAAGAAATTAAGAACCGCGATTTTGAACGGGAAACTAGAAAAGCTATCAACTCTGAGCTACATATTATTACATTAGCCGAATACCTGAAAGTACATAGGATCCCCAGGGGACTTAGGGTCCCTTTACAGCCCAACCCTTTTTCAAGGACGACAGGGAATATTGCACGAAGTTTGAACAAATTTTGAACAAATGTTCATTCGACTTAATGACACTTACCGTCTCTTATTTGCAAAAAAGTCTAGATTCTACCAAAGCACAGATTGCTGCTATCGAGACACAACTACTGAGCACCATGACCCAGGAGTCCTTTGAGGATTTAAAGAACAAGAATCAGGAACTCTTAAACACATACCGACTGGATGTGGAAAAAAGGAAGAGAACAAAATTCATCAGGGACACGGAGGATTATCTCCAGAACCGGGTTTACCAATGGAGAGATATGAACCGGTCATTCAGACGACACAACTCACAAAGCTCCTCGGGATCGGCAGACAGCAGGCCAGGCACATCAAGTTCCACCATTTCCAATTCTTCTTCCTCTTTTTTAGGCAACAGCAGGGGCCGCACAAGAGGCCGACGAGGAGGGGGGGTCAATACCGCAGGGGACAACAGAAACCAGATGTCCATCAGATCCCAGGTAATAACACCACCCCCCCCTAGTCGTCAACATTTCCTCGAAACATCTTGATGCCCATCAACTCTCTGCATTACAAAAGGGTTTGTCCTTTTGTCCTACATATAAGTTTAATGCATTTGAACTTAATATGGACGTGCAAAGGTTTTTTTCGCAATGTACGACTTCGGGCTCATTTTTCTTCACAGGTCCCTGCAACACCAGCTCCTACCATAGGCTCTACTAAACTTGATCTCCAGGGTCTAGGCCTGAGATTGTCCAGTACATTCATGCCACCTAAGAATTATCCACCTGTTGAAACATTTATCACGCTGGTGGATAGAGATATATCCAAATCTCTACATGACATCAATTTGGGTAGATTTCATTTTCCAAGTAATCTTTCACCATCTGAGAGGTCTGCGCTGATAGCTCTGTCCTCCGATAAAAGTCTCATTGTTAAACCGGCTGACAAAGGCGGCGCCATTGTGGTCATGAACCATAGTGACTACATGACTGAAGCCTTAAATCAGCTCAATGATAGGGAGGTATATAAGATAATACCACATAATCCCCTGGAGTCTATCAGAGCTAAGATCATTTCCACTGTAGATCGCCATTTTCATGCTGGCACCATTGATAAAAAACTAAAAGAATATCTCATTAAAAAGGACACGATCACTCCCGTATTCTACATCCTGCCCAAGATCCACGAGAGTTTGCACAAACCTCCCGGTCGACCCATAGTCTCTTTGATAGATTCTGTGCTCTCACCACTAGCCATAGTGCTGGAGAAGTTATTGACCCCTCTGGTTAAACTCACCAAATCATTGTTACTGGACACCAATGAGTTTCTACAACTCATCACCTCCTTAGGCCCACTCCCAGATTCGGCAATTCTGGTCACATGGGATGTCAGCAGCTTATATACATCCATCACCCACATTAAGGGCATGAGCGCCACAGATAGACTCCTACAACAACATGATACCGACATGAGCATTCGACACCTATGTGCTGACTTTCTCGATTTAGTCCTCAAAGAGAACTATTTCCTCTTTGAAGATACGTACTATGTGCAACAACAAGGGACCGCTATGGGGTCAAACATGGCACCGCCCTACGCTAATGCATACATGTCGGTATTTGAAGATCATTTTGTTTACAACCATCCTCTATTTCAGGAACATTCTGTCGTATGGCGTAGGTACATCGATGACATTTTTTGCATTTGGGACGGCCCTGGTGAATCACTCATACATTTCAATGAGCACCTGAATAACATTTGGCCTGAGCTAAAATTTTCCCTGCAACACAATAAAAACAGCATCAATTTTCTTGATACACTAATTAGCAGGGACCATGGTGGACTACTCACCAGCGATCTTTATCAGAAACCAACCGATAGAGATAATCTTTTACACTTCAACAGTTGTCATCCTCCTGCCATGAAAAACTCCATACCCATTTCACAGTTTGGTAGAGTCAACAGAATTGTGTCTAACGAAACAACTAAAGAGAGCAGAATGCAGGAGATGGAGACCAAATTTCTTCATAGGGGATATCCTCCATCGATATTAGAGAAGGCAAAACAACACAGGACTAGGAATGCTGGTCATTCAGACACCAAAAGGGTCCCATTCGTAACTACATACCACCCCTTTTCCAACCTCATCATATCTTCCATAAGAAAACATTGGAATATTCTCACCAAAAGTTATCCTAATATCACTGAATTCCAGGTCCCATTCTTAAGCTGCTACCGCCGTCCCCACAACCTTAGGGATAAATTGGTCAAGGCAGATGTGGGCTCTAGCCATATTGTCTCTAGACAGACATTTCTTCGGACACAACGACAGGGTACATTCCCTTGCCTCCACTGTTTACAGTGCAACAACATACTGAAGGGCCCCGTAGCATACCATCCACAAACGGGTCAAGGCTTTCCTATCAAGGGATTTTTTACCTGCAAATCTTCTTATGTCATCTACCTAATTAAATGTCCATGCGGACTTGCTTACATTGGTGAGACAACGCAACCTATCCGTGACAGAATTTCACAGCACAAGTCCAACATACGCTGTCACAAGACACATCTCCCTCTCCCTCATCATTTCCACGAATTTAATCATACTATTGCTCAACTCAAATTTCAGGTTTTAGAGCACATTGATGTCAACAGGAGAGGTCTCAATAGAGTCAAAATGCTTAAGAAACGTGAAGCCTTTTGGATCTTCACTTTTCAAACTTTGGAACCGAGAGGTCTAAACAGGGACTATGATGTCTCAGCTTTTCTTTAGGATGCCTATATATTACATGTAATATTCATTTATGGTTTGCATACTGTATTAATTAAATAATTGCCTGTATCTTCTACTCCCTAGAACCGCTGATCCCATATTGGTTTCACGCACTCTGCTTTTCCACCACCATGGTATTGTATAGTCACACCTGATTTCCCTATACCCTCTGTGCTTCCCCTTTATTTTCATATTTCCCCCCTTTCTTTTCCCCCCTGTTTTATGTTCATTTCCCTTCTCCCTTTTAACATTTTTACCTTTTATTTCTACCTTCCTTTTTTTCTCCCATTTTCCTTGTGTTTTACTCATTCCTTGTATGTTTCCTATCCATAGAGTTGCTTCACCCCTCATTGTTTTTCTCCTATTTCTCCCTCTTATTTACACCATGTGTTCTGTTGGCTTTTCCCTTTTGTCTTATCGCAGTCCACTCATTCCACAGCGTCATATGACGCTACATTCCCCCTTTCCTTTCAGCATCCCACTGCGCATGCGCCCCTCTTTCCCGTGTCACAATGACGCGCAGTCACATGTTCTCCCCTATCCAGGAGGGCTCGCTCTCAAACCTGACTATCGCGCATGTGCTACTCAATTCCACGTCATTATGACGCGGCGCCTAGGGCCTTCTTAAACCCGGAAGTAGGGCGCACACAGCGTCCTACCTCCCGACGGCCACACCAGCCTCTAAGCTTTTTCAGGTAAATCTCCCACACTTTGGGGGACGCTCGTTATTGCGCTTTTATTATAGCCTGCCTTTGACATTTTTACTCTTCTTACAGCGCACTTCCATTGCTACTATTGTAGCCCATAGCGCCTGTTTTCTCACCTTAGTGTGGCCTCTTCCCAGGTATTTAACCCTCTATGTACATCTTTCCCATAGTACTTTTCTTTAGTTGGCTGTTTATTTATGCTGCTTTTCTTCCTAATTTTGCAGTTCTTTTTTTGGTAGTACACAGTGTATCTCCATACAGGTAATACTCGTCCCCTAGCAGTTGCTATATGGCTATTTCTATGTACCATTTATACATATGAATATCTATATGTTGGTTCTCCTACAGCACATTGTCCTTATTAGCTGTTGCTATCAGCGCCCTGTCCCTAATCACTGGATGCCACTTTCAAGGTATTACTTTCTTCATATAGTACACAGGTTTACCCATTTCTTGTATACTTCATAGCCATTGCAGCTGAATTTTTTCATATTGAATTTTTTCATATTCACTTTTTTATTTTTTTACAGTTTCTCACCCACTGTGGTTTATTTTACCACATCCGTTTTGTCTAAGGTACTCCTTGTGTTTTTTCTTTTTTTTTCCCCCCTTTTTGTGCCTGTCTTTTCCTTTCCTTTCTCTAGTTTCCTCTCTCCTTTTTTTCTTTTTTTCTTTTTTCTTCTTTTTCCTGTTTCTGTTTTCGCCTTCCCTTGTCGCCCTATTGTCCTCGTTCTCAAGGCAGTTCCCTTTTTAGTGTTATCCCTTCCCCTCTTGTACTTGGGCTATTACTTATCACTGCATAGTTTTTTATATAAAAAAACTGCTATTCTATTACAGGTGTTGCTCGCTGTATATATTATACGACTGAATAGATCACAACACTTTGACTTGGTGATCCCTATATCCTTTTTTGGTATTTGGCGCATATCTACCTACTTTCTTTAGTCTTTGTGGTATCACAAAGTATATCCTTAACGAAACCTTCTCAAACGTTCACTGAGCACCTCTGGACAAATGAGCCGTGTGAGATTCTACAATTTTTGACATGTCTAAAAGTATAATTAATATGTTTCTGTCATGTTATAACTGTTGCTTTAAAATTTTGCATCCTTTTGTGTACTCACAATGTTTTCTTTGTGTTGTCTTGATATATTACAGTGCTAAATTGTACATAATGTCTGAGGAAGGCTGATGTTTTTTAGCCGAAAACATTCATCTGTTATGTACATCACCTTTATCTTTCACGGATGCAAATAAAAGAAAAAAAACACAGCAACAATTACTTTCTTTTTGGTCTATTATTCAACATTTGAGTGCCAAGTTTTGTTTTGATTCCCTCAGGGTATATGGCGGTGTAATATAGGGGTGCAGGAGCAATAAGGCAGACACACACAAGAAAGTCTCTTTCTGTACCTTTACTGATGGTGAAGTTGTAGGCACGACCCGGGAAGCTGTCAGGGTGGAGGATGCACGTCCAGTAATCCCACTGAGTAGGTGTAGGGCCTCCTTACTCCTTTAAGTGTGTGAGTTTCTGACTTGCATAAAACAAAGCCTAACTCCGTCTTCTCAGCTACGCCCGGCTGACCTTGTGGTGAGGCCTTCTTGTGGACAGAACTAAGTCTCTATATGGCTGATCAGGCCAGACTCCTGTTCTTCCTGACCTTGGTTACGTATCAGCACTGTTGGGCCCCTGCGACCTGTAGTCCAGCAGGGTCTCCGGTGTTTCCTACCAGTCGTGCAGATGCTGGCAAGCGCGGACCCGGTGTCCGGTGGTGCAGAGTGGAGGTAAGCTATCAATGCTGGTTAACCTCTGTCACTCTCTCTCTTCTTTCTTCCACCTGCCTTTTGTCCTACTCTCACCACTATCATAAGCACAAGCTAGCAGCAGATGTCAGCTTTCTTTATCTTCACCGCTCTCCAAGCGTCGGCACGCTTACTCACTGAAACGCTCACTGAAGGTCTCAGTAAACTCAATTTTGACCAGGCTAAGTGGTAATCTTTCCCACTACTACTGGACTCCACTCCTAAACGAGTGTTTGCTGAAGTCTTCAGGTTTTCTCTTTCTGGCTAGTCTTTCCCTCTCAGCTCGTCTGAAGTCACTGCCGTTCTGACTAGAATCTCTCACAGTCTGCTATAATCTCCTCTGCTGAGGTAAAACTGACACTCTGAGGTAAAACCAATGACTAGCTAACTCTCAGCTAGACTGCCTTCATCTCCCTGCTGTCGTCTCCAAGGGCTCCCTCTGGTGGCACCAGGAAAATGTGGAGTGTTGTGTGCTTATGGGTTGTTGTGGGTTTACCTTTCGTGCATCTTCCAGGGTAACATGTGGCTCCAGTCACAGCTGGGCTACACAATTCCCCCTAGTTAATATCAGCACTCCCGGGCTGAAAAAGAAAACAATTTTTATAACATCAACAAATAACATCAATTATAACTCTTCCCTTGCGGGAGGTAAGGACACTTTGAATGTTTCATAATACAAGTAACATATATACAATTATTTACACAAATCTTATTTACATTTTTACACTTGGATATTGGTTCACTGGCTTAATTTGCTAGGCCTACTCTTGGTACCTAACAGGTAACCTGCCTTTTGTCGTGTGTACTGACCTACGTGGTGTTGCGTCAGGTATAGTAGCATATGGCCTATCTGTCCTGCGTTCCGGCAAACTGTAATACTGCCTTAACCTCTCTAGGGATCTGGCAAGCATACTTGTGGCTGGGCGATGCGGTTCTATTTCGCTAGGGGATTCTTCTGGTAGTTCCACGTCTTGAGGTTCCACTTCTCGAGACTCTACTTCTGGAGATGCTACAGGAGCAGGTTCCTCTTGAACTATTTCTTCTGCTGCGGAAACTGGCTCAACTGGACGTTGAAGCGCTTTTTGTGGTTGGTAAAATTGAAGTACTGGAATAATCACAGCATCCCCGATACAAGGCCAATCTGCAGGAAAATCTCCTAGGTCCTTGTGTATGACTTCACCTGGTTTCTCTTTTTCCATAACAGGTTCTTCTTCGTGAAGTTTTAACATGTTTGGACACAGTTTTAGGTGGTCTCTTGATACAGTGGTGGTCGTCAATCCTCCATCTTTGCTAATGGTACAGGTTTTCCTATTGTCAAACTTGGAATTTTGCACGACATATGGCTCTTTTTCCCAATGATCGTCTAGTTTGTGCATTCTTCTTTTTCTTTTTAGCACAATCTCTCCAGGTGCAAAAGGTTCAGCTGGCGCACTTTTGTTGTAGTTCTCCTCTTGCTTTTCCCTTACTTTATTGAGACTATCTTCCACGCAGGCTTGTACTCTCCTGTACTGTTCCTGTCGATTCGTGTCCCAATCTTCAGTAGTAACATCAGCTTCTGGTTCTACAACACCAAGTTCCAAATCCATGGGCAGCTTTCCTGGTCTTGCTCGCATAAGGTAGGCTGGGGTGCAATTGGTGGAACTCACAGGTATGTGATTGTACAGATCTACCAGGTCAGGTAGTAGGTCTGGCCACCGATTCCTCTCCTCCAGTGGTACCGTCTTCAGCAGATCAATGACAATGTGATTCATCTTTTCACAGAGACCATTGGTTTGGGGGTGGTACGGTGTGGTTCTTATCTTCTTGCATCCGTACAAATGACAGAATTCCTTAAACAACTCGGCTTCAAAGGCAGGACCCTGATCAGTTAACAGTTGCTCTGGATATCCATGGGGTCTGCAGAAATACGCTTGAAACGTCTTTGCTGCTGTTTCAGCTGTCAGATCTTTGACAGGGGCGACCACCAGGAACCTGGAATAGTGATCCACCATCGTCAGGGCATATGAGTATCCTGACCGACTGAGTGACAACTTGACATGGTCCAAGGCCACGATCTCCAAGGGACGAGTCGTCTTGATGGGCTGCAGGGGTGCTTTCTGGCTGCTGTAGTCTTTTCTTCGGAGGCTACAGGACGCACAGTTTTTACACCATTTCTCGATGGAACTACGCATTCTCACCCGGTAGAAACGACACTTCAGCAGGGTTTCCAGCTTCTTCCAGCCAAAGTGCCCCGCTCGATCGTGGTAGGCTTCCAACACCATCTGGATGTCCGTTCTGGGGACTACTATCTGCCATAACATCTCATGGGTTTTTGGGTTGACGTACCTTCGGCACAGCTTCTCACGGTAGATAAACAGCCGGCTTCTCTCATTCCACAGCTGCTTTGCTTGCTGAGATGCTTCTTTCTCCAAGGAGGAACCTTCCTGAGTTATCAGCTCCTTGATGCGGCTGACAACGGGTCACTGTTCTGGGTCTCCTTCCAGCTGTGGTGAGGTAAAGGGTTTAACGTCTTACCACGCTGCCTCCTGTAGGCTCGTTGCTCGTGGATCATCCCATTTCTGTGGAATGCAGGTAGCTCAATCTCTTCTAGGTCATCCAATTCCTCTTCCGTGTCGGACTCATGCGGCATTCTGGACAAGGCATCAGCGTTGGCATTTTTACGGCCTGCCCTGTACTTGATTGTGAATTGATAGTTCGACAGCCGAGCCATCCAACGTTGCTCCATGGCTCCCAGCTTGGCTGTTTCAAGATGTGTCAAGGGGTTATTGTCTGTGTAAGCAGTGAACTTGCTGGAGACTAGGTAATGCTTGAATCTTTCCGTAATGGCCCAGACCAGCGCCAGGAACTCCAACTTGAAGCTGCTATAGTTCTCTGGGTTTCTCTCGGTCGGTCGGAGCTTCCTGCTAGCATATGCGATTACTTTCTCGAGGCCATTTTGCTTCTGACTGAGGACAGCTCCCAATCCTTCGTTGCTGGCATCAGTGTACAGCAGGAACGGCTGGCTGTAGTCAGGGTAGGCTAAGATCTCATCGCCTGTCAGGATCTCCTTCATCTCCTTGAATGCCTCAGCTTGTTCTTTACCCCAGTGGAATGGAGGATTTCTGCTCTTAAGGGATTGTCCTACCAGGAGGTCCTGCAGAGGCGCTGCTTTCTTGGTGTAGTCCTTTACAAACCTCCGATAGTAACCTGTCAGTCCCAGGAACTGGCGCACCTCCTTGAGATTCCTTGGTTCTGGCCATTTCTGGATGGCGGTGACCTTCTCGGGGTCCGGCGCCACTCCTTCTGAGCTGACAATATGTCCCAAGTACTGTACCTTTTGTTTGAGCAGATGGCACTTTGAAGGCTTCAGTTTCATCCCGTACTTGGACAGTGACTCGAATACCTCTGCCAGGTGCTTCAGATGATCCTCATACGTCTTGGAGTACACAATTACGTCGTCCAGGTACAGCAACACGGTTTCAAAGTTGAGATGTCCCAGGCAACTCTCCATCACTCTCTGGAATGTTCCCGGGGCACTGCTGAGTCCAAACGGCATCCTGTCAAACTCACAGAGTCCCATCGGGGTGGTGAAAGCCGTCTTCTCCCGATCCTCCTCAGCCACAGCTACTTGCCAGTACCCACTAGTGAGGTCAAGGGTGGAAAAGTAGTTAGCAGTTTTTAAGGCAGCTAAGGATTCCTCTATGCGTGGTAAAGGGTATGCATCTTTATGTGTAATGCGATTCACTTGTCTGTAATCTACACACATTCTCATGCTTCCATCCTTTTTCCTAACTAGGACTAGAGGTGCTGCCCAGGGACTACAACTATCCCTTATCACCCCTGCTTCCTTCATGTCACGCAACATCTCCTTAGCTTTCTGGTAGTGTGCTGGAGGTATAGGCCTGTACCGCTCTTTAATGGGAGGATGGTTGCCTGTAGGGATATGATGTTGTACTCCCTTAATTGTCCCAAAGTCAAGTGGGTGTTTGCTAAATACCTGTGTGTACTCCTGTACCACTCGTAGTACTCCCTGTTTCTGGTGGGCTGGAGTGGTGTCTGTCCCGACATGGAGCTGCTGACACCAATCCTCCACCTGGGTGGCTGGGTCATTATCCTCCACTGGTTGGTGGGAGGCTAAGGACTCCGTCGTGAGAATGGAGTTATTATCTACAGTATGTAATTTAGCAACAGTAGCATAACGTGGTAAATTCACTTCATCTTCTCCCCAGTTGAGAAGACGTACTGATACTCTCCCATTTCGTACTTCCACTACCCCTCTAGCAGTCAAGAGTGTAGGTCTGTGTTCTGAACAATGGGGCTCTACTACTGCTTGGTAGTTCTGTCCTCTCAGACCTATTGCTGCTCTACACCATATAAGCATTTCACTCATTGGGGGTATCACAATGGGATTCGGGTCTGTTACCCGTACATTACCAATTTCACCATCTGTCAGTTTCGCTTGCTGCTGGCACATCAGGGCCCGGATCTCCCTCTGGATCACTCCCTTTTGCTTTGGCCTGGCAACTTCGGCGAGCTGTTGGAGCAAAAACACAACTTCTCCCAGACAGTTACTGATAATGTTTGTACCTAAAACCACATTTAAGCCATTTTCCTCATTTACAGTCTTTACTACTAAGAGTCCCTGGTCCTTCAGCTCCACTCTGCCCACCTTTACGTCCACGTTTTTGGCTCCGAGTATATCAACAGGGAGACCATTTGAGGCATGCACATCAAAGTCAGGGCTCGGGGGCTGGAGACTGTCCATGGACCAAAACTTATTATACAGGACATCAGGTATGATGGTCACCTGAGATCCAGTGTCCAGCAAGGCAGGGATTGCGATCCTGTCCAAGATGATGGACAGGTAGGGTCTTCCTCCCACAAACCTGCGGTTCCAGTCTGAGGGGCCTGAAGAGTCTATTCCTGGGTGTTGGCCCTCGGACCCAGGATCTGCTCGTTTAAAGGACACTGTCTGGCCAGATGACCTTCTCTGTTGCAACGGTAGCAGACGATCTCTCGGCGAGGATGGTGCTGATCAGGGGTCGCTCCTGGGGGTGGCGTTGTCCTCCTCCGGTGGGGCGACGTCCTCCTTCTCCTCCGGTTCATCCAAGGGACATCCTTTGGGCAGTCAGCTAGCAGGATCTTTCCTCCTTCCGCAGTTGCAGGGCACTCATTACAGCGGCCAGGTTTTTAGTCAGCTGGCGCACTTCTGAGCGCAGACAGTCCAACTCAGTAGGGGGCGCTAGCTGCGTTTTGGCTTCCGCCACCAGCGGGGAAAAGGTGGATGCTGCTGGCTTTAGCGTGGCTTCACCCGGGTGACACTGGGTTGCCACCTCGGGCTTCTCCAGGGGTCGCAGTCCTTTTATAGCCACATCTTTTAGGGCATCAAAGGTAGCGTCAGGATGATCCAAGGACCACCAGTGCACAATTCTGCTTTCAGCTTGGGACCTCAGTCCCCGTACAAACTGTTCCTTCAACATTTTGTTTTCATTAATGGCACTTATAGGGTTGACCTGTTTGAGAGCTCGCAGGGCCCCCTGTAGTCGGCAGGCGTAGTCCCTAATACTGTCATCTGGTCTCTGGGAGCATTGGTAAAACCTCATCAGGAGATCTGTTTCAGTGCGGTCCTCAAAAATAGTCTGTAGCTTTAAGAAAATTGAAAGCACTGATTCCTGGTCTGCAGCTGTAAAGTCTCTACTTCCCTCTCTGCAGCACCAATCAGTTGTCCCAATACCACTGCAGCTCTTTGTTTCTCTGTCATAGGGTACATGTCCATTATGCTGCATATTTTACGCTTAAACCCTGACAGGGTGTCTGGCTTACCGCTATACTGAGGGAGCCACTTTGCTCCAGGCAGGTATGGCAGCGTCAGCGGTACTATCGGGGCCACAGGACCAGGTGAGGGGCCAGCGTCTCCATCCTGCGCGGCAGCGCCGGCGGGTAAGTTATTGGAGCGGTCGCCCTTGGCCGCGCTATCAGCTTGCGGCTGCGACATATCTGCGCCCCCTTAGTTAAGCGTGGCCTACCTTCTCCTGAAGGCTGCAGCTCTGCGGGGTACAGCGATGTAGAAGGACCTGCGTTGCCGGCGCTCTGACGTCAGAGCGATTACAGAAGCTCTCCACAGGACCTGCCGCTGCGTCAGCGTTGGGGGCGTGTCCGGGACTCCGCGCGCTTTCTGCAGGTACGCCCCTTCTCTTTGCGCTGTAGCGCTGTACTTTGGCGGGCAATGGCGGACAATTGGCGCCAAAAATCACAGCAACAGTAACACAGTCTCTTGCACAAAAACAGTCCACTTCAGGCACACAGGACTCACATATAGCGAGCTTCGTATCCTGTTCGTGACGCCAAAGATGAGTCGCTCGTAGCCAGGGCCTGTGGGGTACTCGGCACTGAGCCCGTTCACTTCACTGGGGGATGTCATGGGTAGCACAGCTCGGTCCGTTGCCCTGGGCGCTCACTAAAAAGGGGATATTTACAGGGGATTATAAGTTTGTAGAAATGTTCGTGACGCCACCTGTGGTTCCTGGTCAGGATGACCAGCGCTGCAGGGTAGATCCTCTGAGGGGTTGTTACTGGGCAGCAAGGTGTTAAGTCTCCCACAGACGAGACTGATCCCTCAGGGTATATGGCGGTGTAATATAGGGGTGCAGGAGCAATAAGGCAGACACACACAAGAAAGTCTCTTTCTGTACCTTTACTGATGATAGTTGCAGGCACGACCCGGGAAGCTGTCAGGGTGGAGGATGCACGTCCAGTAATCCCACTGAGTAGGTGTAGGGCCTCCTTACTCCTTTAAGTGTGTGAGTTTCTGACTTGCATAAAACAAAGCCTAACTCCGTCTTCTCAGCTACGCCCGGCTGACCTTGTGGTGAGGCCTTCTTGTGGACAGAACTAAGTCTCTATATGGCTGATCAGGCCAGACTCCTGTTCTTCCTGACCCCGGTTACATATCAGCACTGTTGGGCCCCTGCGACCTGTAGTCCAGCAGGGTCTCCGGTGTCTCCTACCAGTCGTGCAGATGCTGGCAAGCGCGGACCCGTGTCCGGTGGTGCAGAGTGGAGGTAAGCTATCAATGCTGGTTAACCTCTGTCACTCTCTTCTTTCTTCCACCTGCCTTTTGTCCTACTCTCACCACTATCATAAGCACAAGCTAGCAGCAGATGTCAGCTTTCTTTATCTTCACCGCTCTCCAAGCGTCGGCACGCTTACTCACTGAAACGCTCACTGAAGGTCTCTCAGTAAACTCAATTTTGACCAGGCTAAGTGGTAATCTTTCCCACTACTACTGGACTCCACTCCTAAACTGAGTGTTTGCTGAAGTCTTCAGGCTTTCTCTTTCTGGCTAGTCTTTCCCTATCAGCTCGTCGGAGGTCACTGCCGTTCTGACTAGAATCTCTCACAGTCTGCTCTAATCTCCTCTGCTGAGGTAAAACTGACACTCTGAGGTAAAACCAACGACTAGCTAACTCTCAGCTAGACTGCCTTCATCTCCCTGCTGTCGTCTCCAAGGGCTCCCTCTGGTGGCACCAGGAAAATGTGGAGTGTTGTGTGCTTATGGGTTGTTGTGGGTTTACCTTTCGTGCATCTTCCAGGGTAACATGTGGCTCCAGTCACAGCTGGGCTACACAATTGCACTATAGAGGCTGCCTATGGGGATGCATTATATTAGGGGCTGCATTACACTATAGAATCTGCCTATGGGGAGTGCATTATATTAGGGGCTGCATTACACTATAGAGGCTGCTTATGGGGGTGCATTATGCTATAGAGGCTGCCTATGGGAGTGCATTATGCTATAGAGGCTGCTTATGGGGGTTCATTATGCTATAGAGGCTGTCTATGGCCCTGCATTACACTATAAAGGCTGCCTATGGGGGTGCATTATATTAGGGGCTGCATTACTCTATAGAGCAGGGATGTCAAAGTCAAACACACCGAGGGCCAAAAAAAACAAATTTGCTACAAGCCGAGGGCCGGACTGGTTCAATGTTTATTAAAACATATCGAAATGATTGCACATAGCCTATTGAACCAAGACCTAACACAGTGTACATTATTTAATGATTAAATGAATATGGCAATATTTTGTTATGGCTCTGTCAGTAACTTCAAGTTAAAACATTTTCAACAGCCAAACAGCAAAAAATTAAATTGTTTTTAAAAACAAAATGTGTTTCTTAATATCAAGATAAATGCATAAATAAAAGTGCATGCATTATAAACTGAAAATGTATTATTGTGCTGCTCTATGATCTACCGATCACTGCTTTCAAATAGTAAAATGAAAAAAACAAATCAAATCAGTTGTATTCTTTCTCATGGCTCTTATCTGCAATTTTCCCTGAGTCCATTCAACTGAAAAATAAATATAAATAAATAAAATACAAAAATTTATGGCACACAGACAAAACAACACTTCCTTCAAAGAAAAATCACGTCTTGTAGAAACAAATGTAAAAATGTAACTGAATTAAAAAACCGAAAATCCTTTACTGCTCTGTGATGCTCACTTGTCTGAGGCTGAGCCTGATACTTGGAGGTGTCTCATCTTTTGTACAAGTTCATCAATGTTCGGGGTTAGGCTCTGAGCTGAGGAAATCCTCAGGATTGAGTGAAGGTGATTATCAGTAAGACGACTCCTCTGTGATGTTTTGTTTAGCTTCATCAAAGAGAACAGTTGTTCACACAGGTTTGTGCTGCCAAACATAGAGAGCGTCCGAGCGTCTTGGATGCGCAACTGGGGCATTGTGTCGGGGATGGAACGTGAAAACTCGGCAGCACCCACTCTCATATTTTTCCTTCAGTGTGTCATTGCACTGGAGCTCAATCAACTCCATTTGTAGATTTGGTGGTGCGCTTTCTACATCAACTGCAAAAGGATTGCTGAGCAGTTCAAACCTGCTTTTTTGGGCTTCAAAGTCAGCAAATCGGCGTCGGAAGTCGGCGGCAAGTATGTTGAGTTTATCGGCAAACTGTGCACATGGAAACACAGCGGTAGAGAGCTTCTCTTTCATGGTCTGGCAGCTGGAAAAGTGGCTTAAGTTTTCTTTCCGCATCTGCGTCTCTCACAGACTCAGCTTGGTTTTAAAGGCCTTCTCTGTACTGTACATAAATAACCACATATCCAGATTATAAAGTAATGCAGTTGTGAACCCTCTTCACAAAATGACTACATAAATCTCCATTAGATAAGACGACAACACAGGAGAAAAAATGGAGTTTTCATTTTCATTGCAAAAATATAAAAAGTTTATTTAAGCCACAATAAGGCGACAAAACATAAAACATAACATGACAATGATGTGTATAAAAAGACACGAAAACATATGGCAAGCAGAAAAACACCATAAGGGTGAGTTTCCACAGTCAGGAAACGCTGCGTGTTTGGCGCTGTGCGCTGGCGCAGCGCCAAACACGCAGCGCCCAGATGTTACAGCATAGTGGAGGGGATTTCAAGAAATCCCGTCTCCACTATGCGTAACAACACGCAGGCGGGAGACCTGCGTAAACGGACATGCGGCGCGTCTTTTCAGACCGCAGCATGTCCTAGCGTGTTGCGGCGACGCACCGTCGCCGCAACAGAATTTAACACAGGGCTATGTAGCCCTGCGTTCTTTCCGGAGGTGTCTCCTGAACACCTCCGGAAAGAGCGCGCGTCAGAAAGGGGGCGGGGCTTAGACGGAGCGGAATTTCCGCTCCGTCCAAAGCGCTGTGGTTCCGGACCGTGGAACCACAGCCTTACACAATATAGCCAATTCAATAACAGGAGGAAAAAATCCCTAGATATAATGAACACTAGAAAACCTGGGGCATACCATAGTCCCATAGCTGATTACCATAGTCAGAGTCAGGCGTTGTCACGACGTATAACAGATATATTCAAAGATAGCAACCTATATCTAATGTGACATCATTCTAAATTTCATATAATAGAGAAAATCAACATGTATACATAGTATCTGCCAGCAATGTCTTACCTGACATAATATCCTATGTATTGTGGGTCAATACTGTGTACGTGTCACGCTGTCTCTGGATAGAGGTGGACCGGGGTCTATGCTGACCCTGAACTGGGGTCCTGACTAGTCCCTCTACCTGGAGGTACTGTTAATGGTACAGAGGTCCAGGCCGCCAGCGTAACCCTGTCTCCTGTAGATCCCTGACCACTGTAATCTAGTCCTGAGAAGGACCCTGATTACCACCACAGGGAATGGGCAGGTCAAGACAAACGAGACAGACAAGGGGTAAAGAAAACACAGCCTTGCATACAACACTTCCACTACAGAGGAACACAAAAGGTTAAGGAGATAAACAATAAGCGAGGAGAGGAAAAACCACAACAGGCACTCTTAGCTTAAGTCTTCTCAGAAACGATCCGCTCTGCTGGTCTGAATGAATGCTTTCACCGGCAACTTCCCCAGCAGACCAGCAGGTATATGAAGGAAGCTAATTAACAAAACATCAATCACAGCTGGGCGAGGCTGGTCAGCCCAGCAACGAGAGAGAAAGAATTAACTCCCTCAGTGCCGAAAAACACCCAGCACCAGAAACTCAGCTGTGCGAAGTCAGGGTGTGCAATCGCGACGATCTCCGCCGCGACACACCCATGACAGTACCCCCCTTCTACGAGGGGCCTCTGGACCCTCAGGACCTGGTCTATCTGGATGAGTAGTGTGGAAGGCCCGAACCAAACGGTCTGCGTTAATATCCGACGCAGAAACCCACATCCTCTCCTCAGGACCATACCCCCTCCAATGAACAAGGTACTGAAGGGACCGGCGATTCAGACGTGAGTCAATGATCTTCGATACCTGAAACTCCAAATTACCATTGACCACCACTGGAGGAGGAGGTAGAGGTGACGGTATAACTGGTGCCACGTACCTCTTAAGCAACGATTTGTGGAACACATTGTGGATTTTAAATGTAGGAGGGAGGTCAAGACGGAAAGCCACCGGATTAACTATTGAACTGATCCTGTATGGCCCGATGAATCTGGGACCGAGTTTCCAGGAGGGAACCTTAAGTTTTATATTCTTGGTAGACAACCATACCAGATCGTTCACACTTAGGTCCGGACCAGACACTCTCCTCCTATCAGCCATACGTTTGTATCGGTTCCCCATAGTGCTCAGATTATTAAGCACTCCACACTGAAGCAAGTGACGATGAAAATCGTTCCTCCTCAGGAACCCCAGAAGAGCCCCCCCCATTGAAAGTACAAAACTGGGGGTGAAAACCATATGCCCCAAAAAACGGGGACTTACCAGTGGACTCGCTCCGCCTATTGTTAAGAGCGAACTCTGCCAGAGGCAAGAAAGAAGACCAGTCCTCTTGGTTCTCTGAGACAAAACACCGGAGATATGTCTCTAAGCTCTGATTCAGACGCTCTGTCTGACCATTGGTCTGCGGATGAAAAGCCGAAGAAAATGACAACTGCATCCACCGACGAGAACAAAATGCCTTCCAGAATTTGGACACAAACTGAGACCCCGATCCGACACCACATCGGAAGGCAACCCGTGAAGTCTCACAATCTCCCCAATAAACACCTGCGCCAGAGTTTTAGCATTAGGAAGAGCAGGAAGAGCAATAAAATGTGCCATTTTGCTAAACCTGTCAACTACAACTAGTATGACAGTTTTACCTGAAGACGGAGGAAGGTCCGTAATGAAGTCCATAGACAGATGGGTCCATGGACGCTCCGGGATTTTCAACGGTAAAAGGGCCCCAGACGGACGGGTATGTGGGGTCTTAGAGCGCGCACATACCCCACAGGACGCGACAAAAGTTACCACCTCTTTATTTAAGTTAGGCCACCAAAACCGGCGAGAAACGAGATCTACAGTTGCTTTACTCCCTGGGTGTCCTGCCAAAGCAGAATTATGATGTGCCTCGATAACCTTTTGTCTTAACTGATCTGGAACAAACAGTTTCCCTGGAGGTCCTACAGGGGCATCCCCCTGAGCCTCCAATACCTCCTCCTCAAGCTCAGAGCATACAGCCGACACCACAACTCCCTCCTGAAGAATAGGAACCGGGTCATCCGTCTTCCCGGCCCCCGGGAAACTACGAGATAAGGCATCAGCCTTTACATTTTTTGACCCAGGACGATATGTGACGACAAAATTAAACCTGGTAAAAAACAACGACCATCTAGCTTGTCTGGAATTCAGACGTTTTGCAGACTCTAAATACAGCAGGTTCTTGTGATCAGTAATGACGGTGACCGGGTGGACTGCCCCCTCCAAAAAGTGACGCCACTCTTCAAAAGCCAACTTAATGGCCAAGAGTTCCCTATTGCCGACATCATAATTCCTCTCGGCGGACGACAATTTTTTAGAGAAGAAAGCGCACGGATGCCATTTACCAGGGACGGACCTTGAGATAATACCGCACCCACTCCTACGTCAGATGCGTCTACCTCCACAATGAACGGTTGTGATGCATCAGGTTGGATGAGTATGGGTGCTGAAGCAAAACATTTTTTCAAGGAGGAAAATGCTTGACAAGCTTTGTCAGACCACCTAGAAAAATCTGTCCCTTTTTTTGTCATGTCAGTGAGAGGTTTGACAACAGATGAGAAATTACGAATACATTTCCGGTAGTAGTTAGCAAACCCCAGGAAACGCTGCAGTGCTTTAAGATCCTCTGGCCGATCCCATTCAAGCACAGCCTTCACTTTCCCAGGGTCCATACGGAAACCGGAGGCTGACACCAAGAATCCTAAAAACTGAAGTTCTTGTACAGCGAATACACACTTCTCCCATTTGGCGTAAAGTTTATTATCTCGCAAGATCTGCAACACTTGTCTCACATGCTCCTGATGAGACACAAGATCCGGCGAGTAAATTAAGATGTCATCTAGATAAATGACAACAAACTGTCCCACTAGGTGACGAAAGATGTCATTAACAAAATGTTGAAACACCGCCGGGGCAGTAGTCAGACCGAAAGGCATGACAAAGTTCTCATAATGTCCCTCCGGAGTGTTAAACGCCGTCTTCCACTCATCCCCCTCCTTTATCCTAATCAGATTATACGCCCCCCTGAGATCCAACTTAGAGAACCATTTGGCGCCCACAATCTGATTGAAGAGATCAGGAATAAGTGGGAGCGGATACGGATCTCGGACCGTAATCCGATTAAGCTCACGGAAATCCAGGCAAGGGCGTAGGCCTCCATCTTTTTTCTTCACAAAGAAGAACCCCGCGGCCACTAGGGAAGATGAAGGTCTAATATGCCCCTTGGCCAGACTTTCCGAAATGTAATCCTTCATAGCTTGCCTCTCAGGACCAGAAAGGTTATATAACCTAGATTTTGGTAACTTAGCATCAGGAAGCAATTTTATAGCACAGTCATATGCGCGATGAGGAGGTAATTCTTGACACCCTTCCTCTGAAAACACATTGTAAGGTTCTGTGTATCTGTTTCTGAAACTCAGTTTGTTCGTCGGCCATTTTGCTTTCTGTTTTGCTGCAGCTATCTTGCCCTCAGTCAAAATGGAGTTTTCCAGCTTGCATGTTCCCGCCCTGATTCTCTCCGTTTGCTTCTTAAACAGCCACAGCTGAGCAATCAGTGCTTCAGAATCTAGCCTGCAGTGAACCTGTGTTCTGACTCCTGAAGCCTTGGACCTTGTACTCCAGCCATTCCTACTGAGGAACTCTGAAGCACTTGTGGACTCTGAACTCTGCTCTTGAGAGCCTCACGTTTGCATGGACTTGCGGTAACAGAGAAGAAGATCTGAATCTGTTGTGGAGAGTTATTGCTGAGCTTAGATTACTCTGGCCTGCTGTGTCTCCTGCTTCTGTGTTTGCAACCTGTGTTTATTTTTGCCAATTTGTATGAAGCAATACAAGACTTTCTTTATCAACCTGTGTCTCAAGTATTTTCATCGCACCCAAGCACAAGACGCTATATGAACTGTACCACATACATTACAAGATTCTGAAGCCAAACGTTAGTGTCTGCTGGGTCTGGAAAGGCTTGTCTGCTGTACTGTGGATATCGGATGTCCGGTTGTACTTTCTGTGATGACAGTGGTTGTGACTTCTCACAACCATTCCAGGTGAGCAATTCCCTTAAGTTTTTTTTCTGCAGTGTTATCACAGGTAAACACTATTGTTTTGTTTTTTTTTGTTTTTTTTCTCTTCTCTTTTTGTCTGCTGAAACTCTGGATATCAGATGTCTGGTTGAAAGCTTTCTGTGATGATAGTGGTTGTGACTTCTCACAACCATTCCAGGTGAGCAGTTCCCTTAAAGTTTTTTCTTTCTTCAGTGTTGCCACAGGTGAACACTATTGTTTTTTTTTTTTTCTCCTCTTCTTCCAGTATCCTGTCTTAAAAGATCTGGAAAATGGAGGCCCGCATAAAGGAACTTTGCGGAGTGACTGATAATATCCTTGCAGATTTGCAGAATATAAAGACCCGTTTTACAAATCTTCAGGACCTAAATAATCACAATTTGCAAGTGGTTGGACAGACTACCCAGGATTTGCGAGCCAGGATTGAGGTTCTGGAGGGGCGAGTCCAGGCTCCTGCCGTGGCCCCGAGTTCTGGGATTCCCAAGTTGCCCCCTTTTCGTTTTGGTGGTGAACGTGAAAAATTCAGGGGATTTGTTAATCAATGCAATCTTTTTTTTTCTGCACATGCTTCACAATTTCCTACTGAACGATCTAAGGTGCTTACTATAATTATGTTGCTTACCAACAAGGCTTTGATGTGGGCAAACCCTCTGATTGAGACTGAGGATGATTGTTTAAATCACCTTGATGATTTTATTTCAGCCATGGGGCAGGTGTTTGATGACCCCAATCGAGGTGCAACAGCTGAAGCAGCCATGTTAGCTTTGCGCCAAGGTAAGCACTCGGTAGCTGAATATGCCTTGGATTTCAGGAGATGGGCCCTTGATACCACCTGGGACAATTCCGCCAAAAAATCTATTTTTCGAAAGGGGTTATCCCCACTGATTAAGGATGAACTTGCTCGTGCCGACCCTCCCACTGCGTTAGGTGACTTTATTAACTACTGCATCCGTATTGATACTCGTTTAACTGAACGCAGGCAAGAGAGATGGTTCGAAAGCAATCGTACTAACCTTTTTCTACCTTCCTCTCCAGCTAAGGAACCTTTGAGTAGGATTACACGGGAACCTGAACCTGAACCCATGCAGGTAGACTCTTTACAACGACGGGTTAGTGATGCACGCAAGGAACATCGTTTTAAGAAGAATCTATGTTTCTATTGTGGTAAGTCAGGGCACTTCATTATAAACTGCCCCAGCCGTTCTCGTAAGACTACTGCAGCACTCATTCATTGTGAGTGTTGCGAGAGGGGATCTGTCAGGTCCGAGCCTCAGGCTCCAGAGAGATCTGCAGCAACAGATCTTGATTTCTCGGACTTAAACTCCGTTACCTCTGAGGACGTTGACTGTGTAAATGCTGCCATCTTTCAAGTTTCCTCAGCGGTGTCCCAGCTGAGTTGTAAAAAAAACAATTCTCACTGTTTTCTTTCCATCAAACTCTGGGTTGACTCAGCCTGGGTGTCTAGCTCTGCTATGATCGACTCAGGTGCAAGTGGAAATTTTATGGATGTCTCCTTTGCTCTGAAACAGGGAATACGTTCAGTGAAGAATGCTACTCCAGTACAGATGGAAACTGTGGATGGCTCCCTGCTGACCTCTGGACCAGTGGATCAGGAAACAGAGCCTTTAAAGGTTCTTATGGGTAAAGATCATCAAGAGAAACTGTCCTTTATGCTTATCTCTTCTCCTCACTTTCCCATTATTCTAGGGCTACCATGGCTGCAGGCTCAGAATCCTACCATTAACTGGGAGACCAAGGAATTACACTTTCCAGAGAAACAGATGAGTCCAAAAATTTCAGCTTGCTCTGTTCCTAAAGGAACCATGTCAGTCCCTGAACTACCAGCTGTATACCAGGACTATGTGGATTTATGTGACAAGAAGAACGCTGACCAGCTTCCTCCTCACCGTCCATATGATTGTCCAATTGAATTATTGCCTGGAGCAGAGATACCTTTTGGTAAGATCTACCCCCTGGCGGGGCCCGAGCTGAAGGCTTTAAAAGAGTACATAGACGAAAATCTAGCCAAGGGCTTCATACGCCCCTCTTCATCTCCTGCAGGGGCACCCATATTCTTTGTAAAGAAGAAAGATGGATCCCTGAGACCATGCGTAGACTATAGGGAACTCAATAAGGTTACTATTAGAAACCGTTATCCATTGCCTTTAATCCCTGAGCTATTGGAGAGAGTGCGACATGCCAAAATTTTTTCTAAACTAGATCTTCGTGGGGCCTATAACTTAGTCCGTATTAGACCTGGGGATGAATGGAAGACTGCATTCAGGTCACGCTATGGACACTTTGAATATCTAGTTATGCCTTTTGGTCTGAGTACCGCCCCAGCCACTTTCCAACACTTGGTGAATGACATCTTCAGGGATCTCCTGGATACATTCGTGGTAATTTATTTGGATGATATTTTAATTTTTTCTAACTCCACAGAGGAACATCATGGACATGTGAGAATGGTCTTGGAACGTCTAAGACAAAATCATCTTTACATCAAGCTTGAAAAGTGTGAATTCCATAAGACCGAAATTCAATTTCTGGGGTATGTACTGTCTACACAAGGAATTAGTATGGATGGAAGTAAAACCCAAGCCATCAATGATTGGCCAAGTCCTAGAAATGTGAAGGAGGTACAGCGCTTCATCGGGTTTGCCAACTTCTATAGACGTTTCATTAGAAATTTCTCTGAGGTAGTGTCACCTATCACCCAACTTACCCGAAAGAGTCTAAGTTCTCCTGGACTCCCCAAGCCCAGGAAGCATTTTCCCGTCTAAAAGATAAATTTACCACTGCACCTATCCTAGTACATCCCAACCCAGAGCTTGCCTTCATAATAGAGGTGGATGCTTCAGACTGTGCCG
The DNA here is from genome assembly GCA_033576555.1 of Oophaga sylvatica. Taxonomy (NCBI): domain Eukaryota; kingdom Metazoa; phylum Chordata; class Amphibia; order Anura; family Dendrobatidae; genus Oophaga; species Oophaga sylvatica. Next base: position 359,399,124 of record JARQOD010000001.1, on the reverse strand, counting down.
TGGGAGCTATACTCTCTCAGAGAACAGGTGAGAAGAATGTCTTGCATCCCTGTGCCTTCTTTTCCCAGCAGTTGTCTTCGGCTGAGAAGAACTACGATGTGGGCAATAGAGAGTTGTTGGCCATTATTGCCGCCTTCAAAGAATGGAGACACCTTCTTCAAGGAGCTGCACAGCAAATAGTCGTTCTGACAGACCATCGTAATCTTGAGTTTTATCAGGTCGGCTAAGTGCCTGACTCCTCGCCAGGCTCGCTGGAATCTTTTCTTAAACCAATTTAATTTTATTATTTCTTATAGACCAGGATCGCGCAATGGAAAGGCTGATGCACTCTCTAGGATTTACTCAGCAGAGACACGTCCAATTACTCCTCCTAAGACTATTCTTCCTGACTCTAGATTCCTAGGAGTGATTCATCATCAAGACCTAATTAAAGACATCAAGGAAGCATACCATGCGGATTCTTTGTTGGCTCAACCCCCAAGGGACGTAAGTCTTGTCTTTAAGAATGGTGTGTGGATTCTGGGACAACGTCTGTATATACCTGAAACAGTCAGATTGAGAGTATTGCAACTCATTCACGATTCCAAAATAGCCGGGCATAGAGGAATTCTAAAGACACAGGAATTTCTTTCTCGTTTCTTTTGGTGGCCCACTTGTAGGAAGGATGTTTTGGACTATGTCACTTCGTGTGAGGTTTGTGCAAGATGCAAAACACCTCGCTCTTCACCAACTGGTCTGTTACAGCCTCTTCCCACCCCGTTCCGCCCGTGGGGATCCATTTCTATGGACTTCATTGTGGAATTACCAACCTCTCAAGGGAAGAACACTATTCTAGTGGTGGTTGACCGTCTAACAAAGGCAGCTCATTTTATCCCTTGTGTCGGCTTACCCACTGCAAAACAGACATCAGATTTGATGATTAAAGATGTGTTTCGCTTACATGGAGTACCGGATGAGGTTATTTCGGATCGAGGGGTGCAATTCACTTCTAGGTTTTGGCAAAATTTCTGTGCAGCATTGGACATTAAAGTAAACCTTTCTTCTGCTTTTCATCCCCAGACTAATGGACAAACCGAACGAACCAATCAAACCCTGGAGCAGTATCTCCGCTGCTTTATCTGCCACCTACAGGATGATTGGGTGGATCTACTTCCATTGGCTGAGTTCTCTTACAACAACTCTCAGAGTGCCTCCACTAAACAGTCTCCTTTTTACTCTAATCTAGGTTATCATCCTAACATTCTACCACGATTTCCCATAGAGACGCCTTTGCCAGCAGTGGCTGAAAGAGTCACGACTTTACAGAAGAATATGGATCTTCTAAAGGAGAATCTGGAATCGGCTCAGGAAAGGTACAAGAAGGCAGCAGATAAATTTCGTAAACCTGCACCAGCTTTTAAGGTAGGAGACCTGGTCTGGCTGTCAACCAGAAATCTTAAGTTAAGGATTCCATCGTCTAAGTTGGGACATAAGTACATTGGACCCTATAAAATCAGTAAAATTATAAGTGCCGTTGCTTGTCGTCTTCAATTGCCCAGAACTATGAGAATCCACCCTGTCTTTCATGTATCCCTACTAAAGGCTGCGACACCCAATACGTTTCCTGGACGTTCTTCTCCTTGCCCTGACCCAGTGCTAGTCGATGGTCAGGAGGAATTTGTGGTGGAAAGGATTTTAGATTCCAGGTTGTATAGAAATCAGTTACAATATCTGATTAAATGGCAGGGCTACCCAGTGGAGGACAACTCATGGGAGCCAGTCAATAACGTTAATGCTCCTCGCTTGCTCCGTCAGTTTCATCAGAGGTACCCACACAAGCCTGGTCTGAGGTCATCCGGAGGTTGTCCCTAAGGGGGGAGTAATGTAAGGTTCTGTGTATCTGTTTCTGAAACTCAGTTTGTTCGTCGGCCATTTTGCTTTCTGTTTTGCTGCAGCTATCTTGCCCTCAGTCAAAATGGAGTTTTCCAGCTTGCATGTTCCCGCCCTGATTCTCTCCGTTTGCTTCTTAAACAGCCACAGCTGAGCAATCAGTGCTTCAGAATCTAGCCTGCAGTGAACCTGTGTTCTGACTCCTGAAGCCTTGGACCTTGTACTCCAGCCATTCCTACTGAGGAACTCTGAAGCACTTGTGGACTCTGAACTCTGCTCTTGAGAGCCTCACGTTTGCATGGACTTGCGGTAACAGAGAAGAAGATCTGAATCTGTTGTGGAGAGTTATTGCTGAGCTTAGATTACTCTGGCCTGCTGTGTCTCCTGCTTCTGTGTTTGCAACCTGTGTGTTTATTTTTGCCAATTTGTATGAAGCAATACAAGACTTTCTTTATCAACCTGTGTCTCAAGTATTTTCATCGCACCCAAGCACAAGACGCTATATGAACTGTACCACATACATTACACACATCCTCAAAGTCCTCCAGAAAAGGAGGTAAGGTTCTAGGCACGACCGTACCGATGACCGTGTTCATGCAGTTACTATTGCAAAATTCACCCCACTGGCTTATCTCTCTGGATTGCCAATTAATAACTGGGTTATGTTTAGTTAACCAAGGAAGTCCCAACACAATAGGAGTGGGAAGGCCCTCCAACACATAACAAGACAATAGTTCTTTATGTATTGCCCCCACTCGAAGGTCTATGTTATGCACGGCTTGCACAAAGCTACCTTGACCGAGAGGCCTGGTGTCAATAGAGAATATAGGGATAGGTTTGGCCAATACACTCAGTTGCATACCTTGCACCTGGGCAAACCGAGCGTCCACCAGATTAGCCGCGGCCCCACTATCCAGAAGAACAGAAATCCTCTCAGTTCTCGTACCTACCACCACCTCCGCTGGTACGAGAAACTGAGACGGACTTGGGGACGAAATACATACTCCCAGATTGTCGTCCACCACACAACCTGGGATTAATAGTTTTCCGGCGACTTCTTGCTCAGTACAGTACGGGATGGACACCCCTCAATAAAATGTCCCTCTCTCCCGCAGAAGAAACACCTTCTTGTTTTGCGGCGCACCGCCGATCCCCTCCCTCGGAATGATGTCCCTCCCAACTGCATAGGTTCCTCGGAACAAACCAGGGAACCTCAATATTAGGGACTTTAGAAGGAGGTGGAGTCATCACAGGGGGCGGAGTTACCCCACACCTCTCCCGAAGCCATCTATCAATGCGAATAGCAAGAGCCATAGCGGCCTCCAGTGACGGGGGAGAATCATACTGAGCCAACACATCTTTTAATTTGTCAGATAAACCTTGACAAAACTGGCTCTTAAGAGCCGGGTCATTCCACTGAGTATCCGTGGCCCACCTACGGAACTCTGAAGAAAATTCCTCCGCCGGACGATCTCCCTGCTGTATCCTACGTAACTTCATTTCAGCAAGGGAGACCCGATCCGGGTCATCATATACCAGACCCAGGGCTGTAAAAAATCGGTCCACTGACTGGAGAGCCGGGGAGCCCAGGGGGAGAGAGAATGCCCAGGATTGAGGGTCCCCTTGTAAGAGCGAGATGACAATTCCCACCCTCTGATCCTCACTCCCCGACGACTGCGGCCGCAGCCGAAAATACAATTTACATGCTTCCCGGAAAGTAAAAAACTTGTCCCGCCCACCAGTGAACCTGTCCGGGAGAGCTACTTTAGGTTCAAATCTGGTTTGCTCCCGGGGGTACAAAACCTTGGATTTAACGTCCGTCAGCTCCATGGACAAACTCTGCAACTGCTGAGCTAAATGGGCTACTGGATCCATGGTGGCTGGGGAGAATCTTTAGAGTGGCCGGTGAAAATGTCACGACGTATAACAGATATATTCAAAGATAGCAACCTATATCTAATGTGACATCATTCTAAATTTCATATAATAGAGAAAATCAACATGTATACATAGTATCTGCCAGCAATGTCTTACCTGACATAATATCCTATGTATTGTGGGTCAATACTGTGTACGTGTCACGCTGTCTCTGGATAGAGGTGGACCGGGGTCTATGCTGACCCTGAACTGGGGTCCTGACTAGTCCCTCTACCTGGAGGTACTGTTAATGGTACAGAGGTCCAGGCCGCCAGCTTAACCCTGTCTCCTGTAGATCCCTGACCACTGTAATCTAGTCCTGAGAAGGACCCTGATTACCACCACAGGGAATGGGCAGGTCACAGCTTACACACAGTCTAAGACAAACGAGACAGACAAGGGGTAAAGAAAACACAGCCTTGCATACAACACTTCCACTACAGAGGAACACAAAAGGTTAAGGAGATAAACAATAAGCGAGGAGAGGAAAAACCACAACAGGCACTCTTAGCTTAAGTCTTCTCAGAAACGATCCGCTCTGCTGGTCTGAATGAATGCTTTCACCGGCAACTTCCCCAGCAGACCAGCAGGTATATGAAGGAAGCTAATTAACAAAACATCAATCGCAGCTGGGCGAGGCTGGTCAGCCCAGCACAGAGAGAGAAAGAATTAACTCCCTCAGTGCCGAAAAACCCCAGCACCAGAAACTCAGCTGTGCGAAGTCAGGGTGTGCAATCGCGACGATCTCCGCCGCGACACACCCGTGACAGGCATGTGTTCAAAGGAAGGTATATCCAGACCCACTGCAATTACATAGCTTAAACACAATGAGAGGTTATGTTGTGTCAAAGAGCGGGGTGTAAGGAAGAAAAAAAAAAAAAAAAAAGGGAGTTAAACCTCACCAGATGCTGCCGGCCATATGGGAATCCCCGACGCACGTTTCGCTGTCGTTCACCTCGCTTTCTCAAGGGGAGTGTGTTGTAGGTCACTAACAGGACCTTTAAGTAGCCATAGACACCGGTCATGTGACCGCTGAAGGTGCCGCCCACCGTTAATGGCGCATATGCCCGATGCTGTCCCTCCAGCCGCCGCCACCGGACGCGTCACCTGACCGCAGGACCTAGGTTCAAAAATGAACCACGGCGATGCGCCAGCATAACTTTGCCGGTCAGCGGCGGGTGGCAGCAGAGAGCAATCGCGCACATGCGCACCACGGCAGTAAAAATATATATAGAGCACATAGTTTGCAATTGAACAACAATTCATATAATCAAAATATGGGGTCCATGGATCTTTATCCCAATGGTACAAATCTTCATAGGTCCAATTGCTTTCCATCACCAATCGCAATATAATATAATGGTCCCAACATTAAGGGATATTAGGGCTGAGCCTCCAGTGGATAGCCACATTCCAAAACTTAATGTGAACTGAATAAAAAGAAAAAAAGTGCAATTTAAAAACAACACACATAAAAAATGATGCAAGCTTATAAAGAAAAATAAAAAACCAATTTGGGAGACTTTCACAGGAAGGGGGCAAAATTAAGGGCCTCATTGAGCCCTTTCGGTGTCACTGTGTCAAGAGTCACAATCCACTTTAACTCTTGTTGTGCCAGCATTTTCTTTATATTACCCCCTCTAATTCCGGGATGTATAACATCAATTCCTTTAACCTTGAAGTTAGCAGGATCACAGTTGTGTTTATCCCTGAAATGTCTAGGGATGGTTTTCAAACTAGATATATCTTCCATTTTGCTGGCTGCGCAAATGTCTCTAACATGTTCACGTATTCGTATTCTGAGTTCACGTGATGTTAAACCTACGTAAATTAAGGGGCAGCTGCATGTAGCAAAATAAATTAAATTTTTCGTGCTGCAAGAGTATATTTCTCTAATCTCATATTCTTTCATCCCATCACTTGAATGAAAATTAGAACTGCGAGAGACATTTGCGCAAGCCATACAATGGCCACAACTATAACATCCCTTCTGACGTCTAGTACTCCCAAACGGATTTATTGTGGGTGCAATATAATGGCTCTGAACCAGTATATCTCTTAAATTCTTGGATCTCCTAGGGGTCATAAGAGGTTTCTCCGTGAGGACGGATTTCAGAGCGGGCTCGGTTTTCAAAACTGACCAATGTTTAGTGAATATGTCCCTCATACTCTCCCATTCATGGTTAAACACTGATATAAAACGAATGTTATTATCCTCCTTTTGCTTTGGAGCAGAGTGATACAGCAGATGTTCACGTGGGGTGATTTTGGCCCGATTGTAGCCTTTTTTAATGCTACGTTTGCTATATCCACGCTGCTCAAAGCGTCTCCTAAGGTCCAATGCTTGATGTTCAAATTTCTGGCCGGATGAGCAAATCCTACGCATCCTCAAGAACTGTCCGACTGGGACGGCCCCCACAGTGGATCGACTATGCGCTGAGCTAGATTGTAACAACGCATTCACAGAGGTATTTTTACGAAAGACATCCGTCTGGAGGGACAAAGTATTGTCAACTTCCAATTTGACGTCCAAAAAATCAATCTGATTATAATCATACCTATATGTAAGTTTGATATTTAACTGATTGTCATTGAGTTCAGCCATAAAGTCCTCCAACTGCTGCACCGTGCCACACCAAAGTAGTAGAATATCATCAATATAGCGTAACCAGCACAGCACATGGTCAGCGGCCCCCGCCCCCGCAAAAAATGAACCTCTCCCAGTAACCCAGAAAGAGGTTAGCGTAGGCGGGCGCGCAGGCCGCACCCATGGCTGCGCCTCGCTTCTGATGATAAAAACCATCCTTAAAAGTAAAGAAGTTATGCGTTAATGCAAAGTGCAGCAATTCGAGGAGAAAACCACAAAGGGGGCCGTCCAAGTCGGAGGCCTCGAGGAAATGGCGGACTGCTTGTAAACCATCTTCGTGATTAATACACGTATAGAGTGTCTCAACGTCAGCTGTGACCAACAAAGTGCCTGCTTCCACAGAGACCCCGTCAATCCTCCTCAGGACATCCGTTGTGTCTTTAATGTAAGATGGTAATGTCTCTACTATTGTTTTTAAATAGAAATCAATAAATTTACAGATGGGGTCACAAAGACCATCCATCCCAGACACAATCGGACGTCCAGGGGGATTGACGGGGTCCTTATGAACCTTAGGGAGGAGATAAAATGTAGCAATTTTGGGAAAAGGTACAAATAATCCCTCAAACATTTTTTTATTGATGACACCGGAATCAAATGCTCCCATGAGGATCCTGTGTAGCTGTGCTGAGAAAGAGGTCATTGGATTATGGGTAAGTTTATCATAAACTTGGTGGTTTCTTAATTGCCGAAAGGCTTCACGTTCGTATTTAGCTACAGGCCAGATCACAATGTTTCCCCCCTTGTCCGCAGGTTTAAATATAACATCATCCCATGATTGCATTAGGCGGATGCCTTCCCTCTCTTTATATGTGAGGTTATCAAAACGCCTTTGTGTGGACAATTTTTTTAAATCCTCTGACACTAATCTTGTAAATATGTCCACAGCAGGACAAATGGACAAGGGGGGATACCTTGTTGATCTGGGTAATAGTGCTGTTGGAAACCCACCTTGATTTTGTGGGGATTGCTCCTCCAGTAGCTCTTCAAGTGTTCGAATTGACTCTCTCTCAGCAGGGCTCCACAGTTCCTCATCAGATCCACTCTTATTATGTAACTTTTTCAGGATTAATTTCCTTGAAAACAGATGTAGATCTTTCAATGCTACAAAATAATTGAAACCATATAGTTGTGGCCATTGTATGGCTTGCGGAAATGTCTCTCGCAGTTCTAATTTTCATTCAAGTGATGGGATGAAAGAATATGAGATTAGAGAATATATCTCTTGCAGCACGAAAAATGTAATTTATTTTGCTACATGCAGCTGCCCCTTAATTTACGTAGGTTTAACATCACGTGAACTCAGAATACGAATACGTGAACATGTTAGAGACATTTGCGCAGCCAGTAAAATGGAAGATATATCTAGTTTGAAAACCATCCCTAGACATTTCAGGGATAAACACAACTGTGATCCTGCTAACTTCAAGGTTAAAGGAATTGATGTTATACATCCCGGAATTAGAGGGGGTAATATAAAGAAAATGCTGGCACAACAAGAGTTAAAGTGGATTGTGACTCTTGACACAGTGACACCGAAAGGGCTCAATGAGGCCCTTAATTTTGCCCCCTTCCTGTGAAAGTCTCCCAAATTTGGTTTTTTATTTTTCTTTATAAGCTTGCATCATTTTTTATGTGTGTTGTTTTTAAATTGCACTTTTTTTCTTTTTATTCAGTTCACATTAAGTTTTGGAATGTGGCTATCCGCTGGAGGCTCAGCCCTAATATCCCTTAATGTTGGGACCATTATATTATATTGCGATTGGTGATGGAAAGCAATTGGACCTATGAAGATTTGTACCATTGGGATAAAGATCCATGGACCCCATATTTTGATTATATGAATTGTTGTTCAATTGCAAACTATGTGCTCTATATATATTTTTACTGCCGTGGTGCGCATGTGCGCGATTGCTCTCTGCTGCCACCCGCCGCTGACCGGCAAAGTTATGCTGGCGCATCGCCGTGGTTCATTTTTGAACCTAGGTCCTGCGGTCAGGTGACGCGTCCGGTGTGCGGCGGCTGGAGGGACAGCATCGGGCATATGCGCCATTAACGGTGGGCGGCACCTTCAGCGTTCACATGACCGGTGTCTATGGCTACTTAAAGGTCCTGTTAGTGACCTACAACACACTCCCCTTGAGAAAGCGAGGTGAACGACAGCGAAACGTGCGTCGGGGATTCCCATATGGCCGGCAGCATCTGGTGAGGTTTAACTCCCCCTTTTTCTTCCTTACACCCCGCTCTTTGACACAATATAACCTCTCATTGTGTTTAAGCTATGTTATTGCGGTGGGTCTGGATATACCTTCCTTTGAACACACTCCTGACTCTGACTATGGTAATCAGCTATGGGACTATGGTATGCCCCAGGTTTTCTAGTGTTCATTATATCTAGGGATTTTTTCCTCCTGTTATTGAATTGGCTATATTGTGTTATGGTGTTTTTCTGCTTGCCATATGTTTTCGTGTCTTTTTATACACATCATTGTCATGTTATGTTTTATGTTTTGTCGCCTTATTGTGGCTTAAATAAACTTTTTATATTTTTGCAATGAAAATGAAAACTCCATTTTTTCTCCTGTGTTGTCGTCTTATCTAATGGAGATTTATGTAGTCATTTTGTGAAGAGGGTTCACAACTGCATTACTTTATAATCTGGATATGTGGTTATTAATGCTTATATCAGTGTTTTTCACAGTTAAATCCAGTCATATAATTATGGACTTTAGAGCATGCGACGGAGCGTGGCTCTTAAAAATTGATGATGTATTCAAAGACTCTAATGATGCAAGCAATAAGGTTAATAAAAACCTTTTAGAAGTTAAAACCAAATTTAAGGATCTCATACGCAAAAGGACAAAGGTTTGGTGGAACCATGCGTTCCTTGACAAATATTTACAAAAGAAGCTTATACCTAGGGGACTGAGGGTTCAGGTCTTCCCCTCATTTTTAGTTGAAAATTCGGATGTTCGTGACAAATGGGAAGGATATGCTAATGAATGCTCCTTCGGCTTTATGTCAATCCTGAGGGACATGAACTCGGACTCATTAAAGTCAATTGAAACTGAAATTGAAAATTTACAGGCTATTATTAAAAAAGAAATGTCTAGTGACGCCCTAAAAAAATTCAATACTGAAATTGAGAATGACACCCAGAAATGGGCGGAGGAGATTCAGAGTATTAAAGCAAAAAAATTCCAACGTGATGTCAATGATAAACAACTGAACAGGGTCTATAGATGGAGAAGTAATAATGAGAGATCACGACCCAGATTTCGTAGTGAGTCACGATCTCGCTCACGATCTACCTCAATCCAATCCATGATGTCTAATGACGAAAAACAGAATTCAAAAAAACATCAAAAAACACCGAATGATGGAGCATCATCCAGTAACAAAAGGATGAATACGAGATTTAATACAAAGAAGGGGACGGCTGGGAAATCTAGTGAGGACGGGTCAAAGAGCGAGTTGCAGGTGATCAATCTGTCCTATCATATATTGACTAAGGTCCAAACACAAGTATTAAGGAAGGGTCTATCGTTCTCTCCCACTAATGGTTTCAATTATTTTGTAGCATTGAAAGATCTACATCTGTTTTCAAGGAAATTAATCCTGAAAAAGTTACATAATAAGAGTGGATCTGATGAGGAACTGTGGAGCCCTGCTGAGAGAGAGGCCATTCGAACACTTGAAGAGCTACTGGAGGAGCAATCCCCACAAAATTAAGGTGGGTTTCCAACAGCACTATTACCCAGATCAACAAGGTTTCCCCCCTTGTCCATTTGTCCTGCTGTGGACATATTTACAAGATTAGTGTCAGAGGATTTAAAAAAATTGTCCACACAAAGGCGTTTTGATAACCTCACATATAAAGAGAGGGAAGGCATCCGCCTAATGCAATCATGGGATGATGTTATATTTAAACCTGCGGACAAGGGGGGAAACATTGTGATCTGGCCTGTAGCTAAATACGAACGTGAAGCCTTTCGGCAATTAAGAAACCACCAAGTTTATGATAAACTTACCCATAATCCAATGACCTCTTTCTCGGCACAGCTACACAGGATCCTCATGGGAGCATTTGATTCCGGTGTCATCAATAAAAAAATGTTTGAGGGATTATTTGTACCTTTTCCCAAAATTGCTACATTTTATCTCCTCCCTAAGGTTCATAAGGACCCCGTCAATCCCCCTGGACGTCCGATTGTGTCTGGGATGGATGGTCTTTGTGACCCCATCTGTAAATTTATTGATTTCTATTTAAAAACAATAGTAGAGACATTACCATCTTACATTAAAGACACAACGGATGTCCTGAGGAGGATTGACGGGGTCTCTGTGGAAGCAGGCACTTTGTTGGTCACAGCTGACGTTGAGACACTCTATACGTGTATTAATCACGAAGATGGTTTACAAGCAGTCCGCCATTTCCTCGAGGCCTCCGACTTGGACGGCCCCCTTTGTGGTTTTCTCCTCGAATTGCTGCACTTTGCATTAACGCATAACTTCTTTACTTTTAAGGATGGTTTTTATCATCAGAAGCGAGGCGCAGCCATGGGTGCGGCCTGCGCGCCCGCCTACGCTAACCTCTTTCTGGGTTACTGGGAGAGGTTCATTTTTTGCGAGGGGGGGCGGGGGCCGCTGACCATGTGCTGTGCTGGTTACGCTATATTGATGATATTCTACTACTTTGGCGTGGCACGGTGCAGCAGTTGGAGGACTTTATGGCTGAACTCAATGACAATCAGTTAAATATCAAACTTACATATAGGTATGATTATAATCAGATTGATTTTTTGGACGTCAAATTGGAAGTTGACAATACTTTGTCCCTCCAGACGGATGTCTTTCGTAAAAATACCTCTGTGAATGCGTTGTTACACGCTAGCTCAGCGCATAGTCGATCCACTGTGGGGGCCGCCCAGTCGGACAGTTCTTGAGGATGCGTAGGATTTGCTCATCCGGCCAGAAATTTGAACATCAAGCATTGGACCTTAGGAGACGCTTTGAGCAGCGTGGATATAGCAAATGTAGCATTAAAAAAGGCTACAATCGGGCCAAAATCACCCCACGTGAACATCTGCTGTATCACTCTGCTCCAAAGCAAAAGGAGGATAATAACATTCGTTTTATATCAGTGTTTAACCATGAATGGGAGAGTATGAGGGACATATTCACTAAACATTGGTCAGTTTTGAAAACCGAGCCCGCTCTGAAATCCGTCCTCACGGAGAAACCTCTTATGACCCCTAGGAGATCCAAGAATTTAAGAGATATACTGGTTCAGAGCCATTATATTGCACCCACAATAAATCCGTTTGGGAGTACTAGACGTCAGAAGGGATGTTATAGTTGTGGCCATTGTATGGCTTGCGCAAATGTCTCTCGCAGTTCTAATTTTCATTCAAGTGATGGGATGAAAGAATATGAGATTAGAGAATATATCTCTTGCAGCACGAAAAATGTAATTTATTTTGCTACATGCAGCTGCCCCTTAATTTACGTAGGTTTAACATCACGTGAACTCAGAATACGAATACGTGAACATGTTAGAGACATTTGCGCAGCAAGTAAAATGGAAGATATATCTAGTTTGAAAACCATCCCTAGACATTTCAGGGATAAACACAACTGTGATCCTGCTAACTTCAAGGAAGATGTTTATACATCCCGGAATTAGAGGGGGTAATATAAAGAAAATGCTGGCACCTTCAGCGGTCACATGACCGGTGTCTATGGCTACTTAAAGGTCCTGTTAGTGACCTACAACACACTCCCCTTGAGAAAGCGAGGTGAACGACAGCGAAACGTGCGTCGGGATTCCCATATGGCCAGCAGCATCTGGTGAGGTTTAACTCCCCCTTTTCTTCCTTACACCCCGCTCTTTGACACAATATAACCTCTCATTGTGTTTAAGCTATGTAATTGCGGTGGGTCTGGATATACCTTCCTTTGAACACACTCCTGACTCTGACTATGGTAATCAGCTATGGGACTATGGTATGCCCCAGGTTTTCTAGTGTTCATTATATCTAGGGATTTTTTCCTCCTGTTATTGAATTGGCTATATTGTGTTATGGTGTTTTTCTGCTTGCCATATGTTTTCGTGTCTTTTTATACACATCATTGTCATGTTATGTCTTATGTTTTGTCGCCTTATTGTGGCTTAAATAAACTTTTTATATTTTTGCAATGAAAATGAAAACTCCATTTTTTCTCCTGTGTTGTCGTCTGTACTGTACATATCAGAGATGACACGTCCCCGTCCCTGCAGCTGCAGATTCATCACATTCAGATGGCTCGTGATGTCGCAGAGAAATGCCATTTCACACCGGAAAGTTTCATCTCGGAGCTCTGTTGTGTCTTTCCCCTTGCTTTCCATGAACAGACAGATCTCCTCACCAGCTCAAAACATCTTTGAAGCACCTTTCCCCGGCTTAGCCATCGCACCTCTGTGTGATACGGTAAGTCACCATACTCTGTATCTAACTCCCCCAGAAATGCCTTGAACTGGTGGTGATTTAAACCTTTGGCTCTGATGAAGTTAACTGCTCGCATTATGGTGCTCATTACTTGCTCCATTTTCAAGGCTTTGCCACACAACGACTCCTGGTGTATGATGCAGTGATACGCTGTTAGCTCATCTGTGACGTTTTCCTCCCGCATCCTCTCCCGCATCCTTGCCACCAATCCACTCCTGTGCCCACACATTGCGGGTGCTCCGTCTGAGGTTAATCCCACGAGTTTTTCCCAAGGCAGCCCCATCTCATTTACACATCTGGATGATACCTCTTCATACAGATCTTGTCCTGTAGTTGTGCCATGCATAGGACGTAATGCCAAAAACTCTTCTGTTATGCTCAGGCTGGAGTCTACTCCACGGACAAAAATTGACAGCTGGGCAATGTCTGATGTGTCCGTGCTCTCATCCACAGCAAGAGAATATGCGATGAAATCTTTTCCCTTTCTCACAAGCTGTTCTTTTATGTTGGTGGAAAGCTGGTCTATGCGCTCAGCAACGATGTTTCTGCTCAGGCTCACGTTTGCGAATAGTTGTCTTTTGTCTGGGCACACTGCGTCACAAACTTCAAGCATACAGTTTTTGATAAATTCTCCTTCTGCAAAGGGCCGGGCTGATTTTGCGACCTTTTTTGCCACAATAAAGCTAGCCTTGACAGCACCCTCGCTTTGTGATTTAGCATATGTGAACATAGCCTGTCTGGACTTAAGGCCTCGTTTTAATTCTTCCACCTTCTGTAGCTTTTGTTCATATTCCATATTCTTGTCTTTGTCTGTGTGTTTCTTAGACGTTTGATAATGCCTTCTTAAATTAAATTCTTTCATTACAGCCACATTTTCTTCACACAGAAGACACACAGGTTTGCCTTTTACCTCCGTAAACATGTACTCTGCCTCCCACCTGGCCTGAAACCCCCTGTTCTCAGCGTCCACCTTACGTTTAGCCATTTTTGAGGAGGGGGGTATCAGAAAGTTGTCCTCTGCTCTGACTACTGATGAATAATGAAGCCGCTTGTGCGCGCTGCAGTGACTTCGCGGGCTACCGGTGCATTGTGGGAAATGTAGTGTTGGTGCGTGCAAAACACCAGCGGGCGGCTGTGGCCTGCGGGCCGGTTCTAATAGTAATTAAATATCATCCAGGGGGCCATAGATAATCAATTCATGGGCCGGATCTGGCCCGCGGGCCTTGACTTTGACATATGGGCTCTATAGCATAATGCACACCCATAGGCAACCTCTATAGCATAATGCAACCCCATAAGCAGCCTATAGAGGCTGCCTATGGGGTTGCATTATGCTATAGAGGCTGCCTATGAGGGTGCATTATGCTATAGAGTCTGTCTATGAGGCTGCATTACACTATAGAGTCTGCCTATGGGGGTGCATTATATTAGGAGCTGCATTACACTATAGAGGCTGCCTATAGGGGTGCATTATATTAGGGGCTGCATTACACTATAGAAGCTGCCTATGGGGGAGCATTATATTAAGGGCTGCATTACACTATAGAGGCTGCCTATTGGGGTGCATTATATTAGGGGCTGCATAATACTATAGAGACTTTCCTATGGGGTGCATTATATTAGGAGCTGCATTATACTATAGAGTCTGCCTGTGTGGGGTGCATTAAACTATATAGTCTGCCTATGGGAAGTGCATTATACTATAGAGTCTACCTATGGGGGGTGCATTATATTAGGGCTGCATTACACTATAGATTCTGCCTATGGGGAGTGCAGTATACTATATGGTGGCCTATGGGGATGCATTATACTATAGAGTCTGTCTATGGGGAATGCATTATACAATATAGATTCTGCCTATGAGGAGTGCATTATACTATATGGAGGCCTATGGGGATTGCATTATAGTATATTGAGGACTATCTGGTGCATTATACTGTACTATCTGGAGGCTATCCAGGGGACCATCATATAGTGTGGAGATTACAGTGACGGGGCCATCATGCGGTGTTGGAGCCATTAAACAGTTTGGAGGATACTCAGGGGTCAGTATATATACAGTGAGGGGGCATTATACTGTGTATAGGGGAGCTGTACAGGGGGGAGACTCGGGAAATTATTAAATGTAAAGTGGGCACTTATTGTTATAGGGGAATTCAGGTTACTGTGACTGTCAAAGGGGCACACAGGGCATTATTACTTTTTAGGGGACAAAATGTGGGCACTGTTTTCTAGGGCAGTTGCACCCAGCATTACTATATTCTAGAGAGTTGCTTTAGAATTTGGGCACCACATTTTAAAAAAGACATCAACAAACTAGAGCAAGTACAGAGAAGAGCGACCAGAATGGTGTCCGGTCTGCAAACCATGTCTTATGAGGAACGGTTACAGGATTTGGGAATGTTTAGCTTGCAAAAAAGAAGAATGAGAGGAGACTTAATAGCTGTCTACAAATATCTCAAGGGCTGTCACATTGTAGAAGGATTATCTTTATTCTCATTTGCACAAGGAAAGACTAGAAGCAGTGGGATGAGACTGATTGGGAGGAGACACAGATTAGATATTAGAAAAAACTTTTTGACAGAGTGATCAATGAGTGGAACAGGCTGCCACGAGAGGTGGTGAGTTCTCCTTCAATGGAAGTCTTCAAACAGAGGCTGGACAGACATCTGTCTGGGATGATTTAGTGAATCCTGCTTTGAGCAGGGGGTTGGACCAGATGACCCAGGAGGTCCCTTCCAACTCTACCATTCTATGATTCTATGAATTTAGAGGGAACATAGTAACGGACAATAGGTGCAGTAATAGAGACACATACTGCAGTAATAGGCACACATACAGCAGCAGCGGCTCATAACATGTGACTTTCCAAGAAGCAGTCATTGGTTGCATTGTCAATTCTCCTTCCCATAAAACTCACTAAAACCTTTACTGATGTTGTCCCTGTAAGAAAATTCAGAATTAAGTAAGGCAAGCAAAGAAATGGGAATAACATAGGGAAAAACACATACATTGAAAATGCAGAAATAATGTAATAACAAAAATACTTCTATCTTAGAAACTTTGTGATAGAGCAAAACTAAGCATATTTTTAGAATCAGCACATCAAACTACATAAAACAGACATATTACCTTTTCTGATGATTTTTTTTGTGTTGACCAGTGTAATTACAAGCATGGTCATCCATACACTTTTGAAGGCACCAATTGGAGTGCCTTATAAAAAAAATTAAGAAAGTGTAGTTGTGGTACCGCTACACTCATTAAAGCTTTGCACAAAGTGAAAACCAAGGAAAAAATTATAAGTAGGGTCATCCATAGACTCTATAAGGCAACAACTGACAGGCTTAATTCAAATATTGAAAATTAAGAACACTGTGTTGCTGTCATCTGGTGGTGTGTAAAATTAAGTTCTAATCCAGGCTTTGTTCATTTTCATAAGTGAGCCTGTCAACACCTTCTGTTCTTGAAAAGAGGAAAGAAATCAAGCTCCAATAAAACTGGTCATTTGTTCAGATCCAAAAAATTAAAAGTTAATGATTTCATGTAGCAAAAATCCATTAGAAGGGAGAGGAGATACATAGGAAAAATTCCATTAGATGAGGGACATGAAGCAACAGCATTTTAAAAAAAAAAATCTGTCAAATGTCTAGTCAGGATGCATATCTGCTCTCCACTCTGTTGAACCGCTGCAGGTGAGTTGGCAAAATCTGTTTTTCTTCCAGCACTTTCTGTTGACAGGCGAAAGCACCTGTCTGTTATGACCTCTCCTCTGCCCCACCCAGTGGCACTAAAAACTCTCACAGACAAGACACTAGCAGCACAACACTTCCAAGGGATAAAGGTACAGCTCATGCCAAGTGTCCAGATTTGAAACCCAATAGCAGAATGTCGCAGGAGGAATTAGTGAGTACGCTGGTTTTGTCAATCAGGCATTGCTTGACCCTCTTTAAAAAACTTTTCCTTCCTTGTCCAAAAGACCCGGTCATCATGTCATGGACGCTGGGAGGTTGTCATGAAAATGGCACAGACCTTTGAAAGTGTACCTCTGCCTATGCTGTATCTTTTGCGTGTCTCCCTCGCCTCTTCTCCTTGGTTGGGAAGGAAGCTTGCACCCTGCTGTTAGCATTGTCTGATGGGAATTTTTTCAACATATTTTCCACATTGGCCTTCTGGTATAGCACCATTTTTGAAGACCTCCTCAGGAAAAAGAGATGCAACGTTTTCCTTGTAGCATGGGTCTAGCAGGGTGAACAACCAGTACTCTTTTTTTGCCCAAGATGATTGTAACGTGAGGGTCACTGGAAAGGCAGCAGTACATAAAGTCTGCCATTTGTGCACAGCTCCCTACATCCAACACTTCCCCGTCTTCACCATTATGACTACTCTCCATCTCTTCTTTCTCATTCCCTTCCTCAGCTAATCAACGTAGGAGAAACAGGACAAAGCTTTTGTGGGTACTAGCCTCAGCCAGCTTCCGTTCCTCCTCCTCAGCCTTCTTGTCCTCATTGTTACCCAGTACACGTTGAATAGATGAGATGAGGTTGGGTAGTATCTCCACCTGGTCCGCATGCAAAGCTTCATGTTTAATTGTCATCAGCAGCTGTTTAAGTAGGCATAGAAGCAGGATGTTAGCACGGATGATAGCGTCATCACCACTCACCATCTTTGTGGAGTAATCAAAGTCTTGGAGAACTGCACAAATGTCAGACATTCATGCCCACTCTTCAGTTATGTGCGGAAGCTGACCAGAATACCGACAAGCGTTTTGGAGCTGGTATTCCACAACTGGCTTCTGCTGCTCACAAAGCCCTACTAAATATGGTTAGGTTTTCAGAACTATCAGGTTGAGCACGTGGGCCAAGCATGATGTGTGTGTGTTTGCCAAGCTTCACAGCTGCCACCAGGTTATGGCCATTATCACACACAACCATGCCCAGATCCACAGATTTGTCTAGTCCATTTTTCCTTTCAATAACTATGCCCTGGTGTGTACTTTGTCTTTGAGACAAATTAGCTTCAGTAGAGCCTGTTGCCACATCACTAAGGCAGTCCTGCAGAGCTTCCAACTGATGTCTGCTCTGAGATAGCAAGTCAGAGATTGAGGATGAACAGGAATTGGTGTAGGCGTGCAGGAAACCCCAATAGAAGTAGGGCCATCAGTCCTCGGAGTCGGTAGCACATGTGCCGTGCCAGGGTGGAACTTAGCCCTGGCCTCCGCAATGTTCACCCAATGTAGAGTCAGTGAAATGCAGTGTCCCTAGCCAGAAGCGCTTGCACATGTGTTGCTTGTTAAGTTGACAATCCCAGTAGCTGTGTTGGTAAGTACACGGGTGTTGTTCCTGGATACCTGCTGGTCGAAGGCAAGGATGCCACATTGGGAGAAATAGTGGCAGCTGGGGACAGAGTACTGAGGGACCAAATATGTACACCTGTAGCAAGCCAATTTTGTTTTTTTATTGAAAACAAATGAAATTGCACACAAAGTTCTACAGTATATATGACAATAGTCAATTTCTTGAACAAAAATATTTTGTGAACTGTATCAAGCCAAGTGGTTTTTAAACATTTGAATTCACCGTAATTTTACCCTAATCACGTTAAACTGTATGAATGACTAATTGAATCCATAAAACATTTTTTTGGAATGTTACAGTTGTGCTCAAAAGTTTACATACCCTGGCAGAATTTTTGCTTTCTTGGCCTTTTTTTTCAGAGAATATGAATGATAACACCTACATTTTTTTTCCACTCATGGTTAGTGGTTGGGTGAAGTCATTTATTGTCAAACTACCATGTTTTCTCTTTTTAAATCATAATGACAACCCAAACCATCAAAATGACCCTGATCAAAAGTTTACATACCCTGTGATTTTGGCCTGATATCAAGAAGTTGACACAAATGGGTTTGACTGGCTACTAAAGGTAACATCCTCACCTGTGACCTGTTTGCTTGTAATCAGTGTGTGTGCATAAAAGCTGAGTGAGTTTTGGGATCCAGACAGACTCTTGCATCTTTCATCCAGCCACTGATGTTTCTGGATTGTGAGTCATGGGGAAAGCAAAAGAATTGTCAACGGATCTATGGAAAAGGTAGTTAAACTGTATAAAACAGGAAAGGGATACAAAAATATCGAAGGAATTGATAATGCCAGTGTGCAGCGTTCAAACTGTGATTAACAAATGGAAAATCAGCGGCTCTGTAAAAACAAAACCACGGTCAGGTAAACCAACAAAAAATGTGTCCACAACTACCTGGAAAATTGTTCGGGATGCAAAGAAAAACTCACATATAACATCAGCTTAAATACTGGACTCTCTGAAAACTAGCGGTGTGGCTGTTTCAAGATGCACAATAAGGGGGCACTTGAAGAAAACTGGGATGCATGGTCGAGTCGCCAAAAGAAAGCCATTACTGCGCAAATGCCACAAAGTATCTCGCCTACAATAAGAAAAACAGCACAGAGACAAGCCTAAAAACTTTAGGAACAAGGTAATTTGGAGTGATGAGACCAAAATTTAACTTTTTAGCCACAACCATAAAAGTTACATGTGGAGAGAGGTCAACAAGGCCTATGATGAAAGTAACACTACTGTATTCCTACTGTAAAGCACGGAGGTGGATGTGTGAGCTACAAAGGTACAGGAAACTTGGTCAAAGTTGAAGGAAAGATGAATGCAACACGTTATGAGCAAATACTGCTGCACATGGGACATACTTGGATATTCCAACATGAAAATGATTGAAAAAACACAAGGCCAAGTCAACCTGTCATTGGCCACAGTAGAGCAAAGTGAACGTTCTGGAGTGGCCATCTTAGTCTCCTGACCTCAATAATAATAATAATTTTATTTCTATAGCGCCCACATATTCTGCAGCACTTTACATTATAGAGGGGACTTGTACAGATAATAGACATTACAGCATAACAATAAACACAGATCAAAGTAGATACCAAGAGGAATGAGGGCCCTGCTCACAAGCTTACAATCTATGAGGAATAAGGGGAGACACGAAAGGTAGATGCTAACAATTGCTTTCAATTGCAATTCTGCATGAACCAGTTAACAGCCAAAGTATGTAACAGTACAGACACAGAGTGCTATTAAATGCTTAAAGCATGTGAGAACATAATACGAGGTACCCAATTATGGTAAAAAATTTTTTGAATGGGCCAAGAGGGATAGTTAGGTAAATGCGTTGAGATTTTAGGCCAGTCTGAACAAATGCGTGTTTAGGACACGCTTAAAACTGTGGGGATTGGGGATTAATCGTATGAACCTGGGTAGTGCATTCCAAAGAATTGGCGCAGCACGTGAAAAGTCTTGGAGACGGGAGTGGGAGGTTCTGATTATTGAGGATGCTAACCTGAGGTCATTAGCAGAATGGAGGGCACGGGTAGGATGGTAGGCTGAGACAAGGGAGGAAATGTAGGGTGGTGCTGAGCCATGGAGTGGTTTGTGGGTGAGGGTAATAAGTTTGTACTGGATTCTGTAGTGGATGGGTAACCAGTGTAATGATTGGCGAGGAATATGATCCTGGAGGCAGCATTCAAGACAGATTGGAGAGGGGAGAGTTTGGTAAGAGCGAGACCGACTAGTAGAGAGTTACAATTCTCCAGACGAGAATGAATAAGAGAAACAGTAATGGTTTTTGCAGAGTCGAAAGTAAGAAAAGGCTGAGTTCTAGAGTCACTGCACAAGGACCAGCGGCGGATACCGCGTCCCTCCCACGGCATACAGCGGAGACCAGACTTAGAACTCTCATCCAGATACTCACCTTTAACTCCTATATCAGGGCTTACTTTGGAGATCTACCTGATCCCACCAGTATCTACTGCTTACCTTTGAATTGGGTATTTCTACCCTCTCCCGGTACTTAATGTGGCTGATGAAGGTCCGAAATTTAGGACCGAAACGTTTCACTACCGTGGACTACAATAAATATTTACCCTTTTCGTTAAGTTGAGTGCTGAGTTCTCTCTTTATTATTTTCACGGTGTAGGAACCTACTCTGGCACCTTTCAAGCTGTGCACACGATTTATCTTTCTACACTGTGATTTTGAGCACTTCCAGGAGTGCAGTTTTTAAAATGGTGTATCTTTAGGGTATTTTCTCCTTCGCCTTGGGGGACACAGACCATGGGTGTTATGCTGCTGCCACTAGGAGGACACTAAGCTAATACACAAAGAAATTGGCTCTTCCTCCGCAGTATACACCCTCTGCTGGCTCTAGCCTAAACCAGTTCTTGCTTAGTGTCTGTAGGAGGCACTAGGGTCTGGCTTCAGACCCCGACGTTATTATTTTATTTTTCAAATTTTTTACTTTTACCTTTTTTTCTACGGAGTAATGGGGCGACGGGGCCTTTCAAGGTCCCGATCTCCCAAAATCATCAACAGGTGGGCACGCGGAGCGTCGTCTCCCCGTATCCCCTCCTGCAACCTCAACGCCGGCCTGAGCTCTCCTCAGGGGCGACGGATTCCTTCAATGGGTCCGCTCTCCCCACATCAGCAACAGATGGGAACATGGGGTGTCGCCCCCAAGTACCCCCTTCTGGAGCCAGGTTCTTCAGCCAGACATGCCTCAACAATTCTGACAGTAAAATTACCTCAGGTAACATGTAGAGGCTCCATGCGGTGTCCGTGCGGCCCCACTGCACCACCACTGCCCGAAAGTGGATGGTGACTGGAGGCGAAAGGTTTTTCAATCTCCTGTGACCTTTGCGGCCTCTGCTACATTGCAGGCCTCAGCCGCCCCCATCGCTGTGACGCAGTCGCCATTGCAGGGTGTCACGTTACTGGCGATACTGGACTGGAGGTCAGTGGCCGGAGCAGAAGTGTGCAGATGACCGGACCGTGGAAAGACTTCTGGACGTGCAGTATATGGCGGTGGTAGATCACTATGTCGGCAGATGCCGGAGCCCGCCCGAGCACGGGCCGGCCAAGATCACGCACAAGCACCAAGTCCATTTAGGTGATAAAGTTCGAGGTATGAACAGCAGGGTTTCCACAGGAGACAGGAAGGCGCCAGCAGAACACCTTCCAGATCAGGAGCTCAGATAATGCTTCACTCAGTTAGACTGAGCACTGTTATGAATGTTTTAGAAATGAATTCTGAGCAGAAGCTCCCTCTGGTGGTTACAAACGGTACTGAACCATTCAATGAGGATTGGCAATCAGGAATCACGGACTGGCTGGATATAAGGGAGTTTTCCCCCCATCATGGTTGCCGGTGATCAATTGTTCTTGTCTCAACGTTGTTTACTGGTTCACTTGGAAGCTTGCTGAGTCTTGCCTCTTCTCCTGCTCTCAGATAAGATATTTTCTGTTTTTTGTTTTTGTGCTTGCCATTTGCAATTTTCTCTGCATTTCTGTGAGGTTGGCCAGGTTCCCCTCCTCGGGGGGCTTGGGCGCCTCTCGGTTCCTCTGGAGCCACTGTTGTTTGTTCATTTGCCTTTTCCAGTTTTTTCTGTGGCTGCGGCTTAGTTTTGTTACACCAGAGAACTAATTTAGGTGGTAGAGGTCGTGTGATCTCAGGTGTTTTTGCAATTAGTAGCGTTGGTTTTTTTTAGGGGTTTTTTTTTGGATTGCAGTAAGTATCCTTCCTATCCTTTTCTGTCCAGGCAGATTGGGGCCCAGCGTTTGCTCATACTATTTTCTGTCTGTGTCTGTATTTCCTCTTGTCTAACCGCCATTACATGTTTGGGGGCTTCCTATGTTCTTTGGGGATCTGCTCCTGGGCAGATAGCTTTCCTCTTTCTATCTTTAGGTGTAGTTAGCCTCTCGGCTGTGACGAGGCGTCTAGGACCAACGTAGGAACGCTCCACGACTGCCTTTAAGTTGTGGTGGTTAATCAGGGTACTGCAATCCAGTAGATCCCAACCTCTCTGGTGCATTGCCTTTTTTGCCTGCTCTCCTCAGCTACCAAAACATAACAGAGCACCACAATATACTCAGCAACAGGAAGCTGCACAGGGCCAGGTATATATAGCAGGTCCAATCAGTCTTAATCAGGGCGGGAACAATCAGCAGGGCAGGTGATGATCTTTATCCCAGACGAAGTTCATATGGTTTCAGGCTGAAGTTATTCAAGTTCCGAATAGCTCCACAGAAAAGGAACAGACTAGCAAGCCATGGTTCACAGGTTCAAATCCTAACAATACTCCCCTCTTAACGGCGGCCTCTGGACGCAACTTGCCCAGGCTTTGCAGGATACCGCTGATGAAATTGTCTAATTAAACGAGGAGCATTGACGTTGTTTACTGGTTCCCATGAATTTTCCTCCGTGTCGTAGCCCTGCCATTTGATTAAATATTGTAAACGATTTCTGTGTATTCGGGAATCTAAAATCTTTTCCACCACAAACTGCTCCTGTCCGTCCACTTCAGTTGCATCGGGAGGCGGAGGGATCGTTCTGGAAATGGATTGGCTGTGGCGGCTTTCAACAAAGACACATGAAAAACAGGATGAATCTTCATTGATGTTGGTAGCTGTAGACGTACGGCCAATGGACTCACAATCTTACTGATTTTGTATGGTCCCACAAACTTTTGTCCTAATTTAGGAGAAGGAATCTTCAATTTCAAATTCTTAGTGGATAACCACACTCGATCTCCAATCCTAAACGTGGGAGTGGGTCTCCGATACCTGTCGGCCGCTTTTTTATATTTCTCCTGAGCTTCCTTTAGAGTGTCTTTCAGAACATTCAGATTTTGCTGTAGCAGAGAGATTCTTTCTGCGACTGCTGGTATTAATGGTGCCACAGGATTTTTGGGAAGGATGTTTTGGTGATATCAAAGATTTGCAAAAAATGGCGTCTGTTTCGTAGAGGCATTCCGTGAATTGTTATATGAAAATTCCTCAAATGGCAGCAGATCTACCCAGTCGTCTTGCAGATGGCAAATATAACAACGAAGATATTGCTCCAGCGTCTGATTTGTACGTTCTGTCTGGCCGTTAGATTGCGGATGGTAAGCGGTTAACAATTGTACTTTGATGTCTAGCGCTGAGCATAAACTGCGCCAAAATTTAGATGTAAATTGCACACCTCGATCTGAGACGACTTCATCCGGCACTCCGTGGAGGCGAAAAACATTGCAAATTATCAGCTCAGCTGTATCTTTTGCTGAAGGCAGACCTGAACACGGGATGAAATGCGCTGCTTTTGTAAGTCGATCCACTACTACCAGAATGGATGTCTTTCCCTTGGACTCTGGTAGATCTACTATAAAGTCCATTGAAATCGATCCCCATGGTCGTGTTGGGATGGCGAGAGGCTGCAATAGTCCCATAGGGGATGCACGTGGAGTCTTATAGCTGGCACAGATGTCACAGGAATTAACGTACTTCTTCACGTCTTCTTGAAAGTTCGGCCACCAAAAGAAACGTGACAAAAACTCCTGTGTTTTCTGTGTCCCTTTGTGTCCTGCAATTTTAGAATCGTGCACTAGTTGTAGGACTCTTAACCGAGCTGCTTCTGGTACATATAGTCGTCGACCATCAGTCCATACTTGATTTTTAAAAAACAGATGCACGTCCCCTGATTGACGTCTGTTTCGTATGTTGCCTTCAAATCTTCCAGCAAATCTCCATCATGTATTACTCCCAAGATCTTAGTATCTGCCACAATAGGTTTGTGTGTTGTTACAAGGTTAGACTCGCTTGAAAACATTCGGGATAATGCGTCTGCTTTCTTGTTACGTGAGCCTGGTCAATATGAAATTACAAAAATTGAATTGATTCAAATACAGACTCCAACGGGTCTGCCGAGGGAGAGGCATTTTGCAGACCTGATAAACTCTAGATTACGATGATCGGTCAACACCAAAATTTGCTGTGCAGCCTCTTGGAGATGATGTCTCCACTCTTTGAATGCTGATATGATGGCGAGCAATTCTTTATTTCCCACGTCATAGTTCTTTTCGGCTACAGACATACGTTGTGAGAAAAATGCACATGGATGCAGCAACTTCTTTTCCCCTGTCCTCTGAGAGAGGATAGCGCCGACCGCACAGTCTGAAGCATCCACCTCAATGATAAAAGCCAATTCAGGGTCAGGATGGCGTAATATGGGAGCCATTGTGAATTTCGTTTTTAAATGAGAGAACGCTTCTTGCGCTTGGGGTGTCCAGATGAATTTTGCTCCTTTTTTTGTTAGTTGCGTGATGGGTACCACGATTTCTGAAAATTTTTTAATAAAACGTCTGTAGAAGTTGGCGAACCCCACAAAACGCTGAACTTCTTTCACATTTTTAGGGATAGGCCACTCGGTGATAGCTTGCGTTTTCTTAGCATCCATCCGTAATCCTTGAGGTGAAATGACGAATCCCAAGAACTGAATCTCTTCTTGATGGAATTCACATTTTTCTAATTTAATATATAACGAATTCTCCCTTAACCGTTGTAGCACTTGTCTTACGTGTGTCTGATGTTCCTCCATAGAGTTTGAAAAGATCAGGATGTCATCTAGATAAACGACCATGAACTGATCCAACAGGTCTCGGAAAATATCATTTGCCAGGTGCTGGAAGGTAGCTGGAGCATTAGCGAGTCCGAAGGGCATCACTAGACTTTCAAAGTGTCCGTATCGGGTGCGAAAAGCTGTCTTCCATTCATCTCCAGGCTTTGTACGTACTAAATTGTATGCCCCACGTAAATCTAACTTAGTGAAGATCTTCGCACTTTGTACTCTAACGATTTTTTACCAAGACTTTATTAAGCTTCCTGTAGTCCACTACTGGCCGTAATGTTCCATCCTTCTTTTTAACAAAGAATATAGGGGCTCCAGGGGGCGAGGATGATGGACGAATGAATTTTTTGCTTAGATTTTCATCAATAAATTCCTTGAGAGCCTTCAGTTCAGGACCCGCTAAAGCAGGGGTGGGGAACCTTTTTTCTGCCAAGGGCCATTTGGAATTTTATAATAGTGTTCGGGGGCCGAATAAAATTATTAATAATGATGAGCGAGTATACTCGTTGCTCGGGTTTTCCCAAGCATGCTCAGGTGTCCTCTGAGTATTTTGGCGTGCTCTGAGATTTAGTTTCTGTCGACGCATTTGCATGATTTGCAGCTGCTGGACAGCCTGAATACATGTGGGGATTCCTTAACAAGCATTCCTCACATGTATTCAGGCTGTCCAGCAGCTGCATATCAGGGAGCTGAGGCAACGAAAACTAAATCTCCGAGCATGCCAAAATACTCGGAGGACACCCGCGCATGCTCAGGAAAGCCCGAGCATGCTCAGGAAAGCCCGAGCAATGAGTGTACTCGCTCATCACTCATTAATAAACTTAAACATTAGCCAACTATATTTATTCAAACATTTAAATAACTCCTACCTAATGTGATGGCTGGAATGACTTCTCTTTGGTGAGGCGTTTGATATTGGGAGGTATTGATGATGTTGCTACTCGCAACTGGTTTTCTAAGTTTGCATCAGTCAATCTTGAGCGAAGGCGACACTTTGCAATGGAAAGTTTTGAAAAGAACTGCTCACAGCAATACGTTGTTCCGAACACGGATGCATATTTCAATGCATGTCTCCTCACAGTGGGAAATTCATCATTGTTCACATAACGTTTATAAAAGTCAAGCAATGGGAGGTTATTGTACCTCGCTTTCAGCTCAGCATTGTTTTGCAGCTGAATGATTTCGTGTTGTAGGTCATGAGGCACATCAGCTGGTTCCACATTGAATGGTGCAGCAAAGATGTCCAGTTTCCATTTGTTTACTTTTGACATCCTTGAATCTGTCATCAAATGCTTCAATTAGTTTTGCACATTCACCAGCATATTCAAGTGTCGTGGAAGGCTTTTGTCTTTCCAGAGTGGGGAAATGAACTGTGTTTTTCCTTTCAAGTTGCACTTTCCACAGCCTGTTTAGCTTCAAATGATTTCACGTTTGAAAGCAGAGAGCTAAGAAGCTGATTGGGGCCTTGCAGCTTAACGTTCAGCTCTGAGAGGTACTTGGTAATGTCTACCATGAACGCTAGATCACACTGCCACTTGCCATCATTGAGTTCACTGATAGATTTCCCTTTCATCTCCATGAACTGCTTGACTTCTTCCCGCAATTCGTAAAACCTCATGAGCATGTTCCCGCGACTCAACCACCGCACTTCACAGTGATAAACAAGATCACCATACTCCGATTCAAGATCATTCAGTAATTCCTTAAACTGGCGACTGTTCAGTGCTCGCTTTTGATAAAGTTTATGCATGACACTACTGTTGACATCACATTGTTGAGCCGCAATGACTGTGCACAGAGACTTTCTTGGTGTATGATGCAGTGGCATACAACTAAATCACTTGGATCAAGACTAAGACGACTCATTTCTTTCTTGACAAATGCAATTAACCCTTTTTGCGAGCCAACCATGGCTGGAGCTCCATCTGTAGTAAGGCCAGTTAACTTTTCAAATGGTAGTTGAAGTTTCTTCATTGATGAAACAAGTCTCTCAAACAAGTCTTTACCTTTTGTACTGCCATGCATGGCTTCCAGTGACAGCAGCTCTTCTCGTGTGTCAAACTCTGCAGTGATTCCACGAATGAAAATGGCCAGTTGGGCAGTATTTGTTATGTCTGTTGTCTTGTCACAAGCCAGAGAGAAAAATTGGAAATCTTCTGCTGAATCCTTGAGCGTTTTTTCAATATCTTGTGCCAAATCAGTAATCCGATCTGAGACGGTTCTCCGAGACAAACTAACATTCTGAAACAATTTTACTTTGTCTGGTGCTAACAGCTCTGCAGCAGCCACCAGCAGTCTTTCACAAACTCTCCCTCTACATGAGGTCTCAGCTTCTTTGCAATTAGCTCACTAACTACATAGCTCGTCTCGATAACATTGCCTCTGTCACAATGCGACCTAGTAAAAGCGGATTGTTGCGATTCCAAACTCCGTCGAAGAGCATTGATTTTATCCAGACGCAGTTGGCCTTTCAATTCATTGAGCTTTGCATGTTTTGTGCTGTAATGACGCTCCAGATTGACTTTTTTCAATACTGCTAATGCATCAGCACAAACCAGGCACACAGGTTTGCCTTTGACTTCAACAAAAAAATAATCATTTGTCCATTTATCTTGAAAACCTCGACACTCTGCATCAACTTTTCTTTTCTTTACACTGGCCATTTTGTTGCACCACTACCGGAACCTATTTGAAAAATAAAAAGCATAACTGAGCAAAATAATTTCAAGGGAACCTATCACCTGTAAAACCGCTATTAACCTGTAGATATAGGTTAATAGCGTTTGAATCTTGCCTGGCGCCTGAAGATTGAACCCCACTGCCCCGCTGAACTTTATTTCTCCCAGCAGCATTATGGTTTCCGTCATGGAGGTAGTTGAAAAAAGGTCCCCATTAGGCAGCATAGGTCCCCATTAGGCAGCACAGGTCACCATTAGGCAGCATAGGTCCCCATTAGGCAGCACAGGTCACCATTAGGCAGCATAAATCCCCATTAGGCAGCACAGGTCACCATTAGGCAGCATAGGTCCCCATTAGACAGGCAAATGTCCCCATTAGGTAAATAAGACTGGAAGCGAAAAGGGCAAAATGCATATATACGTGCAAATGGTGATCAAACATTAGATCACCAAAAGATACACAATTGCCCAATGGACAGTAATAGACCGACTGCTAAAGAGCAAGCAAAAAAGGAAAAAGAGAAACAACAGTCTAATGGTCATAAAATATGAACTTTATTAACAATAATAGTAGTGATAACAGGTATTAGCAGCCAAGGGGGAATGTACCCCTAAGTAACATGATCAAAAGCAAGGGGCCAGGAGACAAAATGGACCACATACAGATAGCCTATGCCCCCTGAGGAAGGAGCTTTACCGCTCCGAAACGCGCGTCGGGGTGGGCTAGGCGATCGTGGACCGCTGCATTATTGGGTAATTATTTCTGCCTATCATCCCTGCAGCCATATGTGTATCCCTTGTCAGCTATATGTATGTATATATCGGTACTTACCATGACTTAATAACACCTGCGTGTATATGTACTGGGACACTCGATTATTTTTTCTATATGGCTTACATTATGCCTAATTGGCGGGATGCTATATGTTAGTGGTCCATTTTGTCTCCTGGCCCCTTGCTTTTGATCATGTCACTTAGGGGTACATTCCCCTTGGCTGCTAATACCTGTTATCACTACTATTATTGTTAATAAAGTTCATATTTTATGACCATTAGACTGTTGTTTCTCTTTTTCCTTTTTTAAATGTCCCCATTAGGCAGCATAGGTCCCCAATAGGCAGGCAAATGTCCCCATTAGGCAGGAAAATGTCCCCATTAGTCAGCACATGTCCCCATTAGCAGGGCCAGCTCCAGGTTATTATGGGCCCCAGGCGAAAGAGCCTCAGTGGGCCCCTTTAACACAGACCACGATTCATGATGCGCAGATACGGCAGAGAAATATAGATACAGTACAATGCCAAATACTTCACTTCTTCCATTGCATGAGTGATATCTATTGTAAATTGTACAATAGCTCAAAAACCGCCAAATCCTCGCAGCGCACAGTACAGACTGGACAGTACAGTCCTCCACAATATTATGGGCACCACATAGTCTCCCCCTCATGACCCATATAATACCCCATGCAGGATGTCACCCCCCCATCCCCGGCCTATATAATGCTCCATACAGAATACTGGACCCTAAATAATGCTCCATACAGGATACTGGTCCCCATATAATGCTCCATACAGGATACTGGTCCCCATATAATGCTCCATACAAAATATGGAGCTCTCCTCTGCGCTGTGCTGCGTTCTGCACTGTTACGGCTCAGGAAAAGGCTCTGTGGAAAGACTCCCCATTATCATCATCATTGCCTCCCCATCATCATTATCGCCTCCCCATCATCATTATTTCCTCCCCATCATCATCATTGCCTCCTCATCATCATTGCCTCCCCATCATCATCATTGCCTCCCCATCATCATCATTGCTTCCCCATCATCATCAATGCTTGTACTAATACATGGATAAGGGGTGCTCACTTAAAAATAGATATGGTGCCAGGAGAAAAAATAGTCAATAGATATAGTAATGAGAAACTCCTGCACTCAAATGACCAGAGAAGATAAACTCTCAAAATAATATTTTATTAGGAAAAAAAGGGGTTCCAATATGGTAGTAGGTTCAATATGCTGACAGACGTAGAAATTAAATGAACAACGTTTCGGCTAACAAAGCCTTTATCAAGTACAGTCTGTATTCTGCAAAACATAAAATAGAATGTATAAGAAAAAAGGAACAAACACACAAGACAATAAAAGTAAAAATAAAAAAAAACACGTTGGTGGGAACCAAATCTCCATAGAGGTATTATATGAATAAGAAAAAAACAAAAGTGTATTCATTTCAACGAAATATTAAATCAAATATTCCAAGTAACATGTACATAGATGTGTTAATAAAGACAAAAGTCGCCAGGGGAACTCCATATAATAACGATATATATAAAAAGAGAATATGTAAGTATAAATGCGATATATAAGGTTATAAGGAGCCAGAAAGAGAACGCACAATAAAGATAATAGATGCACTATAAAGAGTCAAATATATTACAAATAGAGGAGGAATAGATAAGGATCATCGTGTAACAAGTTGAAATGGATACATTACTATTGCTGAACTGGACCCAGTCACGGGAGCAGAGAGGAATTGAATCCTATATAAAGAGAGTCCATAGTGAGTGCAGGAGTCATTATAGTGTGAAGAAGTGCTGTATAAGGAAATGAAGACAGCGTTACCTTGTGAAGATCACTGACGTGCCAAGGAAAGGAGATCGCAGGAAAATAACCGTGCAGGAGACAGTCCGGCGTCAGAGAAAGTGATCAGCGTGTGCCGACAGTGCGGTGCCACAGTGTTTTATACGTACGTCAATGTGAAGTGAAGAACTAGTTCCGGGTACGAAAGGTCAATCTGCCAGACAGAGGGCGCATGCGCGTCACGAAAAAAGCCGAACAGAGCCGAAGAACCGAAAACCAGGAAGTGGGTGAAAGACTAAACGGCGCACGCGCGCCGTAAAAGAGATGGTATTAAAAGAGGAGAGGAAGAACGGAAAGGTGCGCATGCCCAGAAGGTAATATACCGTAGAAAGGATTCACTTCTGCTCCGTGACTCCCTATGGGAAAAAAGAAAAAGAAAGCATAAAAAATTAAGAAATATCCGATTTAAGGACTAAATAACCAAATGATACAGGTACTAAAAAAATTTTTTTATAAAAAAAATGAGCAAAACAGCAATAATAATGAAGAACCATAACACTCTATACATATGCAAAAATCAAACTAGAAGGAATGATATATAACAATGATAATAATGATAGGCCAAAAAACACATGGAACAACAGATGGAGTCTAACACGTGAACAATGGGTTATAAAGAGCATGTATATATAATAACAAAGTAAATCAAACCGCCACAGTCCTATTTATGGACAGTCAGGTATACTCATAATCCTTGTTGAGACCAAGGGAGGCCAGAGTCTGGAGGTGTGTGAATCCAGAATGATTCACGTTCTTTGAGACGTTTAACCCTATCGCCCCCTCGTCTAGAAGGAGGAACGTGATCGATTATCTGAAACTTCAATTGAGAAATGTTATGATGACATTGAAGAAAATGTGCCGGAATAGGAAGACAGGTGCGTCCGCACCTGATCGTAGATTTGTGTTGCGAAATTCGATCACGTACATGTTGGGTGGTTTCGCCGACATAACCTAACCCACAGGGGCACTTAATCAAATACACAACAAAGGACGAGTTACAGGTGAAATATTCATTAATAGGGAATCTACGTCCTGACCGAGGATGTGTGAACGAATCCCCTTTAATAACATGGGAGCATTGCAAACAGTTCAGACATGGGAAAGTGCCATTACGTGGTTTAGAAAAAACCCTTTGGGCCTGATCTTTTTTCAGAGACCCAATGTCAGCCCTAACCAAATGGTTCTGGATATTAGAGCTCCTTTTATTGCAAATCATAGGTATGCTACTAAACTCGGGGACATTAGGATATGAGTCCCGAAGGATCCCCCAATGTTTGAAAAGGCACTTGTTGATCCGAAAATTATAAGGGTGGTAAGTCCGCACAAACGGTATCCTAATACCAATAGGAGGTCTGTCAAGTCTATTACGTACAGAGGAAGTAGATGCTGAGGGGGAGGAAGGATAACCCCTATTGATGAATTTAACATTCATTTCCTTATGTCGACGATCACATACAACAGGATCGGATACTATCCTATCAATACGGCAATGTTGGGATATGGGTAATGCATTCTTAGTGTGAATGGGATGACAACTAGAATACAAAAGTAAACTATTTTTGTCCGTCGGCTTAACATAAAGATCTGTATCAATTGTGCCATCTTCCTGAATCGTGATCTGGGTATCCAAAAAATTGATCGTCTTAGGATCATGCTGGATCGAGAATGTCAGTCCAGACATGCTTGAGTTGAGGTCATTATGGAAGCGGAACAAATCATCTAATCCCCCTGTCCAAACAAGGAAGACGTCATCAATATAACGTTTCCAGTAGATGACATAAGATGTGAATAAAGGATGTGAATATACGTAGGAATTTTCGAAATTATCCATAAATATATTGGCGTAAGGGGGTGCCATGTTAGACCCCATCGCAGTACCCCTTATTTGGAGATAGAACTGGTCACCAAATAAGAAGAAGTTTTTGGTCAAGATTAAATTTAACAGGTCATTACAAAAATGTATTTGATTAGTGGTGAATGCTGTATGAGCCAAGAGAAATTTATTAACGGACTCAATACCATCGAGGTGTCTGATACTGGTATAAAGACTATTCACGTCCATGGTAACCAACAGAGAGTTCGTCGGTAACTGGCCCAAGTCTTTGAGGGTACGAAGAAAATGTGTGGTGTCCTTTAAAAAGGAACCAATTTCCGGGATCAAGGGGGACAAGATTTTCTCAATGGTTATAGCTAGAGGTGATAAGATGGAGTTGGTCGAGGCAACTATTGGTCTGCCAGGGGGTCTGAGTAGATTCTTGTGAATCTTGGGCAGCGTGTAAAAAACCGGAATCACAGGGTGTGAATTAACCAGAAAATCACCCAGTTTATTGTCAATAGTGCCCAAATTTATGTGTCGATCAATAAGTGCTCTAATATCACGGGCTATATCAAAGAAGGGATTATTAGCTATAGGCAAATATGTGTTAGAATCTGATAGTTGTGTCAAGATTTCCTCCAAATAATACGAGCGGTCTAAAACCACAATCGCACCCCCTTTGTCCGCCGGTTTAATAACAAGATTTTTATTAGACTTTAAGGTAGCCAAAGATCTATGTTCCTCAGTAGATAAGTTATTTTTAATTTTCATGTCACCTCTCTTGATGGTGTTGAGAACCAATGTTATGTCCTTTTTGACCAAATCAATAAAAGTCTCAATAGGGTGGTAAATGTGTGGTGGTTGAAAAGAGCTAGGAATTCTAAGATCCAACGAACGTAATGAAAATTGAGAACCCAATGAAACATTACCCCTAGAATCTCCTGTAGGAAGAGATGAGAAATGTGCTTTAAGTCTCAGAGTTCTAAAGAAACGTGATAATTCCTGTTCCAATAGAAAAGTATTGAAGCGAGGGACGGGGCAGAAAGTCAGTCCTTTTTGTAACAGTGAAACCTCGGCCGGAGAGAGACATTGCGACGAGATGTTATAAACGATGTTTGAGGTCTCCATACCTGTGACCGTGTCGTCATTTTGTGCTGATCCATGTGGCTGTCTCTGCCGCCGGATATTCCCCCGCCCACGCCTCGTCTTCCTCTGTAGGATCGGGTTTGGCGTTGTCCTAAAAAAGAAGAACTTGAGGGGCCAAAGTCGCTGTCTGAGCTGGTGGAGGCGGGACTGTAACCGCGCCGTTGAAAGCGGCGACTTCTGAAGGAGCCAATATTGGGCCATCGATAAACTTGGTTATTTCTATAGTCTTCCGTGTCCCTTAAAAATTTATTTCTTTTCTTGCCCTCAAGATTTACATGAAATTCGGAGATGGATTTGTCCAACTTCTCTTTCAGCTTCTTAAAATCCTCAGGGGAATATGTGTTAATGAGTTGTTGTTCTGTTGCTGAGATGCCTTTTTTCAACTCAATAATTTCTTTCTGTAGAAAATCAATAGTAAGAATCATTAGGTCCATAGAGCATTTATTGAGTACAGCTTCGAATTTAGAGCAAAATTCTTGATTGTCATGAAATAGCGTAGGTCTAAGAGAAACTCTGAGGCCTCTGGGGATACATTGAACCCGGTGATATTCGGCCAAAGTAATGCAGTGTAATTCCAGTGCCGTAAATTTGCGCAGATCCTTTTCCAGATCCTTACTCCTTAATTCCTCTGCTGGAGTATGTAGGAAAGTACCTGGCGTAGTAACTTGAGAAATAATAGTGGTAACCTCATCCTGATTAAACGATAAGGTATTGAAGGACATGAAAAAATAAAAAAGGAGCAGTACCCGAAAAAAATGAATATACTAATACACGGATAAGGGGTGCTCACTTAAAAATAGATATGGTGCCAGGAGAAAAAATAGTCAATAGATATAGTAATGAGAAACTCCTACACTCAAATGACCAGAGAAGATAAACTCTCAAAATAATATTTTATTAGGAAAAAAAGGGGTTCCAATATGGTAGTAGGTTCAATATGCTGACAGACGTAGAAATTAAATGAACAACGTTTCGGCTAACAAAGCCTTTATCAAGTACAGTCTGTATTCTGCAAAACATAAAATAGAATGTATAAGAAAAAAGGAACAAACACACAAGACAATAAAAGTAAAAATAAAAAAAAAACACGTTGGTGGGAACCAAATCTCCATAGAGGTATTATATGAATAAGAAAAAAAACAAAAGTGTATTCATTTCAACGAAATATTAAATCAAATATTCCAAGTAACATGTACATAGATGTGTTAATAAAGACAAAAGTCGCCAGGGGAACTCCATATAATAACGATATATATAAAAAGAGAATATGTAAGTATAAATGCGATATATAAGGTTATAAGGAGCCAGAAAGAGAACGCACAATAAAGATAATAGATGCACTATAAAGAGTCAAATATATTACAAATAGAGGAGGAATAGATAAGGATCATCGTGTAACAAGTTGAAATGGATACATTACTATTGCTGAACTGGACCCAGTCACGGGAGCAGAGAGGAATTGAATCCTATATAAAGAGAGTCCATAGTGAGTGCAGGAGTCATTATAGTGTGAAGAAGTGCTGTATAAGGAAATGAAGACAGCGTTACCTTGTGAAGATCACTGACGTGCCAAGGAAAGGAGATCGCAGGAAAATAACCGTGCAGGAGACAGTCCGGCGTCAGAGAAAGTGATCAGCGTGTGCCGACAGTGCGGTGCCACAGTGTTTTATACGTACAGTACAGACCAAAAGTTTGGACACACCTTCTCATTCAAAGATATACCTGTATTTTCATGACTATGAAAATTGTAGAATCACACTGAAGGCATCAAAACTATGAATTAACACATGTGGAATTATACATGACACTTTACAAAAAAGTGTGAAACAACTGAAAATATGTCTTATATTCTAGGTTCTTCAAAGTAGCCACCGTTTGCTTTGATTACTGCTTTGCACGCAGAAAAGGTGAACGGATGGACTCTACATGCCTGGTTCCCACCGTGAAGTATGGAGGAGGAGGTGTGATGTGTGGTGGTGCTTTGCTGGTGACACTGTTGGGGA
Source organism: Oophaga sylvatica (assembly GCA_033576555.1). Taxonomy (NCBI): domain Eukaryota; kingdom Metazoa; phylum Chordata; class Amphibia; order Anura; family Dendrobatidae; genus Oophaga; species Oophaga sylvatica. The sequence goes on along the minus strand of JARQOD010000001.1, from coordinate 359,363,449 downwards.
TTTATTCAAAATTGAAGGCATACTGAACCAGCATGGCTATCACAGCATCTTGCAGCAGCATGCTATTCCATTCGGTTTGCGTTTAGATGGACCATCATTTATTTTTCAACAGGGCAATGACCCCAAACACACCTCCAGGCTGTTTAAGTGCTATTTGACCAAGAAGGAGAGTGTTGGGGTGCTATGCCAGATGACCTGGCCTCCACAGTCACCAGACATGAACCCAATCAAAATGGTTTGGGGTGAGCTGGACCGCTCACCGCTTCAATTGTGAATAATCCCCAACAGTGTCACCAGCAAAGCACCCCCACACCATCACACCACCTCCTCCATGCTTCACGGTGGGAACTAGGCATGTAGAGTCCATCCGTTCACCTTTTCTGCGTGCAAAGCAGTAATCAAAGCAAAAGGTGGCTACTTTGAAGAACCTAGAATATAAGACATATTTTCAGTTGTTTCACACTTTTTTGTAAAGTGTAATGTATAATTCCACATGTGTTAATTCATAGTTTTGATGCCTTCAGTGTGATTCTACAATTTTCATAGTCATGAAAATACAGAAGAATCTTTGAATGAGAAGGTGTGTCCAAACTTTTGGTCTGTACTGTACGTCAATGTGAAGTGAAGAACTAGTTCCGGGTACGAAAGGTCAATCTGCCAGACAGAGGGCGCATGCGCGTCACGAAAAAAGCCGAACAGAGCCGAAGAACCGAAAACCAGGAAGTGGGTGAAAGACTAAACGGCGCACGCGCGCCGTAAAAGAGATGGTATTAAAAGAGGAGAGGAAGAACGGAAAGGTGCGCATGCCCAGAAGGTAATATACCGTAGAAAGGATTCACTTCTGCTCCGTGACTCCCTATGGGAAAAAAGAAAAAAGAAAGCATAAAAAATTAAGAAATATCCGATTTAAGGACTAAATAACCAAATGATACAGGTACTAAAAAAAATTTTTTATAAAAAAATGAGCAAAACAGCAATAATAATGAAGAACCATAACACTCTATACATATGCAAAAATCAAACTAGAAGGAATGATATATAACAATGATAATAATGATAGGCCAAAAAACACATGGAACAACAGATGGAGTCTAACACGTGAACAATGGGTTATAAAGAGCATGTATATATAATAACAAAGTAAATCAAACCGCCACAGTCCTATTTATGGACAGTCAGGTATACTCATAATCCTTGTTGAGACCAAGGGGGGCCAGAGTCTGGAGTGTGTGAATCCAGAATGATTCACGTTCTTTGAGACGTTTAACCCTATCGCCCCCTCGTCTAGAAGGAGGAACGTGATCGATTATCTGAAACTTCAATTGAGAAATGTTATGATGACATTGAAGAAAATGTGCCGGAATAGGAAGACAGGTGCGTCCGCACCTGATCGTAGATTTGTGTTGCGAAATTCGATCACGTACATGTTGGGTGGTTTCGCCGACATAACCTAACCCACAGGGGCACTTAATCAAATACACAACAAAGGACGAGTTACAGGTGAAATATTCATTAATAGGGAATATACGTCCTGACCGAGGATGTGTGAACGAATCCCCTTTAATAACATGGGAGCATTGCAAACAGTTCAGACATGGGAAAGTGCCATTACGTGGTTTAGAAAAAACCCTTTGGGCCTGATCTTTTTTCAGAGACCCAATGTCAGCCCTAACCAAATGGTTCTGGATATTAGAGCTCCTTTTATTGCAAATCATAGGTATGCTACTAAACTCGGGGACATTAGGATATGAGTCCCGAAGGATCCCCCAATGTTTGAAAAGGCACTTGTTGATCCGAAAATTATAAGGGTGGTAAGTCCGCACAAACGGTATCCTAATACCAATAGGAGGTCTGTCAAGTCTATTACGTACAGAGGAAGTAGATGCTGAGGGGGAGGAAGGATAACCCCCATTGACGAATTTAACATTCATTTCCTTATGTCGACGATCACATACAACAGGATCGGATACTATCCTATCAATACGGCAATGTTGGGATATGGGTAATGCATTCTTAGTGTGAATGGGATGACAACTAGAATACAAAAGTAAACTATTTTTGTCCGTCGGCTTAACATAAAGATCTGTATCAATTGTGCCATCTTCCTGAATCGTGATCTGGGTATCCAAAAAATTGATCGTCTTAGGATCATGCTGGATCGAGAATGTCAGTCCAGACATGCTTGAGTTGAGGTCATTATGGAAGCGGAACAAATCATCTAATCCCCCTGTCCAAACAAGGAAGACGTCATCAATATAACGTTTCCAGTAGATGACATAAGATGTGAATAAAGGATGTGAATATACGTAGGAATTTTCGAAATTATCCATAAATATATTGGCGTAAGGGGATGCCATGTTAGACCCCATCGCAGTACCCCTTATTTGGAGATAGAACTGGTGTAATGTATGTGGTACAGTTCATATAGCGTCTTGTGCTTGGGTGCGATGAAAATACTTGAGACACAGGTTGATAAAGAAAGTCTTGTATTGCTTCATACAAATTGGCAAAAATAAACACACAGGTTGCAAACACAGAAGCAGGAGACACAGCAGGCCAGAGTAATCTAAGCTCAGCAATAACTCTCCACAAAAGATTCAGATCTTCTTCTCTGTTACCGCAAGTCCATGCAAACGTGAGGCTCTCAAGAGCAGAGTTCAGAGTCCACAAGTGCTTCAGTGTTCCTCAATAGGAATGGCTGGAGTACAAGGTCCAAGGCTTCAGGAGTCAGAACACAGGTTCACTGCAGGCTAGATTCTGAAGCACTGATTGCTCAGCTGTGGCTGTTTAAGAAGCAAACGGAGAGAATCAGGGCGGGAACATGCAAGCTGGAAAACTCCATTTTGACTGAGGGCAAGATAGCTGCAGCAAAACAGAAAGCAAAATGGCCGACGAACAAACTGAGTTTCAGAAACAGATACACAGAACCTTACATTACTCCCCCCTTAGGGACAACCTCCGGATGACCTCAGACCAGGCTTGTGTGGGTACCTCTGATGAAACTGACGGAGCAAGCGAGGAGCATTAACGTTATTGACTGGCTCCCATGAGTTGTCCTCCACTGGGTAGCCCTGCCATTTAATCAGATATTGTAACTGATTTCTATACAACCTGGAATCTAAAATCCTTTCCACCACAAATTCCTCCTGACCATCGACTAGCACTGGGTCAGGGCAAGGAGAAGAACGTCCAGGAAACGTATTGGGTGTCGCAGCCTTTAGTAGGGATACATGAAAGACAGGGTGGATTCTCATAGTTCTGGGCAATTGAAGACGACAAGCAACGGCACTTATAATTTTACTGATTTTATAGGGTCCAATGTACTTATGTCCCAACTTAGACGATGGAATCCTTAACTTAAGATTTCTGGTTGACAGCCAGACCAGGTCTCCTACCTTAAAAGCTGGTGCAGGTTTACGAAATTTATCTGCTGCCTTCTTGTACCTTTCCTGAGCCGATTCCAGATTCTCCTTTAGAAGATCCATATTCTTCTGTAAAGTCGTGACTCTTTCAGCCACTGCTGGTAAAGGCGTTTCTATGGGAAATCGTGGTAGAATGTTAGGATGATAACCTAGATTAGAGTAAAAAGGAGACTGTTTAGTGGAGGCACTCTGAGAGTTGTTGTAAGAGAACTCAGCCAATGGAAGTAGATCCACCCAATCATCCTGTAGGTGGCAGATAAAGCAGCGGAGATACTGCTCCAGGGTTTGATTGGTTCGTTCGGTTTGTCCATTAGTCTGGGGATGAAAAGCAGAAGAAAGGTTTACTTTAATGTCCAATGCTGCACAGAAATTTTGCCAAAACCTAGAAGTGAATTGCACCCCTCGATCCGAAATAACCTCATCCGGTACTCCATGTAAGCGAAACACATCTTTAATCATCAAATCTGATGTCTGTTTTGCAGTGGGTAAGCCGACACAAGGGATAAAATGAGCTGCCTTTGTTAGACGGTCAACCACCACTAGAATGGTGTTCTTCCCCTGAGAGGTTAGTAATTCCACAATGAAGTCCATAGAAATGGATCCCCACGGGCGGGACGGGGTGGGAAGAGGCTGTAACAGACCAGTTGGTGAAGAGCGAGGTGTTTTGCATCTTGCACAAACCTCACATGAAGTGACATAGTCCAAAACATCCTTCCTACAAGTGGGCCACCAAAAGAAACGAGAAAGAAATTCCTGTGTCTTTAGAATTCCTCTATGCCCGGCTATTTTGGAATCGTGAATGAGTTGCAATACTCTCAATCTGACTGTTTCAGGTATATACAGACGTTGTCCCAGAATCCACACACCATTCTTAAAGACAAGACTTACGTCCCTTGGGGGTTGAGCCAAAAAAGAATCCGCATGGTATGCTTCCTTGATGTCTTTAATTAGGTCTTGATGATGAATCACTCCTAGGAATCTAGAGTCAGGAAGAATAGTCTTAGGAGGAGTAATTGGACGTGTCTCTGCTGAGTAAATCCTAGAGAGTGCATCAGCCTTTCCATTGCGCGATCCTGGTCTATAAGAAATAATAAAATTAAATTGGTTTAAGAAAAGATTCCAGCGAGCCTGGCGAGGAGTCAGGCACTTAGCCGACCTGATAAACTCAAGATTACGATGGTCTGTCAGAACGACTATTTGCTGTGCAGCTCCTTGAAGAAGGTGTCTCCATTCTTTGAAGGCGGCAATAATGGCCAACAACTCTCTATTGCCCACATCGTAGTTCTTCTCAGCCGAAGACAACTGCTGGGAAAAGAAGGCACAGGGATGCAAGACATTCTTCTCACCTGTTCTCTGAGAGAGTATAGCTCCCACGGCACAGTCTGAAGCATCCACCTCTATTATGAAGGCAAGCTCTGGGTTGGGATGTACTAGGATAGGTGCAGTGGTAAATTTATCTTTTAGACGGGAAAATGCTTCCTGGGCTTGGGGAGTCCAGGAGAACTTAGACTCTTTCCGGGTAAGTTGGGTGATAGGTGACACTACCTCAGAGAAATTTCTAATGAAACGTCTATAGAAGTTTGCAAACCCGATGAAGCGCTGTACCTCCTTCACATTTCTAGGACTTGGCCAATCATTGATGGCTTGGGTTTTACTTCCATCCATACTAATTCCTTGTGTAGACAGTACATACCCCAGAAATTGAATTTCGGTCTTATGGAATTCACACTTTTCAAGCTTGATGTAAAGATGATTTTGTCTTAGACGTTCCAAGACCATTCTCACATGTCCATGATGTTCTTCTGTGGAATTAGAAAAAATTAAAATATCATCCAAATAAATTACCACGAATGTATCTAGGAGATCCCTGAAGATGTCATTCACCAAGTGTTGGAAAGTGGCTGGGGCGGTACTCAGACCAAAAGGCATAACTAGATATTCAAAGTGTCCATAGCGTGACCTGAATGCAGTCTTCCATTCATCCCCAGGTCTAATACGGACTAAGTTATAGGCCCCACGAAGATCTAGTTTAGAAAAAATTTTGGCATGTCGCACTCTCTCCAATAACTCAGGGATTAAAGGCAATGGATAACGGTTTCTAATAGTAACCTTATTGAGTTCCCTATAGTCTACGCATGGTCTCAGGGATCCATCTTTCTTCTTTACAAAGAATATGGGTGCCCCTGCAGGAGATGAAGAGGGGCGTATGAAGCCCTTGGCTAGATTTTCGTCTATGTACTCTTTTAAAGCCTTCAGCTCGGGCCCCGCCAGGGGGTAGATCTTACCAAAAGGTATCTCTGCTCCAGGCAATAATTCAATTGGACAATCATATGGACGGTGAGGAGGAAGCTGGTCAGCATTCTTCTTGTCACATAAATCCACATAGTCCTGGTATACAGCTGGTAGTTCAGGGACTGACATGGTTCCTTTAGGAACAGAGCAAGCTGAAATTTTTGGACTCATCTGTTTCTCTGGAAAGTGTAATTCCTTGGTCTCCTAGTTAATGGTAGGATTCTGAGCCTGCAGCCATGGTAGCCCTAGAATAATGGGAAAGTGAGGAGAAGAGATAAGCATAAAGGACAGTTTCTCTTGATGATCTTTACCCATAAGAACCTTTAAAGGCTCTGTTTCCTGATCCACTGGTCCAGAGGTCAGCAGGGAGCCATCCACAGTTTCCATCTGTACTGGAGTAGCCTTCTTCACTGAACGTATTCCCTGTTTCAGAGCAAAGGAGACATCCATAAAATTTCCACTTGCACCTGAGTCGATCATAGCAGAGCTAGACACCCAGGCTGAGTCAACCCAGAGTTTGATGGAAAGAAAACAGTGAGAATTGTTTTTTTTTACAACTCAGCTGGGACACCGCTGAGGAAACTTGAAAGATGGCAGCATTTACACAGTCAACGTCCTCAGAGGTAACGGAGTTTAAGTCCGAGAAATCAAGATCTGTTGCTGCAGCTCTCTCTGGAGCCTGAGGCTCGGACCTGACAGATCCCCTCTCGCAACACTCACAATGAATGAGTGCTGCAGTAGTCTTGCGAGAACGGCTGGGACAGTTAATAATAAAGTGCCCTGACTTACCACAATAAAAACATAGATTCTCCTTAAAACGATGTTCCTTGCGTGCATCACTAACCCGTCGTAGTAAAGAGTCTACCTGCATGGGTTCAGGTTCAGGTTCCCGTGTAATCCTATTCAAAGGTTCCTTAGCTGGAGAGGAAGGTAGGAAAAGGTTAGTACGATTGCTTTCGAACCATCTCTCTTGCCTGCGTTCAGTTAAACGAGTATCAATACGGATGCAGTAGTTAATAAAGTCACCTAACGCAGTGGGAGGGTCGGCACGAGCAAGTTCATCCTTAATCAGTGGGGATAACCCCTTTCGAAAAATAGATTTTTTGGCGGAGTTGTCCCAGGTGGTATCAAGGGCCCATCTCCTGAAATCCAAGGCATATTCAGCTACCGAGTGCTTACCTTGGCGTAAGGCTAACATGGCTGCTTCAGCTGTTGCACCTCGATTGGGGTCATCAAACACCTGCCCCATGGCTGAAATAAAATCATCAAGGTGATTCAAACAATCATCCTCAGTCTCAATCAGAGGGTTTGCCCATATCAAAGCCTTGTTGGTAAGCAACATAATTATAGTAAGCACCTTAGATCGTTCAGTAGGAAATTGTGAAGCATGTGCAGAAAAAAAAAGATTGCATTGATTAACAAATCCCCTGAATTTTTCACGTTCACCACCAAAACGAAAAGGGGGCAACTTGGGAATCCCAGAACTCGGGGCCACGGCAGGAGCCTGGACTCGCCCCTCCAGAACCTCAATCCTGGCTCGCAAATCCTGGGTAGTCTGTCCAACCACTTGCAAATTGTGATTATTTAGGTCCTGAAGATTTGTAAAACGGGTCTTTATATTCTGCAAATCTGCAAGGATATTATCAGTCACTCCGCAAAGTTCCTTTATGCGGGCCTCCATTTTCCAGATCTTTTAAGACAGGATACTGGAAGAAGAGGAGAAAAAAAAAAAACAATAGTGTTCACCTGTGGCAACACTGAAGAAAGAAAAAACTTTAAGGGAACTGCTCACCTGGAATGGTTGTGAGAAGTCACAACCACTATCATCACAGAAAGCTTTCAACCAGACATCTGATATCCAGAGTTTCAGCAGACAAAAAGAGAAGAGAAAAAAAAAAAACAATAGTGTTTACCTGTGATAACACTACAGAAAAAAAAACTTAAGGGAATTGCTCACCTGGAATGGTTGTGAGAAGTCACAACCACTGTCATCACAGAAAGTACAACCGGACATCCGATATCCACAGTACAGCAGACAAGCCCTTCCAGACCCAGCAGACACTAACGTTTGGCTTCAGAATCTTGTAATGTATGTGGTACAGTTCATATAGCGTCTTGTGCTTGGGTGCGATGAAAATACTTGAGACACAGGTTGATAAAGAAAGTCTTGTATTGCTTCATACAAATTGGCAAAAATAAACACACAGGTTGCAAACACAGAAGCAGGAGACACAGCAGGCCAGAGTAATCTAAGCTCAGCAATAACTCTCCACAAAAGATTCAGATCTTCTTCTCTGTTACCGCAAGTCCATGCAAACGTGAGGCTCTCAAGAGCAGAGTACAGAGTCCACAAGTGCTTCAGTGTTCCTCAATAGGAATGGCTGGAGTACAAGGTCCAAGGCTTCAGGAGTCAGAACACAGGTTCACTGCAGGCTAGATTCTGAAGCACTGATTGCTCAGCTGTGGCTGTTTAAGAAGCAAACGGAGAGAATCAGGGCGGGAACATGCAAGCTGGAAAACTCCATTTTGACTGAGGGCAAGATAGCTGCAGCAAAACAGAAAGCAAAATGGCCGACGAACAAACTGAGTTTCAGAAACAGATACACAGAACCTTACAACTGGTCACCAAATAAGAAGAAGTTTTTGGTCAAGATTAAATTTAACAGGTCATTACAAAAATGTATTTGATTAGTGATTTGATCTTCACAAGGTAACGCTGTCTTCATTTCCTTATACAGCACTTCTTCACACTATAATGACTCCTGCACTCACTATGGACTCTCTTTATATAGGATTCAATTCCTCTCTGCTCCCGTGACTGGGTCCAGTTCAGCAATAGTAATGTATCTATTTCAACTTGTTACACGATGATCCTTATCTATTCCTCCTCTATTTGTAATATATTTGACTCTTTATAGTGCATCTATTATCTTTATTGTGCGTTCTCTTTCTGGCTCCTTATAACCTTATATATCGCATTTATACTTACATATTCTCTTTTTATATATATCGTTATTATATGGAGTTCCCCTGGCGACTTTTGTCTTTATTAACACATCTATGTACATGTTACTTGGAATATTTGATTTAATATTTCGTTGAAATGAATACACTTTTGTTTTTTTCTTATTCATATAATACCTCTATGGAGATTTGGTTCCCACCAACGTGGTTTTTTTATTTTTACTTTTATTGTCTTGTGTGTTTGTTCCTTTTTTCTTATACATTCTATTTTATGTTTTGCAGAATACAGACTGTACTTGATAAAGGCTTTGTTAGCCGAAACGTTGTTCATTTAATTTCTACGTCTGTCAGCATATTGAACCTACTACCATATTGGAACCCCTTTTTTTTCCTAATAAAATATTATTTTGAGAGTTTATCTTCTCTGGTCATTTGAGTGCAGGAGTTTCTCATTACTATATCATCAATGCTTGCCCATCATCATCATTGCTTCCCCATCATTATCATTGCTTCCCCATCATCATCAATGCCTGCCCGTCATCATCATCGCCTCCCCATCATCATCATTGCTTTCCCATCATCACCAATGCCTGCCCATCATCATCATTGCTTCCCCATCATCATCATTGCTTCCCCATCATCATCAATGCCTGCCCATCATCATCATCGCCTCCCCATCATCATCATTGCTTCCCCAACATCATCATCGCCTCCCCATCATCATCATTGCCTGCCCATCATCATCATCGCCTCCCCATCATCATCAATGCCTGCCCATCATCATCATCGCCTCCCCATCATTATCATTGCCTCCCCATCATCATCAATGCCTGCCCATCATCATCATCGCCTCCCCATCATTATCATTGCCTCCCCATCATCATCAATGCCTGCCCATGATCATCATCGCCTACCCATCATTTTCATCGTCTCCCCATCATCATCATTCATTGCCTCCCCATTAATATCATCATCATCTGCCTTCCCATTATCAATGCCTCCCCATCATCATCATTGCCTCCCCATTAATATCATCATCATCGCCTTCCCATTATCATTGCCTCCCCATCATCATCATCATCATCATTCTTCCTCACCACCATCACTGCCTGCCTCCCCCCACCACCATCACACATACAGCACGGCAGGCAGCACTCTCTCACATGCACACACACACCGATCTCACCTGTCCGCGCGCTCTCTGCCACAGCCGGCCGCTGAATGATGACGTCATTCAGCGGCGCTGCTGTGAGAGAGGAAGCACAGGCGCCCCCTGAAGCTCGGAGCTGCGGCAGCGGAGGCACGGGGAGAGGTGAGTATTGCGCCGGCTCCTGCAGGCTGACAAGGATGGGGCCCAGGCCGCTGACACCGCAACGGGCGTGACAGCGGGCCCCCCGCCTGCTCAGGGCCCCGGCACTTGCCCGGCCCTGCTATGTGCACATTGAAGTAGATAGATATTGGCACAGTTCAAAGGGAGGTGCACCAGTAGGTACCCAGACCGTATACTCATATAACACAAAACTGGGCACACTCAAATAGGTGTAATAAAAATGATTTTAATACGTACACTTGATCACTAGTAACAGACGTTTCGGTCCATATTGACCTTCATCAGTGTACTAAAAATAATAGAAATACGTGATCTAAATTTGTTACAAGCAGAAACAAGGTATTTACACATATATACAGGGTCATATGGATTTAAGGATAGTCTCAACCTGAGTTCATCCAATATCATAGTTATCCAAAGATTTCCAGTATAATGAAAAGATAGAACATTGAATAGGCGGCAGACATACCTAGTGAAGGTGTGTACCCGATCTAGTGGGGTATAAGGATAGAATCTGTGAAACAAAATCATGGGCATGAAGTTGTAGTGATAGGAATTTGCCTATCTTGAAAACTAGAAGTCAGCAGATAACATACCCGTTACATTGAGTGCTGTTGTGAACGGCTACAGTGGAATAAAAAGTAGCAGTGAGTGAGAAATATGCATAGTATATAATGCCCTTAATAGTAGTCCTCCAGCGAGGACTATCTTTCTGCCCAAGTTACAGGAACAATACCTTCAAGCTAGACATGGACCTTCAAAGATTTTTCAGATCACTACGTTTAAAATTACATTTTTCTGATCCAGCTAACATTCCTGTACCTAATATCCCACCACCTAATTGCCTCACAGCAGAAAGCCTGCATTTACGGTCAAAAAGCACCTATCGACCCCCCATGGGTTCACATGCATTGGAGACGTTCATCCAATTTGTATATACATCTTTTCAGAATTTACGTCATGACACCAACCATGGTAACATTCATTTTCCATCCAATTGCTCCCCACTTGACAGACAGGCACTTGTCACACTACAACACAACAAGGATATAGTTGTTAAACCGGCTGACAAAGGTGGAGCAATTGTAGTAATGGACAAAACAGCATACATTGACGAAATACAGCGTCAATTAAATGATGTGACCACATACATCAAACTACCGGGCAACCCTACAACCCATATTCAATCTAGAATTAGTGACATTCTTGATAAATATCACCATTTAGGTATTATTGACAGCAAGACCATTGACTTCTTAACCAAGAAGTGTCCTATCATACCTGTCTTCTATATCTTACCTAAAATTCATAAGGACGTCAGGAATCCACCAGGACGTCCCATAGTTGCCTCTACTGAATCTGTTCTGTCCCCACTTTCCATCTATTTGGAAAAAATCATGACTCCTCTGATCAAGAAGATCCCTTCATTCCTTTTAGATACAGGATCATTTCTCAACAATATACAGGCTGTCACCCCAATTCCATCCAATGCTATTTTGGTCTCATTTAACGTACGGGACTTATACACATCGATCCCACACACAGAAGGAATAGCTTCCACACGTCATCTCCTCATACATTCTGGCATGCACCCAGATCAAATCGACTTATGCAGTGAACTGCTTTCCATTGTTCTTACTGAAAATTTTTTCCTCTTTCAGGATGATTTCTATTTACAGATTAAAGGTACGCGATGGGTAGCAACGTAGCGCCTCCATATGCCAATGCATACATGGCACAGTATGAGGAGACATTGATCTATAAACATCATCTTTTCCAGCGCCACGTCTTGGTCTGGAAAAGATACATAGATGATATCTTTTGTGTATGGGTAGGCGACTTAACTTCATTGAATATCTTTTTCAATTTTCTAAAAACATCTTGGCCGGGCCTAGACTTTACTATGACCTTTGACACTAAACAAATAAGCTTCCTTGACACCCTAGTGACTAAAGATCTTCATGGCAATCTGACGACCGACATTTTCTCCAAAACTACTGACAGAAACAGTCTTCTGCATTTTTCAAGTTTCCACCCTCACAAAATGAAGTGTTCTATTCCACAATCTCAGATACAGAGGGTCAAACGTATCGTATCAGACCCATCCCAACAACAGATAAGGATAAAGGAGATGCAATCTAAATTTTTAGATAGAGGATATCCACCCCACACAGTTATTATAAAACCTCCAGATAGTCATCCACAAAAAGAAAAAGGGACTAGGATACCATTCGTACATGACTATCACCCGGCAGCCTATAAGATTCATACGGCTATACGGCGGAATTGGCATATTCTTCAAACAGCCCACCCTGAGGTTTTGGCCTTTAGAGAACCTTTCATGCCATGCTTTAGGCGACCACGTAATTTGAGGGATAGCTTAATCAGGGCAGATATTGGCTCAACAAAACCCAGTATTACTCAAAGATTCCTACAACACCCAAAGATGGGTACCTTCCCTTGTCTTGCTTGTCAACAATGCAACAATGTCCTCAGGGGCAATACGGTACACCATCCCTATACTGGGAAAAGGTACACCATCAAGGATTACTTCACATGCAATTCTAATTATGTGGTGTACCTGATTAAATGTCCTTGTGGCCTCCTTTATATAGGAGAGACTATACAAAGTGTGAAGAATAGGATATCGAAACATAAGTCCACCATAAGATGTAAAGACACTCTGTTACCCATTCCCATCACTTCATCACACAAGGCCACAACATTGCCCAATTGCGTTATCAGGTACTGGAACATGTACCACAATTCCGAAGAGGGGGAGACCGTATAACTCAATTAAAAAGGAGAGAAGCGTACTGGATCCATGAACTAGATACCCTACACCCTAAGGGGTTAAATAGGGATTATGATCTCCATGCTTTTCTTTAAATCATTATTTTACATTTTTTACTGTTGTGCTTGTATATTATTAATGCCAAGTTCTATAATACCGCTCATTTACTTTTATGTCCTTGTTTTACAGAACCGCTACTAAATAAGCTTATTATGGATGGTCACTTCGTTTCTCACTGTGCACCCTCTCATCACAAACTCCCAGTCATGCGCACTATAGCTTGGAACGCAAGCGCTTCCTGTGGAACGCAGAACTCGCCCTCTGCGTTCTGAATAAGCAGCGCCAACGTCATATCCGGCATGAGCACTTCCGGTTTGACGCTGGGCGTCACTTAGAGACTATACTATTTAATGAGGCTCACTCTCCACTTCCTGCCACCACGAGACAAGCGGTGGATACCGCGTCACTGGGACACGAGTCATATCATAGTCTCTTCTGGGTAAGTGCACTACTAACGGTAACGCTGGCATAATCTAGCACTATTATTCATAGGCGCTCTGTATATCCCCGCAGTCAATATCCACCGTCAGCAATTACTGACAGCCTAATCAGAGGTTTCACTTATGAGCGGTATGTCTATTTTTTGGTCACCTATGAACTACTATTAAGGGCATTATATACTATGCATATTTCTCACTCACTGCTACTTTTTATTCCACTGTAGCCGTTCACAACAGCACTCAATGTAACGGGTATGTTATCTGCTGACTTCTAGTTTTCAAGATAGGCAAATTCCTATCACTACAACTTCATGCCCATGATTTTGTTTCACAGATTCTATCCTTATACCCCACTAGATCGGGTACACACCTTCACTAGGTATGTCTGCCGCCTATTCAATGTTCTATCTTTTCATTATACTGGAAATCTTTGGATAACTATGATATTGGATGAACTCAGGTTGAGACTATCCTTAAATCCATATGACCCTGTATATATGTGTAAATACCTTGTTTCTGCTTGTAACAAATTTAGATCACGTATTTCTATTATTTTTAGTACACTGATGAAGGTCAATATGGACCGAAACGTCTGTTACTAGTGATCAAGTGTACGTATTAAAATCATTTTTATTACACCTATTTGAGTGTGCCCAGTTTTGTGTTATATCTGCTATGTGCACCACTTACCCAGTGGCTCTACCCACACACAACAGGCGGCGTGCAGGAGAGGGGCGGGAGGATCGCACAGTCCCGGCTTTCGCTGCTGTCACTGTGGGGGGGAAGCAGAGATGGATCTTCTGCTTCCGCTCACCAGGAACACGGGTGGGGGTTCCGGTGCGCCGCACTGCGAGAGGCCTGCAGGTGGCGCAGCCACCAAAACTTTATTGAAAAAGTGTCGGCTGCCTGCCGGGCCGGACCAGATGATATGGCGGGCGGTATACGGCCCGCGGGCCGGACATTCCCCACCCCTGCGCTAAAGGGTAGATAGTTCCAAACGGTATAACCGCCCCCGGGAGTAGTTCTATTGGGCAGTCGTATGGTCGATGCGGGGGAAGTGTATCCGCTCCCTTCTTGTCACAGACACCCAAGAAATCTGGATTCTGAACTGCTTCTAATGTGGATTCACTTGGAACCTCCGTCTGAACTTCCTTTTCGGGGAAACTGATCTTTTTCATCTCCCAATCGGTGATAGGATTGTGCTTCTGCAACCAGGGCAAACCTAAAATGATGGGAAAATGTGGAGAAGAAATAATTAGGAATGTCAACATCTCACAATGCTGCGGCTCAATATAGATCTCCAAAAGTCCTGTCTCATGATCCACTGGCCCCGAATTCAGTGGAGATCCATCTACCGTCTCCATCACAATAGGTGAACGTCTTTTCTGCACATCTATGCCATGATTTTGAGCAAATGCAGAATCCATGAACATCCCGCTGGCCCCAGAGTCGATCATGGCTGATGCAGTGATCCACTGGGAGTTAACCTTCAGTTTGATAGTTACAAAATAATGGGATTCCCGGCTCTCCTTCCTGGTAGGTGGAACTATGGATGATATGGACTGGATCTCATCTTTAGCGTAATCAGTCTCTGAGATGAAAGACTCCTCGTCGGAAGAATCAGGATCCATTATAGCCGCCACCATTTTTCTTGAACGGTTTGTGGGACGACTTGGACAGTTAATAAGAAAATGCCCTGCTTCCCCGCAGTACAGACATAGATTATCTTTAAATCTCTGTTCTCTTCGTTCTGCACTCGCTCGTCTCTGGATCGCATCCACTTGCATTGGCTCTAGTTCTGTATCTCGGAAATTCCGGCTAGGCACTTCTTTAGTGACCGATGGCAGGGAGGAGTTATAAAAGTTAGTTGAACGATTCATGGAGGTCCACTTCTCTTGTCGTCGTTCAGACAGACGGGTGTCAACGCGGATGCAATGCTTGATGAAATCATCCAGATCCGAAGGGGTCTCCCCACGGGCAAGTTCGTCCTTTACTGCACTAGAAAGTCCTCTTTTAAAGAAAGTTACTTTTGCTGCATTATTCCATTCAGTGTCGACGGCCCACCTCCTATACTCCATAGCATACTCTGCGACGGGGCGTTTGCCTTGTCGTAATGCCAGCATCGTTGATTCAGCGGTAGCTGCACAGTTTGGGTCATCAAACATCTGCTGCATCACTCGAATAAATTCGTTCAGATTGTCTAAACGTGCGTCCCGAGTCTCAATCAGAAGATTAGCCCAAGCGATCGCTTTGTGGGTTAACAGCATAATGATGCATAGCACCTTTGACATATCAGTCGGGAACTGATTAGCATGTGTATCGAAGAACAGGTAACATTGATTAAAAAATCCACTAAATTTATCTCGATCACAGCCAAAACGAAAAGGTGGTAGCTTGGGGGGCGTGGCAGACGCTGAGATGGAAGCCTGTCCTTCTAGCTGTGTAATTCGAGCAGTCAACACTTGTACCGCATTCTGCAGATCTTGGATACCTTGTTGGGGATTCTGGACATTATGATCGCTTTGTGCAATAAATGCGTCCATCCGTGCTTTTCCATTCACCTGTTCGGTGTGCAAACTGGACATTGCACCCTGCAGTTTTCTGACACGTGTATCCATAGTTTCTGCTCCTGCAGCCTCCATTTTTGAGAGGCTGAGTATTCTGTCACGTTACTGGCGATACTGGACTGGAGGTCAGTGGCCGGAGCAGAAGTGCAGATGACCGGACCGTGGAAAGACTTCTGGACGTGCAGTATATGGCGGTTGTAGATCACTATGTCGGCAGATGCCGGAGCCCGCCCGAGCACGGGCCGGCCAAGATCACGCACAAGCATCAAGTCCGTTTAGGTGATAAAGTTCGAGGTATGAACAGCAGGGTTTCCACAGGAGACAGGAAGGTGCCAGCAGAACACCTTCCAGATCAGGAGCTCAGATAATGCTTCACTCAGTAAGACTGAGCACCACAATATACTCAGCAACAGGAAGCTGCACAGGGCCAAGTATATATAGCAGGTCCAATCAGTCTTAATCAGGCGGGGAACAATCAGCAGGGCAGGTGATGATCTTTATCCCAGACAAAGTTCATATGGTTTCAGGCTGAAGTTATTCAAGTTCCGAATAGCTCCACAGCAAAGGAACAGACTAGCAAGCCATGGTTCACAGGTTCAAATCCTAACACAGTGCCACTGCCGCGGCTGCCGCCCTCTTCACCATAACGTGGCGGCTATTGCCCTGCCGCATCCGCCGCCATCATTACTGGGACGCAGCCGCCATTGCAGCACTGTGGCTGCCGCCTTCACTGTGACTCGGCCGCCATTGCAGTGCCACGACCGCTGCCATTACCGCACCCGCCGCCCTCATCTCCATGATGTGGCTGCCCTTGCCGTGCCGCGGCTTCCGCAGCCATCACAAGGCGAAGGGAGATCAAAAATTTAGGTCACGGCTTCTGGCAGGGATAGGCCTAACTCCGCCCACCAAGCCGACTCCGCCCTCTTTTCTGGCACCTCTCGTTCCTCACGAGAGGTGCCAAGTCAGCCGTTATGAAGACAAAAAAAAAAAAGTAGAATCTGTATTGGTGACTGCAAAGTTCCGCTTGCCTGCATATGTAGGAAGTGCTTCAGTGCACAGATATGGGCATGTGTGATGGGCTAATATTTCCTGCTGCAGACCAGCAGAATCATCCACAGGTGATAGACGGGAACATGGGGTGTCACCCCCAAGTACCCCCTTTTGGAGCCAAGTTCTTCAGTCGGACATGCTAGCTTGCCTCAGCAATTCTGACAGGAAAATTAACATCAGAGGCTCCTTGAGGCGTCCGTGCGGCCCCACTGCATCACCACTGCCCAAAAGTGGATGGTGACTGGAGACTACCAAAACCTCTCCACCTCCCTATTAAAGGGATGGTGGATTGAGGAGATAATCAGTGCGGATGGCGAGTGTTTTTCAATCTCCTGTGACCTTTGTTACTCGTCTGTCACCGCTACGCGGTCTGCCATCTCTGGCGGCACAGACATATGACCTGGGAGCACTGACTGATAGAACGCACGCTTACGCCTAGTGTACTGCGTGTAATGCCCCACTACCGCGAAGGCTCCCCACTGCAATCTGTGCAGTCTGAATCTTCTCACAGGAGCCCAACGAATGGGCAAAGCCTCCGGTTTCAGTTTACCTTACAATGAAGGCCCTCGGCCATTCGAGTCTTCAGACAGGGGCTGACAGCAAAGAATGCCCAATTTTCTAGCTAACGTCTCAGTAGCTCGTCCCCCAGGAATTGTGCTGTTTTGGTGTACGCGTGCTCGGTTTCCAGCTCCCCCGTCCCTGGGGATTGCAGCAAACATGACTCAGGATATGAGTCTCATGTGGCCTTACATCCGGATTCGCCAGACTACCAGGAATCCATAGATGCCCTCATCGAACCGGTTAATAGAGCTCTGAGAGCCGTACAATGTCAAAAATTAGTCTTTATCTCACTGAGACCTTCAAAGGGACCAAACGTCTTCACAGGGTTTTTTACTAATCTCCCATAGGTCATAGGTCAGAGATATAGCAGTTGATGGACAAATGAGTCTCTGAGCTAAAGCCGTTTAATCACGGTACCCTTTTGTCCACACTCTAAAAAGAGAGTGGACGGAGAATCCAACAATGGATCCTATATTGCGGCTCGCTTACTAACCTCTACTGTCTTTGACTGATGGCTTGTCTATTAAAATCCCCACTGACCGTCCAATTGGCCCGCGGTCAGTCTTTTGAGGTTTCTGGGGCAACTCCCTTCCCTTCCCGTCACCTAGGTGGCCAGAGCCATGATGGACTAGGGCCCTAGCCAAGAACAGTCAAGACAATAGCTTGCCTCACTAGGTGGTTAGTCTGGATTACCAAATAGCCTGGGCCAGGGATTATGGGTACATGCATCCCTGGATACAGCAGACGGTGACGCTCTTATAGCTCCAACGCCATTAACATCAGCAGAGCCCTATGGTTCCGAGAGTGGCGAGCAGATTCCGCTTCAAAGAAATCTCTAACTTCCTTAAGCTCTTCCATTCCTGGAAACGCAGACCCTCACGGTCCAAACTCAAGGGTACCCCTTCCCACAAGTTTCTCTGCTCAATGACTCATTGCAGTATCTGAAATTCTCGGACAGGGTAGGCATCCGTCTACTCCTGTTTTATCAGGTCTGGCTGGCGGTTATTCTCGACCATGGGTCGGAAATGTAGTGGTTTCCAGATACGGACATAGAATTCCTGTTCCCCTTGCCAACTCGTTTCCTCCAGTCCTGTCTTTTAAGGACAAAAGGAACAAGCGGCCCCACCTTATTAGGCCATTCATGTACTCCGCATCTATGGAACCATTGTCACGGTCCCACACACAGACAGGTTCAAACGGTTTTACCCAAACCAGCTCGTGGTTCCAAAGAAGGACGGAACCGTGCGTCCCATCCTAGACGTAAAACTGACGAACAAGTTTGTCAGGGTGCATCATTTCAAAATGGAATTTTTCCTTTATGTTATCACCTCTCATTCCAATCCTTCTCAGCCCGACAAGGATTTCTCCGCTTCGCTTTCGCAGACAACCATTTTCAGTTCACGGCTTTAACCTTCGGTCTCGCCTCTGCTCCCAGGCTGTTCTCCAAGGTCATGGCAGTCGTTATTTCTATCCCGTACTCTCGGGCATGGTTATTCCACTCTACCCGGACGACCTCCTTATCAACAGATCGCCACTTCAAGCCTGCGCAGAGACGGTCAGCATCACCGTGGACACTCTCACTCGTCTAGGTCGATTAGTGAACCTGCACAATTCCTTTCCAGCCCCATCTCAGAGGATCCTCGTTTCAGGCCTGGACACTTCCCGAGTGTTGATAATTTCCCCTTCAGGAAAGATTTTCACTGATCCAGGAAGCTCAGAAGTTTCCTCTCAGCCGTCCCCTTTCCCTGCAGTCTGGAACGCAGGACTGGGGAAAAAAAATGGTGCCGACAATCCATAAGTACCATTCCCTCGACTACATATCCGTCCTCTGTTGCAGAAATTGCTACCAGCGTGGGACGGATATCCATCCTCTGTGGGCCGCTGTTTTTCGCCAGTCTCTCCGGATCAGGCGGTCTCTGAGGTAGTGGACGTTGTTGTCCTCATTGATTCAGATAAAGTACTTTCTTCCTGATCCCTTGCGGGTGTCGACCACTGACGCCAGTCTCCTAGGTTGGAGAGTGATCTTCTGCCACCACACGGTACAGGAACGCTTGCCCTTTTGGGAATCAGGTCTCCTGATCAATTTTCTTGAGATCCGGGCAATGACTAGTCCTCCAGCATTTCTGCCTGCTTCTCGATGGTCGTTCCCTCCGGATCCAATCAGTCCACGCCACAGCTGTGGCATACATCTGTTGTCAGGAAGGCTCATGAAGCACAGGAGCTATGCTTGACGTAGCTCGCATTCTGCAAGAGGCCGATACAAACCATTTACCTTTTTGTTGGCGGTTCATGTTCTAGGGGTAGGAAATTAGGCGCACTTTTCCTCAGATGCCAGGGCCTGATCTCAGGACACTAGTTCATTTCCCTGGAAGCCTTTTAGCATGGTTGGCAATGCTGGGTAACGCTGCATATAGACCTCAATGGCCTCTACGCTAAACGCCAAAGTCCCGGCATTTCTAGATCCGTTCTGTGACCCAATTGTCCTTGGGTCAGATGACCTGATGCTTCCATGGCATCAGTTTTGCTTCCATTACTTTTTCTCCGCCTCTTCTGTTAATTCCAAGGGTCTTCCAGAAGTTCAAGGCGGAGGGAATCCCAGTAATTTTCGTCGCACCAGACTGAATACGCTGAGCGTGGTACGCGGTTCTTGTGCAACTAGTCCCCTCCCCCTTTGGTTACCAAACCGTCCAGACCTTTTTCAAGAGCCCATTTACCGCCAGGACTCGAGAGTGCTGAGCTTAACGACCTGGGCATTGAACGCCACACGTAGCGTTCACCATTATCGTCAACGTCCAGAAATTTACTCTCAGGCGTATTTACCATCATATTTGAGGAAGCTTTTTTTCTCTTGGTGTTTTTAACAACCACGTTTGTTTCCCACTTGTGTTTGCCATTTCGTCCATGTTTGAGTTTCTCCAAGCAGGATTCTATTCAAGCCTGGCACTGTCTTCTCTCAAATGCTATCCATCCTGTTCCAGAGAAAAATACCTTTCAAATCTCAGGTTAAGACCTTCTTACAGGGAGTGCCGCACCTTATTTCCTCCTTACAAGATGCCTTCGGAGCCTTGGGATTTTAATATGGTTTCAGGTGCTTTACAAGTGGCCTCCTTCAAACTCCTGTAAGACGTATCACTCACTCTTCTTTCTTGGAAATCTCCCTCGCTTGTGGCTGTAACAGACATCACGCGGATCTCGGAATTGACGGCTTTGTCTTGCAAACCTCCATTCTGGTCTTTCTTCAGGGCAAGGTGGTATTAAGGACATCTCTGGCCTTCTTGCCTAACGTTGTTTCTTCCTTTCATCTGAATAAGAACATAGTCTTGCCCTCGTTCTGCCCACCTCTGGTTCATCGTACTGAAAAGGCTCTCCACACTTTGGATTTGGACAGAGCACTCAGGAAATACATTTCCAGAACAGCGCCTTTCTGCAAATCGAATTCCCTCTTTGTTTCCAGAGCAACACAGAAAAGGCCTACCTGTTTTTAAAAAAACCCCAAAAAACTACAGTAGCCAGATATACAGATCCTTCTCAAAAAATTAGCATATAGTGCTAAATTTCATTATTTACCATAATGTAATGATTACAATTAAACTTTCATATATTTTAGATTCATTACACACCAAATGAAATTTGTCAGGTCTTTTATTGTTTTAATACTGATGATTTTGGCATACAACTCCTGATAACCCAAAAAACCTGTCTTAAAAAATTAACATATCAAGAAAAGGTTCTCTAAACGACTTATTACCCTAATCTTCTGAATCAACTAATTAACTCTAAACACATGCAAAAGATTCCTGAGGCTTTTAAAAACTCCCTGCCTGGTTCATTACTCAAAACCCCCATCATGGGTAAGACTAGCGACCTGACTGATGTCAAGAAGGCCATCATTGACACCCTCAAGCAAGAGGGTAAGACCCAGAAAGAAATTTCTCAACAAATAGGCTGTTCCCAGAGTGCTGTATCAAGGCACCTCAATGGGAAGTCTGTTGGAAGGAAACAATGTGGCAGAAAACGCTGTACAACGAGAAGAGGTGACCGGACCCTGAGGAAGATTGTGGAGAAGGACCGATTCCAGACCTTGGGGGACCTGAGGAAGCAGTGGACTGAGTCTGGTGTAGAAACATCCAGAGCCACCGTGCACAGGCGTGTGCAGGAAATGGGCTACAGGTGCCGCATTCCCCAGGTAAAGCCACTTTTGAACCATAAACAGCGGCAGAAGCGCCTGACCTGGGCTACAGAGAAGCAGCACTGGACTGTTGCTAAGTGGTCCCAAGTACTTTTTTCTGATGAAAGCAAATTTTGCATGTCATTCGGAAATCAAGGTGCCAGAGTCTGGAGGAAGACTAGGGAGAAGGAAATGCCAAAATGCCTGAAGTCCAGTGTCAAGTACCCACAGTCAGTGATGGTGTGGGGTGCCATGTCAGCTGCTGGTGTTGGTCCACTGTGTTTCATCAAGGGCAGGGTCAATGCAGCTAGCTATCAGGAGATTTTGGAGCACTTCATGCTTCCATCGGCTGAAATGATTTATGGAGATGAAGATTTAATTTTTCAGCACGACCTGGCACCTACTCACAGTGCCAAAACCACTGGTAAATGGTTTACTGACCATGGTATTACTGTGCTCAATTGGCCTGCCAACTCTCCTGACCTGAACCCCATAGAGAATCTGTGGGATATTGTGAAGAGAAAGTTGAGAGACGCAAGACCCAACACTCTGGATGAGCTTAAGGCCGCTATCGAAGCATCCTGGGCCTCCATAACACCTGAGCAGTGTCACAGGCTGATTGCCTCCATGTCACGCCGCATTGAAGCAGTCATTTCTGCAAAAGGATTCCGACCAAGTATTGAGTGCATAACTGAACATTATTATTTGATGGTTTTTTTGTTTGTTTTGAAAAAACACTTTTATTTTATTGGACAGTTGAAATATGTTAATTTTTTGAGACAGGTTTTTTGGGTTATCAGGAGTTGTATGCCAAAATCATCAGTATTAAAACAATAAAAGACCTGACAATTTTCAGTTGGTGTCTAATGATTCTAAAATATATGAAAGTTTAATTGTAATCATTACATTATGGTAAATAATGAAATTTAGCACTATATGCTAATTTTTTGAGAAGGACCTGTATCAGCTCTCTAACTCAAGAGGCTTACCATGTCAGAGGTCTCCTATCCCTGTGAGCCTCAGGGTAAACTCCACTAGGTCAGTAGATGCGTCCTGGGCCATTCGGCTCCGGGCGTCGATACAGCAAGTTTGCAAGGCTGCACCTTGGTCGAGTCTTTTCATGTTAGTTAAGCATTACAACATTCATTCTTAAGCCTTTTCAGAAGCTGCCCTTGGCAGATAAATTCTGCAATCGACAGTAGCGCATCTGTAGGCCAGATTATTCATTAAGTACATTAAGGATTCAGCTGTCGTGCGGTTTTCCACCCATGGACTGCTTTGGGACGTCCTATGTTCTGTGTCCCCCAATGAGGTGAAGGAGAAATAGGGATTTTTGTGTACTCACCGTAAAATCCTTTTCTCCGAGACGCTCATTGGGGGACACAGCACCCACCCTTTTAGTCTAACGACTTCTGCTTGTCTCTTTCATTCGATGTGTTGATCACTAATATTATGTGAATGATCGTACTTTGTGTTAATTTTCTCCTACTGCTTTTGCACCGAACTGGTTCAGGCTAGAGCCAGCAGAGGGTGTATACTGTGGAGGAGGAGCCAATTTCTTTGTGTATTAGCTTAGTGTCCTCCTAGTGGCAGCAGCATAACACCCATGGTCTGCGTCCCCCAATGAGCGTCTCGGAGAAAAGGATTTTATGAGGAGTACACAAAAATCCCTATTTCTGTCACATAGGCCCCTCAAAGTCACTTCAAATGTGAGGTTGTCCCTTAAAAAAAAATAAAAAAAATTGGTTTTGTAAATTTTGTTTGAAAAGTTAGAAATTGCTGATCAACTTTAGACTCTTCTAACTTATAGCCTCCTTGAGAAAGCCATCTGGCAAAACATACGTTGGAGCATCTGGGTGTTCAGACTTTGTAATCCCTCCCTTATTTATATTATATTTTGTGATATCTACTTGGGTGTTATATATATACCATACTTATTTCATTAATCCACTTGGACTTCTATTGTAATATTATGTATAAATTAACCCTGCTGCTATATCTACATTGTACTATTTTATATTTCCTAGGGATACCATCTGATTACTAGACCCACTTTCTAGACGTTTTCCCTGTGTTGGGTTTGGTCCCCTCTGTATTTTTATCCTTTCTGCTAAATATGCAGCTTTAGATTGATGAATTAATATTTTTTTTAATTGAATATTCCAGTGTTTATTTACTTCATTGGTAGGATTCATACATTTTCAGTGAATACAGTCATGGCCAAAAGTTTTGAAATGACACAAATATTAATTTTTACAAAGTCTACTGCTTCACTTTTTCTAATGGCAATTTGCATATACTCTAGAATGTTATAAAGAGTGATCAGCTTAACAGCAATTACTTGCAAAGTCAATATTTGGCAAGAAAATGAACTTTATCCCCCAAAACACATTTCAACATCATTGCAGCCCTGCCTTAAAAGGACCAGCTAATCTCTTTTCAGTGATTGCTCCATTAACACAGGTGTGGGTGCTGATGAGGACATGGCTGGAGATCAATCTGTCATGATTAAGTAAGAATGACACCACTGGACACTTTAAAAGGAGGCTGGTGCTTGGCATCATTGTTTCTCTTCTGTTAACCATGGTTATCTCTAAAGAAACACGTGCAGTCATCATTACAATGCACAAAAATGGCCTAACAGGGAAGAGTATAGCAGCTAGAAAGATTGCAACTCAGTCAACAATCTATCGCATCATCAAGAACTTCAAGGAGAGAGGTTCCATTGTTGCCAAAAAGGCTCCAGGGCGCCCAAGAAAGACCAGCAAGCGCCAGGACCGTCTCTTAAAAGTGTTTCAGCTGCGGGATCGGGCTACCAGGCAGGTGTGAGTGCATCTGCACGCACTGTGAGGCGGAGACTCTTGGAGCAAGGCCTGGTCCCCAGGAGGGCAGCAAAGAAGCCACTTCTCTCCAGAAAAAATATCATGGACAGACTGATATTCTGCAAAAGGTACAGGCAGTGGACTGCTGAGGACTGGGGTAGTTATTTTCTCTGATGAATCCCCTTTTCGATTGTTTGGGACATCAGGAAAACGCATCATTCGGAGAAGACAAGGTGAGCGCTACCACCAGTCTTGTCTCATGCCAACTGTTAAGCATCCTGAAACCATTCATGTGTGGGGTTGCTTCTCAGCCAAGGGAATCGGCTCTTTCACAGTCTTGCCTAAAAACACAGCCATGAATAAAGAATGGTACCAGAATGTCCTCCAAGAGCAACTTCTCCCAACCCTCCAAGAGCAGTATGGCGATCAACAATGCCTTTTCCAGCATGATGGAGCACTTTGCCATAAAGCAAAGGTGACAACTAAATGGCTCAGGGAACAAAACAGAGATTTTGGGTCCATGGCCTGGAAACTCCCCAGATCTTAATCCCATTGAGAACTTGTGGTCAATCATCAAGAGACGGGTGGACAAACAAAAACCTAAAAATTCTGACAAAATGAAAGCATTGATTGTGCAAGAATGGACTGCTATCAGTCAGGATTTGGTCCAGAAGTTGATTGAGAGCATGCCAGGGAGAATTGCAGAGGTCCTGAAGAAGAAGGGTCAACACTGCAAATATTGACTTGCTGCATTAACTCATTCTAACTGTCAATATAAGCTTTTGTTACTCATATGTTTGCAATTATATATTTCTGTCTGTGATAAAAACATCTGTCAAACACACATAAAAACCAGAGGGCAGCAGATCATGTGAAAATATAATATTTGTGTCATTCTCAAAACTTTTGGCCATGACTGTACTCACATATGTCATGTCTAAATAAAAGATAATTCGATAATCTTTGTCATTTATCTATAATCATACTGTTGTAAGAGAAGTTTGTCAGAGACTCACATAACAAGCAGATACAGACACGTAGATGATTTATCACGCACATAGAACATTAACACCTTTATTACCTATTTCCTTGTACTATTAGAACTAACGTAATAAAATCACACATCCAAAACATAGGACACAGATGCCATGTTTTGTTAGTGGAACTCAACCTGCTCTCAGGAAATAAAATAACATAGTAACAGTTAACAAGGCCGAAAAAAGACATTTGTCTATCCAGTTCAGCCTACATGGAAGCTTGTGAAACATACATTTCAACTATGTCCACCACAATAAGTTATTGATAAAAAAAATATTAGAGGGCACAGATTTATTTCAATTCTTCACTCAGTTGTTCTTTATTAAAATACATTAGGCATGGAGACCACTTGGCTGTCATTTTTTGTTGTTGTTTTTTTACAATTTTCCACACCAAAACAATTACAAGAAGATTCAATTTCTGTAAATTCCAGACAAAGCTTCAGATGGTGGAGAATGTTTGAAGACCGTGAAGCCCTGATCTTTTTGCATGTGTATTGTGCAAATCACTCCAGGATGAGAATCAGAAACTTTATTTCTGCTAGGAATCACAAACTCCAAAACCAGAATTTTCACTTTTTACTAGCAATTTCTGTGCTCCTGGAATAGAATATGGGTCATATCAAACAGTCAGTAATGTACAAATGGTTAAGTGGTGATGACCAACACCACGACCCCTCTATATAAATTATAAACAGACAAGGGTAGGCCAGGGAAGAAAGAGAAACACCAATATACTGCATCTTTACCCTTCAAGAGCAACAAACAGACCAAATGTTCATACTAGGTCAGCCCTTTGTGCTACATTGTGGCAAGTTACACTTATCAGATCCTTCTGTAGAAGGTGGTGATGCACATAGTAAAAGTAGAGCAATAGCCACTGTTTGCACAAACGTAAAAAAGGAAGACAGGCCGTGGTGTGGTCACTTGGTACTTCCAGATCATATGCTCTTGAAATATTTAGAATTGCCCCTCATATGCTGGTTCAGATCATTGATGCTGATCTTCATTGCTTGCACTTGGAGTTCGGCTTCTGATCTGACTGCGCAATTGTTCTATTAGTTCTGGGTTTTGTTGCTGCATTTGTTGAGCAAACTGTTGTCCTCTAAAAAGAACAAAACATAAAATTATGTTCCCACAAGTCATTAAAATCATGTAATATTCCCTTAGCGTTCAGCTAATCTCCATGAATTAGTGCACAAAAAAAATCACAGTAGACAACTGTTCTCGCTGAAGATACAGATGGTTACAGATTTTTCTTGCAGCAAAAATGTAGAATTACATTGATAACACAAGTCTATAAAAACTTTTTTCCAGGTGCCAAGGTTTTTTGAATGGATTTAGGGTATTTAGGTGGATGCTGAATTGGTTCTAGTTTTAGAGGTTGTTCATTTATGAAAATAATGCATTCCAGCAATGTGACTTGTGTGCGATAAATGCAATGGCTTTTGGTCTGTCTTGACTCTTTACAGTGTCTTAGGTAATGAAATATCTCATATTTTTATTATTTGTAGTCTTTCAATGCATCTTTTTGAAGCAAGAATTCTACTGTAATTAACTATTAATATTTCAGAAAATAGAGCCAGTCTAGCAAAATTAAAGTAATATTCTTAATCAGGACCATAAACTTAACATTAAACCATTCAGATATCACTGACATCAAAATCACTGTATACCAGTGTTATATTCAAATGAACGGGTATAGATGGGTGCAGCCCCCTACTTTGGATAAAGTGAACCTGTGAGCTGATGCATGCCCATGGATTTGGCAGGATCTATCGGGCACAGACTGTATAAACTCATCCAGGTATGTTTGACTCTGAAACGTTGTGGTTCAGAGGAAAACATATTTTAAAGGCTGCCGGAGACAGAGCCATACGGGAGACTAGTTGGGCAGGAAGGTTCTCAGTGGCTTCTCCCTGCAGCCCTGGATTGGCAGGTCTCTACCTATGTGTGTGTATTCACTTTTAAAGTATGTTTCTCTGTTGAGGGTATCTGAGGTGAAGGATCAGGTATAGCCTCTGGATGACCTCACAGCAGGTTTGCCTAATGCTATATGACACCTCATTCTGAGATCAGAGCTTTGGCATTAAAAGGAAGATGACTTGGAGAATTGACTGCACTAAACAATCTCTGCATTATGGGATTTCCTGACAGGGCAGAGGGTCAGCACCCTGATGAATTTTTTACAAAATGGCTCAAGAAATTATTTCCTGACCCACCCTTCTTGGCTTTTGGTATGGAACGTGCTCATAGGGTACCCCCCAAACCCACTTCTCTGGGTCAGACTCCTAAATTGCCGGACTGAGACACAGAACTTCACATGGTTGAACGTAAGAGATCTGGTTTGACAATGCCATAGTTTCCATCTTCCCAGACTTTTCAACCAAATTGCAGAAGCAAAAAGCCTCATTCATTAACATCAAACGTGATCTGCAGATACCATATTCTATGGCATACCGGGCTGGTTGATAGAGAACGGGCCAATTTATTTTCCACTCTTACCGAGCTAATGACTGGCTAACCAAGAGAAGGAAGGTGAACCGCTAGAATCCAGACAAGATAAGTACATCTACTGGTTTTCTATGTTGATTTAAAAAAAAAAAAATGTAATTACGATGGATTAACCTGAATTTGAGTTCTCCCTAACCCATTTACTCTGTCTAGGAAGGATGTATTTTACTCCTAATCTTTTCTGGCAGGATATACAGTCCGTGCTGTGATGGATTTGATGCAATCTTTGTTACCTGATGACTCAGATTTGTGAGTTTAGGTTCAACTACTTCGTTTATTGGCTCCAGTTGAGCCTGACATGTTTAATACTGTATACAGTCATGGCTTAAAGTGTTGGCACCCTTGAAATCGTTCCAGAAAATGAACAACACAAAAAACTGAGGAAAAAAGGCAAATTGGACATTTCACACAAAACCCCAAAAATGGGCTGGACATAATTGTTGGCACCCTCAACTTAATTGGTTGCACACCCTTTGGAATAAATAACTGCAATTAATCACTTCCTATAACCATTAACAAGCTTCTTTCACCTCTCAACTGGAATTTTGGGCCCTTCTTTTGCAAACTGCTCCAGCTGTCAAATTTGAAGGGTGCCTTCCCCCAACAGCAATTTTAAGATCTCTCACCAGGTATTCAACATGATTTAGATACAGACTCATTGCTGGCCACTTCAGAACTATCCAGCACTTTGTTTCCATCCATTTCTGGGTGGTCTTGAAGTATGTTTGAAGTCATTGCCGTGCTGGAAGACCCATGACAGCCACCCAGCTTTCTGACACTGGGCACTACATTGCGACCCAAAGTCCTTTAGTAACTTTTAGATTTCATGATGCTTTGCACACAGTCAAGGCACCATGTGCAAGAGGCAGCAAAACAAACCTCAAAACATGTGTGAATCTCCATCATATTTGACTGTAGGTACCGGTGTTCTTTTCTTTATAGCCCTCATTCGATTTTCGGAAAACACTAGGAAGTGCTTTACTAAAAAGCTCCATCTTGATCACATCTGTCCCAAGACGCTTTCCCAGAAAGATTTTCGCTTACTAACGTACATTTTGGCAAACTACAGTCTAGTTTTTTTATGTCTGTGTCAGCAGTGGGGGTCCTCCTGGGTCTCCTGCCATAGCATTTCATCTCACTGAAATGTCGACAGATAGTTCACGCTGACACTGAAGTACCCTGAGCCTGCAGGACAGCTTGAATTTCTTTGGAATTTGATTGGGTCTGCTTAGCCACAATCTGGACTATCCTGTGTTGCAACCTTTCATCAATTTGTTGTTGCGGTCATGCAAGTCCAGGGAGATTATCTACAGTGCCATGGGTTGGAAACTTCTTGATTATGTTATGCACCGTGGACAAAGGAATATCAAGAGCTCTGGAGATGGACTTGTAACCTTAAGATTGCTGTTAGTTTTCAATTATTTTGGTTCTGTAGTCCTCAGATAGTTCTCTTCTCTTTGTTCTCCATGATTAGAGTGGCACACAGAGACACAATGCAAAATTGAGCAAGCTTCTCCCCTATTTATCTGGTTTCAGGTGTGATTTTTGATTTTGCCTACACCTGTTAATGCGAGTTTGAAAGAGCATCAGAGACTTGAAACAAAGTTGTTTACCCACAATTTTGGAAAGGTGATAATTTTGTCCTGCCCATTTTTGCGCTTTTGTGTGAAATCATGTCCAATTTGCATTTTTCCCCCTCTTTTTTTGTGATGTTCCAATACACAAAGAAATGAACATGTGAACAACAAAACGTGTGATTGAAATAATTTTCTGGGATAAATACTTTATTTTCTGGTATAGTTTCAAGGGTGCCAACACTTTTCAGCCACGACTATCCTTTGCATTGATGACTGTTCTGCATACACTATGTTTTGAATTGTCTATTACTATAGTGAAATGGTGTAACTTCAAATACATGGTCCATGTGGGTCCTTGGCCTTCCTTTAAAAGGAGACGCATCGAGGTGTATTTCCTTCCATTGTTTAACCACTTTACGACCTATGACTAGAGTTGAGCGAATATGTTAGGAATCAGTTGCCGAATCTGAATTTGCCCTATTCGTGCCAAATTTATGTTTGATGATTGGTTCCGAACATATTTGTTCATTACTACTCCCATTGACTCAAATGACTATCGGCTATGTTCGGTGAATATTGCAAAAACAATTTTCGCCGATCATAATTGGAACAGAATTTTGAAAAATTCGATCAACTCTACCTATGACGTATAGGTATGTGATAGGTCACCTCCCCGTTTGATAAGGACTCCTGCGCTGAGCCTGCATCTTTTCTGGCACATGACAGATTGGCATGACAACCTGGGGTCTGCAGGAGACCCCAGTTGTTGTCATTGCCACCCTGCTATGAGCACCGCCCAGTGGCCAGCGTTCATAGTAGATGAGCATTTCTACTACACATAGCAGGGCTGAAGCTGGCCACAGTTCTTTCCCATGCCGTATTCTATGTCTGAGGATTAATAGTTTTCAACCCGGACGGTGCCAAGATGCGACGGTCTTAGGGTGCAAAGGAGAGTTCCCCGCAGTGAGATTATCCCGGTGAACTCGCCTCACAGTGCTAGCGGGGATCTCACAGAGGTCACCACAGCTCAGCCGGGAACGCAGCTTCAGTGACCAGCAGTAAAAAAAGGTAGCACACTGTAGCGCTATAGCTTGCAAACACGAAATATGAAAAATATGAAAAATGAATTGCATCATTACCTTAGAAATATGAAAAATTGAGAAGTCTTAGCGCATAAGATGACCAAATTATGTGAGCCTGATAGCCACGTCAAGGCTCTTCTCGTATATCAGGTCCTAACTAATGCCTATCCTCGCTTAGAAAATTCTGTCTGCATGGGAACCTATGAATCCTCTCTTCAGACTAAAATCTACATCTCTGTGGAGGGGTGATGAACCTGTTGTAATTAAAAAGCCTGTGACCACCAGGTGGAGTGCTCAGGTAGAAGGTAAATGAATACATATCAAAAAACTGACCGGCACATCCAAACATAGATTCAGTGTGAACAGGTGCTAAACCTAGAGTCACCAACTCATATACATACAAGAAAAAAAGGTAGCACACTGTAGCGCTATAGCTTGCAAACACGAAATATGAAAAATATGAAAAATGAATTGCATCATTACCTTAGAAATATGAAAAATTGAGAAGTCTTAGCGCATAAGATGGCCAAATTATGTGAGCCTGATAGCCACGTCAAGGCTCTTCTCGTATATCAGGTCCTAACTAATGCCTATCCTTCGTGTTTGCAAGCTATAGCGCTACAGTGTGCTACCTTTTTTTCTTGTATGTATATGAGTTGGTGACTCTAGGTTTAGCACCTGTTCACACTGAATCTATGTTTGGATGTGCCGGTCAGTTTTTTGATATGTATTCAGTGACCAGCAGTAACCTCGATGATGTCACCGCTAGTCACTGATACTGCGCTCGCAGAAGCTCATTGACCAGTAGTTCTCAGCCTGGACGGTCACATCTTGGCATTGTCCAGGCTGAAAACTATCAATCCCCAGACATGGATTATGGCGTGGGACAGAACTACAGAGAGGTGAGGGATATAGTTGTTTTTTATTTTTGTTTTATTACAGGAGACGAGGGATTCAGTGGAATTAGGCGTCATATTCACCTAACTGTGTTTGTTATTTTTGAATAAAAAAGGAAACAGGATTTTGGTTGCTTACCGTAAAATCCGTTTCTCGGAAGCCTTCATTGGGGGACACAGATAACCATGGGCCATGGGTGTATGCTGCTGCCACTAGGAGGCGCTGACACTATGCATATGCAAAAATAAAGGTTGGCTCCTCCTCTGCAGTATACACCCCACCGACTGCAAGAAGCAAATCAGTTAGTGAGAAAGCAGTAGGAGAACAAGATGACAGAAACGATAACTCAACTGTAACAATAGCACATCAAAGAAGAAACAGGAGTTGTAGAAAAAAACATGGGAGGGTGCTGTGTCCCCCAATGAAGGCTTCCGAAAAATGGATTTTACGGTAAGCAACCAAAATCCTGTTTTCTCTATCGCTTCATTGGGGGACACAGATAACCATGGGACGTCCCAAAGCAGTCCATGGGGAGGGAAACAGCAGAAAACTCTATTGCGATCAAAGAGCTTACCACTGCCGCCTGCAAGATACCTCTGCATAGGCTGGCGTCCACCGAAGCGTAGGTATGGACCCGGAACAACTTGGCAAACTTGTGGATGGAAGACCGGGTTGTCGCTTTGCAGAGTTATAGGGCGGATGCCCCATGTGTACCGGCCAGGAGGCGCCCACTGCCCGGGAAGAGTGAGCCTCTTCTTAACCAGTGAGCCTCCAAACTTGCGGACCTGATCCAGCGCGTAATCGCAGCCTTGCAGGCGTGCGTCATCTGGATGACGAATAGGCGATCCGACTTCCTAAGGGAAACGGTCTTAGAGAGATAGATCCTCACTGCCCTAACCAGGTCTAGCCTGTTTAGTGAATGCTCCGGAGAATGAGTCGGAGCTGGGCAGACGGAAGGGATGACAGAGCCCTCTATCAGGTGAAAAAGTGGATACCACTTAGGGAAGGAAAGAAGACGGAAGATCTGGCCCATTTGGTAGCTTCCAGGAGTGTCCGCCAGGAGATTGATGAACCCAGAACTACTGGGCCAATGTGGTGCGTTCAAAGAGACCAGCACCTCTTCTGTTTTGAACTACTTCAAAGGCCTGGGAAGAAAGGTAATAAAAAAAAAAACGCTAAATGTGACCAGGCAATGGCCGTAGTATTGGCGACCCCGTGAGGGGGACGCGGGACCTGGAGACGAACCGTGGAACCTTCCTGTATAGCCGGAAAGGGCGTGAGATCCACGTCCGGAGTTCTCCCTAGAAGACAGATCAGATGGAAGACGTCCCGAGACAGGGACGAGTCCCCAGTAACAAGAAGCTCGCGGCTGAGAAAAAAATGGTCGTCTAGTTGACCCGCCAGAAATGTGCGCTGCACTGCGAAACGCGAGAACCTCTGATGAGTTGGCAGAGGATTCTGCGTCCACATGGAAGCAAATGCGGAGCGGAGGGACTCCATCCTGAAAAGGATCCAGGACGACTCTTAAGATCAGAAAACTAGAGATCCAGAGTAAGTCGAACCACGCCGCCCTTCCTTGGCGCAACCAACAGGTTCTGAATAAAAAACCTGTAAGGCATTCTTGTGCCCAGGAGGACCTGGCAGGTCCGGTCCTGGTGGGGCTAACGTGGGAGTATGAGGATGCCAGGGAGAGATCCTGAAGGAAGCCATCTTCCTAACCTGACAGGTCTGCGGCATGCGCTGACCGGAGGGATCCTCTGTCACCGTCATACGGTGAAAAAACCCGAAAGGAGCGGAACTGTCGCTTCAGAGGAGGCCTGTGAGGTTTGGAATGAGGAAGGAGAGAACTGGTGGCTCCAGGTGCCTCCTTTAATGATCTAGTCCAATCGTGGAACCAAACCAGCGTTCTCCCTGGAGGGGGAGATAATTAAGCGACCTCTTCGATGAAAGGTCCGCTTGCCATGCTTTGAGCCAAATGATCCTACAGATGGCCTTCATATTGCCGAATATGTCCCTGCATAGGGAATCTGGTCTGCAAGGACGGCAAGCTCACCGGGCAGGGCTACCGCATGCCCTCCGAAGTTGTTTTGGCCCATCTGGCTATGGCCCTTAGTAGAGGCAGAGGCTGTGGCAAAATGTAGAAGCCGTCGTTCTCAAGGCTGATTTTTCCAGCAATCCTATAATCTTTTCGTTGGAATCCTTGCGGGAAGCTGTATTAGAAGGCAGGTGACTGTGTTGGTGGCCAGTCTAGGTACTGGC
Source organism: Oophaga sylvatica (assembly GCA_033576555.1). Taxonomy (NCBI): domain Eukaryota; kingdom Metazoa; phylum Chordata; class Amphibia; order Anura; family Dendrobatidae; genus Oophaga; species Oophaga sylvatica. The sequence goes on along the minus strand of JARQOD010000001.1, from coordinate 359,329,613 downwards.
GGAACCACAACTGGGGAAGGCGTCCAGATAGTAGTGAGCTCAGGGAAGGAGGGTATAAGATGCCGAGGCGCTTCCCAGTTTGAAAGCGTCTGGTCGAATTGTCCCTTTCCCTCTTGAGTGTCTCCACGAATTCAGCTTGTGGTCAAAAAACCCTGGAAGGTAGTTAGACCGTCTAAACGAAACCGCCTGATCTGCGAGTTTCGAAGAGGTATCTTAGATGCCAAGGGTCTGATGGACAGCAATAATCAGGCTCTGCACCATGTTTGAATGCTGGAGGCCTGTCTGGATCCAGGTCCGACTCATGTTCTAGAGGCGCGTCCGAAGATGCCTCGGCTGGGTGCTGCTGTCTGGGCCTCTTGCGGCCTGAGATGGAAGGGCCCCCTGTGAAGAATCTTATGATCCACTGGCGACTGCGGGGACGCTGGGGTCTGCCACCCTGGTGACAAGCCCGCAACAGACTGCGACCAAGAGAGAGACTGTCCCGGGATAGGGGTCTTAGACTAGCCCGTGGCAGAAACAAAGGACTCCAGGTAGTGGATACCGTGTAGTGCTGCGGGCCTGGCTAAAAACGAGACAGTACCTGTCAGGCGAGCTGGACGTCTGCCATCCGTAGTAGGACGACCAAGTCTCCTCCACCGACAGGCTCTGGTGGGCGAGTAGTGGGAGACAGAGACAGGCCCGGGGCTTCCTTCCTTTTCGAGATCACCTAAACACACGTTCGTGTTAGGTATCTCCTTTAGGGTCCTGCCTAGAAAGCCGACATATGAGGATACGGGGTGGCAGTACACGCCGTACTCATAGTCTCTGTGTTTGGAAGCTAACTAGCGATCACATAGCGAGCGCACCAGGTCGTGTCGTTGTCGTGATCGCTAAGTGTGGTGAAGAGGGGTGAGCAGTCCCACTAACAGATGCCAGACGGTTGGGGGACAGAAGAAAAAACAGAGAAGAGTGTCAGCTCTGCAGCGCAGAGCTTACTCACGGTCCTGTGTGAAGCTCCCTGGACGATAGCAGAGGCTGTGTCCCCGCCTGCTGGAGCCAGAGATGGCGACTAGCTGAGGGAGACGCTAATACGCGCTCCCTTGGCGTCGCAAGGGGAGGGGGCTGCCAACGCTGAGCTGCAGATAAAATGGCGCCGGCTCCAGCCCACAGTGACGAACGTAGCGGTGGGCGGAGTCTAAGACGCGCCAGGGAGAGGAGACGGGCGGGATAAAAAAAGACCGCCCGGAAGCCTGGGAAGGGGGCGGAGCCTGCGCCGGAAGTAGGCCCGGGATGAAGCTGGGGCCTCGATTAGAGCCTGCGGCCGAAAATGCAGGGGGACGGCGCAGAGGACTACGACCCCCGAGCAGATGCTGCAGCTTGTAGTGGCGCCGCAAGGAGAGGGCAGCGGCGCCGCAGAGGCTGGAGGCAGAGCATCGCATCCAGTGTGCGATGGAGAGGTGGGCAGAGCTGGAGAAGGCCGGGCGGGAAAAAAACCCGCCCGGAAGCTAGGAAGGGGGGGCGGAGCCGGCCAGGAGATAGGCCCAAGGAGAAGCCGGGGCCTCGATTAGAAAAACGGCGGCGGCCGCTCGCTCCCAAAGATCCCCCATAATGAAATGCCCCGCAGGCGCCCCCTCCCAAGGGAGGCGCAGCGGCGCGACCGGGCGCCTCCAGGTTGCCCCAAGAAGGGAAGACTGGGGCCCATAAAAAAGGGCCACTGAAAACCCCCGGTGAGTCCCAAGGGAAAAAAGGGGGAAATAGGGGTGGAGGGGGAAACGTTCCCCCCCTTTGTCCTAATCTTCTGGTCTTCTAGTCTTCTGTGGAGGAAAGAGAGAGAACATACCGCAGATAAGTGTCGGACGTCCGGAAACCAGTTGAAGGACGTCCGCGTCTCGACAACCGACAGGCTCTGGTGGGCGAGTGGGTGGGAGACGGAGGCAGGCCCGGGTCTGCTACTTCATCTTGATCACCTAAAACACACGGCCGTGTTAGGGATCATGGGAGTCCTGCCGAGTAGACATATGAGGATACGGGGTGGCAGTACATGGCGTACTCATAGTCTCTGCGTGGGACTACAGTAGTGACCTTTCACACTGTATCCCTCCGGAAGTACCTGAAAAGGAACGACGCACAATAGGTAGATATGGGTCTCCGGAGAGACCCGTGTCCATCTCCTACTGACACTAAGCGAAAACTGATTTGCTTCTTGCAGTCGGTGGGGTGTATACTGCAGAGGAGGAGCCAACCTTTATTTTTGCATATGCATAGTGTCAGCGCCTCCTAGTGGCAGCAGCATACACCCATGGTTATCTGTGTCCCCCAATGAAGCGATAGAGAAAAAGTGTTTTTTGTTTTTATTTCAAATATAGGACTTTATTCTGGCCGTGTCTTTATTTACAAAATAAATATAGGATTAGTAATGGATAGGTGTCTTATAGACGCCTCTCCATTACTAAGCCTTGGCTTGATGTCACCGGACAATACAAAGGTGACGTCAACCCCACAAATATGACCCCACTTGCCACCACTACAGGGCAACTGGGAAGAGCCGGGAAAAGAGCCAGAATTGGCGCATCTAATAGATGGGTCTTTTCTGGGTGGCTGCGGGAGGCCATTTTCACGCTGGCCCCAGCTGTGTGCTTTACCTTGGCTGGTTGTCAAAAATGGGGGGACCCCAGGCAGTTTTTTTTTAAATGATTTATTTAAAAAAACAGTGTGATGACCCCTTTATTCTTGATAACCATCATTTCTGAATAAGACAGCTTATTGAAGGGTTGAAGCCCCTAAGTGTGAGTTTTGCCTGGCTGGTTATCAAAAATATTATCAAAAATACAGGGGAACCCATGCAGTTTTCTTTTTCTTTTAATTATTTATTTACAGCACAGGAGCTGCCTAATGAATCCTCCCATCAGCTGATCCTGCTCTCCCTGTTATTGGCGGCAGCAAGCATCGGCTGATAGGAGCAGTAGTCCCATCAGCTGACACCAGTGAATGGAGGTAAACTTTATTCCTCCGATCATAGCTGCGGGCTCACGCTGTCCTTTGCCAGAGTTTGAACCGTGGCTGTGTGACAGGCAGTGATGATTTTACTGCTGATCATAAGCGGTGTTTGCTGTACCTGTCATGAACATGACAGCGCGACAAACATGCAGTTTTTGGTGTCCATGCACAAACAGCAGGTGTTTGGTAAGGATGCTGAACTTTACTGTTCGGGTTCGCCCATCTCTAGTCCCCCCTTTCATATGCCATTGTGACGGAACCACTAGCTGTCAGGATCCGTCAAGCGGCATGGTATTAAGGGATTAAAGTGGATTCCCCTGAGGACCGCTTGTCGTTATATACGGATGATTTAATCCTGTTTATTGCCAGTCCAAAAGTAAGGTACTGCCACACTGAGCTATCCCCTAGCGATCTCGTTAGCGTTGCATACTAATGAGATCGCTAGCGGGATTGTTTCTATATCGCTAAATGCTGCCGCATTTAGCGATATAGTTAACGACGCTATCGCCGTTAGCGATCTTCTTAACGACTTTAGCGGTACAAAAGTACCGCTAAATCGCTAAGAAAAGGTGCCACACAGCGATTAGATACTTACCCAGCGGGGCGCCGACGAGAAAATAGGGTCCGGAGCGATTCCAGCGACGAGCGAGATCACAGCAGGAAGCTCGTCGCTGGAAGCTGCCGCACTGAACAATATCGCTAACGGGATCGCTAAATAGTGACGTTTTTTAGCGATCCCGTTAGCGATATTGTTTAGTGTGGCATACCCTTTACACTGCCTCTGGTAATGGATCTGATTGATTAATTTGGCCAGTTTTCTGGTCTAAAAATATACTGGCAGAAATCCATATTGTTACCTCTAAGCGCTATGGGATGGAAAGTAGGGAATGAATTCTGAAGGCTATGAATAGTATCCTACTTTAAATATCTAAGTATACACATAGCAAGGAATCATATGCAACTCTGTGATTTAAATATATTCCTACTTTTGTCAAACCAGAGACAGAAAATTAGATTATGGGGTGCCTTCCCTTTGTCTATAACTGGGAGAATCGGTCATTAAAGTGATAGTTCTCCCTAAATTCCTATATGTTCTGGAACATTCAGCCTCCATAGTCCCACAAAAAGGTTTTTACCTTGATAAAGTCAGATTTAGCATTCTTCATATGGGGCTCAAATCGACACAAACTGAAACTGACCACCCTTCAGGTGCTGCACTCATGGAATTCTTTTTATACTAATTAGCTGGCCAACTATGCTTTCTACAACACTGGATAGCAGATCATCATTTGCCTAATTCTGAACACAACCTTGCACACTTGAGTCTTCAGAATCAATGGGGGAGTTGAAGGCACTAGAACAGTACTCACACTCCTTGCCAATTCACAGACTTGCGGTTCAAGCGTGGAGAGCCACCAAAAAGATTTTTCAATTCAAGAAGGCAGTAACTGAATCCCCCTTATGGCATAACAGTGCTCTTCCCAAACAGTGGAGATACTGGTGCAGGTATGTATCCAGGGTGTTCTGGTTTCCTTTGATCAATGTTGTAGTGAAAATATGTATATGTATGGATGTATGACCGGCAGTAAATTAGAATCTGTTCTTAGGCTGCAGCTCTTCACAAAAGTAATAACATATGTTATCCTGAGAAAAGGCAGTTTTCCTGGTCTCAGACCCCAGGGTGCCTTCCTGAGAACACACAGAATTGGAAACATTTCACACCTCTGGGACCTATTTGCAGCCTGATAATTGCTATTTTCTACGGGAAAGAAAGGTTACATAAAAAGTGTTTAGAGAAAAAAATAATGTATTCATTGGTGAAGTAGCTGTGGTCCAGTCACAAACCAGGAATTAGAATATTAACATGAAAGGCTGGTCTAGAAATCTGATCTCCAGGCTAAACCTAAAAATTAGGCCATCCACAAAAAAAGGTGTTCACAGATTGAGGGCAGCCAAGCTGATGTGATCCATTTTTATACTTCCTCCCTCAGGAAACAGAATACCAGACTGCAAAGTTTAGATATTTCTGTAAGTTTATCCCTTTTATTTGTATAACTGTTTTGTAAATTTGTATGTCACTTTTTATTTCCATATTTTTTATAGCCTTTTATTGTAAGCAAATCCAAAAAGAAATATAGGAAGTCTTTCACCATAAAAACATATAATTTATTCAAAAATATATTAAAATTTATCCAAACCAATTCAGTGATATAAATATAATGGGGACATCAAAGTACAATAAACAAAGCCAAAAAGAAAGGTACAGGAGATTACATATATGTTCAGTATTAATCCTACTAGTTATATACCATACACTGTATATGGAGCAAAAAAATGCTTCCAAAAAGATAATTCAGGAAAAATATATATGTGAAGTGTCTCGAGCGTATGTAACAAATCTCATTAAATAAAAAGCGCTATCTATCAATTAATCCAATGGTGTACATAACCAGTGTTACCAAAATGCAAAACAAGAGGGCATAACAGTATTCATATGTAGGCATAGTAGATCTGAGCAATAATATCCCTGCTAAAGTGCATGGTGCATAGTGCAAAATGCATGGTGCAAGATCTAATATTAAATGCAGGGCCAGTGTATACAATACATGTCAAATAAACGCCCACCGCCCAAAAAGGAAATACATGCTAAACATGATAGCTACGATAGCTGCTGTGGAAATATACTGTACCTCAGAGTGGCTTGTGGCACCCTGACCACTCTGCCACTCTGAGGTACAGTATATTTCCACAGCAGCTATCGTATCTATCATGTTTAGCATGTATTTCCTTTTTGGGCGGTGGGCGTTTATTTGACATGTATTGTATACACTGGCCCTGCATTTAATATTAGATCTTGCACCATGCATTTTGCACTATGCACCATGCACTTTAGCAGGGATATTATTGCTCAGATCTACTATGCCTACATATGAATACTGTTATGCCCTCTTGTTTTGTATTTTGGTAACACTGGTTATGTACACCATTGGATTAATTGATAGATAGAGCTTTTTATTTAATGAGATTTGTTACATACACTCGAGACACTTCACATATATATTTTTCCTGAATTATCTTTTTGGAAGCATTTTTTTGCTCCATATACAGTGTATGGTATATAACTATTAGGATTAATACTGTAAAAATATGTGTAATCTCCTGTACCTTTCTTTTTGGCTTTGTTTATTGTACTTTGTTGTCCCCATTATATTTATATCACTGAATTGGTTTGGATAAATTTTAATATATTTTTGAATAAATTATATGTTTTTATGGTGAAAGACTTCCTATATTTCTTTTTGGATTTATTTATAATTGGAAGTACCTTGTGGACTAGACAATATTTCTATGTGGTTTTATTGTAAGCACTATACCTTGTCTATTAAAGCTTAAAACTTTAATAAGTCTGAACCTTTTATGCTCTAAAAGAATCCACAGCCTTAGAGTGTATGATCCGGGTGATTGGCAGACAGTAGTAGTAATACTTCAGGCACTCTTCACCCATGCGTTTTGGTGAGTGGTGGCAGTGTGTATGAAGCAGGGTGTGTGGTCTGTGTCGGGGTATGATCTGTGCTCCCATTGCAGCATAGGACAGAGGTTGAATGCTGGACTGAGTGAGAGGAGATGGATTAGCCCTTGCAGGCGCAACCCCAAGTCACAAGCTGAGAAACGGGTACGTGACAAACTGACAAATGTCAACAGCTCTATTAAGTCCCCAGACATGCTTTCTTTAGGTATCTGCAATTAAGGCGTGCAGTAAATACCCAGTTACTAGACATTAGAAATTCTTTCATTTCCTCATGACTTTGACTGGGATTCTAAGGAGCCAAGAACCTAAGGGGTTGATCTCCTTTCTATATACCAAGTTACTAAGCAGGAGATGCTTCTCATCACTACCATGGTTGGTTGAGGCCAAATGGAGGACAATAATACCCTCCCTATTAGAGGAAAATTGGGATGAGGACTTGACTTCCCTGCAATAAGTAGCTAATTAAAATGTATATAGTCCTTCAATGCTACCTGACATCTAGCAGGTTATATAAAATGGATAGATCCACCATTGCATATTACCATAGGTGTGGAGAACACCCCTATTGCAGACTTTTGGAAAGAAGTCATAGCTATCCTCATCAAGATCATACAATCTCCTGTACCACTCTGCCCTAAGGTGTCTTGAGGAATCCTTGATAAGGATACCTGGCCTAACTACCCTCACACTCTTCTCAGGGAAACTGTTTTTGGCCAGCAAGGCTATCGCCATGAACTGGATAGAAGACCTCCACAAATTTCACACTAGGTCAATATGTCAAACACTGCAGTTTCCTATGAGAGAGCGATATATAAAAACAGACATTGTCCTCAAAAATATTATAAAAGGTATGGAAGCCTTGGTTTGATACCCCCTTGACTCACATTAGTCACTGCTGCTTAAGATATTAGACCCATGGTTTATCAGGGGCAAGGCTACCTTTGCCAATCAGTATTAATGAGCAATGAGAAATGTAGTTTGTTCCATGATGTAATCGTGTTATGTTGTATATTGTTCAATAAGTCGAGTTAAATAAAAAAAAAAAGGTTATTTTTTTCTGAATCGCTGTGGCGTTTCAGAGTCAATCACACATGGCTGGGATCATACAGCCAGTAGCGGATACATGCTGCCAACAGATCAGGCAGCATGAGTCGGCTGACAGGTTCACTTTAATAAGGTTGTTCACTTGGAACCTAAAGGAAACCTACTCCCCACTGATAGGAATGGTGAAGTGGAAAAATGTCCGCACTACATAAATTAAACAGACATATTTAACCAGATCTTGACCAGGCATATTTTCACATTTTTTTGGTTGATGTAGTTTAAAATGCCATAAAAAAACAATAACCCATAGTTTGGATATTAATGTAATTTTTGCATTTTTTTGCTCCATTTTTAGGTCATAGTCATTTGTTTTTTTTTTTGCTGATATCAGGCGATATCAGTGGGAAAATAAGGGAAAGGAGTGTCCGTTATTCCATTTTTTCTGACCACACAGGATTACTAAAATACATTTAAAAATTTGTTTCTCATTCTGTAAGTTATTTTTATAGATCAAACACTTTAATTAATGGAGTGGGGCTAGTAAGAGCAATTTGGATTGATAGTGGTATTTTTATTTTTTCATTTATTTTACCCATTGTATATCGTCATAAAATACTTGGGGGGTGGTGGGGTGGGGGGTTGCGAGTTGGACAGTTCAAGATTTGTATATTTTCAATTAACTCAGTATATTAGTTACAAGGGAACTGCGGTCTCCTGACTGCACAGCAGAGTTGAAGAGTTAAAGTCTATGGATGGTCTGAAAGAAGTTAAAAAGTAACTTTTTTAATATAAATTTTGTTTATCATAGAATGTTAAGAGACTTTGCAAATCACTGTATTCAGGGATTTGGCGTCATTCCTGTAAAAAAAATCCATATAAGTGTCTCCAAAGTCCCTGTTTATTTCTCAAGTCTATTTATCTGCCTTTGTATCAGAATATGATCATGTGGAGTACTGATGATGAAAGGGAAAGGGTCAGCATCTGTGTCCTCCTCTGAGTGTTCTCAGAAGACTCTCCTGCAGCAGCTTAGACAAGAGCGGACCCTTTCGCTACCATCATTGGTACTCCAAAGGAGTACATTCTGATATCAACGCAGGCAAACAGACTGAGGAAAAGCAGCCACTACATGCAATTATTTTTATTTTTTATAGGAATGAAGACAAATCCCCTAACAAAAAGTTTCCTAATAATAGAAAAACAATGACAAGAAATCTGAAAAGCTATACATACGCTTGTATAAGACTGGCCAAGTCTGGGGGAGGTAAGTTTCCTGCAGTGGCTGCGCCAGCCATGGGATTGCCAGAACCAGATATCATACCGGACATTCTGAAAAAGAGAAAAATGGTAAAAACAGGTCTGTCCCTACATACATTTTAATAGAATATGAAATGAGAAAACCTGAAAAGCACGACTCTGAAATCTTTACTAGACTTCTTAACCATTGGAAAGTTCACTAACAAAATGGACCAAACTTACACACATGGGATGTGACCAATATTGCACTCCCTTAACCTGGTTTCACCTGTCCGACATTCATGGCCTGAGTGAGGACAGATGTCCAGACTGGCAGCAGGTCTCCTGACCCAAACTCTACCACTCGTACATGCCCATGAGGCTGGGCCAGTAGACTTGCTGCAAGTCCGGATATCGCTTTCCACATTCTGACCAATAGTTGGGCGTGAGAAACCGGCCTGATATGCCCATTTGAATTGATGAAGATTTCATGCCAATATTCTTAGAATATTTAAAAGACGCAGCACCATTAAAGGGGTGTTCCCACAAACAAATAGATCTTGGAACAATAATATTTTCCACAATTAGATTTGTTAAAAAAGAATATTCCTGTGCTGAGTTAATCATATAAATGTGCCCCTGCTGTGTACTGTGTAAAGGCTGTGTCTGACCGTGCAGCTGGCCTGTTCATGCTCCCTTTAAAAAGTGAACAGCTGGATTAGAACTCTAGTGCCACCTATTGGAAGTAGCAAACCTAAAAATCAATGCTGACCCTTAAACGAGCCTTGTTACAGGACTTAGGAAAAAAGCCAAACCAGAATCTCAATTTGCAGACACTGTGTTTCAGGGTATTGCCCCTCGTCAGTGCAAAGTGGGAAGAGACAAATTGCATATTTCCCAGAGGAGCATTGTGGCTTTAAGTCCCCTCATCTCGGCATGCTTAGCATGTCAATCTCCGCAAGGAGAAACAATACTTCTTAGATAACAGCTGGATTAAAGGCCATTGTAATTGTTGAATCATTTTGACAATAGCAAAACTGTCAAAAAAAATTATTTTTCTTTTGTCTTTCTAATAGTTAGGAAGCCACAACTTCACTTTTACAACAGCTAACCATTTCCTGCTCCCTGATTAATAATTCTAGGGCTTCGTGTGAAAAGCTATTGCTCCATTTGGCAAGGAAAAAAAGCTCCTGATTTTACAATCCCTGTGTGAAAAAGCCGACACTTCTTCAGCTTTCACTGGCTGTGCATGAACACCAAAAAGGTAGGCATCTGCCTTTGAGAACATGACAGCTGACACCTTGTGGAAGGAGTTTTTATGTTCTTGTGTTTGCGTGCGTTTCCGATTTCTTCATATACTCCAAAAAGATACTGATAGGGAATTTAATCAGACCCTAGTGCCTCTTACAGACACTAAGCAAGAACTGGTTCAAAATTGAGCCAGCCGAGGGTGTATACTGCAGGAGGAGGAGGAGTTAACCTTTTTTTGTGTATTGCTTAGTGTCCTCCTAGTGACAGCAGCATAACACCCATGGTCCTGTGTCCCCCAATGAGGCGACGGAGAAAACAACTTTTTTTTGCATTTCACTATCCTTTTTTAGTCTCCTTAGGTGGTACACTGTATAGCTAAAATCACCGTCTCCTATGAACACCAGCAACGAGCTACTTTACATAGGATTACCATGATGACAGCAGATCCCTGGATGTCATGGTTATCCATTGGCATGAGCAGTGGCATTTAACAAGTTAGATGCAGATGATGGCTGATTAAATGCGCCATCATCTACCGGTAAAAATGTGGGATTGGCTTGCAAGCCACATCAAAGATATTAAGCCAAATCATGTTTTTGGATGAAATATGACTTACAACAGCTTTATTATATTTCATGTGATCAAATTTACAAATATTTCAAAAGAAAAATATATAAGAAAACTTACAACTGCTGGATTTGGGGGTTATTCATGAGGTTTGATGCCTAGGAAAACAAAAAGGCTTTAATAAATTTAAATTGACATTTAGTACTGCACAAAAACAAACATTCCTTGGCTTCAATTGACCAAGGGCAGCAGATGTCCAAGGAGAGCATATTTTATTAGGCAGAATATTCACTCTGAAAAATATATTGACTGCTGTGTCTAGTGCACCCACATTTCAAAGGAAGACTGGCACCAACTTATCATTGATGTAATATGTATACATTCGGGTTTAAAAGACATGGATCATTATAGATCTTTAACCCCTTAGTGACAGAGCAAATTTTTTACCTTAAAGACCGGCCCAAATTTCATAAACCTGACTAGTGCCATTGAGTACCGGGTATCAGCTGCCTCTGAATCAGAGGAAACCAGGCGGTGATTGCGAGAACGCACAGTCTCTGTGCACGCTAAACCATCAGAACGTATCCCTACGTCCCAGGCCAACAAATGCCAGGTCTTAAGGAGGTATGGATATGTCTCGGGTGGGAAAGGGGGTAACAGAGCATGAGGGCTCCCTTTTGAACCCCATTGGCACTCCGAAATCATGATTGTGGTTGTGATTGTTGTCGTCATCTTCGAGTCTGCCAGCTATACTGGCCTGCAAAAGAGGACCTGTCAGCAGAATTTAGCAATATAAATTAAGGATATGGCCATAGTGTCAATGTTAAACTAATACATTTGGTGAAGGAATTAAAAATCTGGTTCTTGTTTAATCAGCCTCTAAAGTTTTCATCTAATGATATCCCTGTGCATCGAGGCGGGACTGGGGGTATGGTCTTCTGCTACTCTATCCCAATGCCGACCTCCTGTCTTTCTAGATCAGGTCACTCATTATTCAGTGATCTGTCTCCCTTTTGAAATTCTATGCCCTCAGTCATTGAGGTAAGCAGCGCGTGGACAGTGTGTGTTTCACGGCCAGTCTTCAATAAGATGGCGCCAGAGGTAGTGCAGATCAGGATCTCGGCTCAATGACATCTCAATCTGCGCATGCGCAACCTCTGGCGCCATTTTATTGAAGTCCTGAAGAACAAACGTGGAATCAAACTGCGCACGTGGCGCCCATTCAAATGACGTTGGAGGTGATGAATTTCACATTGGAGGCAAATCACTGAATAATCAGACACCTGACATAGAAATACAGGAGGCAGGCATTGGGGCACAGGAGCAGAAGACCACCCTACCCCCAGTCCTGTCCCGATGCATAGAGATATCATTAGACGAAAACTTGAGGCTGATTAAACAAAAGCCACTGATCAGATTCCTTCATCAAAAATATCAGTGTAATCAGTTTACCAGCGCCCTACCCTTACTTTATATTGCTAAATCCTGCTGACAGGTTCTCTTTAAGGTGTTAGTAACATTTTAATGGTAAAAACAGGGATTTTTGAGTGTACTCAGCGTTAAATCCTTTTCTCCAAGCCAATCATTGGGGGACACACTACCATGGGTGTTATGCTGCTGCCACTAGGAGGACACTAAGCAAAATATGTTAAAAGATTAACTCCTCCTCCGCAGTATACACCCCCTGCTGGCTCTCTCTTGTGAACCAGTTCGGTGCCAAATCAGTAGGAGCTCACAAACAGAATTCACAAACAGAATTGCAATATGTCAAACCAAAAACAGATATCAGCCGATAGGCTTAATAGGGTGGGTGCTGTGTCCCCAATGATTGGCTTGGAGAAAAGGATTTTACGGTGAGTACACACAAAAATCCCTGTTTCTCCATCGCCTCATTTGGGGACACACTACCATGGGACGTCCTAAAGCAGTCCCTGGGTGGGAGAAAACATCACAATAGGTGGAAAACCTCACGCACCCAATGCTTAAAAAGCGATTGTAAGAGCCTACAGATGCAAAACTGCCGCCTGCAGAACCTGTCTGCTGAGGGCTGCATCCGAAGAGGCTTGAGTATGAATGTTGTAATGCCTAACAAACGTGTGAAGGCTGGACCAAGTCGCGGCCTTGCACACTTGCTGAGCGGAAGCTTGGTGCCGAATGGCCCAAGAAGCCCCCACTGATCGAGTGGAGTGTGCCTTAATCCCAGCCGGATAGGCTGACCTTTGACGCGGTAAGATTCGTATATTGCAGAGCGAACCCATCTGGCTATTGTAGCCTTAGAGGCAGGCAAACCTTTCTTGTGACCCTCCGGAAGCACAAAAAGGGCGTCAGATCTGCGAAAAGATGCTGTTCTAGAGATATATCTCCTGAGAGCTCTCACTAAGTCCAAGGTGTGGAGAGCCTTTTCAGTAAGGTGTACTGGAGCCGGACAGAAGGATGGCAGAACTATGTCTTCATTCAGATGAAAATCCGAGACGACCTTTGGCAAAAAAGACGGGGGAGTTCTGAGCACCACTTTGTCTTGGTGAAAAATCAGAAATGGAGGTTCTGGACGACAAAGCAGCCAATTCCGAGACCCTTCGGATGGACGTTATTGCCACGAGAAAGGAAATTTTCCAAGATAGAAGAGAGAGAGAGATCTCTTGTAATGGCTCGAAGGGGGACTCCTGAAGAGCACTAAGGACCAAATTCAGGTCCCAGGGTTCCAAAGGCATCTTGTAAGGGGGGATCAGATGCGAAACTCCCTGCATGAACATTCTGACCTGTAGTCTAGAAGCTATCTTTCTCTGGAAAAGAACAGATAGAGCGGATATTTGGCCTTTAAGAGAGGCCAGAGCTAGACCTGAATCCAATCCCGCTTGGAGAAATTCCAGGATACAGGGAATGGAAAATAACAACGGGGAACGATCCTTCCCTTTGCATCAGGAGAAAAAGGTTTTCCAAACTCGATGGTAAATACGCATGGAAACAGGCTTTCTAGCGTTAATCATGGTAGACGCCACTGTATCGGAGAATCCTGCTCGGGCTAGAAGCCAGGATTCAATGGCCAGGCCGTTAAACCCAGCACTCTGGAGTTCTGGTGGCAAATGGGCCCCTGAGAAAGTAGGTCCGGACGTTCCGGTAACCGCCAGGGGACGTCGGCGAGTAGCTGTACCAGCTCCGCATACCAAGCTCGGCATGGCCAGTCCGGAGCGATGAGGATCACTGGAATGCCTTCCGCCTTGATCTTCCGGATGACTCTTGGAATCAGTGGAAGTGGTGGAAAGACATAAGGGAGTCGAAATTGGCCCCATGGAAGAACTAGAGCGTCCGAGCCGATGGCTAACGGATCGCGGAATCGGGCTACGAAAGACGGAACCTTGGCGTTCAGCCTGGAAGCCATAAGATCCACGTCTGGAGCGCCTCAACGTTGGCAAATTTGATGAAAGACTTCCGGATGAAGAGACCACTCTCCTGAGGCTATGGCCTGGCGACTGAGAAAATCCGCTTCCCAATTTTCTACTCCCGGAATATGGACTGCAGAGATGAGTGAATGATTTGCCTCTGCCCATTGGAGAATGTGCGTTACTTCGATCATTGCAGCTCTGCTCCTCGTGCCACCTTGGCGATTGATGTACGTCACCGCCGTGGCGTTGTCTGACTGAATTCGGATGGGACGTCCGGACAGAAGGTGATGGAAGTGTAGAAGAGCCAGCCTTATCGCCCGGATCTTGAGGACGTTGATCGGAAGGCTGGCTTCCTTCGCAGACCATCGTCCCTGAGCTGTATGGTGGCGAAAGATTGCGCTCCATCCGAGGAGACTGGCATCGGAGGTTACTACTAGCCAGTGTACAGGGAGGAAGGATTTTCCCTGAATCAGGGACGATGTTGTCGTCCACCATCTGAGAGACCGTCTGACTCTGGGGGGCAGGAGAAAACCCAAGGACCCAAGGAGTATGGGTTCTTGTCCCAGGTTGAGATCAAACCTGCTGGAGAGGACGAAGGTGAAATTGGGCAAATGGTACCGCCTCGATGGACGCTACCATTTTTCCCAGGACCTGCATGGCGAACCTCAGGGACCAAGGCCGAGACAGTGATAGAGATTGAACTCCTCGGGTGAGAGAGGAAATCTTGTCCAGAGGGAGAAGAACTAACCCTCGGGAAGTGTCTAAGATCATCCCCAGAAAGGGAATTTGCTGGGATGGAACCGGAGAAGATTTCTCCAGGTTTACCAGCCAACCTAGACGAGACAAGGTGTCGATGGCGATACTTACGCTTTCTAAACAAGCCCGATAGGACGGACCTTTGACAAGGAGGTCGTCCAGGTAGGGAAGGATTACCACACCTCGAGTATGTAAAATGGACATGACGGCCGCCATGACCTTTGTGAATACTCTGGGAGCGGTGGCGAGGCCGAACAGCAGAGCAGTGAATTGGAAGTGCTCGTCTCCCACCGCAAATCGTAGAAATCTTTGATGACCCTTGAAGATTGGAACGTGGAGATATGCGTCCTTGATGTCGATTGATGCGAGGTATTCTCCTTTTTCGAGTGAAGCGATGACAGAGCGTAGGGATTCCATCCTGAAGTGGCGCACCGAGACAAATTTGTTTAATAGCTTCAGGTCTAGAATTGGACGCATGGTTTCATCCTTTTTTGGAACCACGAAAAGGTTTGAGTAAAAACCCTTGAACCTTTTTGTGGGAGGAACTGGAATGATGACCGCACTGTCGCAGAGGGCGGATATGGCCTGATAAAAGGAGACCGCCAGCGTCGCGGATTGTGGGAGTCGGGACCGGAAGAATCGTGTTGGAGGAGGGGATGAGAACTCGATTTTGTATCCGGAAGACACGAGATCCCTTACCCAACGGTCGTGGACGACCGTCAGCCAGACTTGGCGAAACAAGGACAGGCGGCTGCCCACCTTGCCTGTGTCTTCCAGACACAGCAATGAGTCATTGTGAAGAGAACTTGCGGGCCGGGGCGCTTTTGGTCCTGGTCCGAGGAGATCTGTTTCTCCAAGAGTTAGAAGGTCTGAATGAAGTATTGGAACTTCCGCCTCTACGTAGGGGCCGAGAAGGGTTAGTGGAGGTGGCTGGGGATGACCAGCCTGTGGAACTGCGAAAAGGCCGGGAGCGGGTTTGGAATTGACTCCGAAAGGGTCGAGTTAGCCTACGTTGGGGGAGAAATTTGCTTTTTCCCCCGTAGCATCGGAGATAATTTGATCAAGCTTATCTCCGAACAAACGACCAAACTGGTAAGGTAGAGAAGTCAAGGATTTTTTGGACGCAGAGTCTGCCCGCCATTCTCGAAGCCACAAGCCTCACCTAATAGCGACTGCGTTGGCGGCTGCAAGTGCGACACAATTAGCCGCGTCTAGAGAGGCATGAACTACATAATCTCCTGCCTGGGCGATCTGATGGGCAAGATTGGTGACTTCAGGTGGAAAGTTATTGTTTCCACTGGTTCTAATTATGACTTCTGCCCAGGCCACCATAGCTCTAGCTACCCACGTGGTGGCGAAAGACGGAAATAAGGCGGCTCCAGCAGCCTCAAAGACTGATTTGGCCAGATTGCCAATCTGCCGATCCGTGGGATCCTTGATGGATGATCCATCCGTCAATGACAGAAGTGTTTTTGAAGCGAACCTTGATATTGGCGGATCTACTGCAGGGGACTCAGTCCACGCTTTTCTTAGTGTAGATGCAAAGGGATACCGTGCTTCTAGAGGTTTTAGGCCCGAGAAACGCTTGTCTGGGCGACCTCTATGCCTCGTGAGAATATCTGTAAACTCTGGATGGTTAGTGAAGAACCTATGAGGGCGTTTAGTTCTTTTAAAAGCCACCGGATGGTCTGGATTGGCACCAGGTTCCTCGTCTATTTCCAGGATATGATTAACTGCTTCTATGAGCGAATCTATAGACTCCTGGAGCTCAGGGGAGTTCGGGTGTGGGGCCACCTCAGACTCACATTCTGATTCGTGCTCACTGGCACCCCCTGGTGAAGGGGAGCGAGACACAGAGCTAGCGGATGCAGTAGGCTCAGAGTTCCGTGAAGATGATTCACGGATACGTTTCCTAGAAGAGTGCGTGGTTGAAGGGCCCGCTAAGGGGGAGGAGACGCCCCGGCTGGGAGAGGGGCCATGAAAGGATTCTATAGCCTTTGCTAGGGAAACCACGGATTGCGCCAAAGAATCAGCCCACTCAGGAGGGTTAGTCACAGATTGCACTAATGAAGCAGCCCACTGTGGGGGGCTAGCTTCACTTTGCTCCACGGTAGTGGGAGGCTCTTGAGGCCTTAAGGCTTCACAGTCCGTACAGAGAGGATTGGGGTGTTTCCGTGGCAGGGAAACATTGCATGCGGTGCATGAGGCATATATCACCGTGTGCGTCTCATCCGCCTTTTTAATTGTCTTTGATTGAGACATAATGCAAATTACTTAAAGAATCTGTGTACGGCGGCTGACCAGGATTGCTGGAATTATGTGCCGCGTGTTGCTGCTCAGAATTTTCTGGAGCGTATGGTCGGCAGAGCGAGCCCCCAGCTGAGGGGATGGTGCCTGCAGCGGAGGGGTTAACGGCTGTGGCTTAGGAACTAATCCCTGCTAAAAGAGGGTTAGCGCCTGCGGCTAAGGGGTTACAGCCTGCAGCGGTGTACCTGCTGTAGCACAGCTTGCCCAGGTGCAGCGTGTCCCCAGAGAAGAAGTTGCTGCTGTGCTGAGGAAGATGGCGCTGTCCATAGACTTCCGGTCTAGGACGCGCCAGGAAGACAGCCCCGATAACAGAATTGGCGCTTCTCGTGTGCAGCGAGAAGCGCCAGCTACTAAAAGCAGGAAGAGAAGGGAGGGGGATCTGTCCCCACCCCGCTCAGGCCCGGCATAAGTGGGCGGAGTTTCGGGCAAAGGGGCGGGCAAGGCAGGGACATGGGCGGAGCTGGGCCTAGCTGTCCTGGAAGCGGGGGACTAAATTAAAGGCCGCGGCTGAAGCGGCGATACAGGGGCGGCGCTACCGACGCCGCGGCGGTGTGCAGACAGGACGCCCGTAATTAGCTTGTATAGGAAGGGCGGTTGCCGCAGAGCGGCGGCTGCAAGTGCCTCACTATAGGTCCATGGGCCCGCAGGATCCCAGGGGAGAGGTACTCACGATTGCAGGTGGTCCCATCCTGGTAGCCTCACAGGGCATAAGGTGCACTGCAGTCCTCGATCCACCAGCCCTTTCACAGGGGGTGGAGAGGGGCCATTAACAGTCTGGTACCGGCCACTATCTCAATCTACCATCCCTTTGATAGGGAGGTAGAGAGAAGAATCTCTGGTAAAAAAGGGGATTGTTGGACCTTGTCGTATTGCTGCACTGGCTCCGGAAGGGGGTACGTGGGGGCGACACCCCACGTGCCCGTCCGTTGGTGATATGGGGAGAGCGGACCCATTGAAGGATCCGTCGCCCCTAAGAGCCCAGGCCGAGTCAGGTTGCAGGAGGGGGTACGGGGAGATGAGGCTCCGCGTTCCCGGCTTGTTGTAGTTTTGGGGAGATCGGGTCCTTGCCAGGCCCGTCGCCCTCATCCGTGAATTGAAAATGTAAAAAATTTAAAAAATAAAATAAGAAAATCGGGGTCTGAGATCAGACCCTAGTGCCTCCTACAGACACTAATTAGGCAAGAACTGGTTCACAAGAGAGAGCCAGCAGGGGGTGTATACTGCGGAGGAGGAGTTAATCTTTTAACATATTTTGCTTAGTGTCCTCCTAGTGGCAGCAGCATAACACCCATGGTAGTGTGTCCCCCAATGAGGCGAAGGAGAAATATAATTTTTTAATTCTTGTTATTCCACTTTGTGATAACTCCTGAAAAGCATCTGAAGGTTGAAACTACCTGACAGCAGTTTTGAATATTGTGAAGGATGCTGTTTTTAAAATGACACTTTTTTCTTAATATATACCGTATTTTTCAGATTACAAGACGCACTTATGAACCACAAAATTAGGGGGAAAATGGGGGAGCATCTTATAAACCGAACACTGTTCTTACTGAGGGGTCAATGCTGCAGGCCCGGACATTGGGTGTTGCGGTGGTGGTACGGCGGCGAGCGGTGGTGGTATGGCGGTGAGCGATAGCGGCATATGGCGGCCGCCATTCTTCTTCCGAGGTCCGGCTTCTCACTCAGAGCAGAAGGAGGAAAGCAGAGAAGCCCATCCGTGCCTGCCTCTACGCGATGTCTCCAAGAAAATGGCCACGGATGCGGCACAGATGGAGATCTCGGCACCAAGATCTCAGGAGATGAGATCTCAGCGCCAAGATCTCCATCTGCGCTTGCACCGCCCCGGCAGCCATTTTCCCAGAGTCCACAGCATAGTAAATAGTGCGGTGGCTATGGGCTTTTACAAAATGTCAGCGGAGCCCTCGCACCACCGAACACCCACAGCACCACTCTTGCGTCCTCATGCTGCGATCCTGCTCCACTGCGGCCTGCACCACCGAACACCCCTTTCTCCCAGTCTGGGGTTCGCAGCATCGCCCCACTCCTGCATCCGCCAGCAGCAACCCTGGGACTCTGCTTCACCGCAGCCACCACACCCGGTAAGCAATGAGACACCTGGATTATAAGAAGCACCAACATTTTATAAAAAAAAAAAAAAAAAAAGGTTTTTTTCCTATTTTTCTCCTCAAAATAATATTTTTCTCCTCCTTATAAACCGCAAAATACGGTAGGTCACTGAAAGTCACTTGAAAACTTAATAGGTCCCTAAAAAAACTTAGTTCTGTGAATTTCCTTCTAACATCCTAACCAACTAAATGATTTGACAAATGGTGCTGATATAAGGGAGACATTGGGTCAATGTTAACTTTTTTTGTGTGGTATCTGGATTAACGACAAGTCGGAAGCAGGTGTATGGAGTGGGCTCACGCAGCGAACCAGCCCCATATCTGGCAGGCAATGGCCAAGTATTACAACCAGGACCTGCCGCGGATGGAGCGGAGTTCTGCCCACGATTGTTAACCTGTTAATTGCTGCTGTCAATCTGACAGCAGCAGTTAACTAGCGCCGATGAGCATGTGTGTCTTTACTTCCGGCCAACGGCGCACCCATGGGTCATCGATGGGTTGCCATGACAACCAGGGTCAGCTGATGACCCCCGTGACTGTCATTTTGGAATCTGTGGTACAGCTTCAAAAGGAGACTGATTTCAACTATAGGCTGTAACATCGCTGCATATAGCAGAAGCGATCGGATGATTGCATCTTCAAGCCCCCTTAAGGGCTAAC
The DNA here is from genome assembly GCA_033576555.1 of Oophaga sylvatica. NCBI lineage: Eukaryota > Metazoa > Chordata > Amphibia > Anura > Dendrobatidae > Oophaga > Oophaga sylvatica. Next base: position 359,309,781 of record JARQOD010000001.1, on the reverse strand, counting down.
AAATTCAGTAAAAAGTTAACAAAAAAAAAAAAGTTCAACTCACCTCCCTTTCCCCCCAGTGGAAAAAAAAATAAAAAATTAAAAAAAAATACACATTTTGTAGCAGAAAAGTCCGATCAAAATCTAAAAACAATTAACCCAATCCGTAAACACCGTAAAATGAAAAAAATTCAAGAACGCAAAAATTATGCTTTTTTTCTCGCCACAATTCAAAAAAAAAACGCTGTAAGAAGCAATAAAAAAGTCACATCTATCCCAAAATGGTACCAATAAAAATGAGTCTCGCCCTGCAAAAAATAAGTTATCATACGGTTCCATTGGCCGAAAAATAAATATGTTACGGGTCTCAGAAAATAGCAACAAAATGCCAACAATTTTTTATTTTTCTTTTATTTCAAACTTCAGATTTTTTTTCACCACTAAAATAATAAAAAATCTGGACATGTTTGGTATAGTCAAAATCGTGTTGATGAGGAGAATCATATTGCATGGTCATTTTTACCACAAGACATACACCATAAAAACAATTCCCAAAAAACATGTCAGGGGTTTTTTTTTTCACAATTTCACCACATTTGAATTTTTTTCCCCATTTTCCAGTACACTATGTGGTAAAATGGATGGCGTCATTCAAAAGTAGAAACTCGTCCAGCAAAAAACAAGCTGTCATACGTCTTTGAGGACAGAAAAATAAAAAAGTTATGGCTCTGGGAAGAAGGGGAGGAAAAAACTAACGAAAAAACAAAAATGGGCTGCGGCGTAAAGTGGTTAAAAGATAAAAAGTAAAGTAAATCGCTATTGTCAAATTTCTGATTTTTTTTTATAAATAACAAATAAAAAAAAAACCATAATGACCTAAGTTTATCACTAACAAAAAGTACAATGTGTAATGAAAAAAATATCTAAAAAGCACTGGGATACGTTGAAATATTCCAAAGTTATTGCCACATCAAGTAACATGTCAGATTTGACAAATTTGGCCTGGCCTGGTAGAAACAACCATGAAAGCAAAAAAAAAAAAAAAAAACATTTAAGATCCCAGCAACATTCCGGTAGACTTACCATACTCATGAAGCGAGGGTTATTCAGAAGCCCAGGTATGTCTAATCCTCCAGGAGGACCCACCTGTAGCAGACAGAAAAAATACATGGTTTTCCAACAAATGCAGAAAATACCTGTCCCCAGCTTCAGAGAGATAAAGCAGAGGAACTTACTGGACTTGGCATTTCTTTCATCTTCTGTTCAGCAATTTTAAGATTTGCTTTGTAAGTGTCATTGTCTGGGTCCAACTCCAAAGCTCTCTTGTAGAATCCCACAGCTTCGGCGTGTTTATTCAAACTTGATAAAGCCAGTCTGGAGAGAAAAAAAGTACATAGAAGGACCCACAAAGAACAAGAGTGTAGTGTCCATAACCTGACAAATCTAATTACGTACTGGTACTCAGATCGGATGACAGAATCCTAATTACAGTTGCATTTAATTACATACTTTTATAAAGGCTCTCTATGTAAGTTTTAGGATTTCTTAGCATATGGACATGTTTCTATATGTTTCTTTCCAGATATGTCTCGTTATTGCTATGAAGCGGATCGTTTTTGCTACTTATGTGGAGAAGTCATTTTTTATGTCACAAATGAGAAATTTGACTACCACGATAAGGAATGCCTAACGCTTATATTTTGGCTGCAGAATAGGAGATCAGGACAAGAGTTGGGCTCCACAAATATGCTGCAATAGATGTTCATCACATACTACCCAATGGTTGCATGAGAAGAGGCAATCTATGCTTTCTGCAGTCCAACCGATAACACAACCAATTACTATTTCTGCATAGCAACCCCCATTAGGAAAGGATTTTCAAGGAAGAAGACGTGGACTTTACAATATCGTTTTGGATGAGAAGCGCCAGAAAAAGGTGGGCGGGAACATACAGGGGGCCGGAAAGAAGGCGCGGCGCTCCTTGAACAGGTGAAGGCGCCAATAACTGTGGGCAGGGCTACCTTGGGAGGGCTGACACCTATCCCGGCCAGAAAGCCGGGGAGTAAAGTAGAGTGGTAGCCACGGCAGGAGGAGGCGGCCCTGTCTGGACGGCCGCGGCAGTGACGGTGGGGGGCCGCAAGGGCGCCGCATGTGAGGCGCAAAGATAGCCGCGGTGGCGACTCCTATAGGGAAGGCCGCGGCTCCTTTGTGGAGGCCGCGGCTCTTTTATGAAGGCCGCGGCGGCTCCCTAGTGAGGCCGGGGCGACGGCTCTTTTGAGAAGGCCGCATCGGCGGTTCTTTTATGAAGGCCACGGCGGCGGCCTGCCATGTGAAAGGCCGCGGTGGCGTTCCCACGCGGCCGTGGCGCGAGAAGAACGCAGCGGCGACGGCCACTGTAAGTAGGCCGCGGCGGCGCCTGCGATGGAAAGGCCGGCGTGACTGAAGGCCGCGGCCCTGTGGATGAAGGCCACAGCGGCGGCGCCCGCCATGCGAAAGGCCGCGGCGGCGTTCCAATGCGGCCGCGGCGAAACAAAGGCCACGGCAGCGGCTGCATGAGGCCGCGGAAAAACGAAGGCCGCAGAGGCGGCTCGTTTGAGATCGCGGCGGCTACTAACAGTAGGCGGCGGCGCCCGCCATGCGAAAGGCCGCGGCGGCGTTCCCGGCGCAAGAAGAAGGCTGCGGCGACGGCCACTGTAAGTAGGCAGCAGCGGCGCCTGCAAAGGCCGCGGCGTGACTGAAGGCCGCGGCTCCTATGCGGCCGCGGTGGAATGAAGGCCGCGGTGGAATGAAGGCCGCGGCGGCGCGCAGTGACGGCCGCTGCGTGTAATGGCGGCGGCCGGGGCGTCAGAAATGGCGGTAAAAAACCTGCATCCGCCGAGATGCCGCGCTGTAGCCGAGCAGCGGTGCAGATGGAGTTTTCTGCACGGATTACATCCTCAATCCACCGTCCCTTTGATAGGGAGGTGGAGAGGTTTCCATGGCCGCCTGTCACCATCCGCTTTCTGACAGTGGTGGTGCAGTGGGGCCGCACAGACGCCGCATGGAGCCTCTACGTGTTACCTGAGGTAAATTTTCTGTCAGGATTGTTGAGGCGGGCTGGCATGTCTGGCTGAAGAACCTGGCTCCAGAAGGGGGTACTTGGTGGCGACACCCCATGTTCCCGTCTGTTGGTGATGTGGGGAGAGCGGACCCTTGAAGGATCCGTCGCCCATGAGGAGAGCTCAGGCTGCAAAGAGGTTGCAGGAGGGGGTATGAGGAGGCGACACTCCGCGTTCCCGCATGTTGAAGGTTTTGGGAGATCGGGACTTTTCAATAAGACCCAGTCGCCCTTCCATTTCAGGAAAAATAAAAAGCAAGAATTTGTAAAAAATAAAAATTAGAAAAAAATTGAAAAAGATTGGGGTCTGAAGTCAGACCCTAGTGCCTCCTACAGACACTAAGCAAGAACTGGTTCAGGCTAGAGCCAGCACAGGGTGTATACTGCGGAGGAGGAGCCAATTTCTTTATGTATTAGCTTAGTGTCCTCCTAGTGGCAGCAGCATAACACCCATGGTCTGTGTCTCCCAATGAGGCGATGGAGAAAGATATTTTCCAATACTTTTTTCTTGGAGAGCGATCTTGTGACATGAAATATCAACAGTTTAATGGAAGCTCTGAAGACAAGTCATAACCCAGAGGAATCGAGGCTCTTTATCGATTTATCCAAAACAAGACTAAAAGCCGTATTACGGCATAATGGCAATGTGCTACCTTCAATTTCAGTTGGTTGTGCAGTCCACATGACAGTGTGAAACAGACTTAAAGGTGGTTTCCCTCTTACTTGGTATCCAAGGTGGATACGCAAAGTACTGGCGCTTTCTGGGTGAGTGGGATAGTCTTGCAAGAGAATATCGCTACATTAAAAGAGACTGGCCTCTCCAACATTCACTTCAGCCAGGAAGTAAAAATGTCCTGCATCCACTACTTGTTGATCCACATAAGATTTTTTTTGCCATCATTGCATATCAAGTTAGGCCTAAAGGCAATGGATAAAAATGCAAAAGCATTCAAGTATCTCATTGATAAATTTCCAAGGTTGAGTGAAACAAAGATAAAGGAAGGAGTCTTCATAAGACCTCAGATTTGTAAGCTTCTTCAAGATGAGGAGTTTTTCCGTTTGTTGTAGGGCAAGGAAATGGCTGCATAGGTAGCATTCGCATTAGTGCTAACTAAATTTTTGGTAAGCTCAAAGAGCAGATAATATAGGGATTTTTGTGTACTCGCCGTAAAATCCTTTTCTCCGAGATGCTCATTGGGGGACACAATTGGGGTGTTATGCTGCTGCCACTAGGAGGACACTAAGCAAAAAGCATTAAAGAAGTTAACTCCTCCTCCTGCAGTATACACCCTGTGCTGGCTCTATCCTGAACCAGTTCGGTACTAAAGCAGTAGGAGAAGCTTATCACATCAAAGCACGATCATTCGCTTAATATGCAAGATCAACACATAGAATGAAAGAGACAAGCAGAAGTCGTCAGACTAAAAAAGGGTGGGAGCTGTGTCCCCCAATGAGCGTCTCGGAGAAAAGGATTTTACGGTGAGTACACAAAAATCCCTATTTCTCCATCGCCTCATTGGGGGACACAAACCATGGGACGTCCTAAAGCAGTCCATGGGTGGGAAAAAACAGCACGACAGCTGAAAGCCCATGTACCCTAAGAACAATGTGACTTACAGATGCGCTACTGTCGATTGCAGAATTTGTCTGCCAAGGGCAGCGTCTGAAAAGACTTAAGCATGAATGTTGTAACATTCAACTAATGAAAGAAGACTAGCCCAAGTTGCAGCTTTGGAAACTTGTTGATCAACACCCGGAGCCGAATGGCCCGGGACGCCCCCACAGATCAAGTGGGGTTAGCTTGAGGCACGCTGGGAAAGGCGACCTCTGACACAGAAACTACTTGAATTGGAGGGCGGATATAACCGGTTACTGTAGTTTTAAAGCAGGTAGACCCTTTCTGTCACTATGGAGACATAAAAAGGGAATCCGGTTTGCAGAAAAGCGACATTCTGGCAAAGTATTTTCTGAATGCTCCCACCGGATCTACAATGTGGAGAGCCCCTTACAGTACGATGAATCGGAGCTGAGCAGAACGAGAGCAAAACTGAATTCTTATTCAGATGAAAAACGCCCTTAGACAAAAAAGGCCAGAAGTGACCCCAACACCACCATGCCCTGTTAAAAGGCCAGAATGGGGGTTGCAAGACAAAACCGCCAATATCGAAAAAACCGAGTGATGGCTGGTACAGCCACAAAAAAAACCAAGAGGAATGAGTGATGCGTCCTGCAGTAGTTCGAAGGAAGCCCTTTGTAAGAGACCTGAGACCAGATTAAGATCCGAAGACTCTCCAAGACATCCTATAGGGAGGGAACAAGGTGAAACGCTCCCTGTATGGAGGTCCTAACCTGAGAATAGGAAGCTAGTATTCGCAGGAGCAAGTCAGATAGGGTTGAAACTTGACATCTTGGGAGAATAAAGTGCAGGGTTGAGTCTAATCTGGCTTGGAGAAAAAAACTCCAAGAGTTAGACCCAGAAAATAAAAAGATCTCACAAAAAAAAACTATGGCAAATACGCAAGAAAATAGGTTCCCGCGAGTCGATCATAGTAGATGCTACTTGTAGCGAGAGGCCATCCCGGCTTAGGGTGCGGGATTGAATAGGCCAGTCATGAAACTCAGCAGACACGAGATCTGGCGGTAAAAAGGGGCCCCAGAGAGAAGAGTTCAAGACAGTCCAGTAGCCGCTAGGGGACGTTATCAACCAGTTGCGTTAGATTCGTGCAAACACTCGGCGAGGCCAGTCTGGTGTGAAGAGACACACTGGAATGCCTTCCGCTCCAATCCTTTGGATGACCCATGGAATGAGCGCAAGTAGCCTAAAAGACTATAAGGGAAGTGAAACTGGCGCCACTGAGGCACCAAAGCATCTACTCAGATGGTTGATGGGTCTCGGAACAATAAATGCCGGGACTTTGGCGTTCAGCCTGGAGACTAAGATCCATACCTGGAAAAAAACCCGGCGTTCATCAAGAGCCGAAAAACTACCGGATGAAGGGGCCACTCTTCGAGGGCATTCCTTGACGGCCGAGAGAAAAACTGCATCCCAGGTACATGGGAAAAGACCAACCGAGGAGAAAGAATGGTGAGACTCGGCCCACTGCTGAATGTGAGCTACTTCGAGCATCACTCTTCTGCTCCGTCTGCCATCTAATGTACGTCACCGTCGAAGCGTTGTCCGACTGAGTCCGAACGGAACAGCCGGATCTAAAGATCATTGATCTGGCAACGCGATTCCTGCATGGACCAGCGTCTCTGAGCCAAGTGGAAAACGGAAAACCACACCCCGACCTAGGAGACAGGGGTCGGTGGTCACTACCAGCCGGAGAAGCGATAAGAATGACGTACGTAGATCCAGAGAGGATGTTGACATCCGCCACCTGAGAGACCGCCCGATGTGGAGATCAGGGGGGTGAATACATGTCCTAAGCAGACAGCAACACATGTAGCAGGGGACTGCAAATAAAATAGGGAATGGTACTGGCTCGAACGACGCCATCATCTTTTCCCAGGACCTGCATGCGGAGTCGCAGAGGAGTGAGGCGGAAAAGAGGGACAGATCAATCTTTGGGGAATAGTCCACAAACATCCCCTAAGAAAAAAAGGAAAGCAAATATGTTGGGATGGGGAGGAAAGAGCTTGCTTAGAAGCACTAGCGAACTGAAACCGGAGGGAGAGTCTACCGAGACACTGACCCTCTCCACATAAGCCTGGAGGGAAGATACCTTGAAGAGTGGGTCGACTAGGAAGGGCAGAATCCCATATCCGAGCGCGCAGGATTGACCTGCCGCAGACATGACCCTAGTGAACACTCTAGGACAAATGCAACGCCGAAGGACAAGACCGAGAACTGAAAATATCAGTCCTCGATAGACCCGACAAGCTTTTAATGTAAAAATATACGTCCTGCATGTTGAAAAGGGAATCCTTTCTGAAAGGACACAGATCTAGGATGGGACGTATAGGACTTAATAAAAATGAAGCTGCAAGCGCTTTTATCCTCGGAAGACACGACTGGAAACAGCGTGAATGCGGAGGAAACGCGATCTCAATTAGTATCCGGAGGACTCCCAGTGTCTGACTCATTGGTCTTAAACGATCTCCAGTCAGACCTAAAGAAGGGAGAGCAGGCGGCCACCTAACGTGCCTGTGTCCTCTGGAGACTGCGATGAGTCTCTGAACAGAGAACTAGCGAGAGGGGTACCTCTGGGTCCGGCCCAGGGAGACCTATCTATCCGGAATTTAGAAAGTTTGAGCGAGAGCTGCGGATCCCTGACCCGGCGGAGAGTGGCCCAAGCAGGAAGAAGCGTTTTGAGATGACCAGCTCGAGGTACTACATAAGGGTCTGAAGCGGACCCGGTATTGACTGCATGGCGTATATGGCTGTCAGTCAGTAAGTCGCATCCAGGAAGGAATGCATTAATTCATCTCCGGCCCGGCAAGCTGATAAGCAAGATTGACCGCATCGGGAAACAGATTCACCTCAGTGAGAGACTCTAAAGACATCGGTACTCTAGTGAGTCCGGATCTGCTGGCACATCTGACTCGTATTCTGAGTCATGAACATTACCAGCCCTTGGCGAGGGGGAGAGGGAAACAGAACCTGCGGAAGGCAACGCCTCAGAGTTCTATGGAGACGAATCCCAGGGGCTTTTCGTAGAAGGTTGTATATCTTCTGTCGTAGTCTGGCCGCAGTCTGAGGAACAACCCCGTGTGGTTAAATGGCCCTCTACGGGGGGTAAAGAGAAGAAGAATCACGAAAGGACTCTATGGCTTTAGCCAGGGAGGCCATGGAAACCATGTATTGTGCTCCGGACAATGGCCCCTCGAGTGGGCTGGTTCCGCTGTGGTCGCAAGAGGACTCCTGAGCGCCTGAAGGTTAGCAGACCATGTCAAGTGCGGTACAGGCGTTGCGTGTGGGACACAGGGCATACTCAGCTATGTGAGTCTTAAAAGTTTACTTAGCCGTCGTAGTCTGTGCCGTGTTGCTTGCAATACTGCTTAAGGACCACTGCAGAGAACAGGTTTAAGCGCTGTCTAGCTTACCCGGGATCTGTGGTCCTCTGCACTGCGGTGTTAAAATACATACTTCTGCAGTCTGTCCAGCGGTGCCATGGTTAGCGGTGATGTCATCCCCGGGATGTACCCACGCAGGGGTGACAGGAGTGAAGGCCGCGGTGGAGCTGCAAAGACAGCCGCAGTAGCGGCGATGGAGCGGCCATGGTGGGAGGTCGCAGCAGCGCTGCAGATGACGGCCGCGGTGGCGCTGCAGGAGACGGCCGTAGTAGCGGCGATGCAGCAGGTCGCAGCAGCGCTGCAGATGACGACCACATCAGCGCTGCAGGCGACGGCCGCAGTAGCGGCGATAGAACAGCCGCGGAGGAGAGAGGACAAGGCCGCAGCAGCGCTGTAGTAGACGGCCGCAGTAGCGGCGATAGAGCAGCCGCGGCGGTGACAGGAGAAGGCCGCAGCGGCACTGCAGATGACGGCCGTTGGTTGCGGGGACGACCGCAATTGCTGCAGGTGAGGCGACACTGCGCGGGGGCAGAGAGGGCCCACGGCAGCGCTGGAAGGGACGGCGACGCTGCAGGCACGGCCGCTGAAATGGCGGTTACCTGCAATAGCAGCGGTTACCAGGAGGGGCCGCGGCGATGCAGCGGTGGAAGAGATGGCCACGGCGGTGGCAGAAGGTGCCCGCGACGGCACTATCAGTCACAGCCGCCGGTCCCGTACGAAGGGCGCGGCCGGCGGCTGGGCGGAGCTAAGGAGAGGAAACTAGAGCGCTTCTCGCAGAGCGAGAAGTGCCAAAAATGGGGGCGGAGCTGCTGAAATGGGAGGAGCTAGGCCTACCCCAGCCAGTAGCCGGGAACTAAATATGAAGGGGCGGCGCGGGCGCGGTTAGGACGGCGCTGATGACGGTCGCTGTGGCAGCCGCGGCTCCCGGTAAGAGGGTCGCGGCGGAAGATGGAGACTCCCGATGTGAAGGGCCACGGCGGCGGACCTTGTACTCACTGCGGCCTGGCCCATGTTGCTTAGTCGTGGGGGCCCTCAGGAGCAATAGCCAGTGCGGCCGTACATCCTCAATCTACCATCCCATTGATAGGGAGGTGGAGAGTGTTTTGCCTGCCTCCTAGCACCAGCCGCTTTCAATAGTGGTGAGAGGGGTTTTCTTGTCCCAAAAAATTCCGGAGCGCGTTTACAGCCGTCAGACTCATGGGGAGAGCGGCCCATTGAAGGGGTCCGTCGCCCGATGGTAGCGTTGCAGGAGGGGGTACGTGGAGGCGACACTCCGCGTTCCCACCTGTTGATGATTTTGGGAGATCGGGACTTTTCATTAAGACCCGTCGCCCTTCCATGCGTGGAAGAAAGAAAACAATAAAAATTGAAAAATAAAAATTGGGGTCTGTAACCAGACCCTAGTGCCTCCTACAGACACTAAGCAAGAACTGGTTCAGGATAGAGCCAGCACAGGGTGTATACTGCAGGAGGAGGAGTTAACTTCTTTAATGCTTTTTGCTTAGTGTCCTCCTAGTGGCAGCAGCATAACACCCATGGTTTGTGTCCCCCAATGAGGCGATGGAGAAATGAAGATTTGGTGGAAAACCTTCTTAAAACATAAGGATCTTGGCTGGAACATGTCCTCAGAGATATCTAACATTCACACCTAGTCTTTATTCCACCAAATTGCATAGCAGTGAGCGATGAGCACGGTGAGATATTTTACCAAGAGATTGCAGCTATGGGGAAATGATCTAAAGGAAAATGGAATTCATCAATGCTTGCAGATTACTGTTGGACAATTGTAAAAGATGATCTGATGCAGGAGTACAAGAGACAAGCAAAAAAGAGTAGTCACTGAATGAGCACCACATGTATTAGTGCAATCTCTGTAACAGTTTATAATTCACAATAGTGTTTAGACATATTTTTAGTTATCTGATTTATTGCCAAGTTTCGTCTAAATAAATATCATTACATTTGCATAACATTCTGCACCTTTATATTTGCAAAAATAATGTTTCAAAGTACTGAAACTAATATGCATTAATTATAGGTAGCAGTTAACGGAAAACTCTTTGATAGCGTAGAAACAAGAGCCATCTAAAAATTTTCATTGTCAGATTTTGATTCAGGAGATCAAAATCATAAAGTCATTATGAACCTGACAACTTTAGAAAATATGTTGAACAGTGCTATCAGGGGAAAAGGTGATAAATTAAAATTGGTGTGGGTCTGACTCTCCAGAACAGAGGACCTTCATACCCGTTAAAATAGCAGGGCAGTGCACATGTTTGAACTCAGCTCCATTCATTTCTTATAGGACTGCCGGAGAAAGTCAAATATAGTGCTCCAGTTCAATAGAGAATCAATCTAGAGACAGTTGAATATTCGTTTAAGTTTAGAGCCCCCCAGTCTTTGACAGTAAATACATGGAAAACATACCAAATGTAGACTTTACAATATACAGTATGTAATAATTTGCAAGATAACTTACCCCATTCTACCGTAGGCTTTGCTGTAATTGGGATCAATTGTAATGGCTTCTTCACAGTCTTGAACTGCTCCAGCATAATTCCCTATTTTACTAAAAGCTGCTGCCCTACAAAGTTTAAAAGTAAAACTTGATATTTTAACAAAAACAGCATTTAAAAGGACACATTGCTATGAACTGACATTGGCACAACAGCTCTCATAACATATAAGAAATTCAACCTTAAAAGGGAACCTTTCAACAGGTTTTCCCTATATAAAGTAAGGCCAGCACCTGTAAGCCCTAAGAGACAACATTGTAGACTGCTGTCTATATGTCCCCAAGGTGATCGTAAAACAAAAAATATATTTTATTAGACTGAGCTGTGGAGTGGTAAGGTCATTATCCATCACCTGCTCTATTCTTGCGTCGTGTGGCTGACCCGTTCTACGTCATCCACACTGTGTCCTCAGCAGTGCAATCCTGCGCTCATACTTCTCTTCCCTGCCGAGGGCAGAGCAAAGTATTGCAATGCGCATGCACTGATGCTATTTAGCCATTCCCTGCACATGCCCATTACAATATTTTGCTCTGCCCTCGGCATGGCAGAGAAGTGAGCTTGCGCAGGGGAGCATTGTCGAGGATACTGTACGGATGACGTAGAACCTGTCATCCATACGAAGAGAGACTAAAGGATAATCAGCAACGCCTATAGGACCGTCCCACCCCGTAGGCGAGTATAATAAAAGCTATTTTTTGTTTTATGGAGAGAGCATTGGGAACATATATACAGCGTTCTTGAATGCAGTCACATAGGGCTTACAGGTGCTTTCTTTATATTTTATGGGAAAAAAACTAGTGAACGGCTCATTTTCAAGAGAACCTGTCAGCAACAGCATGCAGATAGTCTCCACCATGAGAGAGAGCCATGTTATACTTCAAAAGCACTATTGCATCAGGAAAAAACAAAAAAAACATTCCAGACATGGTGAGCGGCAATCACGCTGCCGGACAATCAGAGGCCAGCAGCAGACATCGTCATGCACGTGACTGCGAGCGAATGGTAGTGATGTCATATGCTCCCGTGGCTTGCAGGCTGAAGTCAGCTGCCAGCTTCAGAAGAGGACTCCGAGCAGCATGAGAAAGGAGGGAAGGTAGCCACACTACTACACGGAGGACTATGGGCTGTGCATTATACTAATATGGAGAACTATGGGCTGTATATTATACAGGCTCTGTACTATTTATGGGTTGTGCATATGGAGGTGCATTATACTGTATGGAGGACCAAGTGGAGGTGCATATACTGTATGGAGGACTACGGGGATGCATTATACTTCTGCTATGGCTTCTATATATGCCCCTTGTGAGTTTAATGGTCTATTTTTTCAATACATTAATCACCAGGGGTATACGAAGAAATATATAATTTATTACACACGCACAGACATACAAGGGGAAAATAAGTGTTTGGTACACTGCCAAATTTGCAAGTTTTCCCACATACAAATAATGGAGAGGTTACACAGTGATTTTACCTGTTGCAGAAATACACTGCATTTCTTGGGTTAAGATCGATGGCTTTAGTGTAGAAAGAGACCGCACTTTCAAAGTTTTCTACTTTCATCTGCTCATTGCCTAAACCACAAAAATTATTGTTATGTAGACTCATATGAATAGATGTACAGAAAATATTTATAGTATTTATCGTTTTATAAAAGTATATATTTCCTCCCAGTTTTATTAACGACTACATTTACCATTTAGAGTACTTGTACAGTGTTCAAAAATCAAGGCAGATAAATATATATATATAAAAAAAAAAAAAAAAAAAAAAAAGAATCACACCGACAAAGCTATATACAGCTTAAATGGGTAGTGTCAAGTTCTTAAATTGCTTACATAAGTTAAAAATGCATGAAAATAACCAAGTTTGCAAATTGACATGCTTTTGTTATCTGCGGGCATCCTCTTGCAATGTTAGCTTTTATATTTTATAGTGTACAGCTGGTGTCAATAGACTTTTGTCTCCAGAACCAGGCCAAGCGTGTGCAATACAGGGATTTTTGTGTACTCACCGTAAAATCCTTTTCTCCGAGACGCTCATTGGGAGACACAGACCATGGGTGTTATGCTGCTGCCACTAGGAGGACACTAAGCTAATACATAAAGAAATTGGCTCCTCCTCCGCAGTATACACCCTCTGCTGACTCTAGCCTGAACCAGTTCGGTGCAAAAGCAGTAGGAGAAGATCAACGTCATATCAAGGTACGATCATTCACATAATATTAGTGATCACCATATAGACTGAAAAGGACAAGCAGAAGTCGGTAGACTAAAAGGGTGGGTGCTGTGTCTCCCAATGAGCGTCTCGGAGAAAAGGATTTTACGGTGAGTACACAAAAAAATCCCTGTTTCTCCATCGCCTCATTGGGAGACACAGACCATGGGACGTCCCAAAGCAGTGCATGGGTGGGAAACAGCACGACAGCTGAAACCGTAATATACGTAATGAATAATCTGGTCTACAGACGCGCTACTGTCGATTGCAGAATTTATCTGCCAAGGGCAGCCTTTGAGAAGGCTTAAGGATGAATGCTGTAATGCTTAACTAACGTGAGAAGATTGGACCAAGTTGCAGCCCTGCAACCTTGTCGTATCGACGTCCGGGGTTGAATGAGCCAGGACGCCTCCACTGACCTAGTGGAGTTACTCTGAGGATCACAGGGATGGGAGACCTCAGACTGGGAAAGCTACTTAAATTGGAGAGCAGATATATCTGGCTACTGTATTTTTTTTTTTTAAAACAGGTAGGCCTTTTCTGTGTCGCTCTGAAAACATAGAGAGGTGATACGATTTGGAGCAAAGGCGTTGCTTCGGAAGTGTATTGCCTGAGTGCTCTCTCCGAATCCAAAGTGTGGAGAGCCTTTGCAGTAAGATGAAGAGGAGGTGGACAGAACGAGGGCCAAGACTATGTTCTTATTCAGATGAAAGAAGGAACCAACGTTAGGCAAGGAGGCCAGAGAAGTCCTTAACACTACCTTGCCCTGTTGAAAGACAAGAATGGAGGATAGCGAGACAAAGCCGTCAATTCTGAAAACCGTGTGATGTCTGTTACAGCCCCAAGAAAGGGAGCTTTCCAAGAAGGAAGAGTGATTGATACATCTTACATTTGAAAAAGGTCTTGACCTGCGATTTGAAAGGTATTCTTTGAACCAGGATGGATAGTATTGAGAGAAGGCAGTGCCAGGCTCGAATGGAAACCTCTTAGAGGAACTCCAATATGAACGAAAAGGCAAACACAAGTGGGAAACAAACGTGGTTGTTAAAAACCCAAGAGAAAACAGCTTTCTCAAATATGATGGTAAATACGCTTGAGAGTAAATTTCTGGACGTTGACGATAACGTGAACGCTACGTGTGGCGTTCAATGCGCAGATCGTTAAGCCCAGCCCTATAGAGTCCTGGCAGTAAATGGACTCTTGATAAAGAAGGTCAGGACGGTTTGGTAACCGCAGAGGTAGGGGTCTAGATGCACTAGACCCGCGTACCACGCTCGTTGTATTCAGTCTGGTGCGACGAAAAAAACAAACAAAAAAAACCCAAAACTGATGCCACGGAAGCACCAGGTCGTCTGACCCGAGGACAATTGGGTCACAGAACGGATCTGGCGTTTAGCGTAGAGGCCATTGAGGTCTATATGCAGCGTTACCGAGCATTGGTAGGGGAAAAAAGCAAGTGTCCTGATACCAGGCCATGGCAGGTGAGGAAGAATGCGCCCAAATTTCCTACCTCTTGAGCATGAACTGCTAAGAAAAAGGTAAATTGTTTGTATCGGCCTCTTGCAGGATGCGAGCTACGTCGAGCAAAGCTCCTGAGCTTCGTGAGCCCTCCTGACTACAGATGTATGCCAGAGCCGTGGCGTGGACTGATCGGATCTGAAGGGAATGATCATCGAGAAAGTCTGATTGCCCAGATCTCAAGAAAAGTGATCAGGAGACCAGATTCCCAAAGGGCAAGCGTCCCTGGACCTGTGGAGACGGGAGAAATCTCAATACTCGGGAGGTGTCCAGGCCTGAAACGAGGATCCTCTGAGACGGGGCTGAAAAGGGATTGAACAGGGTCTCTAACCGACCTAGGCGAGAGAAGGTGTCCACGGTGATGCCGACCCTCTTTGCGCAGACGTGAAGGGGCGATCTCTTGAGAAGGAGGTCGTGTGGGTAGAGTAGAATCACTATGCCCCGAGAGCACGGGATAGAAATAACGACTGCAATGACCCTGGAGAACAGTCTGGGAGCAGAAACGAGACAGAGGGTTAAAGCCGTGAACTGAAAATGGTTGTTTGCGATGGCAAAGCGGAGAAATCCTTGTCGGGCTGAGAAGGATTGGAACGAGAGGAAAAATTCCATTGATGTGGAGCACATGAATGGCCTAATAAGATGGATCCTTTTGTCCTTAAAAGACGGGACTGGAGGAAACGAGTTGGCGAGAGGAACAGGAATTCTATGTTGGTATCTGGAAACCACTAGATTTCCGACCCATGGATGAGAATAACCGCCAGCCAGAACTGACAAACGACAGGAGTAGAGAGATGCCTACCCTGTCCAAGTTTTTCAGAAACTGCAATGAATCGTTAGACAGAGAAACTTGGCCCGTGAGGGTCTGTGCTTCCAGAAATGGAAGAGCTTAAGGCAGTTAGAGATTACTTGAAGCGGAATCTGCACGCCACTCTCGGAGCCATAGGGCTCTACTGATGGTAACGTCGTTGGAGCTATAAGAGCGCCCCCGTCTGCTATACGCAGGGATGGATGTACTCATAATCCCCGCAGACTAACCACCATCTTGGCTAGGGTCCTATTCCAGACCCTCATGGCTCTGGCCACCTAGGCGAAGGTGAGGGAAGAGGAGAGAGTTGCCCCAGAAACCTTAAAAGACTGACCGCGGCCAACAGGACGGTCAGTGGGGATTTTAATAGACAAGCCGTGGGCCAAAGACAGTAGAGGTTAGTAAGTGAGCAGCAGTGTAGGATTCATTGTAGGAGACTCCGTCCACTCTGATTTTAGAATGTAGACAAAAGGGTACCGTGAGTTAAACGCCTTTAGCTCTGACAATCATTTGTCCGGCAACTGCTATATTTCTGATCTATGTCAGAAAACTCAGGGAGGTTAACAAAAAACTCAATGAAGACGTTAGGCCCCCTTTTAAGGACTCAGTGAGATAAAGACTAATGTTTTGACACTGTACGGCTCTCTGCGCTCTATTAACCGATTCGATGAGGGTATCTAAGGACTTCTGATAGTCGGATATACGGCCACATGAAACTCATATCCTGAGTCATGTTTGTTGCAATCCCCAGCTGAGCTGAAAATGGAGATGCGGACACCAAAACAGCGGAATGCCTGAGGAACGAGCTACTGAGACGTTAGCTAGAAATTGGGCATTCTTTGCTGCTGTCAGCCCCTGTCTGAAGACTTGAATGGCAGAGGACCTTCATGTTCAGGGAAACTGAAGCGTAGGTATTGCCCATTCGTTGGGCTACTGTGAGAAGATGCAGACTGCACGGATTGTAGTGCAGAGCCTTCGCGGAAGTGGGGTATTACACTAGGCGTAAGCGTACGTTCCTATCAGTCAGTGCTACCAGGTCATATGTCCGTGCCGCCAGAGACGGCAGACAGCGTAGCGGTGACAGACGAGAAACAAAGGTCACAGGAGATTAACCCCTTAACCCCCAAGGGTGGTTTGCACGTTAATGACCGGGCCAATTTTTACAATTCTGACCACTGTCTCTTTATGAGGTTATAACTCTGGAACGCTTCAACGGATCTTCGCGATTCTGAGATTGTTTTCTTGTGACATATTGTACTTCACGTTAGTGGTAAAATTTCTTCCATATAACTTGCGTTTATTTTTGAAAAAAACGCAAATATGGCGAAAATTTAGAAAATTTTGCAATTTTCAAACTTTGAATTTTTATTCCCTTAAAACAGAGAAATATGCCACACAAAATAGTTAAGAAATAACATTTCCCACATGTCTTCTTTACATCACACAATTTTGGAACCAAATTTTTTTTTTCTTAGGAAATTATAAGGGTTAAAAGTTGACCAGCGATTTCTCATTTTTACAACAAAATTTACAAAGCCATTTTTTTTAGGGACCACCTCATATTTGAAGTCACTTTAAGGGGTCTATATAGCAGAAAATACCCAAAAGTGACACCATTCTAAAAACTGCACCCTCAAGGTACTCAAAACCACATTCAAGAAGTTTATTAACCCTTCAGGTGCTTCACAGGAGCTGAAGCAACGTGGAAGGAAAAAATGAATATTTAACTTTTTAGCCACAAAAATGATCTATTACAAACTTTTTTTTTTATTTTCACAAGGGTAAAAGAAGCAAATGGACAGATAAAGTTGTTGTGCAATTTCTCCTGAGTACGCCAATAGCCAATATGTGGAGGAAAACCACTGTTTGGGCACACGGCAGAGCTCGTAAGGGAAGGAGCGCCGTTTGACTTTTTCAAACTAAAATTGGCTGGAATTGAGATTGGACGCCATGTCGTTTTTGGAGAGCCCCTGATGTGCCTAAACAGTGGAAACCCCCCACAAGTGACTATTTTGGAAACTAGACCCCCTAAGGAACTTATCTAGATCTGTTGTGAGCACATTGAACCCCCAAGTGTTTCACAAAAGTTTATAATGCCTGGGTCAGAAAAATAAAAGAAACGATTTTCCACAAAAATGATTTTTTAGTCCCAAATTTTTGATTTTTCCCAAGGTAATTGGACCCCAAAAGTTGTTGTCCAATTTGTCCTGAGTACGCTGATACCCCATATGTGGGGGGGGGGGAAACTGTTTGGGCGCACGACAGGGCTTGGAAAGGAAGTAGTAACGTTTTGGAATGCAGACGTTGATGGGGGTCATGTTCTGTTTGCAGTGCCCCAGATGTGCCTAAACAGTGGAAACCCCCCACAAGTGACCCCATTTTGGAAACTAGACCCCCTAAGGAGCTTATCTAGATCTTTGGTGAGCACTTTGAACCCCCAAGTGCTTCACACAAGTTTATAATGCCCGAGCATGAAAATAAAAAATCCTATTTTTTTCCCACAAAAATTATCTTTTAGTCACTAATTTTTATTTTCTCAAGAGTAACAGGAGAAATTGGACCACAAAAGTTGATGTCCAATTTGTCCTGAGTACGCTGATACCCCATATGTGGGGGGGAACCACTGTTTGGGCGCACAGCAGAGCTCGGAATGGAAGGAGCACCATTTGACTTTTTCCAAACAAAATTGGCTGGAATTGAGATTGGACGCCATGTTGCATTTGGAGAGCCCCTGATGTGCCTAAACAGTGGAAACCCCCCACAAGTGACCCCATTTGGGAAACTAGACCCCCTAAGGAACTTATCTAGATCTTTGGTGAGCAATTTGAACCCCCAAAGTGCTTCACACAAGTTTATAACTTAGAGCCGTAAAATTAAAAATTCATTTTTTCCACAAAAATGATCTTTTCACCCCAATTTTTATTTTCTCAAGGGTAACAAGACTCCAAAAGTTATTGTGCAATTTGTCCTGAGTACGCTGATACCCCATATGTGGGGGTAAACCACTGTTTAGGTGCATGGCAGAGTTTGGAAGGGAAGGAGTGCCGTTCGACTTTTTCAACACAGAATTGGCTGGATGCCATGTCGTGTTTGGAGAGCTCCTGATCTGCCTAAACAGTGGAAACCCCCAACAAATGACACCATTTTGGAAACTAAACCCCTCAAGGAACTTATCTAGATGTGTGGTGAGCACTTTGAACCCCGAAGTGCTTCACAGAAGTTTATAACGTACAGCTGTAAAACAAAAATATATATATTTTTTTTTTTTACAAAAATGATTTTTTCGCCCCCAATATTTTATTTTTACAAGGGTAACAGGAGAAACTGGACCCAAAAGTTATTGTCCAATTTGTCATGAGTACGCTGATACCCAATATGTGGGAGAAAACTACTGTATGGGTACACGTTGGGGCTCGGAAGGGAAGTAGTGACGTTTTGGATTGCAGACTTTGATGGAATGGTCTGGGGGCGTCATGTCGCATTTGGAGAGCGCCTGATGCGCCTAAACAGTGGAAACCCCCCACAAGTGACCCCATTTTGGAAAATAAACCTCAAGGAACTTATCTAGATGTGTGGTGAGCGCTATGAAGCCCCAAGTGCTTCACAGAAGTTTATAACGTACAGTAGTAAAAACAAAAAAATCATTTTTTTATTTTAAAAATTATATTTTTACCCCCCAGTTTTTTATTTTCCCAAGGGTAACAGAAGAAATAGGACAAATTGCACAATAACTCTTGGGGTCCAGAGTACACTGATACCCCATATGTGGGGGTAAACTACTGTTTGGGCGCATGGCAGAGCTCAGAAGTGAAGGAGCACCGTTTGACTTTTTCAATGCAGAATTGGCTGGAATTGAGATCAGACGCCATGTCACATTTGGAGAGCCCCTGATGTGCCTAAACAGCTGAAACCCCCAATTCTAACTCCAACCCTAACCCCAACACACCCCTAACCCTAGTCCCAACCCTAACCACAAACCTAACCCTAACACACCCATAACCCTAATCCCAACCCTAACCCTAACTTTAGCGCCAACCCTAACCCTAACTTTAGCCGCAACCCTAACCCTAATAGGAAAATGGAAATAAATACTTTTTTTTAATTTTATTATTTTTCCCTAACTAAGGGGGTGATAAAGGGGGGTTTGATTTACTATTTATAGCGGGTTTTTATGATTGGCAGCTGTCACGCTAAAAGACGCTTTTTATTGCAAAAAATAGTTTTTGCATCATCACATTTTGAGAGCTATAATTTTTGCATATTTTGGCCCATAGAGTCATGTGAGGTCTTATTTTTTGCGGGACGAGGTGACGTTTTTATTGGTACCATTTTTGAGCATGTGACTTTTTTGATCGCTTTTTATTTCGATTTTTGGGAGGTTGAATGAACAAAAATCAGCAATTCATGAATTTCTTTTGGGGGAGGCGTTTATACCGTTCCGCGTGTGGTAAAATTGATAAAGCAGTTTTATTCTTCGGGTCAGTACGATTACGGCGATACCTCATTTATATCATTTTTTTATGTTTTGGCGCTTTTATAGAATAAAACCAATTTTATATAAAAAATTATTTTTGCATCGCTTTATTCTGCGAGCTATAACTTTTTTATTTTTTCGTTGATGATGCTGTATGGCGGCTCGTTTTTTGCGGGACAAGATGACGTTTTCAGCAGTACCATGTTTATTTATATCCGTCTTTTTGATCACGTGTTATTCCACTTTTTGTTCGGCGGTATGATGATAAAGCACTGATTTTTTGCTT
Source organism: Oophaga sylvatica (assembly GCA_033576555.1). NCBI lineage: Eukaryota > Metazoa > Chordata > Amphibia > Anura > Dendrobatidae > Oophaga > Oophaga sylvatica. The sequence continues at coordinate 359,289,870 of JARQOD010000001.1, read as the reverse complement.
TTTTTTTTTTAAGAGGTTCACTAAAGGGGTTAACTAGTGGGACAGTTTTATAGGGGGGTTGTTATGGACGCGGCGATACCAAATATGTGTACTTTTATTGTTTTTGTTTTTTTATTTACAGGAAAAAATGAATTTATTGGGGAATATTTTTTTTTTATGATTTTTTTTTAAACAATTTTTATTTTTGTTAACTTTTTTACTTTGTCCCAGGGTGGGACATCACAGTATTTTATCAGATCGCTGGTGTGACAGTGTGCACAGCACTCTGTCACACCAGCGATCGCTCTGGCATCGCTGCAGGCTTCTCAGTGCCTGCTCTCAGCAGGCACTGAGGAAGCCGCCTCCCTGCAGGACCCCGGCACCATCTTGGATCCGGGGACCTGGAGGGAGGACGGACCCTCGGAACAGCACGACACATCGCGCTGCTCTGAGGGTCTCAGGGGAGCGCGCAGGGAGCCCCTCCCTGCGCGATCCTCCCCTGTGCCCCCGGTACACCGCGATCATGTTTGATCGCGGTGTGCCAGGGGTTAATGTGCCGGGAGCGGTCCGTGACCGCTCCTGACACATAGTGCCGGGTGTCAGCTGTGATAATCAGCTGACACCCGGCCGCGATCGTGCGCTCCACCGGAGCGCGTCCGATCGCTGGGACGTACTATCCCGTCCATGGTCATACGGGCCCAGGTACCATGGACGGGATAGTACGTCGGATGGCAGTAAGGGGTTAAAAAAAAAAACACTTGCTATCCGCACCGATTAGTTCCTCAATCCACCATCCCTTCGATAGGGAGGTGGAGAGGTTTTAGTAGCCGCTGTCAGGATTGCTGAGGCAAATGAGTGACTTGGCTCCAGAAGGGGGTACTTGGTGGGAAAACACGCTGTTCACCTTGGATGATTCTACTGGTCTGCAGAAGGAAATATTAGCCCATGACACATGCACGTGTTCAGGTGTTGTCCGAGCCGTTTGAGGAAGACTCTCGCATGGCTGACTGGTATTGTACCTAAGGCAACCTGATGCCCTGGCTTGAGGAGGAACAGCTTTAGCCCGGGAAGCCATGGACAGCGCCAGAGACGTGGCCCACTAGGGTGGGCTAGGTCCACAAGGGTCAGCGTTAGCGGGGGGCTCCTGTGCGCATGAGGGTTCGCATGCTGCTCAGATAGCAGAACAGTGCCTCCGTGGTAGTGGGGCATTGCATGATGTACAGGAGCTGTACCACACTGAGTGTGTCTTATCAGTTTTTTTTTTTAGAGGTCTTGACTAAAAGCGAGATCGTTGGTGCGATCGCTACATGATCGCTAGTTAACCTCCAAACACAAAGATCTCATTAGAGATCAGCGATCTGTATAACGACCTCTGCGGTCGTTGGGAACCCTAGTCCCGCCTGCGCCGCTGGTAAAGTTGTTCACAAAGGGTGTCACACTCAGCGATTCAGGCTCACTAGCGGGACACCAATGACCAAAAAACGGCTCAGAACGTTCACGAACGATCAGCGACATCGCAGCAGTGGCCACATCGCTGCTACAATGTCAAACAGCGACGTCGCCAACGAGGTCGCTGCTGCATCATAAAAACGCTGACGCTTTAGCGATCTCGCCTAGTGTGACAATTGCCGGGAAGGGGTTAATCGCTCTATCCAGGTGCGGCTGCGCTTAGCTTGCCGGGTCCTGTGCGCCCCTAGAGGAGGTAGTCCGCAAATGGAAAAAAATGTCGGGCGAGAATGATTTATGGCGCTTCTCGTTTCGGACGAGAAGCGCCAGAAAAAGGTGGGCGGGACATACAGGGGGCCGGAAAGCAGGCGTGGCGCTCCTTGAACAGGGGAAGGCGCCAATAACTGTGGGTGGAGCTACCTTGGGAGGGCTGAGGCCTACCCCGGCCAGAAAGCCGGAGAGTAAAGTAGAGTGGTAGCCACGGCAGGCGGAGGCGGCTGCGGCCCTGTCTGGACGGCCGCGGCAGTGAAGGTGGGGGGCCGCAACGGCGCCGCACGTGAGGCACAGAGATAGCCGCAGCGGCGACTCCTATAGGGAAGGCCGCGGCGGCTTCTTTGTGGAGGCGTCTATTTTATGAAGGCCGCGGCTCCTCTGTGAGGCCGCCGCGGCAGCTCATTTGAGAAGGCCGCGTCGGCGGCTCTTTTGTGAAGGCCGCGGCGGCGGATCTTTTGTGAAGGCCACGGCTCCATTGTGAGGCCGCGGCGGCGGCTCTTTTGAGAAGGCTGCGTCGGCGGCTCTCTTGTGAAGGCCGCGTCGGCGGCTCTTTGTGAAGGCCGTGTCGGCGGTTCTTTTGTGAAGGCCGCGGCGGCGGCTCTTGCGAAGCGTGTAGGTCTTTTGAGCGCGCTATGGAGGCGCCGCGGTGGCTACTAAGAGAAGGCCGCGGCGGCTCCTGTGGAAACGGCGGCGGCGTCTCTTATGAGAAGGCCGCGGCGGCGGCTCCATACATAGGCCCAAGCCGGGGCCTAATTTTTGCGATACTGAGCGCTTATCTTGCCATGCGGCGGCTGCTTGGGTCGGCAGCGGCTGCTATGTACTCACTGTGCCCCAGCAGTATGTGTGGTCATGTCTTCTCAATCCGCCATCCCTTTGATAGGGAGACGGAGAGGGTTAATCTTCCCAGCACCAGTTCATGCAGTGGTGGTGCAGAGGGAGCACAAGGAGATTCTTGACTGTCTGAGGGAATGGCTCCGGAAGGGGGTACATGGGGGCGACACCCCGTGTGTCCGTCCGTTGAAGATATGGGGAGAACGGACCCATTAAAGTGATCCGTCGCCCCAAAAACGAGCCGGCGAGGTGAAGTTGCAGGAGGGGTACGGGGAGGCGACACTCCGCGTTCCGCATGTTGAAGGTTTTGGGAGATCGGGACTTTTCAATAAGTCCCCGTCGCCCTTCCATTTCAGGAAAAATAAAAAGCAAGAATTTGTAAAAATAAAAATTAGAAAAAAAATTGGAAAAGATTGGGGTCTGAAGCCAGACCCTAGTGCCTCCTACAGACACTAAGCAAGAACTGGTTCACGCTATAGCCAGCAGAGAGTATATACTGCGGAGGAGGAGCCAATTTCTTTATGTATTAGCTTAGTGTCCTCCTAGTGGCAGCAGCATAACACCCATGGTCTGTGTCTCCCAATGAGGCGATGGAGAAAGTTACATTCCAGTAGCGGAGTTAACTTTTAACATCCCACTCAGCTCTTTCCAGCTCATTAAAAGATTGTCCACGACTGGGACACACCCTTTTGAATCCTGCCAGTAAAATAATAACACTTATATTCACTCCAGTGTTGGCACTATTCCAATGGTGTCAACACTGGCTCTTCTGGGGATTGCGTGACACTGGCTGCAGTGATAGCGTGACAATAAGCACTCATGATTGCTCTTCACTTTTAGCTTGTGAAGAGATGCTGTTATAAATCTTGTAGTTCTGCTAATGTCTCTGCTCTTGCTGGAGCTGTATGCATGTTCAAATGCTCTATTAGCTCAGTGTTCAAATGCAGTGATACTAGTGTAGACTCAGAATAAACCTCCTACAGCTGATATTTACAGCAGAACTTGTGCTGAGCTTTATAAAATTCTATTAATACTACAGTATTACTATTCACCAGTGCGGTCACTCAAGGAAGAGAGACAGCCACCGACAGAAACCCTGAGGGAAGAAAACTGAGGAAAATACATTGCTCTGAGCTACACAAGAGACAACTGGAGAATACCCTTTTAAGAACTCAAGAGTTGAACTGCAATACCAGACACAGGAAATTAAGATTTTGGGTTATTACCATAAAATCTCTAATTCTCTGAGACTTTACTGGGGACACAGGAAACTAATGTGTGTGTGGTGCTGCCACTAGGAGGCTCACACAGGGCAGAAAAAAAAGTTAGCTCCTCCTCAGTATTATACAGCCACCAACCAGGGCCAAGTTGATCAGTTAGTTTGACAGTAGTAGGAGAAGCAACTTAAAATTAAATACAGACTGGCACAACAGAGGCATTTAGAAAGGGTGGGTGCTGTGTCCCCCAATGAAGGCTCACAGAGAATTACGGTAAGAACCCAAAATCTTCATTTCTCTATCACTTCATTGGGGGACACAGGAAACCATGGGACGTCCGAAAGCAGGCCCCAAGGGTGGCAAGACAAAAAAAAGGACTAGTCAAATATACGAGCAGAGTGGATAATCTCAGTTCGGAGATCGGCCACTGTAATATTCAAAACATTTCTGCCCAGGCCCGAAAACGCCAAGGAAGCGGAAGAAAGTGAGTATTCTGTACAACCTGGAAAAGGTAAGAACAGATAACTGAGAAAGAGCTTGGAGAGCTGCTAATAGAGGCCGGATAATGAATGGTACAGGAGGCCCAGATGTAGAACAGGAAGAAAGTGATGGATCTCTGTCCCTGGTCAATATGCATCCAGGATCATAGGGTGGATCCAAACTAGAAGACCATTATGATGACTCTCCAGACACAAACAGGGAATCTGAGCATTAGGCCTCTTTCACACTTCAGTCTTTTGGCGTCAGTTAAAATCTGCCTAAGTGTGAAAATAGCGGATCCGCCAGAAAAGTTGAAAAACGGATGCAAAAGGATCCGGTTTTTTTTGACGGATCCGCTAAGAACTTTTCAACCCGGAAAATGCAGGTACGCATGTCTGGCACGGAGGGGGGAAGAGAGACCCCGGACAGTGTTCTCAGCGTTTTGTATGCTTTTCTATGGAAGCGACGGATTCGCTGGCAGATTTCGTCAAAGACAGATGCCAGCGGATCCGCCACACATAAGCGGCCATTATACCAAATGGCGGATCCGCCATAGTCCGCCATTTTGGCGGAACGAAAAAAAGTTGCACTGGACGTTTTCAAAAAAACGGCGGTCGCCAAATGTTTGGCGGATCCGTCAAAAAACGGACCTAACGGACGACCATCCGTCAAAATCCGTCACTAATGCAAGTCAATGGGAAAAAAGCGGATCCGCCAAAAAAAAAAATGGTGGATCCGTTTTTTTCACATTTTGACGGATTTTGACTGACGTCGCATGACTGAGGTGTGAAAGAGGCCTTAGGGAACTGTTCACAACAGATGGGGCGCTGAGACGAACTGTGACCAGTTACAATATAGACAAAAGAACGATAAGAGTACCAGAAGGAAGAGAACATAGAGAGAGAAGGCTATCTACCACAATGAAGAAGAGACAAGCAAATGCAGGACCACCTTGATCACAGAGGTCAGGAAGGGAGGGTTTCAGTACGGGAGTGGAAAGATCGTTGCCGAAAGAACTTTCCAGGAAACAAGGAGGAAGGAGGACTAAAAAAGGGTACGAAGAAAAATGCTGTAGAGTGTTCAACACCAGATGCGGGCCCCCAAGACACAAGGGAGGCTGCTGGAGATTTACTAAGCATGCGTACCCCCACAGGAAAACTTGAACAGATGAAACGTGAAACTGGTTTTCCTGAAATGAAGGTAGAAACCTGCCCTCAGGGAGCTGTGGAGCAAACTAGACTCAAGGTCTGACGATAAGGGAAGGAATAGGAAGGAGAAATTAAGAGGTTTTCCCTACTTAGATTGTAATCAAGATGTGAGCAGGCCCCGAGCCAATCCAGGGACTACATTTAAGCAGCACAATGAGGAAGACTGTCATCAGGCATCAAGAATGCTATCGTAGACTGAAAAAGTACCTGGTCCAGGAGGTTGTCTGTTGGACAGCAGGAAGGTACCGGTTACATCTTCCTACCCTGAACGTCTTGCTCTAGGTGGCGCGCATGGCAGGGGAATGATGACGAGGTCTGTCTGCTAGCAAACACTCTTGATGTGTTAGGGAGGATAGAGTGCTGCCTGGTAGACACAAGAGGGTACAGTAGTGACGCAACCCCACACTGTGCTCTCTGTCTCTAGGGGGAGATCAGAGTGATCAATTAAGGCACTGTCACACTTAGCGATTGCACCAGCGATCACGACAACGACACGACCTGGCGAGATCGCTAGTGCGATCGCTATGTGATCGCTAGTTAGATTCCAAACACAACTCATCAGCGATCTGTGATTCCAAACACAACTCACCAGCGATCTGTATAACGACCTCTGCGGTCATTGGGAAAACCTAGTCCCACCTGCGACGCTGGTGAAGTCGTTCATAAAGGGTGTCACACTCAGTGATTCAGGCTCACCAGCGGAACACCAACTCAGAACGTTTATAAGCGATCAGCGACATCGCAACGGGGGCCACATCGCTGCTACATGTCACACACAGCTAAGTCGCTAACGAGACCATTTATGACGCAGTAGCGATCTCGCTTAGTGTGGCATACCCTTTACACTGTCACCAAATAAGCTGTATCTGTAAAAAAAAAGAATTCATTGATAAAAACACAAGAAAAACCTAGGGTAGAAATGGGGATGAGAGCAGCCCCATGTCCACCTCCTACTGACACTAAGCTAAAACTGATCAGCTTGGCCCTGGTTGGTGGGTGTACCCTACTGAGGAGATACCTTTTTTTTTTTTATTGCCTAGAGTCAGCCTCCTAGTTGCAGCAGCATACACCCATGGTTTCCGGTGTCTCCCAATGAAGTGGTAGAGAAATGGACAGCTGCAGTACTGTTTTAGGATGAACGCAGTCACGTTTTTCTAATACTGCATAAAGTATTGGATATAGACAACTTCGGGGAATATTTTATTTTTCTTTCCACCTAAAATACATATAGTTTTACTTTGAACTGCTTAACTCTGTCTATTGCTGGCTACAGAATACAGTAAGTTAACCGAGAATCCCTCAGTTGAGCTGAACTTTAATGTGTCAAACCAGAGGCGTGAAGAAAAAGCTAGATAAGGTCTCATTCAGATGTCTGTGTTAAGGTCCCGTCTCACATAGCGAGATCGCTACCGAGATCGCTGCTAAACAGCAATCTCAGCAGCGATCTCGCTATGTCTGACACGTACCAGCGATCAGGCCCCTGCTGTGAATCGCTGGTCATGTCAGAAATCCCAGGACTTTTTTTTTTTTGATCGCTGGTCTCCCGCTGGCCAGCACGCATCGCTGCGTGTGACAGGCAGGAGACCAGCGATCAGCTGGCAACCAAGGTAAACATCGGGTTTCCAGGCACGGGGCTGTGCCTGGAAACCCGACATGTACCTTGGATACCAGCGCGCTGCTGCAGGGGAGCTGGTAACCAAGGTACACATCGGGTTTCCAGGCACCGCGCAGCGCCTGGAAACCCAACGTGTACCTTGGTTACCAGCTCCCGACATCAGCGCGCTGGTATCCAACGTACACTGCGGGGAAACTAGGAGACGTTACCCGCAGTGTCGTTGTTCTGATCGCTGCCTGAGCTGCCTGTTTGGCAGCTCAGCAGCGATCATGTAGCAACACACCAGCGATCCTGATAGTTTTCGGGATCGCTGGTGTGTCGCTATGTGAGACGGGGCCCTTACATGTACGTGTTGTATCCAATTATTTAATGATACAACACATACCTATTATAGTCTATGGTGCTGTTCCTATGTCCGTATTTTTTCCCAGAACGTGTCAGTAAAATACTCACAGACACGTTAGTTTCTTTTTTAATGGTATCCACAAAGGAAAAGGGTCAATACAAGTGTATGGGTCGGTGAGAAACACATACAGCACATATATAGCATACATGTGCCATCTGAGCACTGTCCGTATTTAAATAGAATCTGTCACATCTGACCTATCTACTAATATGGGCACACAGTATAGGCTGCTGAGGGGAATTATACCTGTGTGCCTCATATCAGATGCCTTGTTGTTAGAAATCATCTTTTATTACTTCATATAAATGAGCTCTTCCAGGCAGGGCTGTGGAGTCGGTATAAAAAGGACCGACACCGATAATATATAATAAATTGGGTACAGTATTTAAATGCAGGATGTACTGAATATTTTTTCATAAGAATTTGGGAAAGTTATGAAATGTCCTATAATTGTCTGTTCTGTTCCTGATCTAAGGATCTCTGCTTTTAGTTGAGATGAGTCTGTGCTGCACTTTGTTACATGCTCAGTAGTAAAGCTCCTCTACAGATCAGAGCAAAAAGGCACAGATAGGGAATGCCTGCAGCCCTGCACTCATCTCAAGCACTGCTAGCATGAAGAGGAAAACAGGACTAAGGCAAGTACTTCGTAAACCACATCTTAACTTTCAATAAACTGTGCATAAATCAATAACAGTGCATGTTTTCTCTGTATGCTTCATGTTTTAGTTTGCTTTTCCACTGAGCTCATGTTTGGTGTGGTTAATTGATCTGATGCTCTTCATGTTATTAGTAGGGCTGATCGAATACCTTCGGATAAGTGCTTATCTGAATAGCTGCATCGGGAATCTCTCCCGATAATCAGCAGCTGTTTGGCGCCGCAGCTACATGTGTCGAGGCTGTGTGACAGTCACAACACATGAATGGAGAGCCTGTTTTTTCCGCTGTCCATGCATGTGTTGTGACTGTCACAAAGCCGCGACACATGCAGCTGTGGCGCCGAACAGCTGATTACCGGGAGCGCTCCAGGTATCCAGGTTACCGATGCAGCTATTCGGATTAGCACTTATCCGAAGATATTTGATCAACCCTAGTTATTAGCTCTGCTAGCAGTTTCAGATTCTATCTAGCATATAATTCAGCACAAACTTGCTCCCTCCTTTATCCCCTCTCCATAGACTGTGAAGTACACTGCTCAAAAAAATAAAGGGAACACTTAAACAACAGAATATAACTCCAAGTAAATCAAACTTCTGTGAAATCAAACAGTCCACTTAGGAAGCAACACTGATTGACAATCAATTTCTCATGCTGCTGTGCAAATGGAATAGACAACAGATGGAAATTATTGGCAATTATCAAGACACACTCAATAAAGGAGTGGTTCTGCAGGTGGGGACCACAGACCACATCTCAGTACCAATGCTTTCTGGCTGACGTTTTGGTCCCTTTTGAATGTTGGTTGTGCTTTCCAACTCGTGGTAGCATGAGACGGACTCTACAACCCACAGAAGTGGCTCAGGTAGTGCAGCTCATCCAAGACGGCACATCAATGCGAGCAGTGGCAAGGTTTGCTGTGTCTGTCAGCGTAGTGTCCAGAGGCTGGAGGTGCTACCAGGAGACATGGAGGGGGCCGTAGGAGGGCAACAACCCAGCAGCAGGATCGCTACCTCCGCCTTTGTGCAAAAGAGGAACATGAGGAGCACTGCCAGAGCCCTGCAAAATGACCTCCAGCAGGCACAAATGTGCATGTGTCTGCACAAATGGTTAGAAACCGACTCCATGAGGATGGTCTGAGTGCCCGACTTCCACAGATGGGGGTTGTGCTCACAGCCCAACACCGTGCTGGACGCTTGGCATTTGCCACTGAACATCAGGATTGGCAAATTCGCTACTGGCGCCCTGTGCTCTTCACGGATGAAAGCAGGTTCACACTGAGCATATGTGACAGACATGACAGAGTCTGGAGACGCCGCGGAGAGCGATCTGCTGCCTGCAACATCCTTCAGCATAACCGGTTCGGCAGTGGGTCAGTAATGGTGTGGGGTGGCATTTCTTTCGAGGGTCACACAGCCCTCCATGTGCTTGCCAGAGGTAGCCTGACTGCCATTAGGTAGAGATGAGATCCTTAAGACCCCTTGTGAGATCATATGCTGGTGCGGTTGGCCCTGGGTTCCTCCTAATGCAGGACAATGCCAGACCTCATGTGACTGGAGGGTGTCAGCAGTTCCTGCAAGATGAAGGCATTGCAGCTATGGACTGGCCCGCCTGTTCCCTAGACCTGAATCCGATTGAGCACATCTGGGACATCATGTCTTGCTCCATCCACCAACGTCACGTTGCACCACAGACTGCTCGGGAGTTGGCGGATTCTTTAGTCCAGGTCTGGGAGGAGTTCCCTCAGGAGACCATCCGCCGCCTCATCAGGAGCATGCCCAGGCGTTGAAGGGAGGTCATACAGGCACAGGGAGGTCATACAGGAACGTGGAGACCACACACACTACTGAGCATTATTTTGACTTGTTTTAAAGAGATTACATTCCACTTTAATTTTATGTGTGACTCCAAATCCAGGCCTCCATTGGTTAATAAATTTGATTTCTATTGATTATTTTTGTGTGATTTTGTTGTCAGCACATTCAACTTTGTACAGAACAAAGTATTCAATGAGAATATTTCATTCATTCAGATCTAGGATGTGTTATTTGAGTGTTTCCTTTATTTTTTTGAGCAGTGTATTTTGTCAGTGTATGACAGATGAAAACAAATGCTGTGAGCTCAAAATCAGTGCATACTCAGGCAGTGATTAAAAATGCTCCTACCAGAGCTTCCAATCTGAAAAGACATTTACAACACTTCCACCCAGAAGTTTTCAAAGCTGTGACTGAGAAAGATCACAGCAATACCAAAAAAAACAGGGCCCAGCACTTCCCACCAAGCAAAGAAGGAGGAAAGAGCGTCTCAAGCATCAGTTACAAGATATTTTGTAATTGACAAAGTTACTGTAACAATAACAGCAGATATGTTTTAAAGACAGCTCATCGAGCTTGTTGTGAAAGACGGTGTGTACCCTCCCAGTGGCCCCGACGCGCGTTTCGAAGGGGTACGCTAAACGTGCGTCAGGGGCCGTGGGGAGGGCGATAGTCGTTATGATCTGTCATGGGTAAGCTAACAGGATATTTTGAGGACGAGCTTATCTTTTGATGTACATTATACACTATACACTTTATTTATTGCTGCTTCAATTTTTATTACAGCGATTTCCTTGACCTGCCTTACTGATTCTATATAGACACATGGTTCTGTTCTCTCTCCCTGCCTACCTCCATGCCTCCTCAATATGTTTCTATTTTTACCTGGATGCATATTTTTTGTATTTTAGTGTGTTTATTCTATGTGGATCAATAAAAATTTGATTTGTTTTGTATACAACTTTTGGTGTATGGGGAGGACACTGACTGCAAGATAACAGCCTCCAGAGCTTATTTTACATGAAGGGAGTGACAAGTAACTAACATCGAACAGGAGAAATGAACCTTGTCTTCTTAAAAACACATTTTTTTGCTTATCTCTGAGCTGCTGTATTGTAACATTACAACCCTGTCTGCATGTGAGATGGAAGCTCTGCAGTGAAATAAGGAGAACGGCCATCACACATCACACTGGTAATGGTAGTCACACTAAGCAAGATCGCTAGCGAGATCGCTTAAGCGTCAGCGATTTTATGACGCAGCAGCGACCTCGTTAGCGACGTCGCTGTATGTGACATGTAGCGGCGATGTGGCCCCCCGCTGCGATGTCGCTGATTGTTCATGAACGTTCTGAGCCGTTTTTTGGTCTTGGTGTCCCGCTGGTGAGCGTGAATCGCTGAGTGTGACACCCTTTATGAACGACTTTACCAGCGGCGCAGGCGGGACTAGGTTTTCCCAACGACCGCAGAGGTCGTTATACAGATCGCTGATGAGATCTTTGTGTTTGGAAGCGAACTAGCAACCATATAGCGATCGCACCAACGATCTCGCCAGGTCGTGTCGTTGTCATGATCGCTGGTGCGATCGCTAAGTGTGACAGTGCCTTAACACTCACTTCATGTAAACTAAGCTTTGGAGGCAGAGTTATCTTCCAGGCAGTGTCCTCCCGGAGCCTGGAAGAGGTCATTTATATAAGGTGATAAAAGATGATTTCTCAACAACGAGACATCTGATATGAGGCAAACAGGTATAATTCCCCTCAGCAGCCTATACTGTGTGTCCATATTAATAGTTTAGATAGGTCAGATGTGGTGGCAGATTACTTTTAACATTATGTAGGATAAGCGTAATAACACAATAATGGAAAACGCAGACACATGGACCATACATGATCCAAAATACTGATGACAACGATACATTTTTTCTCACATACGTGTTTAATTAGTTACAAATGCTGCATTATACTGATTCTAAAAGTTTGTTTACAGGGATGAATCAGTGGCAAATAAAACCACTGATTGAATCATGGGATAATGCAACGCCGGGAACGATCATTTATCCTTCACAAAAGATCATTTTACCAGATAAACAAGAGTTTTGTTCATTCATTGCGAGATCGGCAACGTGTTAACACGGAAAGAATCGTGAAAGGAGCATTTTCAACAATGTTCGATTACCATCATCTTGCAGTGTAAATGCCACTTAAGTTAACTCATTCTGTAACCAGCAATGTCCAATGCAACATAGCGGCTGTTTTAGTAACATTAAAATACAAATTTAAAATTGGTGAACAATAGCGGAATTGCGTTTTTTCAACAACATTTCAGATCAACTTTGAATTTTTGAGTAGATTATATGGTAAAGTGAAAGGCGTTTTTCAGAAATAAGCCCTCATAAGGCTAAGTGGATTAAAAACAAACAAAAAGTTACCTCGGTCAGAGAAGGGTTAAAGGGAACTCGACAGGTGATACATGCGCCTGAACCATAGACAGCATGCATCTGCCACTGGCTGTATGATTACAGCCACGTACGTATGTTTCAAAGAAAAACCATACTTTTAATAGCGGCTGGGGACCAAGCTACACGGGTGACTAGTCGTACAGGTGGGTCCCCAGGTGTCATCTCCCCACTCGCTGACAGCGACAGACAAGCAGAGGCCTATACTTGCACGTGGCAGCGTTTCAGAGACTAACACGTGGCTGTGATCGTACAACCAGAGGCTGATACATGCTGCTCACAGTTTGGACTGCATGTTTCAGCTGACAGGTTCCATTTAAAGGAACTGATAACTGCATACAAATTTAATGCAGGCAGGAAAATATCCAAGAATACCTTCACTGTTAGAAAAAAAACGTTTAATATTAGCCATATATCCATGATGTAAGCCAGGCCTGGGCCAAAGTTCTTTCTGTTCTCCATGCTTAGTCGAGTCAACTTCTCCCCTTTTTATCTTGTTTCAGATGTGATTTTTATATTACCCATACCTGTTACCACAAGTGAGTTTGAACGAGCTTCACTTGCTTGAAACAAAGTGGTTTACCCACAATTTTGAAAAGGTGCTAACAATTTTGTCCAGCCCATTTTGTTCTGCTGTTCCAATACACACAAAAGGAACTAAACATGTGTATGTGTAATTGTAATAATTTTCAAGAAGAAATACTTCATTTTCTGGAAAAATTTCAAGGGTGCGAACTTTCCGCCATGACTATTTCAGAGATTTACAAGGAAACCCGGTGTAAGCGTCAGCGTAGAGCGCAGGATAAATGTGAGAAGAGCATTACTGTGATCTTTGGGCAGCAGAATAAACAAACAGCAGCAGGCGAAGAATTGGTTTTATTTATTTATTTTTTACGCCGTTCCTCATGCGGTATAAGTGATTGAACTACTTTATTGTTGGGTCTGTGAGATTACAGCGATACCAGATTTATATTGTTTTTTATGTTAGGCTGCTCTCACACACTTAAAGATACTTTTTATTGCAAAAACTTTTGATAGCTATAATTTTTCCATATTTCTGCTGACAGTCATCTGAGGGCTTGTGTTTTGCGGGACAAGTTGAGGGTTTTATTGGTACCATTTTCGGTCACATAACGTTTTTTGATCACTTTATATTCCAATTTTTGAGAGGCAGAATGAACAAAAACCAGCAATTAAGGTATTTTTTTTGATGCCGTTCATCTGGTCGTAAAAGTACAGTAATAAGACAGCTTTATTCTTTGGGTCGGTACAATTACAGCGATATCACATTAACATCATTTTTATGTTTTAGCACTTTTACAGAAATTTTTTTATAGAAAAAAAAGATTTGTTCCCCTGACATTACCCCCGCTGTACTACAGAATGCCAGCATCTGTCTGTCCGCAGTCTGCAACATCATGTCCGCCCTCTATCTGAAACTCAACCTATCCAAAACTGAACTTCTGCTCCCACCGTCTACTAACCTCCCTAAATCTGACATTGCCCTCTCCGTGGGTGGCACCATAACAACACCCCGGCAGCAGGCTCGCTGTCTGGGTGTTATGTTTGACACCAATCTCTCTTCCACCTCCCATATACAATCTCTTGCCGCTTACACTAAAGAACATCTCTAGAATCCGCCCTTTTCTCACCATGGAAACAACAAAAACCCTCACTGTCGCGTTGATCCACTCCAGCCTAGACTACTGTAACGCTCTATTAATTGGCCTCCTACTTTCTCGACTTTCCCCTCCAGTCCATCCTTAATGCCGGAGATAGGGTCGTCCATCTGGCTAATCGGTACTCAGATGTGTCCGCTCTTCGCCAGTCGTTACACTGGCTGCCCATTCACTACAGTATCCATTTCAAAGTACTTGTTCTCACCCACAAAGCTATCCACTGTGCAGCACCTCACTACATCTCCTCCCTCATTTCTGTCTATCGGCCTAGCCGATCGCTGCACTCTGCAAAAGATTTTCGACTAACCTCCCACTCCCGACTCCAAGACTTCTCCCGCGCTGCGCCAATCCTCTGGAATGCTCTACCCCAGCGTTTCCCAAACTCCCGTCCTCACGGCCCCCACACGTCATGTTTTCAGGATTTCCTTAGTACTGCACAGGTGTGAGGATTCCTGATGCCTTGATGATACTTCCATCATCTGTGTAATACTAATGAAATCCTGAAAACATGACCTGTTGGGGGCTGAGGACTGGAGTTTGGGAAACACTGCTCTACCCCAAGAAATTAGGACCATTCACAACTTGCATAGTTTCAGGCGCTCTCTCAAAACACATCTGTTCAGAGCGGCCTATCACGTTCCCTAATCAAAGTCATTTTCTGTGTAAGTGTGTAGCCCATCCACTATCTATCCCTCACTCCCTCAAGATGGCTGGACCATCACTGTAAATACACACCTGTACTTTGTATCTCCCCCACCTCATTGTAGATTGTAAGCGCTCACGAGCAAGGTCGTCTTATTTTGCCTTAATTATTGTATTGTTAACGTTGTTACTTATGACAGTTGCGTTTGAAACTGTTTAACTGTAAAGCGCTGCGGAATATGTTGGCGCTATATAAAGATTATTATTATTAATTGTCTTTGCATGGCTATATTCTACAGTATTTTTACTTTTTTGGCAATGGAGCGGTTTGGCAGCTTATTTTTTTGCAGGACAAGATAACGTTTCCAGCGGTACCAATTATATTTACATTCAACTTTTTAATGATGTTTTATTTCACTTTTTGTTCAGCAGTATCATTTTTGACTTTAAAAAAAACCAAAAAAAAAACCACGTGTTCACTGAAGGGGTTATCAGGTCGTTTTGGAAGCGGGGATACCAAATACATGCTTTGTTAATTTTTGTTTTTACATAAATCTATGTATTTTATTGGATTAATATTTTTTTCATTTTTTGTGTACATTTTTGTACTTTTACGATTATTTTTGTTTTAACAATTTTTAAAACTTTTTTCTTTTTAACTTTTTTCTTTTGTCCCAGGATGAGACATTAACATTCCCTGCCCTGATCTCATACTCTGCAATGCTTTTGCATTGAAGGGCATTAGATCTGTGCATCGCACACAGGGGGGTAGTTTATCAAATCCTGCTTTGAGCAGGAACTTACAGGACACCGTACCTGGGTGACCCAACAACCATCTTTCAGCCCGGAATCACCATAGAGACCATCAGCACAATGCAATCGCACTGTGCTGTTCGGAGCATAGAGGGAGCGCCCTTCCTCTGCTATGCCGATCGATATCACTGTCACTATCGACAGGGGCATGAGGAGTTGCCCCAGGGTGTCAGCTCTCATATAGTGCTAACACCCACTTTGGATCACGCCGGCGCTCGAAAGGAGGCCGCGCAATCATCACGTCGTATATGTATGATGGCTTGTGGCAACGCACCTCCCGCAGCAAATTTGTTTGGACCTCCGCAGCAGTGCCAGTCTCCTATATGGCAACCACTGATGCAAGTCATATTGCTATTCATAGCATAAGTTTCCACTCCTTATTTACAGGCACCTTTTATTTTTATCTTCAAATTGGCGATAAATATAACAAACCCGATTGAAAAGTAATTGCTCCAGTAATAACACCTTTCAGTCTTTACCTTCTGTTTTTAATCGCTCAGCTTCTATTATGTCCTCATCCGATGGAGAAGCACAATTTGAGGTCATTGGTGAAGATTCCTTACCAAGAGAAAAATTGCAAATAGTATTAAAATTACAGATGAATCCACTTAAATATTATGACTAATGCACTGGATTAAAATCTAACGGCTAGGATATGATGATATTAGACTGACTGATCAACTGGTACAAAAATCTGATATCTGTCCTACAATTCTACTAGTTCTGTAGAACAAGTGAATGCGAGAACAAAATACATTTAATATTCAGCGTGTAAAACATACAATATGCAGAACGCTTCTAGGCCACTGCCAATACAGCAGGAAATTAACTTTTATTTCTTCCCGGCAGTGCTCGGCTTTCAGTCACTACTCTGTGCCCCGGAATTGACTGACAGCCGAACCAAATGTTGAGCCTACCATTGTCAGTGCCGGAGGCCACTATGACTGAATGCCGAACACTGCCGGGAGGGAATAAAGTTAATTTCTGTCTGTATTAACTCCATATCTGTAGGTTAAAACTTTTTTTTGTTTGTTTTCCCACACGATAGGTTCCATAAAGTGTCCATTGTTTTGGTGGTAAATAAGAAATTCTGGAACAAAGGCTGCCAGTAGTTTTCACAACATAGGCCTAGAGCAAAGGACAGAGTACAGATGTGAACAGCCTTGACCCATTCACCCCCATGACCAGGCCAAAGTTTACAATTCTGACCACTGTCACTTTATGTGGTAATAACTCCGGAACAGTTCAACAAATCCCACTGATTCTGAGATTGTTTTTTCATGACAGTGGTAAAATTTAGGTCAGTAATATTTGCCTTTATTTATGAAAAATGTGCTAGTTTAATGAAACTTTCCCAATTTCCGAACTTAATTTTTATGACCTTTACACAGATAGTCATACACTAAAATAATTAATGAGTAACACTTTTCATGTCTACTTTACATCAACAGTATTTTTAACCACTGTTTTATTTTGTGAAAAATGTAGAAGGATTAAAACTTTTACAGCAGTTTTTCACTTTCCAACAAAATTTACAAAACTTATTATTAGGGACCACTTCACATTCGAATTGACCTAAAAGTCAAAAAATGTTTGACATACAATGCTTGAATGCTTGTATATAAAAAAAAAAACAACAGGTGCTTTACAGGATTTAAAACAAAGTGAAAATAAGGAATGAAAAGTTGATTTTCCACAAAAATGTTGCTTTAGCCCCAAATTTTTCATTTTCACAAGGGTAACAGGAGAAAATGGTTAATACAATTTGTTATGTTATTTGTCCTGAGCATGAAGAGATACCCAATATGTGGTCAGAAAATACCAACTGGGCGCATAGTAGGGCTTGGAAGGGAAGGAGTGCTATTTGAATTTTGGAGCATAATTTTCGCTCGAATACATATCGGACATCATGTTGAATCTGCTGAGCCCCAGATGTGACAAAGCAGTAGAATCCCCCTACAAGTGACCTCATTAGGTAAACTACACCCCTAAAAGAATTCAACAAGAGGTAGGCGAGCCTATTGAACCCACAGGTGGTTCACAGAAATATATATATATATATATATATATACACACACACTCACACATATACTCACACACCTATATACTTTTTCATTTTCACAAGAGTAACAGGAGAAAATGGGCAGCAGTTTTATGTGCAATTTTCCCCAAGAATGACAATACCCCAAATGTGGTCAGAAACTACTGTTTGGGCAAATGGCTTGGTTCAGAACGGAAGGAGCACCATTTGAAGCACAATTTTGGCTGGAATAGATTGCAGACGCCATATTGCATTTCAAGAGCCCTTGACATGACAAAACAGCAGAAATCCCCCACAAGTGACTTCATTTAGGAAACTAGATCTCTAAAGGAACTCATCTAGGGGTTTAGTGAGCATATTTAACCCTCCAGCGATTCACAGAATTGTCTAACATTTTTTGTACTAAATCGTTGCTTTGGCGCCAAGTTTTTAATTTTCATAAGGGACAATAGGAGAAAATGGATGGCACAATTTGCTACACAATTTCTCCTGTGTATGCCAACACCCCATATGTGGTCAAAAACAACTTGAAGCACAATGCAAAGCTTAGAAGGGAGGGAGCGCTATATGGAAATTCAGATTTTGCTGTAATGTACCTCACAGAATTTTATACCATTGAGTGGTGAAGAAAGAATAATTACGTTTTTATTACTAAAAATTGTTTTATCGCCAAATTTTTAATTTTTATAACGGCTAATATGATAAAAATGGACCTTTCGTTGGAGGTTCCATCTGAATCACGTATTTCCGTTCCGAGATTTACACATAAACCTTGATGTAAGTGTTCAGGGTAAATGTGACCCAAGCCTTACTGCGATCTTTGGGAGGCAGAAGAAACATAGAAAATGCAGTTCATCAATTGGTTTTATTTATTTTTTACGCGGCATAATTGATTAAACGACTATTCTTCTGGTCAGTGCAATTACAGTGATACTATCACGCTAAAAATGTTTTTTTTCTCTTGACAAAAGTTATTACATTGTCATACTTTGAGAGCTATAATTTTTATATATTTCTGCCAACAGAGTCACATAATGAGCAGTGATATCACCGGTTAGCAGCCTGTGAACTGTAACCTTAACGTTACCCCAGTTCACAGCGGCTGGTTCTCGCGGGCTACAGTGTGAGAACCGGCAGCGGCTCCTGCTCCATACACTGGATGAAGACGAGGATCGTTTTGGGGACCTCTATTTGTATTATGGCAGACTGGTGTGGATTATTTACTTTTTTTAATAAATGAAAGAGGGAATTTGTTGGGGAGGTTTTTTTTCTTTTCTTATCCAATAAAGATTTTTTTTGTGTGTTTTTGTTTTCTATTTTTACTTACTGGGTTAGTAATTGGGGTGTCTGAGACACCTCTTCATTACTAACCTGTGGGTTTGATGACAGTGAACATTACACAGCTGACATCAACCCCACAATCCCATTACCCAGATTGCCACCGCACCAGGGCAATTGTGAAGAGCCGAGGCTAAGCTGCAGAATGGGCACATCTAATGGATTCACCATTTCTGGGGCGGCTGAGGGCTGGTCTTATTAGGCTGGAAAGGGTCCAATATCCATGGCCCTTCCCAGCCTAATAATATCAGCCCTCAGCTGTCTGCTTTGTTGGTCATTAAATAAGGGGGACCCAAGTATTTTTTTTAAGGTCTCCCCAATTTTTAGTAACCAGCTAAGGCA
This sequence comes from Oophaga sylvatica, assembly GCA_033576555.1. Classification (NCBI taxonomy): domain Eukaryota; kingdom Metazoa; phylum Chordata; class Amphibia; order Anura; family Dendrobatidae; genus Oophaga; species Oophaga sylvatica. The sequence goes on along the minus strand of JARQOD010000001.1, from coordinate 359,270,635 downwards.
AAGCAGAAAGCAGGGGGTTCATATTAATAGGCAGGGAAGGTCCATAGATATTGGCCCCTTCCTAGCATAATAAGACCAGCTCACAGCTGTCTTTCTTCTTGGCTGGTTATAAAAATAAGGGGGGGGGGGGGGCGTGCGACGTAATATCTATCGGAACACGATATAGGCTACAGGGCAGGTGCCACCATTTTGATAAAGATAGTGTGGGGAGACAAAAAAAATTATTATAGGATCAAAGCATAAATGAATGTATGCATATTAGCCAGGTATCATGCTTCACCACAGTTGCCGCCGAGGCCGCGCCGCAGAACGAGAATATCGTTAACTCACAAATGAAAATATAGATTACACAACAACCACAAGACGGATTTCATCACCCAGGTATCATTTTAATCAGTATAACGGCACCGACCTGACATGGTGTGTAGGTTACTCAGCACAATCGTGTTGACTGGTTAGCATTAACAAAAGCCTGAAGGTTTTGTTGCAAAGCTGACGGATACTTGGAACCATTCATAATTCCCAGCACCTTACACATTTTTCACTACTTTTTCATTGATGACCTATCCTTACGATAGGTCATTAAAGGGAATCTGTCACCTCATTTTGGCTATATCAGATAAAGATATGACTGAATAGTGCGTCCCATAAGTAACCTATCGGTATCTATCATATATCCTGACACCCCCGTTTTCATGCCAAAATACCTTTGTAAAGTTCGGATTTCGGTATGTAAATCCAGGCGGTCCGGAGGGCGGTGTTTTTTCTTCCTCCCCCTCGCTCCTCGGCTTCTCTTGCGTAGGTCTGTCTGTGCATAGTACAGACGGCGTAGTGTTCCCGCGATTGCACGTTTTAAAATCCCCTCGCGCCTGCGCAGTGTGCTTTGCCCAACTTTCCTTGCCCCGGAAATGACTGCTTGCCTTGGACGACTTCCGGGGCAAGGAAAGTGACCGAAAATAGATGCGCATGCGCTGTAATGATTTTATGCTTTGCCCACTGTTGGGCAAAGCACACTGCGCGGGCGTGAGCAGATTTTAAAACGTGCAATCGTGGGAAAACTACTCTTCTATGCAAGAGAAGCCGAGGAGCGGGGGAGAGGGGTTGGAAGAAAAAAAAAACCCCACCGGACCGCCCGGATTTGCATACCGAAATCCGAACTTTACAAAGGTATTTTGGCATGAAAACGGGGGGTGTCAGGATATATGATAGATACCGATAGGTTACTTATGGGACGCACTATTCAGTCATATCTTTATCTGATATAGCAAACATGGGGTGACAGATTCCCTTTAATGTCGGATCGTCCGAGGTCCGAGACCCAGCACCCCCTCCGATCAGTTGTTATCGGTGTCTGTAAGTACTCACTTGCGGAATGGCCATATTCTGATAGTGTCTGCCACAGGATACTACACACCCACCTCCAATTGATTTCAACATGAGGTGGATGTGCAGTAACACATCTTTAAGAAATAATTTTATTTATTTAGCGCCAATATATTCCGCAGTTCTTCACAATTGAGTTGGACTTTTACAGACAATAAAGGCAAAGTAACAGAGCCTTTAGGAACCCCGAATTAAGGGGAAAGAGGAAAAAAAATTGAGCTGACAAATTATACAGCGAAGGAGCTGTCAGAAAGGTAGGAGGAGAACCAAGAAAAAGCAGTTTTTTTGAGGCATAAAGAGCGGAGCATAGTGATAAGGAGCTGGTAGTTGAATGCTGCAGAGAGATCCAGGAGAATAAGCAGGGAGCACAGACTTTTAGAATTAACTGTTCATAGACCGTTGCAGACTTTGGTCAGGACAGTTTCCTTAGAGTGTTAAGAGCGGAAATCACATTGTAAAGATTCAAAAACAGTTATTTATTTCAAATAAAAGACTTTATTCTGTCTGTGTCATTATTTACAATACAACTATAGGATTAGTAATGGGTAGGTGTCTTATAGATGTCTCTCCATTACTAAGCCGTGGGAATGATATCACCTGCCAATACAAGGGTGACATCAACCTCACAAATATGAACCCCACTTGCCACCGCTACAGGACAAGTGGGAATAGCCAGGCAAAGTGCCAGAATTTTCTAGCCAGCTGCGGGCTGCTTTTTTAGGCTGGGGGGGGGGGGCAATATTCATGGCCCCTTACCATCCTGAAAATACCCACGTACAGCTGTCTGCTTTAGATCGGCTGGTTGTCAAAAATGAGGGGACCCAAAGCAGTTTATTTTAATTATTTATTCATATAATTAAAAAATATGACGTGGGGACCTCTCTATTCTTATGGGCAGCACGGTGGCTCAGTGGATAGCACTACAGCCTTGCAGCGCTGGAGTCCTGGGTTCGAATCCCACCTAGGACAACATCTGCAAGGAGTTTGTATGTTCTCCCCGTGTTTGCGTGGGTTTCCTCCGGGTACTCCGGTTTCCTCCCACACTCCAAAAACAAACTGATAGGGAATCTAGATTGTGAGCCCCATCGGGGACAGCGACGATAATCTGTGGAAAACTGTAAAGCGCTGCGGAATCTGTTAGCGCTATATAAAAATAAAGATTATTATTTATTATTCTTGATAACTAGCCTTGCTGAAGCTGAGGGTTGTAGCCCCCAGCTGTTTTGCCTGGTTATCAAAAATACGGGGGAACCTAGACAGTTTTTCTTTTTATTATTATTTACAGCGCAGGTGCTGGCTGATGGGAGCAGTAGTCCCATCAGCTGACACCAGTGACCGGAGGTAAACTTTATACCTCCGATCACAGCTGCACGCTCACGCTGTCTTTTGACAGTGTGGGAACCACGTCTGTCTGTTATATTACAGACAGACGCGATTCACACACTGTCAAAAGACAGCGTGAACGTGCAGCTGTGATCGGAGGTATAAAGTTTACCTCTGGTCACTGGTGTCAGCTGATGGGACTACTGCTCCCATCAACCAGCACCTGTGCTGTAAATAATAAAAAGAAAAACTAAAAAAAAAATTTAAAAGTTATAGCTCTCAAAATATAACTATCTATCTAGATAGTTATATTTTGAGAGCTATAACTTTTTAATTTTTCTGCTGATGAAGTTTATGGTGGCTTGTTTTGTGTGAGACAAAATGACGTTTTCAGTATTAACATTTTATTTACATTTTCCTTTTTGATCGCGTTTTATTCCACTTTTTTCCAGCATTATGATGAAAAAGCATAAGTGAGACCACCCAATCCATCAGGGACAGGATATCTAAACATAAGTCCACCATCCGTTGCAACAATCTCCTTCTCCCCATCCCGCATCATTTCCACACAAAAGGACACACCATATCCCAATTACGATTCCAGGTAATTGAAACTGTACCCGCACCCAGACGAGGCGAGGATAGGATTTTACACCTTAAAAAGAGGGAGTCGTATTGGATACACACTTTAGAAACTTTAGCCCCAAAAAGGCTAAATAGGGAATATGACTTGCTGTCTTTCATATGAATATTTTACATGGTATTAATATACTGTTTTTTCTCTTTTAGATCCGTCTTTATTGAAATGTGCCTGTCACCACTATCTTCAGTCACCTTCATCACCTGGGGACTCTGCCAATAAAGGCTCACAAGTATTATTCCTACTGCTCTGTAAACAGCACGCTGTTTATAATATGTTTCACATACTTTCACTATAGCAAATAAACTCAGAACTCAACTTCAGTAGAGTGATGATTTTTAATCGTGTCCACAGTAATTACTGTGGACACGATTAAAAATCATCACTCTACTGAAGTTGAGTTCTGAGTTTATTTGCTATATTTATATGGTGTGGGAACCTACTCAGATACTCCTATACGGCTGTGCACATGATTATTCACTTCACATACTTTCACTGGCCTAGGATTTTACACATCCTACATAGGTGGAACGCAGGCTTCTGTTCCTCTGGAACGCATTCCTCCTCCCATTCCGTCACTTCCGGTAGTCGGAAGTACACACTGGAATGCACGCTTAGACTGCGTGTCTAGTATGCTGGAACGCACGCCGAGATCGGCGGACACGGCGCCAGGCCCATACGGCACTGCTTCTTTCTCTCTCCTTTCATAAGGAGTGAGCCACAGCTCACTGGCATATGACAAGCGGTGGACTCCGCGTCAATATCTCCCTCACCTTGGGTAAGTGCACTCTGCGCCCGACTGTTAGATCCACCACTGCCTTATCACAAGATATATGGCCATCACAGTATATTGTTTATGACTAATTATAACATAATTATCGGCATATAGGTAATCAGGTTGTCTACTCAACATAGCGCAACAAGGCGGACACCTTAATTTGCTACCTCATAGGGTATGGAAACTTGTTTTTATGGCATGTATCACGCGCCCCCTATAGTATTATGGTGACACTTATGGGCACATTTATCAACAGGCTCCTATTCTATTCTAAAAACTCCCCATTTAATTTTTTCATCTCTTTCAAGCGGTATGTAACAGAACGTCCTTGTTATTTGGCTCTGTTCTGTGATTGTTTCTTCCTCATATATGTGACTCCACAGTTACTATATTATTCAGTTTGCCACATCTATTGTGTAAATAAGGAAATTTTTGTGTACTCACCGTAAAATCCTTTTCTCCGAGACGCTCATTGGGGGACACACAGACCGTGGGTGCTATGCTGCTGCCACTAGGAGGACACTAAGCAATACACAGAAAAACAGTTAACTCCTCCTCTTGCAGTATACACCCTCTGTTGGCTCAATCCTGAACCAGTTCGGTGCCAAAGCAGTAGGAGCTCATAACAGAGTGCAATATGTCAACAATCAAAGAAACAACGAGGCCAGAGGATAAACAAGGGTGGGAGCTGTGTCCCCCAATGAGCGTCTCGGAGAAAAGGATTTTACGGTGAGTACACAAAAATCTCCTTTTCTCCATCGCCTCATTGGGGGACACAAGACCATGGGACGTCCCAAAGCAGTCCCTGGGTGGGAAGCCATAACAGTAGATGAAGCCTCGTGAACCACATGCATAAAGCTTAAACAGTCAACCGACAACTTACAGATGCGCAACAGCTGATTGCAGAATTTGTCTGCCAAGTGCCGCATCTGAAGAAACTTGAGCATGTATTTGGTAATGCTTGACAAAAGTATGGAGACTGGACCAAGTCGCAGCCTTGCACACTTGTTGTGCCGAAGCCTGGTGCCGAATGGCCCAGGAGGCCACCACAGACCGAGTGGAGTGTGCCTTAATCCCAGCCGGGATAGTCTGACCTTTGACACGGTACGCCTCTTGGATCGTCAAACGGATCCATCTGGCTAGCGTGGCCTTGGAAGCAGGAAGACCCTGCCTGCGTCCTTCCGGGAGCACAAACAGGGCGTCCGATTTGCGGAAAGATGCAGTCCTCGAAATGTACCTTCGGAGAGCCCTCACCAAATCCAAGGTGTGAAGGGCTTTTTCAGTACGGTGAATCGGCGCCGGACAGAAGGAGGGCAGGACTATCTCCTCATTGATATGAAAAGCCGAGACGACTTTAGGCAAGAAAGAAGAAGTCCTGAGGACTACCTTGTCCTGGTGAAAATTGAGAAACGGAGGTTTACAAGACAAGGCTGCCAATTCCGATACCCGCCTGATAGAGGTAATTGCAACTAGGAAGACAACCTTCCAGGAAAGAAGAGATAAGGACACTTCCAGCAAAAGTTCGAAGGGAGATTCTTGTAAGGCACTGAGGACCAGATTAAGATCCCAAGGGTCCAGAGGCCTCTTGTAGGGTGGAACAAGATGTGCCACTCCTTGGATAAAAGTCCTAACCTGAGACTTAGAAGCGATCCGTCGTTGGAAAAGGACGGATAAGGCAGAAATCTGTCCCTTGAGGGAAAAGAGTGCTAACCCTGAATCCAACCCTGCCTGGAGGAACTCCAGAATGGAAGGGATAGAAAAAACCAAAGGGGAACGACCCTTATCCTTACACCAGGAAAAGAATGTTTTCCACACACGATGGTAAATGCGTATGGAAACCGGTTTCCTGGCATTAATCACTGTAGAGATAACCTTTTGTGAAAAACCAGCCTGGCCTAAGATCCAGGCTTCAATGGCCATACCGTCAAATTCAGCGCTCTCGAATTGTGATGGTAGATTGGGCCCTGAGAAAGAAGGTCCGGACGATCCGGTAATCTCCAAGAAACGTCTGCAAGCAGACGTACTAGTCCCGCATACCACGGACGGCGAGGCCAGTCCGGTGCGACCAGGATGAGAGGAACGCCTTCCGTTTTGATCTTCCGAATTACCCTGGAGATTAACGGAAGAGGTGGAAAGATGTAAGGAAGACGAAAATGACTCCAAGGGAGGACTAGCGCATCCGATCCGATGGCTAGTGGATCGCGAGATCGACTTATGAAAGTCTGAACTTTGGTATTTAGTCTGGATGCCATGAGATCCACGTCCGGCATACCCCAGCGCTGGCAAATGATTTGAAACATTTCCGGGTGCAGGGACCATTCTCCTGAATCTAAGTCTTGGCGATTGAGAAAGTCGGCCTCCCAATTGTCCACTCCCGGGATGTGAACCGCGGAGATGAGTGAGCTGTTTGACTCGGCCCACCGCAGAATGTGTGATACCTCGAGCATCGCTGTTCTGCTCCGAGTTCCTCCCTGACGGTTGATGTACGCCACGGCCGTGGCGTTGTCTGACTGTATCCGGATGGGACGACCGGCTAACAGATGCTGGAAATGTAAGAGAGCTAGTTTGATAGCTCTGATCTCGAAGATGTTGATCGGGAGACGGGTCTCTGGAGAGGACCAGCGGCCCTGAGCCGTGTGGTGAAGGAATACCGCTCCCCATCCGAGGAGACTGGCATCGGTGGTCACCACCAACCAATGGACAGGAAGAAAGGGTTTCCCTTGATTCAGTGATGAGACATTTGTCCACCACTTCAGGGAGCGTCTGACTCAGAGAGAGACGAAAACGGCGACTTAAGGATGCTGGGTTCCTGTCCCAAGCTGATATTAGCTCCTGTTGAAGAGGTCGGAGATGGAATTGAGCGAACGGTACTGCCTCGAAGGAGGCTACCATTTTCCCCAGGACCTGCATGGCGAACCGAAGGGGTGAGAGCGGCCTAGAGACAACAGGAGTACTCCCCTTCTCAGAGAAGCGATCTGAGGTGGAGGTGTTGCATTGTATGTTAGAAAAGCGTATATCTGCACAGAGATTGAAGCTTCAGAGACTGGGAGTTCTGTGGAAACTGTTTGGGTAAGAATACAAGGAACAGAACAATGGAAAGGACACCATTGTAGGCATTTACTACAGGCCGCCTGTGCAAGCTGAAGATATGGATGAACTCTTTATGCATCAAATGGCCAAGTTCTCCAAAAAATATGACATAGTGGTCATGGGAGATTTCAACTATCCAGACATTTGTTGGGAATCTCTCTCAGGCAAAACTAACAGGTCCAGGAAATTCTTATCCTCTCTTGCTGACAACTTTATCTTCCAAAAGGTAATGGAGAAAACAAGGGATCTGCTACCTTGGATCTAATCCTCATAAACAGGGAGGAAATGGTGGAGGAGGTAAGAGTGGCTGGGACCCTAGGAGGTAGTGACCATGCTATTTTAGAATTTTGGATAACAAGAGGAGGAAGACCTGTGAAGACTCAGACGTCAAGGTTAGATTTCAGAAAGGCAGATTTTAAGGAACTCAGAAAGAGAATTGGAGGGATCCAATGGCTGGATATCCTTAAGGACAAAAATGTCCAAGAAGGATGGAAAATCTTGAAAAATGAGATTCTCAAAGCACAATCGTTAACAATTCCGAAAAGAGGGAAGAATGGGAAGCATTTAAGGAAACCAGGATGGATGAACATAGAACTTAAACACATGCTAAAAAGGAAGAAAGAAATGTTTATCAAATGGAAAGAGGGAGGCATATCTAAAGAAGAATATAATGCCGTTTGCAGAACCTGCAGGGCACAAATCAGATTATCTAAAGCGACAATGAATTAAGGCTTGCAAGTGACGTCAAAAGCAACAAAAAAGGATTTTGGGGATACGTCAAAAGTAAAAGAAAAGTCAAAGATGCTATAGGATTTTTACAGGATGAAAATGATGAAATGGTAAGTCAGGATGTTGAGAAGGCTGAACTTTTAAATTCCTATTTTGCATCTGTTTTCTCTCAGAAAGGAAATGTAATATCAACTGATCTTCACTGTCCTATTAAAGGAATAGAAGAATCCAGGATATCTATAAACAGAAAGACAGTGAGGAAACACTTAGCTAACCTAAATGAATTCAAGTCTCCAGGTCCAGATGAATTACACCCCAGGGTACTGAAGGAGATAGCAGAAGAAATTCTTGAACCACTGTCCATAATCTTTGAAAATTCTTGGAGAACAGGAGAAGTCCCAGAAGACTGGAGAAGAGCAAATGTTGTTCCTATCTTCAAAAAGGGGAAGAAGGTGGACCCAGGGAACTACAGGCCGGTGAGTCTGACTTCTATACCAGGAAAGATCTTTGAACAAATTATTAAAGAACATGTATGCAAGTACCTGGATAAGAATGAAGTGATTAAACAGAGTCAGCATGGGTTTGTAACTAATAAGTCATGTCAGACTAACTTAATTTCCTTCTATGACAGAATCACTGACTGGGTGGATCAGGGAAATGCTGTAGATATAGTATATCTTGACTTCAGCAAAGCATTTGACAAAGTATCTCACACAATCCTTATTGAAAAAATGACTAAGTATGGAATGGACAAGGCAACTGTTAGGTGGATTCATAACTGGCTTAGTGATCGGACCCAAAGAGTGGTTGTAAATGGCTGCACATCCAGTTGGAAGAATGTCTCAAGTGGGGTACCACAAGGCTCTGTTTTGGGCCCTCTATTGTTCAACATCTTTATCAATGATTTAGATGAAGGAATTGAGGGTAAACTGATCAAATTTGCTGATGACACAAAGCTAGGAGGGGTAGCTAATACTAGAGAAGAGAGAGAGAGGATTCAAAAAGATATACATAAACTGGAGCAGTGGGCAGCAACTAACAGAATGGATTTTAACAGGGAAAAATGCAAAGTACTACATCTGGGCAATAAAAATGAAAAAAGCATATACAAAATGGGAGGAATAGGGCTAAGTAACAGCACATGTGAAAAAGACTTGGGTATACTAATTGATCACAGACTTAACATGAGTCAACAGTGTGATGCAGCAGCAAAAAAGGCAAATGCAGTTCTAGGATGTATCAACAGAAGCATACAGTCTAGATCACGTGAGGTCATTATTGCCCTCTACTCCTCTTTGGTCAGACCTCATCTGGAATACTGTGTCCAGTTTTGGGCACCACATTTTAAAAAAGACATCAACAAACTGGAGCAAGTTCAGAGAAGAGCCACCAGAATGGTGACCGGTCTGCAAACCATGTCCTATGAGGAACGGTTGCAGGATTTGGGAATGTTTAGCTTGCAAAAAAGAAGACTGAGAGGAGACTTAATAGCTGTCTACAAATATCTCAAGGGCTGTCACATTGTAGAAGGATCATCTTTATTCTCATTTGCGCAAGGAAAGACTAGAAGCAATGGGATGAAACTGAATGGGAGGAGACACAGATTAGATATTAGAAAAAACTTTTTGACAGTTAGGGTGATCAATGAGTGGAACAGGCTGCCACAAGAGGTGGTGAGTTCTCCTTCAATGGAAGTCTTCAAACAGAGGCTGGATAGACATCTGTCTGGGATGATTTAGAGAATCCTGCTTTGAGCAGGGGGTTGGACCAGATGACCCAGGAGGTCCCTTCCAACTCTACCATTCTATGATTCTATGATTCTCTGGAGGGAGAGATACCAACCCTTGAGAAGTGTCCAAAATTACTCCCAGAAAAAGAATCTTTTGAGAGGGAATGGGGGAGGACTTGTCTGGATTGACTAACCAACCCAGGCGAGAGAGGGTGTCGATAGTGATGTCGACACTTTCTGCACAGGCCCGAAAAGTCGGTCCTTTGATGAGTAGGTCGTCTAGGTACGGGAGGACCACCACACCCCGAGAGTGTAAAATTTACATGGCGGCCGCCACGACTTTTGTGAACACTCTGGGGGCGGTAGCGAGGCCAAAAGGCAAAGCGGCAAATTGAAAGTGGTCTTCTCCGACTGCAAAACGCAGAAATTTTTGATGACCTCTGAAAATCGGGATGTGTAGATATGCGTCTTTGATGTCGATTGACGCCAGGAATTCCTTTCTTTCTAGAGATGCGACGACAGAGCGGAGAGATTCCATTCTGAAATGGCGGACTCTGATGAATTTGTTCAGCAGTTTTAGGTCCAGAATAGGATGTAGAGAGCCGTCCTTCTTGGGAACCACAAAGAGGTTTGAATAAAACCCTTTGAACCTTGCCCCGTGAGGAACAGGGACGATGACACCGCTGGTGCGAAGAATGTCCAAGGCCCGAAGAAAAGGAGTTGCGAGGTCTTTGGACTTTGGGGGACGGGACTGAAAGAAGCGCCTTGGGGGTAGAGACAAAAATTCGATCTTGTAGCCGGAGTGTACAAGATCAATTACCCACCGGTCGTGGACGACCGACCCCAAAGCCTTGCGGAACAGGAGTAAGCGTCCACCTACCCTGTTTGGGTCACCCGTCCCCAGCAAGGAGTGATTTGGAGGATAATTTGCGAGAGGAGGACCTCTTATTTCCAGTCTGAGAGAATCTGTTTCTCCAGGGTTGGGAGGAACTGCTAGACGATTGCGAACCCCCGTCTCTTCGTGCAGAACGGGGCGTCCGGGACGAGGTCGAGGCAGAGGACCAATTAAAGGAGCTGCGAAATGGCCGGAAACGACCTTGGTATTGAGACCGAAAGTGGCGATTGATTTTATGCTGCGGAAGAAATTTACTTTTGCCACCCGTGGCATCAGAAATAATCTGATCAAGGCGATCACCAAAGAGACGCCCTGAGTGATAAGGCAGCGAAGTCAAGGACCTCTTTGAAGCAGAGTCTGCACGCCACTCTCGGAGCCAAAGAGATCTCCGAATGGCGATAGCATTGGCGGCTGAGAGTGCAGCGCAATTAGCTACATCTTAGGCCAGATTACGTGCCTCAGGTGGAAGAGGGATATCATTAGTAACCTTAATTAAATCCTCAGCCCAGGTCCCCATGGCCCTCGCCACCCAGGTGGCTGCGAAGGAAGGAGATAGTGATGCTCCAGCAGCTTGAAAAATGGATTTGGCGAGGTTGTCAATCTGTCTATCTGAGGGATGCTTAACAGATGAGCCATCAGAAACTGACAGAAGGTTTTTGAAGCCAAGCGAGATACCGGAGGATCTACTATTGGAGATTCAGTCCACTCCTTTGCTACGGTTGCGGAAAATGGGTATCGCGTTTTCAGAGACTTCAGTCCTGAAAAACGTCGGTCTGGACGATCCCAATGTCCCTGAACAATGTCCTTAATCTCCGGGTGGTTACCAAACACCCTGTGAGGACGCTTAGCTCTTTTAAAAGAAATAGGATGACTCGGTTGAGATCCGGATTCATCATCTATTTCCAGGGTCTTGTTAACCGCCTCTATGAGAGAGTCTAGAGACTCTAGAAATTCTGGCGAGTTGGGGTCATCCCTTGTATCCGACTCGTACTCAGAATCCCGCTCACAGAGATCTCTGGAAGAGGGGGATCGAGAGTTTGAGCTCACAGATGCCGAATCACTATATGGATTGGGAGAAGCCCTATGGCAGCGTTTTCTAGATGGCCGCTTTGCTGAAGCCGAAGTTCTGCCTCTGTCTGATGAGGTATCTCTGAAAGCTGCAGGGTCTCTTTCTGGAAAAGGGATGCCCTGGCTAGAAGAAGAGCCACGGAAGGTATCCAAGGCCTTAGTCAGAGAATCCATAAATACAGACCACCCTGCAGGACCCGGCTCATTGGGGTCAGCAATAGGTAGGCGCTCCTGAACAGTAGTAGGGGCCTCCTGAACTGAAGCAGAGGACTCCTGATCGGCAGAAGCCGTGGGCTCTTGGGCACATGTCGCGCAGAATTGAGACCGATGCTTTGACGGCAGGGAAGCGTTGCATGAAGCATAGGCGGCGTACACCACTGTGTGATTTTTGCCAGGCCGTTTTGAGCCTTTTGATTGCGACATTTTTTTGTCTGAGAGTCTGCTGCAGGAGAAGGGTTAAGCGCTGTGTAAGCTTACCCAGTCCCAAGATAGCGCTGAGGAATCGCTGTCAGGTGCCCCCAGTACCGCAATGCTGACAGCGCTGGTGTCCTAGAAGATGGCGCCCGGGATTTGTGTCCTTAGCGCTTCTCGTCTTCCGAGAAGCGCCAAAAGATGAGGGTGGGAGGGAGGAAGAGAGGGCTGAGGAGAGCGCTCAATGTGGGCGGAGCTACTATGAGAGCGGTAAGCCCGCCCACCTTCTCGGCCTACCCCGGCCTGAAGACGGGGACTAAATTTGGGAACTTTCCCGGCGATGAGCGGCGACGGCCTTGCGGCCCTACAGGGTCGCAAGCGCGGTACACCGCCATGAAGTGGGGAACTGGCTGCAGCGACGCCGGCCCTGTCGCCTACCCAGAGGGTGAAGGCATTTCAGGGAGCATTCTGGATGTAACGGTGACTGACAGCGCAGGGGGATGCAGGCAATAAAGATCATGTACTCACTGTGGAGCGTATGCTCAGATGTGAATGGCTGCGCTATCTGTGCCTCCTCAATCCGCCATCCCTTTCATAGGGAGGCGGAGAGTGACCCCATTTCCATCATCCTAGCACCAGCCACTTTCACTAGTGGTGGTGAGGTGCTATAATTCAACAAACTGCGGGTCACGTTAGCCATATGACACATGGGGAGAGCGGCCCTTGAAGGGGATCCGTCGCCCGATGGTAGCGTTGCAGGAGGGGTTACATGGAGGTGTACTCCCGTGCCCGCCTGTTGATGTTTGTGGGAGATCAGGACTTTTCGTACAAGTCCCGTCGCCCTTCCGTGCGTGGAAGAAAGTAAAAAATAATAAACGTAAAACTAAAAACCTTGGGGTCTGAAACCAGACCCTAGTGCCTCCTACAGACACTAAGCATGAACTGGTTCAGGATTGAGCCAACAGAGGGTGTATACTGCAGGAGGAGGAGTTAACTGTTTTTCTGTGTATTGCTTAGTGTCCTTCTAGTTGCAGCAGCATAACACCCACAGTCTGTGTGTCCCCCAATGAGGCGATGGAGAAACTTTCTTTATATTTCCATGAATTTTCTTGTGTACATTTTGTTTTTTTCACATGCAACAGCATCTGTTGAAGGTCTCAGAGGCCGAAACGTTTTGCTGTATACTCCCGCTTTGGGCTTCAATAAAAGATACTATCACTGCATTACACTTAAGTTGAGTGCTCGGTTCAATTTTCACTATATGGTTTGGGAACCCACCATAGCACCTCCTTTTAAACCAGTGGTGCACACGCTTCATTACTTATACCGTAATTAAAAAATATGACGTGGGGACCTCTCTATTCTTGATAACTAGCCTTGCTGAAGCTGAGGGTTGTAGCCCCCAGCTGTTTTGCCTGGTTATCAAAAATACGGGGGAACCTACACAGTTTTTCTTTTTATTATTATTTACAGCGCAGGTGCTGGCTGATGGGAGCAGTAGTCCCATCAGCTGACACCAGTGACCGGAGGTAAACTTTATACCTCCGATCACAGCTGCACGCTCACGCTGTCTTTTGACAGTGTGGGAACCACGTCTGTCTGTTATATTACAGACAGACGCGATTCACACACTGTCAAAAGACAGCGTGAACGTGCAGCTGTGATCGGAGGTATAAAGTTTACCTCCGGTCACTGGTGTCAGCTGATGGGACTACTGCTCCCATCAGCCAGCACCTGCGCTGTAAATAATAAAAAGAAAAACTAAAAAAAAATTAAAAAGTTATAGCTCTCAAAATATAACTATCTATCTAGATATCTTATATTTTGAGAGCTATAACTTTTTAATTTTTCTGCTGATGAAGTTTATGGTGGCTTGTTTTGTGTGGGACAAAATGACGTTTTCAGTATTAACATTTTATTTACATTTTCCTTTTTGATCGCGTTTTATTCCACTTTTTTTTCCAGCATTATGATGAAAAAGCATAAGTTTACCACTTTTTTTTTACGGCGTCCACTAATTTGATACTTATCGATCGGGTCACTCCGGGTGCGGCTATACCAAATACATACTTTTTTTTTTCCATAAAAGTGTGTATTTATTAGTGTAATTTAATTTTTTTTTTAAACTTTACTTAGTCCCTCTATGGGAGTTTCACTTTTTTCCCCACTTTGCCACAGGTATTATTGCCTTGCATAGCGTTATACCTGTACAAAAAGCTTCTGAGATCATGCTTTGAGCATGGTCTGAGAAGCTTTCCGTAGCTTGGTGACACGGGGTCGTCATAACGACCCCAAATCACTATGGCAACAATTGAGGGGCAACGATCTGAAGGCATTGGGCACTCCCGTCCCTCTTCCTGCCTTCATGTTGTGATCGCAGCATCCCTGGTTGTTAGTGGAGGAATTCGGCCACTAGAAGTGCCGACCTCCTGCTCTGATATTGTAGAAATATCAGCACCTCCTGTGCAGTCATGTTATGATCTGTCAGTCAGATTGACTTACCAATCACAGCCGTCTGAGTGTGGTGACCGATGGCATGGGTTCCCGAAGCTTCTCCCGTGCGGCTCAGCTGTCGGCACTGGACTGTCACTGCGTGTTTACAAGTTGTGACAGTTCAAAGTCATGAAGGGCATAGCACATCATGGTGCGGGATCTGATATCCTGCTCATGGCGTGCTAGGTATCATTGTACGTAAAGGGGTTAAAAGGTTTAAAACGATGGGCGAATTATACATTGTAGTGGACCACCTCTTTAACATGAATTTAAATGTGATTGGCTAATTATGAACACAACCATGTCCCTAATTATAAAAGGGTGCCCAAAGGTAGGAAACGTTATGAAAACAAACTATTCCTTTTAGTATTTTTTTTTATTAACCTGACAAAAACAGTCATTTTAACAGGGGTCTATTTCCTTTTTATATTCACTGTGAGCTACACTATTTATTTGCACAAAACTGAACACATTTCAAAACCATGCACAGGCTTGATGCCAGCAGCAAACTTGTAAGTATAGGTTTGGCCACTGTGGAGTAGGACAAACAAATGGAAACATTTCAAGCTAAATCCATTATTTTATATCTACCAGGACTACAAAAAAAGGAACCTCTCACCCCACACCATACACACTGCCCAATACCTGTAGCGTAGCTGCAGCAAACAACTCTGGCAGAGTCTGCAATACGGAAAGGCTTTCATCTCCCATAGAAACATCAAATGCTGTTTCGAGACACTGGATTGCAACTGTACATAAAACACAACAGAAAGCAGTGAATTGTATTACTTTATACACTAACTCAGATTAAGGCGAAAACCTTACTGCACCGTCTGCCTGCACTTGGTTTGAACAGTCATTCTGTGCTGACAGAGTCCCTTTAAAGGGGCTATTCCATGTAGTGTGTTTGTGAGAGAGTGATAGGAATGAGTGCCATGATATAAGCATGGAAGAAAAGTAATACAAAAGATGGTGCGATTTATGATAAGTATTGATCGGTGGATGTATACTGTACAGTGTATGAAGAGGACTCAGAGGTCACTGTGTGTTGTAAGGTTGCCAAGTTGTGAATTCAAGACGTGTGCCGCGACGTTATAATAATAATCTTTATTTTTTATATAGCGCTAACAAATTCCACAGCACTTTACAGTTTGCACACATTATCGTCAATGTCCCCAATGGGGCTCACAATCTTGATGAATCTGAGGCTCTGAGCACTGCAGGCACAATGCTGCCAACACATCAGGCCTGTGCTGCGGAGCCTCAGAACAAAGCAGCGCCGGGGGAACAGGGTTTATGCCAAATACTATACAAGCTAATGGGTCCGTGAATAAATAATAATATCTGGCCATAGAATCACTTATATCCTACATTCTCACTAGTTGTCCCCTTTACAGTGATTTCTAGACTGCACAGAGCTAAATGCCTGACCTTCATTCACTTTTTCGCTCACAGAAACATATTGCAGCAATAAGACATTCTACAGCAGAACGCTGAAAAATAGAGCATGGACCGCACCTCCAACAAAATCATACATTGATCTACTGTTACTGAACACGAGGTTCCTAGTTTAACATTCTGATCAGACTGTATGAAGACCACTCCCACATCACGGCGAACCTCTCGGATGGTCCTGACTATTTTTGCTCAGTCGTGGGGACTCCGTCTTGCAGCATGGGAACTGTGAGCCACCAGTCGGCCTGCCCTGCTGTAGCATTGTCGCTGCTGTGGTGGTTAGCGCACAACACCGCTCCTTTAAGGTAATGGAAGTTAAGACCCACTGAGAGGTTCACTGTGACGCGGCAATGGGCTTAATACAGTCTGATCAGAATGTTATACTAAGAACCTTATATTCAACCACATGGGATCAAATAGATGACAGGGGCACATGTGAGAAGGTTACCCCTTACCTCCCTTCCTGCATCCATGCTTATTTTCTTCTGTGTTGTCTGACCTCTGCAGGAGGGGAGGAACAGGTATCCTACACACAACAAGAGTTTCTGACAAGACAGAACTTGAGGGGGCTCCTCCGTCTGGTTATTCAGAATTATTCAGGGACTGTCAGCGCAGAATGACTGTTCAAACCAAATTCAGGTGTTCAGGGCGTCATGGCAGGGTCAAGCATTTATATACACCTTCCCACCTGCTTGTTGTCCATCTCTCTGCCTCTATGAAGCCAGAGCTGTAAATCAAATAAGGGGGTGGAGAATGATGGAAACCAAGCAGGTGGAAGGGTAAAGCTAGCTCTGGAAAAAATAAAAAAAATTAAGAGACCACTGCAAAATTTTCAGTTTGTCTGATTTTTCTCTTTATAGGTATATTTTTGAGTAAAATGTAAATTGCTCTTGTATTCTATAAACTACTGACAACATGTCTCAGAATTTCCAAGCAATAAATTTTGTATTTATTTTCAAAAAATGAGAAAAGGTCAAAATAACAAAAAAAATCAGTGCTTGCAGACCTCAAACAATGCTAAGAAAACAAGTTCATAATCATTTAGACACAACAATACTACTGTTTCAACTCAGGAAGAGTTCAGAAATCAATATTTTGTGCAATAACCATGACTTTTAATCACAGTTTTCATGCGTCTTGGAATGCTTTCCACCAGTCTTTCACACTGCTTTTGGGTGACCTTATGCCACTCCTGGTACAAAAATGTAAGCAGTTCTTCTTTGTTTGATGGCTTGTGACTATCCATCTTCCTCTTGATTACATTCCAGAAGTTTTCAATGGGGTTCAGGTCTGGAGATTGGGCTGGCCATGACAGAGATTTGTTGTGGTGGTCCTTCATCCACACATTGATTGACCTAGCTGTGTGTCATGGCGCATTGTCCTGCTGGAAAAAAAAACAGTCCTCAGAGTTGGGGAACACTGCCTGAGCAGAAGGAATCAACTGTTTTTCCAGGATAACCTTGTATGCGGCTTGATTCATACGTCTTTCGCAAAGATTAACCTGCCCAATTCCAGCCTTGGTGGAGCATCCCCAGATCATTACTGATACTCCACCAAATTTCACAGTGGGTGCAAGACACTGTGGCTTGTACGACTCTCCGGGTCTCCGTCTAACCATTAGACGACCAGATGTTGGGCAAAGCTGAAAATTATACTCATCAGAGAAGATTACCGTACTCCAGTCCACTATGGTCCAATCCTTATGGTCTTTGACAAACTTCAGCCTGGCTTTCCTTTGCTTCTCATTGATGAAAGGCTTTTTTCTAGCTTTACATGACTTGAGCCCTGCCTCTAGGAGCCTGTTACGAACTGTTCTTGCCGTGCACTTCACCCCAGCTGCCATTCCTTTTTTAAGTCACTTGATGTCATCCTGCGGTTGCTGAGTGACATTCGAATAAGATGACGGTCATCCCGGTCAGTGGAGAGTCGTTTTTCGCCCTCTGCCGGTCTGTAGCTTTGTTGTCCCTGATGTCTGCTGCTTGACCTTGTTGTAATGGACTGCTGTCTTAGAAATTTTAAGGATGGAGGCAATATGATGCTCACTGTATCCCTCTGCTAGTAAAGCCAGAATTGAGCCCTTCTTTTCCTCACTCAAGACTTTTCTTTTCAACTCCTTTGGTTATTTTTTCATTCCTATTACTTTTGGGATATTGCTAGCACTTGTTTTGCCATCCAGCTTGTCCTATTGCAGGAGGATTGTGAACACCACAGCAGTGGTTTTTATACTTTGCGTCGTTAAATAAGATTTGGTTCAGGTGATCACCTAATCAGAAGCACATTAAGTAGAATGAGGTGTACTCTGGATGGAATTCAACTGACACTGGAATGGAATGGCTGTCAGACATGTAGAGAAGCTGATTTTTATTAAACTGCAGTAGTCTCTTAATTTTTGCCAGAGCTGTATATAATTGGCCCCGCCATTTGGCTCTGGGTGGCAGGACATAGTTTGAACAGTCATTTTGTGCTGACAGAATCCCTTTAATAAACACCCCTAAACTGCTGGAGGGGCTCCTGCGGCTGACAGTTGTTTTAAAGTCATCTGATCTTTGCCTTTACAAAACAGAAAAAACAACACCCAGAAACACAGTGTTGAAAATAAATAAACCAAATCCCATACCTTCCAGACTCTCCTGGGCATCAGAGGAAAGTCCACCATTATGAAGCTGGTCTTGGAGATACTGGATGATGGAAAATGCTAAACGCTTCTTCTCTGCCATGGTATATGTAAACTCCTGTCCTCACAAGAGTAGCACCTGCAAAGACATGATGCCAGCTGTCTGGCATTTTACTATGCAGACCAGGGTAATAGGTACACAGAAATATCACTCAACATGTAAGCAGCGGCAAGATGTTTCGTCAGGTTAAAACCATATTTCAGACATCCCATAACACTACGCTATGCCCAGATGCACTACGGGACAGGACTGAGCATTGGCCAGACAATCCAACATCCGGGAATCTGTGTAACAGCATGTAGAACGTCCTAATATACTTTGGGGGTGAATCATTCAGACTGGCGTAGCGTATGTCAGTCTTAATGAAGCGCTCAATGGTGTACAGTCATGGCCAAAAGTTTTGAGAATGACACAAATATTATATTTTCACATGATCTGCTGCCCTCTGGTTTTTATGTGTGTTTGACAGATGTTTTTATCACAGACAGAAATATAATAATTGCAAACATATGAGTAACAAAAGCTTATATTGACAGTTAGAATGAGTTAATGCAGCAAGTCAATATTTGCAGTGTTGACCCTTCTTCAGGACCTCTGCAATTCTCCCCGGCATGCTCTCAATCAACTTCTGGACCAAATCCTGACTGTTAGAGTCCATTCTTGCACAATCAATGCTTTCATTTTGTCAGAATTTTTAGGTTTTTGTTTGTCCACCCGTCTCTTGATGATTGACCACAAGTTCTCAATGGGATTAAGATCTGGGGAGTTTCCAGGCCATGGACCCAAAATCTCTGTTTTGTTCCTTGAGCCATTTAGTTATCACCGTTGCTTTATGGCAAGGTGCTCCATCATGCTGGAAAAGGCATTGTTGATTGCCAAACTGCTCTTGGAGGGTTGGGAGAAGTTGCTCTTGGAGGACATTCTGGTACCATTCTTTTATTCATGGCTGTGTTTTTAGGCAAGACTGTGTGAGAGCCAATTCCCTTGGCTGAGAAGCAACCCCACACATGAATGGTTTCAGGATGCTTAACGGTTGGCATGAGACAAGACTGGTGGTAGCGCTCACCTTGTCTTCTCCGAATGAGGCGTTTTCCTGATGTCCCAAACAATCGAAAAGGGGATTCATCAGAGAAAATAACTTTACCCCAGTCCTCAGCAGTCCACTGCCTGTACCTTTTGCAGAATATCAGTCTGTCCATGATGTTTTTTCTGGAGAGAAGTGGCTTCTTTGCTGCCCTCCTTGAGACCAGGCCTTGCTCCAAGAGTCTCCGCCTCACAGTGCGTGCAGATGCACTCACACCTGCCTGCTGCCATTCCTGAGCAAGCTCTGCACTGCTGGTAGCCCGATCCCGCAGCTGAAACACTTTTAAGAAACGGTCCTGGCGCTTGCTGGTCTTTCTTGGGCGCCCTGGAGCCTTTTTGGCAACAATGGAACCTCTCTCCTTGAAGTTCTTGATGATGCGATAGATTGTTGACTGAGGTGCAATCTTTCTAGCTGCGATACTCTTCCTGTTAGGCCATTTTTGTGCATTGCAATGATGACTGCACGTGTTTCTTTAGAGATAACCATGGTTAACAGAAGAGAAACAATGATGCCAAGCACCAGCCTCCTTTTAAAGTGTCCAGTGGTGTCATTCTTATTTAATCATGACAGATTGATCTCCAGCCATGTCCTCATCAACACCCACACCTGTGTTAATGGAGCAATCACTGAAAAGAGGTTAGCTGGTCCTTTTAAGGCAGGGCTGCAACAATGTTGAAATGTGTTTTGGGGGATAAAGTTCATTTTCTAGCCAAATATTGACTTTGCAAGTAATTGCTGTTAAGCTGATCACTCTTTATAACATTCTGGAGTATATGCAAATTGCAATTAGAAAAAGTGAAGCAGTAGACTTTGTAAAAATTAATATTTGTGTCATTCTCAAAACTTTTGGCCATGACTGTACAATGACCCGATTTATGCCGAGATTGGCATGCAGATGGCAAATGCTGCAATATTGTACTCAACTGATGCGTTACGCACAAATATTGCGACTTAAGGTGTTTACACCAGATTTTAGGCATAAGGCCCCTAATGAATTACCCCCTTTGTATTTCTACACCTATATCTAGATATTCACTTGCAGTCAGTGAATGAGAACACAATGGTTTCCATTCAAAGGCAGCAAGAAGTAAATAATGATTTTTTTTTACGTTGCATGTTCCGCTAAAATACTCAAAATTCTAGTGATACATGAAATCATTTCAGGGGGACTGGAGTACATTAGTGCAAAGATATTATGGCTTTTTAAAACGCCAAAAACATATGGAAACCCCAAACTGTGTCCACAAAAACAGGCAAACATATAAAGAAAATGAAAATCTCCGAATGCATAAGGTGCTTACATCAGAATTCTGGTATAAAACACCTTAATAAACTTGCGACCTTTCACATTTATATGCCAGTCATGGCCAGCTATGCCGATGTGGGCGTACATGGGCAAGACGGAGCATAACTTACTCCAGAAATATACTTCAGCCAACAGATGCTGTACATTTCCGGCGACGGCACATGATGGGTATCAAATGCGCCTTATTCATGTGCTACATGTCTTGATAAATCGCCCCTAAAGTTGAAGTTGAGCAGCAGTCCAACAGCCAAACGCAGATCAGAAACAATGCATACAACCTGCTGTGAAAAAATACATAATCCGGAATCAACTCCTAGTCATGAATTCAGTATACAGCGGCTAGGATTTTTCTCCAGAAAACTTCCATAAACGCAAGTGGCCACATGTCTGGCCTGAGGACGAAGTCTGTCCGATGTTGAAACAAATGTCTACTGCCTGCAGTAATCACCAAACCATTGCACGACCTGCTATGCCCTCACTCACTGTATCCTGACCCATCCCTTGTAGACTGTGAGCCCTCGCGGGCAGGATCCTCTCTCCTCCTGTACCAGTCACTGACTAGTATTGTTAAGTTTATTGTACTAGTTTATTATGTATACCCCTCCTCACATGTGAAGCGCCATGGAATAAATGGTGCTATAATAATAAATTCTTTTGTAGATACTTCCTGTCTGTCATAATCAGCACGCTCTTATCACCCCCTTGTTTAGTTTAATATTTATACTATTGATTTTTTAGTTAAAGGGGTTCTCCAGGACCTAGCCTTAGGATAGATTAAGAATATCCGATCATTGGGAGTTCGGATCCCCACCACCAACTGTTATATGCTACGGATGAATGTAAACAATGTGTCTATTGTTATGTAGCTCTGCCTACTGTGTAGCAGCCGCTGCCGTGTACTGCAGAACTGCTCCAATACTGGGGTCGGACCCCTACAGATCTGTAGTTCTTCCTATCATGTAGCAGCCGCTGTCGTGTACGGCAGAACTGCTCCATTACTGGGGTCGGACCCCTACAGATCTGTAGTTCTTCCTATTATGTAGCAGCCGCTGCCGTGTACTGCAGAACTGCTCCAATACTGGGATCGGACCCTTACAGATCTGTAGTTCTTCCTATTATGTAGCAGCCGCTGCCGTGTACTGCAGAACTGCTCCTATACTGGGGTCGGACCCCTACAGATCTGTAGTTCTTCCTATTATGTAGCAGCCGCTGCCGTGTACTGCAGAACTGCTCCTATACTGGGGTCGGACCCCTACAGATCTGTAGTTCTTCCTATTATGTAGCAGCCGCTGCCGTGTACTGCAGAACTGCTCCTATACTGGGGTCGGACCCCTACAGATCTGTAGTTCTTCCTATTATGTAGCAGCCGCTGCCGTGTACTGCAGAACTGCTCCTATACTGGGGTCGGACCCCTACAGATCTGTAGTTCTACCTATTATGTAGCAGCCGCTGCCGTGTACTGCAGAACTGCTCCTATACCGGGGTCGGACCCCTACAGATCTGTAGTTCTTCCTATTATGTAGCAGCCGCTGCCGTGTACTACAGAACTGCTCCTATACTGGGGTCGGACCCCTACAGATCTGTAGTTTTTCCTATTATGTGGCAGCCGCTGCCGTGTACTGCAGAACTGCTCCTATACTGGGGTCGGACCGCCACCAATCTGATATTGATGATCTCTCCTACGATTAGCCCAGCAGTCCCATATGCCTGGGCCACAGCAGGTAGGAGAGCCTCACCACAGGGATGAGGCTGAGAGGGCGCCCGTGCACTATTACGTGGCAGCTAGTGGAACATTCCTGTACACACTGCCCCATAGGGTTACTGGTCACACAACTTCCCGGGTTGTACTATGTGCAGGTCACACGACTGTCGCTCTCTGTTATCAGCCACTGCCTTGTGCTGCACACAGGAGAGTTCGTCCTATAAGCAGCAATGGTGGCGTCACTCCACAAGGCCCCCCCCGGGGAACGAAGGCGCGTCCTTCTTGCCAGCACTACTCACATGCGACCACCGTCCCTGGAAACGGATGCGGAAATTGCAGATGTGGTGAAGTCAGCGCAGGAAGTGACGTCATCCGCAGGCGCCAGTGTTTGCGCATCACACGCGACGCAGCAGCACGGGGCCAGCTACACGGGAGCTGGAGGGACGCGCCGAGCCCTCCCCGCACACGTGACTGCTCCTCCCACAGTGCACCGCGCGGCTGCTCTGGAGGCTTCTGTGACAGATTGAGCACATGGCCCCTACAGGTACCGGTAGCAGCGCGGCTCCTCGGACAGAGGTGGGATTAGCAGCGGCGCTTCCCGTGGTGTCGCCCGGCTGGCAGTCACACAGGAGCCCGGAGAGCACGGTGTTCTGGGGCTGTGTGTGACCAGGCCGCGGGCACCACTTGTAGCGCCTCAGCTGCGGCTCGGCCTCCTCCAGCACTCTGTCAGGGATGAGACTGACGTGGGTTTTATTATTCGGGGCTGGAGTTGGTTTCTTAGGCTAGGTTCATCGTATCATCTGCATGCAAAAAATGCATACGTACACGTTTTCGCAGCAGCATCATCTTATGCATGACACAAAAAAAAACTCTGCGTGTGTATGCGGTTTTGCATGCATTTGTGTTTATGCGCACGCATTCGATATTTCCAGGTGCTGAAGTCCGCATGCGCATCGAACGCATCCATGCCCATGTCCTTGCGTACCAATGTGTTCCCATAGACAGTAATGCGTTTTTTTTACGCCCTCATCCGCAGGCTCATGACTGCGCATATTTGACGGATTGTTGACGCTTCAAAAAAATGCAACATGTTGCGTTTGCCGGACACTGCCGCACACCTCAAAACAACACATGCGTACACAAATGTCCATTTATTTATTAGTCCATATATTTTTTCTGTTTTTTTTTTCAGGTTTAATGACAATAATAAGATACAATGCGGCGAGCTGCCCTGATGTGAATACGCCTATAGTCTGCT
This sequence comes from Oophaga sylvatica, assembly GCA_033576555.1. Lineage (NCBI taxonomy): Eukaryota > Metazoa > Chordata > Amphibia > Anura > Dendrobatidae > Oophaga > Oophaga sylvatica. The sequence goes on along the minus strand of JARQOD010000001.1, from coordinate 359,246,616 downwards.
GCAAAAGTTTGCATCAAAGTGGGCACTGAAGGGTGTTACTAAAAGGGTTTAAACGACTTTGGGCCACTGATTGCAGACACACAGATCAGGGTGCCCCGCATCAAATTCAGGTCTCTCCAGCTTGGTGCAAATGTGGTCTGGACATCAAAACGGGCAAATGGCAACTTTTCACAGATTTGAATAAGTAGCAAGTGTTTTTCAAGGGTTAAATAACTTTGGGCCACTGATCTCTCACTATCATTACATATGCAAATTGCCTCTTCAAACAAAGGTACTTGTACTCTATAGCGCCACCTATTGGAAGTAGCGATCCTACAAGTCATAATCAACCCTTTAACGAGTCTTGTAACATGACTTAGGATAAAAGCCAAATCATTAATGGAGATTCTGATTTGGCTTTTATCCTAAGTCATATTACAAGACTCGATAAAGGGTTGATTATGACTTGTAGGATCGCTACTTCCAATAGGTGGCGCTATAGAGTACAAGTCCTCTTTGTTTGAAGAGGCAATTTGCATATTAAATTTCCCAGAGGAGCATTGCACGGCGAATAAGCCTCCTTACCTCGACAGGCCAGAGCAGGTATGTCACTCTCCACAAGGAGAAACCTTACCCCCTATCATTACATACACAGTTATGGCCCACATCAAATTCAGGTCACTCTAGCTTGGCCCAAATCTGTAAAAATCGGCTATTTGCCCACTTTGATGCCCATTCTGGTGCCCAGAACCCATTTGAGCTGGGCTGCAGTGACCTGACTGATGTGGGGCATCACTGTGTATGTAATGGTGCTGTGAGATCAGTGGCCCAAACCCTTTAAATAATGCCCTTCGTTGCACACTTTGCCTATTTTTGTGCCAGTTTTATAACATTTGTAGCTGTTTTTAAAGCATTAATATTCACATCAGGGCACCTCGCTGCATTGTATTATGTTATTGCATTTTTTATTTTTGATGTTAAAGGGAATCTGTCACCCCATTTTTGCCCTATAAGCTGCGGCCACCGCCATCAGTGGCTTATCTACAGCATTCTGGAATGCTGTAGATAAGCCCCCGATGTCACCTGAAAGTGAAGAAAAACGAGTTATATTATACTCACCCAGGGGCGGTCCGCCATCCGGTCGGGTCCGGAGGGAGTCGCGGTCCGGTTCGGCGCCTCCCATCTTGTAGCGAAGCCGGCCTCTTCTTTCCGTCCTGTCAGGGCTCCTGCGCAGGCGCACTGCTCTGCCCTGGTGAGGATACTGTAGTGCGCAGGCGCCGGACCTCTCTGACCTTTCCCGGCGCCTGCGCACTGCAGTACTCTGCTCTGCCCTCACCAGGGCAGAACAGTGCGCCTGCGCAGGAGCCACAACGGGACGGAAAGAAGAGGCCGGCTTCGCTACAAGATGGGAGGCGCCGAACCGGACCCCGACTCCCTCCGGACCGGAGTCAGTATTTTATAACTCATTTTTCTTCACTTTCAGGCGACATCGGGGGCTTATCTACAGCATTACAGAATGCTGTAGATAAGTCCCTGATGGCGCTGGCCGCAGCTTATAGGGCAAAAATGGGGTGACAGATTCCCTTTAAACCTGTAAAGAACAGAAAAAAAATTGGCAAATAAGAATCTGGACGATTAGGAAACCAACTTCAGCCTTGTTGAGATCTGACTGAATTTTCTCTTTCTCTAGATCATATGATGGAACTGCCTCCTAAGAAGGAAGAGAACCGGCTCCGATGGGATCTTACTCCAGAACAAATCCGCTCAATGGCTGCAAAGCTTATCGAGAAAACCAAGCGTGTGTATGACAGTGTGGGCAGCCTGGAGAGGGATCATGTGTCCTATGAGAACACGCTAAAGGTGCTGGCTGACGTGGAGGTGGAGTATGCAGGTGAGCCGCTAACTGACAGAAGAGAAGCCCTGACCCCGGGACACAACTCGCTGCTCTGGGATTGGGATTAATGGTTGAATAACGCACATTTTATTCCCTCCATCAATGTAGCAGCTATGAGAGCTCTCTTTTTTTGCTAGATAAGTTGTATTTTTAAATGCAATTTTTTTTAAATTGTTTTTAATTATTTCTTGGAGGAATGATGGAAACATAAGTCTGCCATTTATTTTAAAGTTATGAAATATTTTTCCGTTGACTGTGGCATAAATAACATGTTCAGATGAATTTATGGAAAGTTGTCTTATTTCGTCCCGAAAGAAAGGGACGGTTTTCCTTCATATTGTCATGTGTTCTGTCCATGAGTGGGTTTTTTCCTTTTGTTTTATTTTTTGTATCCGTATCTTTCAAGATAAAATACAGTTCTCTATTTTAATATTTGCAATGTATTCATAAAAATCTGAACCAATATAATAGATCTGTATGGGATCTTTTTGTATTTTTTTTTCCTGTACCTGTGGACTTAAATTATTGAGTCTCATGCAAAATACAGAAGAGGCTAGACAAAGCTGCAATTTCTTTTTATTTTTAAAAGGGCACTTAGTCTGTGTGAAAAAACTAATCTGTATAGCCCTATTAAATAACATTGCTCCAAGGGCTATCGATAGAATACGCTCATCTGAACAAGCCCTTATTCTCGTTCAGTTAAGCCTGGGTCTCACATAGCGATACACCAGCGATCCCGACAACGATCAGGATCGCTGGTGTATCGCTACATGATCGCTGCTGAGCTGCCAAATAGGCAGCGATCAGTACAGCAACACTGCGGGTAACATCGCTTAGTTACCCGCAGTGTACGTTGGATACCAGCGCCCTGATGCAGGGAGCTGGTAACCAAGGTACACATTGGGTTTCCAGGCGCTGCGCGGTGCCTGGAAACCCGCTGTGTACCTTGGTTACCAGCTCCCTGCATCAGGGCGCTGGTATCCAAGGTACACGTCGGGTTTCCAGGCACAGCCCCGCTCCTGGAAACCCGATGTTTACCTTGGTTACCAGGAGATCGCTGGTCTCCTGCCTGTCACACGCAGCGATGCGTGCCTGCCAGCGGGAGACCAGCGATCAAAAAAATGTCCTGACATTTCTCACACGACCAGCGATTCACAGCAGGGGCCTGATCGCTGGTACGTGTCAGACATAGCGAGATCGCTGCTGAGATCGCTGTTTAGCAGCGATCTTGCTATGTGAGACGGGCCCTTTAGGCTAATGGTCTTATCCTATCCATAGAGATATGAAGCGGATAGTGTGCTTGGAACAATGTGCTATACATACCGATAGAGATTAATGCTAGTGAGGCCACGTTCACACCTTCAGCATTTGGTTAGCATTTCACATATCATAGTTTTCAGATTACAAGACTTCCTTTTTTCCCCCTAACTTAGAAGGCAAATGGGTGTGTGTTTTATATTCCGAATGTAACTTATAGAATGGGGGACTGTTGCGGTGGAGGTTGGTCATAGGAGGCAGGGTCCCTGCTGCAGTAAGCCTGTGGGGGCAGGAGTGGGGCGATGCTGCGGGCCTTGGGCTGACGAGGGGTTGTCTCAGTGATGCGAGGCTGTGGAACCAATGGCTTCAATAAAATGTCAGCCTTGAGGCAGGAGCTGAGTTCCCGCCTTGCTCATTGATTTCCTGGCTGTGGGTTTCAGGAAAATGGTCGTCTGAGGTGACGCATTTGTCAGATTGCAAGCTCGGCCGAGATCTCAATCTGCGCATGTGCTGCCAATTTTTTTTCTTATTATTTTTCCACCCCAAAATTTGGGGTCAGTGGCGTACCGTCAATAGTAGCAGACCACGCAGCTGCTATGGGGCCCGGACAGGTGAAGGGGCCCGCAACGGCCGCTGCGGTTTGGCAGCTGTGCTGTGCTGACATAGTACTATCTCCTTTATTTAAATGTAAGCGACGGCCGCTCTATACCCCCTTGAAGCTCCCCTTTCCTTGTTTCCTGGTCAGCAGTTGGCTGAAGTCTCTGGCTGGATTTGCATAAGAACGCCACGCCTCCTGGCAGCCAGAGGCAGAAAGCAGAAAACATTCATGAGCCTCTCTCTCAGGGAGAGGGACACACACAAAACGGTGAGCCCGGCTGGCTGGGGGACGGGGTGTATTTTTTTTTTGTTAAATGTGTCCCCTCACTGTGCTGGCAGTGCATGCCTGGAGTTAAGAGCACCTGTTGATTTTTTTTTTCTTTTTTTTTTTTTGGGGGGGGCATTCAGACTTTTGCTATGGGGCCTCATGATTTCTATGTACGCCCCTGTTTGGGGTGCGTCTTATAGTCCGTAAAATATGGTAAATATTTGTAAGCTAAAATCAGGAATGGCCCAATCAGAGGAAAAGTATAATAGAAACACATCACCACTAGAGTTAAGCAAATTTTTCAAAATTCGGTTCCGATTACCACCAGCGCCAAATATTTTATTTGCAATATTCACCGAACACAGCCGAATGTCATTGGAGCCAATAGATGTAGAAAGGGCTGAATATGTTTGGAATCGATTGTCAAACATAAATTCGGCACGAATATGTAAAATTCAGATTTGGCTACTGATTCTGAACATATTCGCTTATCTGTAGTCACCACTTCTGTATTTATCTCCTACTCCTGGTTTTGGCTAACATATGGATGTAAAATACTGAATGTGTGAACGTGGCCTCAAGGGGTTGTTCATTTTCAATTAAGTTTCTGCCCCGGCTTCAGATTGAAGCTGTAGCTTGTCTTTTTTTTTTTATAGTAGCATTATTTATTTTACTCGTATAGCTCCATTAATTCCACAGCACTTTACATATATCATCATCCCTTTACTGGTTATTAAAAATGAAGTGGGGTCCGCTCTATTTTTAATGTATCAGCAAAGGCTAAACAGACAGCTGTAGGATTATGTTAATAGACTGGGAAGGGCCATGGATGTTGGCCCCACACCCAGACTAATATCAGCCTCCACAGAAATGGCGTATCCATTAGATGCACCAATTCTGGCGCTTAGCCTCGGCTCTTCCCTGGTGCATTGGAAAGTCCTCCAGCTGTCTGCTTTACCTTGTCTGGTTGTCAAGAATTATTTAAATAATGTAAAAAAAAAAACTGCAGGGGGGGGGGCCTCTGTTTTTTTATACCAGCCAAACACGACAGCTGAGAGCTACAGCCTGTTTTACCTGCGCTTGTGATATAAAAAAAAAAAAATAGGGGGGACCCCCTGTTTTTTTTGTTTTTTTCCTGTCTTGCACCTGTCAATCACAGCCATGCCAAAACGTGACATGGCTGTGATGGAGCTGGAAGTACTCACACCAGAAAAGCTTGTTGATTGACTGCGCTGCAGCCTTTTAGCAAGCTTGGTTCAGACTGCCGAACCCGAACAATAACACGGACTTCTGCGAGGAAGTCCTTGTTCGGGGTCTGTGCATGGACACTAGGTGTCCGGTCCAGACTCAAACTTTACTGTTTGAGTTAGCCCATCCCTAGTCATGGACTATTATTATTGGAACCTGAGGTTTGCTATGTAGGTTGATGTTCTTATAACCTCATATTAACCTCGTATTGCTGTGAAGAGGCATTAGATTACGTCCGTTCTCACCGAATAAGCTTTTCAGCTTTCATAGATCCCACCCAGACAGAACCAAACTTCTTTATTTCGTATGTCTAAGGGTATGCACACAGCATTTTTGTCTTTTTGCATGCCAGCGTTTGAAGCATAAGATTCTTACGGAAACGTCAGGAAATTCTCGGGGTGTTTTCCTCCTTTGACATTCTCAGCATCCAGCATTTTTTAATCTATATACAGTCATGGCCAAAAGTTTTGAGAATGACACAAATATTTTATTTTCACATGATCTGCTGCCCTCTGGTTTTTATGTGTGTTTGACAGATGTTTTTATCACAGACATATTGCAAACATATGAGTAACAAAAGCTTATATTGACAGTTAGAATGAGTTAATGCAGCAAGTCAATATTTGCAGTGTTGACCCTTCTTCTTCAGGACCTCTGCAATTCTCCCTGGCATGCTCTCAATCAACTTCAGGACCAAATCCTGACTGATAGCAGTCCATTCTTCCACAATCAATGCTTTCATTTTGTCAGAATTTTTAGGTTTTTGTTTGTCCACCCGTCTCTTGATGATTGACCACAAGTTCTCAATGGGATTAAGATCTGGGGAGTTTCCAGGCCATGGACCCAAAATCTCTGTTTTGTTCCCTGAGCCATTTAGTTATCACCTTTGCTTTATGGCAAGGTGCTCCATCATGCTGGAAAAGGCATTGTTGATCGCCAAACTGCTCTTGGAAGGTTGGGAGAAGTTGGTCTTGGAGGACATTCTGGTACAATTCTTTATTCATGGCTGTGTTTTTAGGCAAGACTGTGAGAGAGCCGATTCCCTTGGCTGAGAAGCAACCCCACACATGAATGGTTTCAGGATGCTTAACAGTTGGCATGAGACAAGACTGGTGGTAGCGCTCACCTTGTCTTCTCCGAATGAGGCGTTTTCCTGATGTCCCAAACAATCGAAAAGGGGATTCATCAGAGAAAATAACTTTACCCCAGTCCTCAGCAGTCCACTGCCTGTACCTTTTGCAGAATATCAGTCTGTCCATGATGTTTTTTTCTGGAGAGAAGTGGCTTCTTTGCTGCCCTCCTTGAGACCAGGCCTTGCTCCAAGAGTCTCCACCTCACAGTGCGTGCAGATGCACTCACACCTGCCTGTCGCTAGTAGCTGCCAAACAGGAGATCTCATAAACGACACATCAGCGGTCAGCGATCTCTTTAACGACTTTGGCGGTCGTTAGGATGTCATTAGCATGTACTGAGTGCTTCTGATTCATAGGAATTTCCAGCATCGCTCCTGCTCTCTGCGTCCTGCTAGCCTGCTTTGCAACTTCTGCGATCCTCTCTGTGACGCAAAAGAGAACTTACAGATATTGCGATCCACTCCGTGACGCTAAAAACCCTAGTCCCGCCTGCGCCGCTGTCATATGCGTCACAAACGAGGTCGCTCGTCGTTCGCAAAAGGTCTTTCTAATGAAACTTGGGATGGGACGTTTCAACAGGTTGAAACAGGACCATAATGGAATGACCAGAAGGGACCTAGTAAAACTTGGATTGTGCAATGCTCGATGAGGACGTGTTACTTCTGTTTTTACTAGTCTGTGCGCTTCAAAAAATTTTTTCTCCCTGGACAACACCTTTAATAAACTATAGGCATCTTATTCAGATGGTGCGAAAAATCTAAATACTCTCGGATACAAATTTGCACTCTGGCCAAAATGCATGGAACCAAATCATAAATCTGTCCAGAAGTTGAGTAAAGAAAACGCCCAACCTGTAACAAGATGTCAGTCATCTGCACGATGGCACATACAAGGACAGTGGGCCAGTCTCCAGATGCTGGCTTTTATCAGACATAGAAGTGTCCCCATTGTCTGCAAGAAGTTTCCAGCTGTGACCATTAGCTGCAGAGCTCATGCCATTAAACTGCCCTACGCGTTAGTAAAGGTACTGCCACACTTAGCGATCTCGTTAGCGATCACGATAACAACGCAAGCTAACGAAATCGTTGGTGTGATCTCTTTTAGGTCGCTAGTAGCTGCCAAACAGGAGATCTCATAAACGACTCATCAGCGGTCAGCGATCTCTTTAACGACTTTGGCGGTCGTTAGGATGTCATTAGCATGTACTGAGCGCTTCTGATTCATAGGAATTTCCAGCATCGCTCCTGCTCTCTGCTAGCCTGCTTTGCAACTTCTGTGATCCTCTCTGTGACGCAAAAGAGAACTTACAGATATTGCGATCCACTCCGTGACGCTAAAAACCCTAGTCCCGCCTGCGCCGCTGTCATATGCGTCACAATCGAGGTCGCTCGTCGTTCGCAAAAGGTACCAAACACAGCGATATAGGCTCACCAGCGGGACGCCAACGATCAAAAAACGGTCCAGAACGCTAGTGAACGATCAGCGACATCACAGCAGGGGCCACATCGTTGCTACATGCCACACACAACAAGGTCGCTAACGAGATCGCTAAATAGTGACGTTTTAGCGATCTCGTTAGCGATCTCGTTTAGTGTGGCATACTCTTTAATCATGACAGATTGATCTCCAGCCATGTCCTCATCAACACCCACACCTGTGTTAATGGAGCAATCACTGAAAAGAGGTTAGCTGGTCCTTTTAAGGCAGGGCTGCAATGATGTTGAAATGTGTTTTGGGGGATGAAGTTCATTTTCTAGCCAAATATTGACTTTGCAAGTAATTGCTGTGAAGCTGATCACTCTTTATAACATTCTGGAGTATATGCAAATTGCCATTAGAAAAAGTGAAGCAGTAGACTTTGTAAAAATTAATATGTGTCATTCTCAAAACTTTTGTCCATGACTGTATAACATAGTTGCGGCTACCTGACACATGGTCAGGATACTTTCAGACACTTTTCAGCTTTTGAAGCCTTAAGTGGCTAAAGAAGGTGCAGCTCATGCACAGCGAGCCGTTGTGACATTGCTTTGCAGTTGTTAATTCTTATTGGCATGTTTTTTTTTTTTTTTTGCGTAATTATTTTATTTTAGCATTCATCCTTTTAAGGAGACTCCATCCTGCTCATCTAATAAATGTCATAGAGCATGCTGACTAGATAATATTAATATAGGAACAGTCAGTGTTGTGGAATGTTCCTGTCTCTGGGTATTATATCTCACCGCTCCTGAAAGCGTTAGTGAGAAAACCCTGAGCTCAGCATTTGTATAGACCGCTAAATGCTCTCTGAACGCTGTTGTAACACTGGGAAATTTCCCGCACTGCATCCTTACTAAAAGGATTAATGTGTGTCCTATAGGTTATGGCTCCCATTCTCTGTGATCGTTACAATTGTTGCTGTCCCCACATAGCCTTCAGCATGTGAGTTTTTCATCTTACTGTTCACAGTTGAAAAGAACATGCTGGATTTCCTGCAGCACGTGTCTTCCGATAAAGATGTCCGAACAGCAAGTACTGAGGCCGACAAGACTTTGTCTGAGTTTGATGTAGAGAAAAGTATGAGGGAAGATGTGTATAGACGACTTGAGCACTTGCAGGTTAGACCACCATTAATCACCAGTTTCCTGCCCACCTTTATAATGGTTGCTTCGGGGTAAATCCTTGCCCATAGTCCAGATGCAGTACATTGCCTGTTACATGTTATTGTTCTGGAAAGCACCATTAGCGGGTCTTGGAAAACTGAAGCGAACGTTTTCATCATTTCTGCATTCCTTCTTATGAACTTGTCTTGCCACATAATTGCATAAAAGTCCACTAAATGTTCAATTCTGAAGTACACTCATGCCACAGTTAAATCTGTTTAGTTGATGTGTATGCATCTGTGATATTCATCATATACTGTTTTATTAAAGCGGTGGTCCATTACAATGTATAATGCACCCATCGATTTATAACTTTTACATTTTTGTAAATACTTTGCTGCCAAATTTGCCTGTGAGTGGCGCTATCGCTGCTCACTCAGTTCCAATCACGTGACCCCAGCTGCAGCCGCCGCTGACATCCGTTGATGTCACGTCAACTTCCGGACTCCCTTGCATCACCAAGGCATGACCCAGTCGCATGCACTCCCCTTGATTGACTGGGCTGTGGGTGGTGTTTCACCGCACATCACAGCCCAGTATCCAGAGCGCGCTTGCTGCCAATCAAAGTAGAAAAGTTCAAATGCACGCTGGCTACTGGGCTGTGATGTGGGGTGAAACACCACCCACATTCCAGTCAATCAGAAGGACTGGTGCGTGCGACTGGGTCACGCCTGGGTGATGCAAGGGGGTCCGGAAATTGATGTGACTTCAGCATATGTTAGTGGCGGCTGCAGCCAGGGTCACATGATCAAAACTGAGCGACTAGCGATAGCGCTGCTCACAGGCAAATTTGGCAACATTAAGGTATTTACAAAAATTCTTGTTTAGAAGGTTTAAACCGATTGTATAATTTGCCAATGTAGCGGACCACCTCTTTAAGGGTATGCCTCCACGGTCAGTAAACGCTGCGGATTAGACTCTTTGTACAGCCGAAGCGTCCAGTCCGCAGTGGCCAGATGTTACAGCATAGTGGATGGGATTTCATGAAGTCCCATCTCTACTATGCGTGCAGGGACGCCTCCGGCAGCCCTGCGTATACACACAGGCGGCGCGTCTTTCCAGACCGCCGCATGTCTATTTATCTTGCGGAGATGCTCAGTCTCCAAGATAAATAGCACCGTCCTATGTATAGGATGCGGTGATTCCACATGGTTCAATGAACACATGCGGAATCACCGCGCGTACAAACGCCGGCAGCGCTTTGGACGGAGCGGGCATATTCTGCGTCCAAAGCGCTGCCGTTACAGACAGTGGAAACATACCCTAAGTTAAATAAGCACTCCCAACAAAGCTTTTATTCACTTGATATATTGCAACCATCATATTATACATCATTGTGTACTTACAATTGCTCATTTTCCTTTCTACCCAGCTAATTCTTCTCTTTCTCTGCTCTATGTAGAAGCAGGAAGTTTCAACTCCTGCACAGCTGCTCCTCTTCTTCCTGCCAGGAAATTTTGCAGTGACTTATGAGTCATACAGAGATAATTGACCTCCTGCTACTCCACAGAGCTTAGAAGGATTCAGATAGTCAGTTTTTACTTATGTGATATCATAAACTTAATGGAAAAGGTAAGAATTAATTGAATAGAAAGGCAAAATGAGCAATTGTAAGTACACAGTGTTATATGATGACTGCAATATATTAAGAGGATACAAAATTGGTCGAGAGTGCTACTTTAATATAAGTATAGCTAAGGCTCTGTTCACATAACAGTATGTGTTTAAGAATGCTCTGCATAGAGGTGTGTAATTGAGTCTGCCTTCCAATACTGTAGAAAAATGGCATGTTATTTTTGGAAAAATGACCCAACAAGTGTGAAAAATACATTTTTGGAATTTGCTTGGAGAATGCCAGGCCTAGGTTTGGTGTATGCACTGCAAGTTTTTAAATGTAGGGTATAAATGCATTGTGACCATAGCATAACTGGGTTAAATAAGATGCAGCTCTATATTGTGTAGTTGGTAATTGATTTCAATTTATTACTACTAGCCAAACATATTATTGTACCTATGTTACAGAATGCCTTTGAGTGCATTATGCTGTTAAAGTACCGATCGTTGTGCGAATCATGCATTATGCCCTATCGAAAGTATAGAGTATAACTTGCTTACTGCTGGAGGCCCCAAGGAATGAGTCTCCTGAACTAGGCCTGACAGAAGCCCATTTTGAATGCAGCTGACCTCTGCTTTATTAATAGTCTATGGGACTGCGAGAAAAAGACGGATTTTGGTAAGAACTTACCTGTAAAATCCTTTTCAGCGAAGGAAGGAAAGGAGACACACTAGTTCATAACTAGTGGGTAGGCGGAGCCCAGATAGGATTGACACCTCAGATTAAAAAGGGTGTTGACCGGCCCCTCCAGCACGGGCTCCTCCTACTCCAGCTTTCTCCAGTCGTACCCAAGCTTACGGAAGAGCAATATCACCAGCGGAGCAACATAACCCCTTCTGAAGGACTTCAGAGAAAAAACATAAGAGTACAGGTTATGCATGCATTTGGTAAAAAACACACAGTTCCAGGTACTACTCACTGGACCTGACCACTGCGATGAGCTGGCAATGCTGGAACAGAGCCGTAGCGCGTCGACCTCAGCCCAGATAATCGCTATCAGAGAAGGGTCACGCCGCATCTGCAAATACAACAACACACTTCTGCCATGGGAGGGAGCTGTGTCTCCTTTCCTTCCTTCGCTGAAAAGGATTTTACAGGTAAGTTCTTACCAAAATCCGTCTTTCAGCTGCAGATGAAGGAAAGGAGACACACTAGTTCATAACTAGTGGGACGTCCCAAAGCAGTCCAAAATTAAGGGTGGGAAAAAACCAAAACGAGGCAGAATCCCAACAACCTTGATAAATGCGCAATGGACGCCAAATACAAGTTAACTAGAACTTGAAACTACAGCCGCCTGTAGGACCCTACGTCCTAAGGCCGCATCAGTGAAATCACTGACGTCCACCTTATAAAAACTTTATAAACGTGTGAACGAAAACGCCAGGTCGCCGCTCGGCAGAGCTGAGCTGCCGAGGCCCCTTGATAAAAGGCCCACGAGGAAGCCTCTGCCCTCGTGGAGAGAGCTCGAATCTTAATTGGGCAAGGTTCGCTTTTAAGTCGGTAAGCCTCCAAAAATGGCCGACCGAATCCAACGAGCTATAGAGTCCTTGGAAGCTCGTTGACCACGCTGACGACCTGCTGGAATCACAAACAGAGAGTCTGACTACCGGAAACTTTGAGTAACAGACAAATAGAACTTCAAGGCCCGCACTAAATCCAATGGTGCAAGGCCCGTCCCTTTGCATTCCGTGGGCCCGGGCAAAGCGAGGGCAACACAATATCCTGGTTAACATGAAATTGCGACACCACCTTAGGTAAAAAGTCGCCCCGTGTGCGAAGCACTACTCGATCTGGGTAAAAATCCAGGAAGGGAGGCGAGCAGAAAACAGCCGCCAACTCGGAAACCCTTCTCAAAGAGGTGACCGCCAATAGGAAGGCAACCTTTCAAGAAAGTAAGGAAAAAACTAGCAGAGCCCATAGGCTCAAAAGGCACATACTGAAGAGCCTCCACGACAAGGTTAAGCCGCCAAGGGGACACAGACGTCTTCCGCGGCGGAAACTGACTGGTTACTCCGCGAAAAAAGGAACGCACGTCCCTACGCGAGCGATATCCTTCCGAAACAGCAAGGATAGAGCAGAAACCTGACCCTCAGAGTGCTAACTGCCAAACCCTTGTCCTGTAGAAAGGCCAACAAATTGGGAATGGAAAAAATCCTCGGGTTCCTTGAAAAACCCGAACACCACGAGAAGAAGGCTTCCCAAGTCTTGTGGTAAATCTTAGTAGTAGCCGAACCTCTGGCAGCTCGCAGAGTGGCAACGACTTCGGCTGAAAAACCTCTACAGGTCAATATTTCGGTCTCAAGAGCCACGTCGTCAAACGCAGAGACTTCAAGTCCGGATGACGAACGGGCCCCTGAGTTAACAGGTCCGAGCGAAGAGGAAGTGGGAATGGAGGTGCCGACAAAAGCGACACCAGTGTCGAGAACCACGTCCTCCTTGGCCAATCCGGGGCTATCAACATAGCCGGAATTCTCTCCAGTCTGATCCGACGCAACACCAGAGGAAGCAAGGATATCGGCGGAAACACATATACTAGCTCGAAATGGTCCCACGGAGCCACCAGAGCATCCACCGCCACAGCCTTCGGATCCTTGTACCTGGATATGAAGGTCGGTAGTTTGGCATTGACCCTGGATGCCATCAAATCCACTTGGGGAGTTCCCCAACGGGAGCACAGCAGTGCAAAAATTTCCGGATGGAGACTCCATTCTCCAGGATCCATCTTCTCGCGACTGAAGAAAGTCCGCCGTGGTATTCTGGACTCCTGGAATGTGAATCGCAGAGATGGCTGGAACCCTGGTCTCGGCCCATAGCAGAATCCAAGACACCTTCATCATGAGCCTGGAGCTCCTTGTCCTGCCTTGGTGGTTGATATACGCGACCACCGTCGCGTTGTCTGTCTGCACTCGGACTGGCAGACCGCTCAAAGGGAGCGTCCAGTGTTGGAGGCAAAAGAAAAAATTGCCCTCAATTCCAGGATGTTGATCGGTAGAACAGACTCTTCCGATGACCATACTCCCTGGATCCAAAGCTCGTTCCAGACACCCCCCCCAGCCCGTCAGGCTGGCATCGGTGGTTATGATCGACCACCTCGCAGGGAGGAAAGATTTCCCCAGGGATAACGCTCCTGGACATAACCACCATTCTAGGGATTCTCGCACCCTCTGAGAGATGATGACGCTGCAATCCAGAGAAGCTTGCGATCGATCCCAACGACTCAGAATGAGCCTTTGGAGGGCCCTGGGATGAAATTGGTCAAACGGAAGTGCCTCCATGGACGTCAAACCCAGAAGGCGCATACACTTCCGAAAGGACATTGCTGTCGCAGACCTCATAATCTGTACATGTCGAAAAAGACATGCCCGCTTGTCTGGAGGAAGGGACACCACCGTCCGTACCGTGTCGAAATGCATTCCCAAAAACAGGATTGACTGCGATGGTTCCAGAGACGACTTCTCCCAATTGACCAGCCACCCGAAATCCTCCAGGAGCTGAAGGGATAGATTGCGAGCCGTCCCCGCCTCCTCCTTTGAGGACGCCACAATCAGAAGGTCGTCCAGGTAGGGAAATCGTAACCCCCTGTCTTCGAAGAATTGCCATGAGGGGCGGCTAGAATTTTTGTAAAAACTCTGGGCGCCGAGGCCAAGCCGAATGGCAGAGCCACAAACTGGTAATGGTCCTGACCTATGGCAAAACGAAGGAAGCGCCGGTGAGCCCTTCCGACGGGAACATGCAAATAAGCGTCGCGAATGTCGATTGACCAAAAAGACGTTCTGCGACAGGGCTGCCACAACGGAGCGAAGCGACTCCATGCGGAATTTTCGGGATGTAAACATGCCGATTCAATCTTTGAAATCCAAAATAGGGCGAAATTTGTCCTCCTTTTTGGGGACCACAAAGAGGTTGGAATAAGAATCCTCTTCCCCGGTCCTCTGCGGAACCGGTATCACCACACCCTTCTGCAGAAGGGAATCGACCTCTCGTAGTAGAGCGGCAAATAGCTCGGCTCTGACGGAATGCGAGATTGGCAAAACCTGTCCGGGGGTCGAGAAAGAAACTCTATGAAGTAGCCTGCCAACACAACCTGTGTCACCCAGGCGTCCGACACACGGGAAACCCAAGTCGGTTTGAATTGGAGTAAACGACCCTCCACTCGAGAGCGCTCGAGTGAGACCCAGACTTCAGACCGCTTAAGCGGGTTTTTTGCCAGCTTCTGTCTTAATGGAAGTTCTGTTTCCAGGGTATGCGGAATTTCTGAGAATTCCCCCCCCCCCTTTTTTTTTTTTTATAAAAAGAGAGGAACGACCCAAACCCCCATAGGGTTGTCAATCCTATCTGGGCTCCGCCTACCCACTAGTTATGAACTAGTGTGTCTCCTTTCCTTCATCTGCAGCTGAAAGAAGAGTACATTACTTGGCTGAAGTAAAATTCCAGCAACTTACTGTATATACTCGAGTATAAACTGAGTTTTTCAGCACATTTTTTGTGCTGAAAAAGCCCCCCTTGGCCTATACTCGAGTGGGGGTCCCAGAAGACGAAGGGGGGCGACAGAGTCGGAGGAGTGGGTCACGGGAGGCAGGAGCCCGCTGCTGCTAAAGAGAAATGAATATTAACTGTTCTGGCAGTGCGCTTCCAGAAGCGGATGGGCGATCACGTGTGCCCGCCACTTAACCCCTTCACCCCCAAGGGTGGTTTGCACGTTAATGACCGGGCCAATTTTTACAATTCTGACCACTGTCTCTTTATGAGGTTATAACTCTAGAACGCTTCAACGGATCTTCGCGATTCTGAGATTGTTTTCTCGTGACATATTGTACTTCACGTTAGAAGTATAATTTCTTCGATATAACTTGCGTTTATTTTTGAAAAAAACACAAATATGGCGAAAATTTTGAAAATTTTGCAATTTTCAAACTTTGAATTTTTTTTCCCTTAAAACAGAGAAATATGTCACACAAAATAGTTAAGAAATAACATTTCCCACATGTCTACTTTACATCAGCACAATTTTGGAACCAAAATTTTTTTTTGTTAGGAAATTATAAGGGTTAAAAGTTGACCAGCGATTTCTCATTTTTACAACAAAATTTACAAAGCCATTTTTTTAGGGACCACCTCACATTTTAAGTCACTTTGACGGGTCTATATAGCAGAAAATACCAAAAAGTGACACCATTCTAAAAACTGCACCCCTCAAGGTGCTCAAAAATCACATTCAAGAAGTTTAATAACCCTTCATGTGCTTCACAGGAGCTGAAGCAACGTGGAAGGAAAAAATTAATATTTAACTTTTTAGCCACAAAAATGATCTTTTACAAACTTTTTTTATTTTGACAAGGGTAAAAGGAGAAAATGGGCAGATAAAGTTGTTGTGCAATTTCTTCTGAGTACGCCAATACCCTATATGTGGGGGAAAACCACTGTTTGGGCACACGGCAGAGCTCGTAAGGGAAGGAGCGCCGTTTGACTTTTTCAAACTAAAATTGGCTGGAGTTGAGATTGGACGCTATGTCGTGTTTGGAGAGCCCCTGATGCGCCTAAACAGTGGAAACCCCCCACAAGTGACACCATTTTGGAAACTAGACCCCCTAAGGAACTTATCTAGATCTGTTGTGAGCACTTTGAACCCCAAAGTGTTTCACAAAAGTTTATAATGCCTGGGTGTGAAAAAAAAAAAAAAATTCCACAAAAATGATTTTTTAGTCCCAAATTTTTGATTTTTCCCAAGGAAATTGGACCCCAAAAGTTGTCCAATTTGTCCTGAGTACGCTGATACCCCATATGTGGGGGGGGGGGACTGTTTGGGCGCACGGCAGGGCTTGGAAAGGAAGCAGAAACGTTTTGGAATGCAAACATGGATGGGGGTCATGTTCCGTTTGTAGTGCCCCAGATGAGCCTAAACAGTGGAAACCCCCCACAAGTGACCCCATTTTGGAAGCTAGACCCCCTAAGGAACTTATCTAGATCTTTGGTGAGCACCTTGAACCCCCAAGTGCTTCACACAAGTTTATAATGCCTGGGCATGAAAATAAAAAATCCTATTTTTTTCCCACAAAAATTATCTCTTAGTCACTAATTTTTTATTTTCCCATAGGTAACAGGAGAAATTGGACAACATAAGTTGTTGTCCAATTTGTCCTGAGTACGCTGATACCCCATATGTGGGGGGGAACCACTGTTTGGGCGCATGGCAGAGCTCGGAATGGAAGGAGCACCATTTGACTTTTTCCAACCAAAATTGGCTGGAATTGAGATTGGACGCCATGTTGCATTTGGAGAGTCCCTGATGTGCCTAAACAGTGGAAACCCCCCACAAGTGACCCCATTTGGGAAACTAGACCCCCTAAGGAACTTATCTAGATCTTTGGTGAGCAATTTGAACCCCCAAGTGCTTCACACAAGTTTATAACGTAGAGCCGTAAAATTAAAAAATCATATTTTTTCCACAAAATTGATCTTTTCACCCCAATTTTTATTTTCCCAAGGGTAACAAGACTCCAAAAGTTATTGTGCAATTTGTCCTGAGTACGCTGATACCCCATATGTGGGGGTAAACCATTGTTTGGGTGCATGGCAGAGTTTGGAAGAGAAGGAGCGCCGTTTGACTTTTTCAACGCAGAATTGGCTGGATGCCATGTCGTGTTTGGAGAGCTCCTGATCTGCCTAAACAGTGGAAACCCCCCACAAATGAACCATTTTGGAAACTAGACCCCTCAAGGAACTTATCTAGATGTGTGGTGAGCACTTTGAACCCCAAAGTGCTTCACAGAAGTTTATAACGTACAGCCGTAAAATAAAAATTTTTTTTTTTTTTTTACAAAAATGATTTTTTCGCCCCCAATATTTTATTTTCACAAGGGTAACAGGAGAAATTGGACCCCAAAAGTTGTTGTCCAATTTGTCCTGAGTACGCTGATACCCAATATGTGGGAGTAAACTACTGTATGGGCGCACGTCGGGGCTCGGAAGGGAAGTAGTGACGTTTTGGATTGCAGACTTTGATGGAATGGTCTGGGGGCGTCATGTCGCATTTGGAGAGCCCCTGATGTGCCTAAACAGTGGAAACCCCCCACAAGTGACCCCATTTTGGAAAATAGACCCCACAAGGAACTTATCTAGATGTGTGGTGAGCACTTTGAACCCCGAAGTGCTTCCCAGAAGTTTATAACGTACAGCCGTAAAAACAAAAAAAATCATTTTTTTTTTTTTTTTTTTACAAAAATGATTTTGTCGCCCCCAGTTTTTTATTTTCCCAAGGGTAACAGAAGAAATAGGACAAATTACACAATAACTCTTGTGGTCCAGAGTACGCTGAT
The DNA here is from genome assembly GCA_033576555.1 of Oophaga sylvatica. Lineage (NCBI taxonomy): Eukaryota > Metazoa > Chordata > Amphibia > Anura > Dendrobatidae > Oophaga > Oophaga sylvatica. The sequence continues at coordinate 359,228,670 of JARQOD010000001.1, read as the reverse complement.
ACCCCATATGCGGGGGTAAACTACTGTTTGGGCGCATGGCAGAGCTCAGAAGTGAAGGAGCACCGTTTGACTTTTTCAACGCAGAATTGGTTGGAATTGAGATCAGACGCCATGTCACATTTGGAGAGCCCCTGATGTGCCTAAACAGCAGAAACCCCCCAATTCTAACTCCAACCCTAACCCCAACACACCCCTAACCCTAATCCCAACCCATAACCCTAATACTAACTTTAGCGCCAACCCTAACCCTAACTTTAGCCGCAACCCTAACCCTAATGGGAAAATGGAAATAAATACATTTTTTTAATTTTATTATTTTTCCCTAACTAAGGGGGTGATAAAGGGGGGTTTAATTTACTATTTATAGCGGGTTTTTGTGATTGGCAACTGTCACGCTAAAAGACGCTTTTTATTGCAAAAAGTAGTTTTTTGCATCACCACATTTTGAGAGCTATAATTTTTGCATATTTTGGCCCACAGAGTCATGTGAGGTCTTATTTTTTGCGGGACGAGGTGACGTTTATATTGGTACCATTTTTGAGCACGTGACATTTTTTGATCGCTTTTTATTTCGATTTTTGTGAGGTTAGAATGAACAAAAATCAGCAATTCATGAATTTCTTTTGGGGGAGGCGTTTATACCGTTCCGCGTGTGGTAAAATTGATAAAGCAGTTTTATTCTTCGGGTCAGTACGATTATGGCGATACCTCATTTATATCATTTTTTCATGTTTTGGCGCTTTTATAGAATAAAAACAATTTTATATAAAAAATAATTATTTTTGCATCGCTTTATTCTGCGAGCTATAACTTTTTTTTCGCTGATGATGCTGTATGACGGCTCGTTTTTTGCGGGACAAGATGACGTTTTCAGCGGTACCATGTTTATATCGGTCTTTTTGATCGCGTGTTATTCCACTTTTTGTTCGGCGGTATGATGATAAAGCATTGATTTTTTGCTTAGTTTTTTTTTTTTTAAGGGGTTTCACTAAAGGGGTTAACTAGTGAGACAGTTTTATAGGGGGGGTCGTTACGGATGCGGCGATACCAAATATGTGTACTTTCATTGTTTTGTTTTTTTTTATTTACAGGAAGAAATGAATTTATTGGGGAATATTTTTTTTTTTTTTTATGATTTTTTTTTACCACTTTTTATTTTTATTTTTTTTACTTTTTTACTTTGTCCCAGGGTGGGACATCACAGTATTTTATCAGATCGCTGGTGTGACAGTGTGCACAGCACTCTGTCACACCAGCGATCGCTCTGGCATCGCTGCAGGCTTCCTCAGCAGGCACTGAGGAAGCCGCCTCCCTGCAGGACCCCGGCGCCATACTGGATCCGGGGACCTGGAGGGAGGACGGACCCTCGGAACAGCGCGACACATCGCGCTGCTCTTAGGGTTACAGGGGACACCCTGACACCCAGCCGCGATCAGCAACGCTCCCCCCGGGAGCACAGCTGATCGCCCATGACGTACTATTCCGTCCATGGGAATTAGGTCCAGGGTCACATGGACGGAATAGTACGTCTGATGGCACAGAGGGGTTAAGGTGCAAGCGCAGTGAATATTCATTCCTCTTTAGCAGCAAGCACAGGTGGCATCTGAACAAGACACTGCGAGGGAGTGCAGGGATGGTAAGTAGGATGTTTTTCTTTATCGCCTCATTGGGGGACACAGGTTACCATGGGTGTGTGCTGCTGTTGCTAGGAGGCTGACACTATGCAAAATTAAAAGGAATAGCTCCTCCCCGGCAGTATACACCCCCGACAGGCACTAAGTAACTCAGTTTGTGCTTAGTGTCTGTAGGAGGCGGACCTCGATTTTCCAGATCCGCAGCTAACCTTATTCTTTCTTTCAGGTTTTTGTTGTGTTTTATTAACCTTTTCCCAGGACGTCCCTCCTGACAGCACCATGGGGACGTCCTCCTCCTTGCTGGGACAGGAAACACACGAGAGTTTATAAGGCCACACCCCGTCCCCTATCCCTCAGTGTTTTTCCTGTCCCTGCATGGAAGGGACGCACGAGGTACTTACGGGCTCAGGGGGATCGTGAAGCTCGGCGGATCCTTGCCTCTGTCAAGCGGCCCAGGGCTGAAACTCCCCAGAGGGGAGTCCCTCCGCTCCGAAGGCCGGGAGCCTGGTCCTGCTCCCGGATGGGTGACGTTCCTCCTAGGGGAGGCTCTCGTCCCGGACCAGTGACGACTCTGGGGCCGCGGCGCTGAGGGTCGGGGGTTTCTGCTGCCACTCGGCGCTGACAGGTAACGCCATGCTCCCACATCGCCCTGAGCGATCCTGACAGGGCGGGCGTCACTTCCGGTCCCACACTTCTGGTGACGTCACACAAGATGGCGGCGCCCAGTCCCAGAAACGCCGATCTCTGACGCTGCAGGCTGCCGGCTACAGGTAGCGATTCCTGCGGCAGGCGCTGATCACCGGACGGTGTACAGCCTACCTTGTGCCGGATGGAGACAGATGCGGCTGACGGGGAGGGGTAAGTGCGCTTTGCGCAGACCACCCTGACCAGGTGTCCCTAACGTTACAGGATACTGACGGACCCTACCCTTATGTCATTTAGGACAAAGGAGCCCCGACTGCCCCCCTAACGGTAAAAAAGACTGGCAAGGCATCGGCTAAATCTCCTAGATGCCCGGTTTGCCACGTGAAGCTCTCTGACAGTCATGACAAGACCCTCTGTATTACCTGTACTTCCAAGGTTTTAAGGGAGGAGCAGCCATCACTACTGACGGAAATGCGACATATGATTCGGGAAGAGGTCCAGGCGTCTTTGTCATCAATTTCACAGCAGACACCTAGCTCTCCCAGACGTAAGCGACCCAGGTGGGAGACTGACCCAGGGGTCCAGGACTTCAGTTCAGAGGACAGATCGGATATAGAAGATACTATTTCCGAGGAAGAAGGACAACTTCCACCCGATGTCCAGGACCGGAGTAGGAAATTCCTATTTCAGGCAGAGGACACTAATGATTTAATTCAGTCTGTACGGTCTACCATGCAGATTGAGGACACTCCCAAACCGCAGTCTAGACAGGACTTAATGTTTGGCGGTCTTATGGCTCAGAGGCAGACGGTATTCCCTGTCAGTGAACACATTAAAAGCATGATCCTGGAAGAGTGGAAGAATGCTGAACGGCGTCTGGTGCTTTCTCGAGATTTCAAGGGTCGACTACCATTTGACCCTGAGGAAATCAAGCTTTGGGAAGAGATTCCTAAGATAGACGTTCCAATAGCCAGAGTCGCAAAAAAGACGGTCATCCCGTTTGAAGACTCATCTAATTTGCGTGACCCAATGGACAGGAAGGCCGACATTTTACTAAAGAGAGCTTGGGAGGCGTCGGCGGCGCTAATCAAGACTAACATAGCGGCCACCTCAGTTGCTAGGTCCATGTCCATCTGGATAACACAGTTAGAAGAACAATTGTCTAGTAAGGTCCCCAGGTCTGACATTCTGGCCTCCCTTCCTATCATGAAATCAGCCACAGCATTCCTAGCGGACATGTCGGCTGAATCGGTTAGATTTTCAGCCTGAAACTGCTCCCTTTCTAACGCAGCTAGGAGAGCTGTCTGGTTGAAATCATGGTCAGGAGATATTGCTTCTAAGACATAGTTATGTTCCATCCCCTTCTCTGGCGCAAGGGTGTTTGGACCAGCCTTAGACAGTATCCTAGAGTCAGCATCTGATGAAAAGAAGGGGCTTCCAGAAGAAAAAGCTAAGCGTCCCCAGTCCTTTCGTAGGGGATCTTTTACAGGAAAGCGTTATGATTCTAGAACCCATAGTAGACCAAGTCGAGGATCCTACAGGAGTTCTGACTCAGGGAGGGAAGAACAAAAGTACCTTCTTTAGCTCTTACAGTAGGAATAAGAGACAATGACGCCATATCTATCGGGGGGAGGCTTCGCCTCTTTGCGGCGAAATGGGCCCAGATTACCGAGAATCTGTGGGTTCGCAACACCATTGCAGAAGGTTACTGCATAGAGCTTTATTCTCCTCTCCCCGAGAGATACGTCTCTCCTACTCCAGTCCTTCCAGACTCAGCTATATGGCTCAACCTTCAGGAAATGATCAGCTGCTCAGTAATAATTCCAGTTCCAGAGGCAGAAGTGGGCAGGTGTCACTACTCTTCCCTGTTTACCATCAGAAAGCCATCGGGGGAAACTCGCACCATTATAAACTTGAAACCGCTAAATCGCTGGGTCAGATACAAAAGATTCCGGATGGAATCAGTTCGCTCGGCAGTCCACCTTATAGATAGAGGGGCAGTTATGTGCACTCTCGACCTAAAAAGCGCATATTACCAGGTCCCTATACATCCGTCATCTCAGGACCTCCTGCGGTTCGCCATAAAGATGCCAACCCAGACCTGCCACTTCCAGTTCCAGTGCCTTCCTTTCGGGCTGGCCTCCGCCCCTCGAATATTCACGAAACTGGTCGCAGAGGTGGTGGCCTACCTAAGAAGCCTGGGAACCATAATCGTTCCGTATCTGGACGATTTTCTCATAGTGGCAGAATCCGAGGAGATGCTTGTCAGACACAGAGACCGATGCATCAGTATTCTGGAATCGTTAGGCTGGGCCATAAATTGGCAGAAGTCGGACCTGATATCCAGTCAGAGGAAGGTCTTCTTGGGCGTAGTTCTAGACTCAAGAGACAGAATCTCGTATTTACCGGAGGAGAAGCGGAAAGTGGTGCGAAACCTGGTAAAAGATCTGGCAAGACACCGAACTTCCGTAAGAAACGCCATGAAGGTATTGGGGCAGATGACGGCCTGCATTACCTGTGTCAGATGGGCACAAGCCCATTCAAGGCTCTTACAAAGGGGGATTTTGACAGTATGGGATCGATCCCAGTCTTCCCTGAACAGATCGATGTATCTACCGAAAACAGTAAAGGAATCCCTCGCTTGGTGGACTCAGGCTCGCAATCTTCGTGTAGGGGTGATATGGTCCGCCTCTCCTTACGTAATGGTCACTACGGACGCCAGTTCGTAGGGTTGGGGAGCCCATCTGCAAGGCAGAATTCTACAGGGCAGGTGGCCCGAAGACATCAAGAACACATCTTCCAACTTCAAAGAACTATACGCCGTATGGGAGGCGTTAAGAAGGAACAGAGCCAGGCTCACAGACCAACACGTCAGAATATTTTCAGACAATATAACCACAGTCTCGTTTCTAATCCACCAGGGAGGCCCCAGACATCGACCTCTTCAGGATCTGTCAGGAAGAATATTTTCGTGGGCAGAGAACACAGTCCTCTCTCTAACAGCGGTTCACCTCGAGGGTTCTCAGAACGTGGTGGCAGACTATTTAAGCAGGAGAGAGGTCAGTCCAACCGAATGGGAACTGGACCAAGCCATCTTCCGAGAGCTATGTCGTCGGTGGGGATCACCCCGGATAGACCTGTTCGCAAACAGGCGAAATGCAAAGGCCCCAAGATTCTTTTCTCTGAACCCGTTGGATGCTCCGGAAGGTCTGGATGCCCTGAGTCAGAAATGGGTCGAACATCTTTCGTATGCTTTCCCACCCTTAGCGCTCATCCCTGCGGTATTAAGGAAGATCAGAGAAGATCATGCTACGGTCATATTAATAGTTCCATTCTGGCCGAAAAGGAGCTGGTTTTCCCTCTTAACAGATATGGCGTTGGAGAATCCGGTAGAGCTTCCTCGGTCAGGGGATATGATCCACCAGGGCCCAATCCGTCACCCGAATCCAGAGAGACTACATCTCTCAGCCTGGATCCTGAGAGGAAAATCCTGAGAGCTAGAGGCTTGTCAGACCAGGTCATATCTACCATCCAGGCCAGTAGAAAACCTGTCACGTCAGCAATTTACCTTAAGGTCTGGAAGCGATTCTGTCTGGAGAGTGGCAGGTCCGACTTGGTCGCGGGCGCACCTGATATGCCTAAGATATTAGATTTTCTACAGGCAGGCTTCAATAAAGGGCTCAGACCTAGCACTCTGAAGGTCCAGATAGCAGCTTTAAGTTCTTTCTTCGACTATTCACTGGTATCCCACCCTTGGGTGGTTAGATTTATCCGTGCTACTCAGAGACTGCGCCCCACCATTAGACAGAGTCTTCCACCTTGGGACCTGACTTTGGTCCTTATGGCTCTTTGTAAGGATCCATACACTCATAGCAGTAATATGCCTGTATCCCTTCTTACTAAGAAAGCGGCCTTCTTAGTTGAAATTACTACGGCTAAGAGAGTAGGGGAGATACAGGCTCTATCTACTAGAGATCCGTACTTTCAGATCAGGGATGATAGCATAGTCTTAAGACTAGATCCAGCTTTCATTCCAAAAGTAGCTTCTACCCAAAATCGTAATCAAGAAATTGTCCTACCATCCTTCTGCGACAATCCTACCAACGCAAAGGAGCGAAGTCTCCATTCGTTGGATGTCAGAAGAACGGTTATAGATTACATTGAGGCCACCAGAGACTGGCGTTTAGATTCAAACTTATTAATTCTTTATGGAGGGAAGAATAAGGGTAGGAAGGCCACAAAAGCGTCCATCGCAAGATGGATTACTTCGGTAATAGCAGATGCCTACCGAGCGGAGGGTACTAGCGCTCCGGAGAGTCTTAGGGCCCATTCTACTAGGAGTTTTTCTGCTTCTTGGGCGGAAAGAGCAAGAGCTTCCCTAGATCAGATTTGTAAAGCAGCGACCTGGGCCAGACTAGACACATTCTGTAAACATTATAAATTAGACATACTCTCAGGTCAACGTACTGCCTTCGGCAGAAAAGTCCTGCAAGCAGTAATCCCACCCTAAGGAGTTTTCTTTGGTACTCCCCATGGTGCTGTCAGGAGGGACGTCCTAGGAAAGTAGGTATTAGACCTACCGGTAATTATGTTTCCAGGAGTCCATCCTGACAGCACTGGTAGTTCCCTCCCTATTGACTATGTCATATGCTGTAATATGATTGTTACAATAAAGTGCTATGAGCATTATCCATGTCTTGGTTCTTGTTACAACACTGAGGGATAGGGGACGGGGTGTGGCCTTATAAACTCTCGTGTGTTTCCTGTCCCAGCAAGGAGGAGGAGGACGTCCCCATGCTGCTGTCAGGATGGACTCCTGGAAACATAATTACCGGTAGGTCTAATACCTACTTTTGCTTTATTTTTCAGATACTTCTTCAGGGAATCGGGGTGTAAAGCCTCACCCTGCCTCCCTACAATATAGCGGCTGAGCGAGCAGTGTGGTGTCGCCCCACGGCAACTCTCAGGCCCGCAGGCAGGACTCATCCCCCTACCACCACTCACGGTGCTCCTGGGCGATGACCGGTGGCAGTCCTAGCCGAATCCCCCCCCTCGCCCTCTCCTAACAAGAGGACTGAGAGGAAGACTGTGGTCACAGCGGTTACCCCCCCCTTCGTACTACAAGGGGTTGACACCGTCTTCTGGGAAGGAGGATCTATAGCTCCCAGCGACCCCCCCTCAAACCGGGGCCCCTGCGGCATCCTCAATTACAAGGAGAGAAGGGACGTCGCAGACATACGGTACAGTGCAAACCCTAAACGGCTGTCCCCACTCTCCTCCCATCCTTACAGGGGGACCCTCCCCTCCTCCACAGGAGCTGAGTAGCACAGGGCGCCTGAACTCCGGGGGACAGACCCCAATCGGCGCTTCAAGCGCCTGACCGCAGCTACAGGCGCCGCACACAGCGCACAAGGGACCGCTTCAACCAGCGCTCTCACCACTACTAGCAGGCGTCGCTCACAGCTCCCGAAGGATTGCTTCAACCAGCGCTCCCAACGCGTGTCCACCCCCATCAAAGCGCTACTTACAGCGCACAGCTCCCTGCGTCTCCACAAGCACGCCGGTAACAATGGCGGCTCTCCCTCACATCCCACCCCCCGGGGCTCGTCCATAGACACGCCTCCTCTTCCTGCCACCCATATTCGGCACTCTTTTCCTCTCACAGCCACAGGAAGGAAGGTGGCTTAGAGCACGCCCCCCTCCCAGCCCAGCATATCTCCTGTCGCCGGGCGCATCAGCGCCGCCCTCTCTAACAGCGTCAGCCTATCAGAAACCCAGGCCCCTAGATCACGCCCACAGAAATGTCCTGGAGCTCTCTCACCGCACGCTGCTTGGGGAAACCACGTGCAGGACTGGCACTCTTCAGCTGGGGGACACAAACCATCGGATCGGCTGCAAGGAGCGCAGATACCTGGTAGGCACAAGCCCCTCCGAACCTGCCCCACTCCTAGCCCTCCTCTGCAGTATACCCCTCCACAGGAACCCACTGCACTGCAGACCTGCCGCAGCCCATCCTCATTGAGCACAGTGCTACCACGTATGCCCAACTCCACAAGGGCCCCCCCTGCCATTATAACCCATTACGCCTGCGCACGCTGCAGCAAGAAGTGGGTGTCAGGTCAGTCTTCCCCTTACTGCCGGCCTGCAGTACCACTACCACGTCCACACAGGAGCCCACCGAACCCCAGGATCAGAACGTGCCCTCCCACCAGAGTGGGCCGTCGGCATGTCCCAGTCAGTCGCAGACTTGGCTAAGATGTCCCAGTCCATAGTACAGGTCCTGGAACGGATCTCACAACCTACTCCTGCCACCAGTGCTCCGAACGCCACCAACGGCGATTCGCCAGCACCCGACCAGTAACCCCAAAGGGAAAGACTGGGCAGGAGTTCTAGGAAGCGGGCTTTGCCCGGCTCTTCCTCTAGCTCGCCAAGGCCCTCTCCAACAGCCATATGGCCCTCCTCTTCCCAAACCGGAGGAGGACCTTGGGTCAGACACTTAATCCCAATCTGAATCAGACACAGACAACAGGCCCAAGACTCAGGACATGGTCGACAGCTTGATATCGGCCATCTCCCAAACACTTAAGCTACAGGAGGAAAATATACCCCCACAGGAACCCTCCATCACTTTTAAACGTGCAAGGCCTCCGCCCCGAACCTTCCCCAAGCACAGGGAGTTCGAGACCACGGTAGCAAAACACTGGGGGCACCCAGAAAGACGTTTCTCAGGACGCAGGCACCTGGAAGCTCTATACCCCTTTAGCTCGGACCTTCTCACAATGTGGACCGAGCCCCCTAGGGTAGACCCACCGGTGTCCCGACTGTATTATAACACAGTCCTGCTCCAGTCAGACGGCGCCTCACTTAGAGATTCATCGGACAGGCAAATCGAATCCCTCGCCAAATCAATATTTGAGGCTACAGGCACATCCCTCTGCCCAGCTTCGCCTCCACTTGGGTAGCGACAGCTATCTCAGCCTGGGCGAAGATACTTCGCAAGGGCATCGTAGCATCAGCCCCTCAGAATGAACTTGCGGACTTAGCCAGCCAAATCGAATATGCCGGCAAGTACCTCCTAAACGCCTCCCTGGACGCGGCTGCATGCTCGGCAAGAGCTAACAGCAACGTCGTGGCCATACGCCGCATCCTGTGGTTAAAAACATGGAATGCTGACTCCACATCCAAAAAATCGCTCACTAATCTGGCCTTTCACGGATCTAGGTTATTCGGTTCAGGCCTGGACCAGATAATCTCAGACGCAACCGGAGAGAAGAGCACCTCCCTCCCTCAGTCAAGACCCGCACTCCCCATCAAAACCAAAACGTCGCAGCCCTTTAGGTCCTTTCGGCCATTCCCTACCACCGAAGTTTCATCTCAGCAGAACCGCCACTCCGCACCAGGAGATCGGAGGAAACCATCTTTTAAACCCCCACCAAACTGGAGACCAAGGGCAGGGCCACGAAGCCAACCAAGCAACGCACCAACAGATTCCCGTCCAAGTGACGGATCACCCCCACCCGGAAACACATCCTTGGTGGGGGGCAGACTACTGTCCATCAGGGACCCGTGGCTGGCCGTGGTGGACGACACCTGGGTCAGTGAAATCATCACCACGGGGTACAAAATCGAATTTTCGTCCCTCAGCCACGCTTCTTTCCATCCAGCTTACCAAAGCAATCGTCCAACAAGACTGCCTCCCTGCAGGCCGTCTCCACCCTCCTGTCCGCCGGAGTAATCGTTCCCGTCCCCCCCAAGGAGCGCTTTTCAGGGTTCTACTCCAATCTATTCGTAGTCCCAAAAAAGGACGGCTCATTTCGCTCAATCTTGGACCTGAAGCTTCTCAATCGACATGTTCGAATCCGCCACTTCAGGATGGAATCCCTACGCTCCATAATTGCTTCCATGGAACAAAGGGAATTCCTCTGCTCCGTAGACATAAGCGATGCCTACCTCCAGATCCCCATATGCCTACAGCACCAAAAATACCTGCGATTCGCTATCCAAGGAATGCACTACCAATTCAGGGCCCTCCCCTTCGGCCTAGCGTCTGCACCCAGGGTCTTCACGAAGGTCATGGCACCCATCATGGCCATCTTTCGCGCAAGGGGGATTCTTAATCCCATACCTGGACGATCTGCTGATCAAAGGCTCATCCCACCAAGACTGCCTTCAGAGCCTTCAGGTCACCCTGGACACCCTAACCCGCCTCTGGTGGATTGTCAACAGGGAGAAGTCAACCCTGTGCCCCACTCAGAGGTTAGTCTTCCTCGGCATGGAATTCGACACGAAACGGGCACGCGTGCTCCTCCCGAGGGACAAACTCTCTGCCCTCGCGAAGGGAATCCAATTGCTCAGGCGCCCAACCCCCTCCTGCTTTGCATGAGGGTTCTGGGGAGGATGATAGCTTCCATGGAAGCCATCCCCTATGCCCAATTCCACACACGTCCTCTGCAGCTGAACCTCCTGTCAGCCTGGGACAAGAACCCAGCATCCCTAGACCGCCCGGTAACTCTACCTCACGAAGTAAGTCAGTCCCTGACCTGGTGGACATCGTCCCCCCTGATCCTACAGTGAAGGTCCTTCCTGCCAATTCAATGGCAGGTAATCACCACCGACGCCAGCTTGCTCGGGTGGGGAGCCGTATACCAACAGAAGACAGCACAAGGCAGATGGAGCCCAGAGGAAACCCTGCTCCCCATCAACCTTCTGGAGATTTGGGCAATCTTCCTTGCCCTGCTCCAATGGCATCCTAGTCTCGCCAACAAACCAGTCCGCATCCAGTCAGACAACGCCACAGCTGTGGCGTACATAAACCATGAGGGCGGAACACGCAGCAGGCAGGTCATGACAGAGGTGGCAAAGATTCTGCACTGGGCAGAACACCACGTTCCAGCAATCTCAGCAGTCCACATTCTGGGGGTGGACCACTGGGCAGCCGACTTCCTAAGCCGCCTAGCTTCGGGCGAGTGATCTCTCCACCCCTTCGTCTCGGACGAACCACAAGGTACCCCGCTTCATAGCCAGGGCCAGGAACCCTCTTGCCATCGGCTGCGACGCACTGGTGACTCCATGGTCACAGTTCTCATTCCCCTAACTGTTTCCACCCCTGGCCCTGATCCCAAGGGTGGTCAAAAAGATAGTCAGAGGGCATTCCAGTCATTCTAATAGCCCCAGACTGGCCAAGACGAGCCTGGTATTCGGAACTAGTGAACATGCTCGCGGACGCCCCCTGGAGACTCCCAGACTGCCCAGACCTACTCTCTCAGGGCCCCCTCTACCACCAGAGTTCTCAGTCGCTCAATTTAACGGCATGGCCGTTGAAGCTGCGGTCCTGAGGGAATCGGGTTTCTCAGACCAGGTCATCCAAACCATGATCAAAAAGCTAGAAAACCAGCCTCCTCCCACATCTACCATAGGTACTGGAAAGCCTTTTTCCGATGGTGCGAGGGCAACAATACCACTCCAATGCCCTTCTCCCTCCCCTCCATCCTCGGATTCCTCCAATCCGGCCTAGACGCCAGCCTGTCCCTCAGCACTCTAAAAGGTCAGGTCTCAGCCCTGTCAATCTTTTTCCAAAGGGACCTTCCACCCCTACCTCAGGTTAGGACTTTCCTCCAAGGTGTTGCACACGTAGCGCCACCTTACCATCCCCCAATAGAGCCATGGGACCTTAACCTCGTCCTTGACGCCCTTCAAAAGGCACCCTTCGAACACATCCAGGACATCCCACTCTCGATCCTCTCCTGGAAGGTGACCTTCCTAATCGCCATTACGTCCATCAGAAGAGTCTCTGAGCTAGCAGCCTTATCCTGCCAGCCCCCCCATATTGTCCTCCATCAGGATAAGGTAGTTCTCAGACCTGTCCCCTCCTTCCACATCAACGAGGACATCGTCCTGCCCTCCTTTTGCCCGTTCCCGGCTCACCCACTAGAAAAGTCCCTCCACAAGCTGGTCGTCATCAGAGCCATTCTTGTCTACCTGGAAAGGTCAGCCCCTATCCGTCAGACCGACTCCCTACTCGTCATTCTCGAGGGTCGTCGAAAAGGGCTCCCAGCTTCAAAGTCAACAATTGCTCGCTGGATCCGTTCCACCATACTTGAAGCCTACCGCCTCCAAGAAAAGCGGCCCCCAACGGCCGTGAAAGTCCACTCCACCCGCTTGGTCGGGGCCTCCTGGCCTGCCCGTCACCAGGCATCGGCGCTTCAAATCTGCAGGGCCGCAACCTGGTCTTCCCTGCACACCTTTGCGAGGTTCTACAGGGTCCAAACCCAGGCCTCGTCCGACGCAAATCTGGGTAGAAAGGTACTGCAGGCGGCGCTTGCACACCGACCAACCTAAGACCTTTCCTTATAGTCTAATTCCCCGCCCTTGGGACTGCTTTAGGACGTCCCATGGTAACCTGTGTCCCCCAATGAGGCGATAAAGAAAGAGGGATTTTCGGGTACTCACCGTAAAATCTCTTTCTTGGAGCCTTCATTGGGGACACAGCACCCGCCCTTGTTCTTTATAAAAGTCTCTAACATATGGGGCCAAAGGGCCTCTTGTTGAGTTGGTACATCCTAAGTAGTACTCTCATGCTTCTCCTACTGCTTTTTTCACAAACTGAGTTACTTTGTGCCTGTCGGGGGTGTATACTGCCGGGAAGGAGCTTTTCCTTTTAATTTTGCATAGTGTCAGCCTCCTAGCAACAGCAGCACACACCCATGGTAACCTGTGTCCCCCATTGAAGGCTCCAAGAAAGAGATTTTACAGTGAGTACCCGAAAATCCCTCTTTTTTTTTGTTTTTTGCTTGTGTGCCATGCTTACCAGGATAGGGATGAGGGGCTATGCATACCAGGGTAGGGATTGAAGGAGGGCCATGCACTATGCACTAAGGATAGGTGAGGGCCGTAGACCAGGCTAGGGGATGAGGGGGCCGTGCATGCAGGCTAGGGGGTGAGGGGGCCGTGCATGCCAGGGTAGGGGGGAGGGCCGTGCATGCAGGGTAGGGGGTGAGGGGGCCGTGCATGCCAGGGTAGGGGGTGAGGGGCCGTGCATGCCAGGGTAGGGGATGAGGCAGGTTTATACTCAAATCAATACGTTTTCCCAGTTTTTTGTGGTAAAATTAGGTGCCTCGGCTTATACTCTAATTTATACGGTAATATCATCTTCAAGTTTTTATTTTGACACATAAAAATTCATGATGTTCGTTGGAATACCACTCAGACATGTTTCTGGCATGAACTGCCCTTGATCACGGAGTATAGCAATTAACCACATGATAAGAAATTAAAAAAAAATTTAAGAAAGTACTGACCAATCATGAAACTGCAAAAACACATGGATATGAAATAATTACATATGCACAATTTATAGATTAAACAAATGAATGAACATAGTGCCATTTATAAAATTCATTGATTGCGGCTGTTTGGTGTCTAATTCCCCAAGATGCAGCAGATTTTTCCTCCAATTACCACCTCTATCTGGGCAATTAACCCTTTCAACTCCAAAAAGTTAAGTTCTTTGGGTTCCTCTAGAAAATATTTGGAAACATCTAAATGTTTTGTTTTTGTTAGTGTTCTGTAAGTGTTACCATTTTTTTTAAGCTTCCGAATAGTGCAGCCAATATATGGTACTTAACCCCTTCACCCCCAAGGGTGGTTTGCACGTTAATGACCGGGCCAATTTTTACAATTCTGACCACTGTCTCTTTATGAGGTTATAACTCTGGAACGCTTCAACGGATCTTCGCGATTCTGAGATTGTTTTCTCGTGACATATTGTACTTCACGTTAGAAGTAAAATTTCTTCGATATAACTTGCGTTTATTTTTGAAAAAAATGCAAATATGGCGAAAATTTTTAAAATTTTGCAATTTTCAAACTTTGAATTTTTATTCCCTTAAAACAGAGAAATATGTCACATAAAATAGTTAAGAAATAACATTTCCCACATGTCTACTTTACATCAGCACAATTTTGGAACCAAAATTTTTTTTTTGTTAGGAAGTTATAAGGGTTAAAAGTTGACTAGCGATTTCTCATTTTTACAACAAAATTTACAAAGCCATTTTTTTTAGGGACCACCTCTCATTTGAAGTCACTTTGAGGGGTCTATATGGCAGAAAATACCCAAAAGTGACACCATTCTAAAAACTGCACCCCTCAAGGTACTCAAAACCACATTCAAGAAGATTATTAACCCTTCAGGTGCTTCACAGGAACTAAAGCAACGTGGAAGGAAAAAATGAATATTTAACTTTTTAGCCACAAAAATGATCTTTTACAAACTTTTTTTTTATTTTCACAAGGGTAAAAGGAGAAAATGGACAGATAAGGTTGTTATGCAATTTCTCCTGAGTACGCCAATACCCAATATGTGGGGAAAACCACTGTTTGGGCACACGGCAGAGCTCGTAAGGGAAGGAGCGCCGTTTGACTTTTTCAAACTAAAATTGGCTGGAATTGAGATTGGACGCCATGTCGTGTTTGGAGAGCCCCTGATGCGCCTAAACAGTGGAAACCCCCACAAGTGACACCATTTTGGAAACTAGACCCCCTAAGGTACTTATCTAGATCTGTTGTGAGCACTTTGAACTCCCAAGTGTTTCACAAAAGCTTATAATGCCTGGGTGTGAAAAAAAAAAAAACAATTTTCCACAAAAATGATTTTTAGTCCCAAATTTTTGAATTTTCCCAAGGAAATTGGACCCCAAAAGTTGTTGTCCAATTTGTCCTGAGTACGCTGATACCCCATATGTGGGGGGGGGGGAACTGTTTGGGTGCACGGCAGGGCTTGGAAAGGAAGTAGTAACGTTTTGGAATGCAGACGTTGATGGGGGTCATGTTCCGTTTGCAGTGCCCCAGATGAGCCTAAACAGTGGAAACCCCCCACAAGTGACCCCATTTTGGAAACTATACCCCCTAAGGAACTTATCTAGATCTTTGGTGAGCACTTTGAACCCCCAAGTGCTTCACACGAGTCTATAATGCCCGGGCATGAAAATAAAAAATCCTATTTTTTTCCCACAAAAATTATCTTTTAGTCACTAATTTTTTATTTTCTCAAGGGTAACAGGAGAAATTGGACCACATAAGTTGTTGTCCAATTTGTCCTGAGTACGCTGATACCCCATATGTGGGTGGGAACCACTGTTTGGGCGCACGGCAGAGCTCGGAATGGAAGGAGCACCATTTGACTTCTTCCAACCAAAATTGGCTGGAATTGAGATTGGATGCCATGTTGCATTTGGAGAGCCCCTGATGTGCCTAAACAGTGGAAACCCCCCACAAATGACCCCATTTTGGAAACTAGACCCCCTAAGGAACTTTTCTAGATCTTTGGTGAGCAATTTGAACCCCCAAGTGCTTCACACAAGTTTATAACGTAGAGCCGTAAAATTTAAAAATCATATTTTTTCCACAAAAATGATCTTTTCACCCCAATTTTTATTTTTCCAAGGGTAACAAGACTCCAAAAGTTATTGTGCAATTTGTCCTGAGTGCGCTGATACCCCATATGTGGGGGTAAACCACTGTTTGGGTGCATGGCAGAGTTTGGAAGGGAAGGAGCGCCGTCTGATTTTTCAACGCAGAATTGGCTGGACGCCATGTCGTGTTTGGAGAGCTCCTGATCTGCCTAAACAGTGGAAACCCCCATAAATGACGCCATTTTGGAAACTAGACCCCTCAAGGAACTTATCTAGATGTGTGGTGAGAACTTTTAACCCCCAGGTGTTTCACTAAAGTTTATAACGTACAGCCGTAAAATAAAAAATCTTTTTTTTTTTTTACAAAAATGATTTTTTCGTCCCCAATATTTTATTTTCACAAGGGTAACAGAAGAAATTGGAACCCAAAAGTTGTTGTCCAATTTGTCCTGAGTACGCTGATACCCAATATGTGGGAGAAAACTACTGTATGGGCGCACGTCAGGGCTCGGAAGGGAAGTAGTGACGTTTTGGATTGCAGACTTTGATGGAATGGTCTGGGGGCGTCATGTCACATTTGGAGAGCCCCTGATGCACCTATACAGTGGAAACCCCCCACAAGTGACCCCATTTTGGCAAATAGACCCCACAAGGAACTTATCTAGATGTGTGGTGAGCACTTTGAACCCCGAAGTGCTTCACAGAAGTTTATAACGTACAGCCGTAAAAATAAAAAATCTTTTTTTTTTTTTTTTACAAAAATTATTTTTTTTTGCCCCCAATATTTTATTTTCACAAGGGTAACAGGAGAAATTGGACCCCAAAAGTTGTTGTCCAATTTGTCCTGCGTACGCTGATACCCAATATGTGGGAGAAAACTACTGTATGGGCGCACGTCAGGGCTCGGAAGGGAAGTAGTGACGTTTTGGATTGCAGACTTTGATGGAATGGTCTGGGGGCGTCATGTCGCATTTGGAGAGCCCCTGATGCGCCTAAACAGTGGAAACCCCCCACAAGTGACCCCATTTTGGAAAATAGACCCCACAAGGAACTTGTCTAGATGTGTGGTGAGCACTTTGAACCCCGAAGTGCTTCACAGAAGTTTATAACGCACAGCCGTAAAAATAAAAAATCCTTTTTTTTTTTTGCAAAAATGATTTTTTTGCCCCAATATTTTATTTTTACAAGGGTAACAGGAGAAATTGGACCCCAAAAGTTGTTGTCCAATTTGTCCTGAGTACGCTGATATCCAATATGTGGGAGAAAACTACTGTATGGGTACACGTTGGGGCTCGGAAGGGAAGTAGTGACGTTTTGGATTGCAGACTTTGATGGAATGGTCTGGGGGCGTCATGTCGCATTTGGAGAGCCCCTGATGCGCCTAAACAGTGGAAATCCCCAACAAGTGACCCCATTTTGGAAAATAGACCCCACAAGGAACTTATCTAGATGTGTGGTGAGCGCTATGAAGCCCCAAGTGCTTCACAGAAGTTTATAATGTACAGCCGTAAAAACAAAAAAATATTTTTTTTTGTACAAAAATGATATTTTCGCCCCCAGTTTTTTATTTTCCCAAGGGTAGCAGAAGAAATAGGACAAATTGCACAATAACTCTTGGGGTCCAGAGTACGCTGATACCCCATATGTGGGGATAAACTACTGTTTGGACGCATGGCAGAGCTGAGAAGTGAAGGAGCACCGTTTGACTTTTTCAACGCAGAATTGGCTGGAATTGAGATCAGACGCCATGTCACATTTGGAGAGCCCCTGATGTGCCTAAACAGCTGAAACCCCCCAATTCTAACTCCAACCCTAACCCCAACACACCCCTAACCCTAGTCCCAACCCTAACCACAAACCTAACCCTAACACACCCCTAATCCCAACCCTAACCCTAATCCTAACTTTAGCGCCAACCCTAACCCTAACTTTAGCAGCAACCCTAACCCTAATGGGAAAATGGAAATAAATGCTTTTTTTTAATTTTATTATTTTTCCCTTACTAAGGGGGTGATAAAGGGGGGTTTGATTTACTATTTATAGCGGGTTTTTATGATTGGCAGCTGTCACGCTAAAAGACGCTTTTTATTGCAAAAATAGTTTTTGCATCATCACATTTTGAGAGCTATAATTTTTGCATATTTTGGCCCACAGAGTCATGTGAGGTCTTATTTTTTGCGGGACGAGTTGACGTTTTTATTGGTACCATTTTTGATCACGTGACGTTTTTTGATCGCTTTTATTTCGATTTTTGGGAGGTTAGAATGAACAAAAATCAGCAATTCATGAATTTCTTTTGGGGGAGGCGTTTATACCGTTCCGCGTGTGGTAAAATTGATAAAGCAGTTTTATTCTTCGGGTCAGTACGATTATGGCGATACCTCATTTATATCATTTTTTCATGTTTTGGCGCTTTTATAGAATAAAAACAATTTTATATAAAAAATTATTTTTGCATCGCTATATTCTGCGAGCTATAACTTTTTTATTTTTTCGCTGATGATGCTTTATGACGGCTCGTTTTTTGCGGGACAAGATGACGTTTTCAGCGGTACCATGTTTTTTTATATCGGTCTTTTTGATCGCGTGTTATTCCACTTTTTGTTCGGCGGTATGATGATAAAGCATTGATTTTTTGCTTCGTTTTTTTTTTTTTTTTTTAAGGGGTTCACTAAAGGGGTTAACTAGTGGGACAATTTTATAGGGGGGGTCGTTACGGACGCGGCGATACCAAATATGTGTACTTTTATTGTTTGTTTTTTTTTATTTACAGGAAGAAGTGAATTTATTGGGGAATATTTTTTTTTTTTTTTATTTTGGATTTTTTTTTTACACATGTTTATTTTTACTTTTTTAACTTTTTTACTTTGTCCCAGGGTGGGACATCACAGTATTTTATCAGATCGCTGGTGTGACAGTGTGCACAGCACTCTGTCACACCAGCGATCGCACAGGCATAGATGCAGGCTTCTCAGTGCCTGCTCTCGGCAGGCACTGAGGTAGCCGCCTCCCTCCAGGACCCCGGTGCCATCTTGGATCCGGGTCCTGGGAGGGAGGAAGCCCTTAGAACAGCGCGATCACATCGCGCTGCTCTGAGGGTCTCAGGGGGGCGCGCAGGGAGCCCCCACCCTGCGCGATCCTCCCCTGTGCCCCCAGTACACCGCGATCATGTTTGATCGCGGTGTGCAAGGGGTTAATGTGCCGGGAGCGGTCCGTGACCGCTCCTGACACACAGTCATGGGTGTCAGCTGTGATAATCAGCTGACACCCGGCGGCGATTAGCTGCGCTCCCCTCAGGAGCGCAGCTGATCGCCTATGACGTACTATCCCGTCCCCGGTCATACGGGCCCAGGTACCATGGACGGGATAGTACGTCCGATGGCAGTAAGGGGTTAATACTATATGCCACATACTTGGTGTTGCAATTACCGTATATACTCGAGTATAAGCCGACCCGAGTATAAGCCGACCCCCCTAATTTTGCCACAAAAAACTGGGAAAACGTACTGACTCGAGTATAAGCCTAGGGTGGAAAATGAGATTATGCCCTATATGCTGCCCATGTATTATGCCCCCATAAATGCTTCATAGATTGTGCCCCCATAGATGCTCCATAGATTATGCCCCCATAGATGCTCCATAGATTGTGCTCCCATATATGATCCATAGATTATGCCCCCATAGATGCTCCATAGATTGTGCTCCCATATATGATCCATAGATTATGCCCCCATAGATGCTCCATAGATTGTGCCCCCATATATGATCCATAGATTATGCCCCCATAGATGCTCCACAGATTGTGCCCCCATATATGCTCCATAGATTATGCTCCATAGATTATGCTCCATAGATTACATGTCCCCATAGATTATTCCCCCATAGATTATGCCCCCATAGATTATGCCTCCATAGATTGTGCCCTCATAGATTATTCCCCCATAGATGCTCCATAGTATAGGCCTCAATTGCTGCTGCAACCGAAAAAAAAAAAAAAGGTATACTCACCTCTCGTTGCTGGGGGGCCAGGTGCCGGTGTCCTGAGCAGGCGGGGACACCGGCGCGCTATGGGGGACAGGTGCCGGTGTCATCGCTCGCTCAGGGCCCCGGCACCTGAGACATTTACCTGTCACCGCTGCTCGCCGCTGCCTTCCGGGTCCTCCAGCAGTCAATGATCAGGCAGAGGGCGCTGCGCACAGTAATTACGTCATCGCGCCCTCTGTCTGAACATCGCAGCAAGAGGACCCGAGGACACAGCGGAACGGGACAGGTAAATATCGCTTATACTTACCCTTCCGCTGGCGCGTCTCTGCCCTGCTCTTCTCCACGGTCTCGGCGCCAGTGTTCAGCGGTCACGTGTTACCGCTGATTAAAGTCATGAATATGTGCATATTCATGACTTTAATGAGCGGTACCACTGATGGCTGAATACTGGCGCCGGGACCGTGAGAGAAGAGCAGGGTATGCAGAGACCGGGCCGGCGGAAGGGTGAGTATACAGGACAGCTGTGCTCCTCCGCCGACCCCCTGGTATTTGCCTCGAATATAAGCCGAGAGGGGGACTTTCAGCCCTAAAAAATGGGCTGAAAATCTCGGCTTATATTCGAGTATATACGGTAATGAATGCCATGTGCAGGAGCGAAATGTAATATGTGCCAATATGCTCATAGAACAAATAAGATCAATGACACACAAGGTATTAATGCATTCATTAATTACACACCAAACAGTCGCCGGGAATGAATTGTAGAAATGACACTAATTATTTCACATCCGTGTGTTTTTGCTGTTTCATGATTGGTCAGTGATTTTGTTAAATTTCTTCCGTGATCAAGGGCAGTTAATGCCAGAAACGTGTCTGGTGGTATTACAACTGCCATCATGAATTTTTATGTTTTGAAATAAAGACTTGAAGATTTTATTACCGTATATACTCGAGTATGAGCCGAGGCACTTAATTTTACCACAAAAAACTGGGAAAACGTATTGATTCGAGTATAAACCTGGCATGCACGGCACTTAGAACTTTTCTAAATTTATTTCATCCTGGGTCAGTGATTCTTCCTGGAGTGGTAGCGCAATACTGTGAACGGCTCCAATATGAAATAACACGCTGAGGCATAAACCTTTTTTCTACAATGATATGAATTTACATTACTTGTCTGTTTCCTGCAGCCGTATAGACAACGATTGGAACGGGGGTTGAGCATCTGCACCTCTGCACTTTTCCATACCGGCCTCTGCTGAGCCTAGTTTGCGGGTACCAAACTTGTGACTGCTGGGGCTTCCAGTGGTTGGCCCCCAAGCGATCAATAAACTCTGGGAATAACTTTTTAGGTCTGTTCTAATGCAATAACAAAGACTATAGCAATAATTATCCAACAAATTTACCCAAATAATAATATGGTGTGTAAATTGGTAAATGCCAGTCACAAAATCTAATGTGACAGCTATGATATTAACATGTCCATAAAGCCATCTCGGTTCACACAATCATCATAAATGCATAATCTACTGATTTTTCATTGGTTGAAGGCTATATTCACATGTGGCAGACTTACTGCAGGCATTTTTGTCTCATTTATCTGAATGATTTACAGAATTGTATGCATAAGACATCTGATGTTTTTTCACAGACCCTGTTACCTCCTGATACTTTAAAACCAGAGGCAAAGAGGTTACTGGAAAGGCTCATTAAATTAGGTCAGAGGAATGGATTAAACCTTTCATCAGAGAAACAACAGGTAAAATTTCTTCCGTTACACCAGAAGGGGTTGTATAAAGTAGACAGCCTAACTTGGTCAAATGAAGAGTGCCGCAGCCCCGGTTATTCAGAAGCCTCATGGAAGCTATATAACATATACAGACTTTATGGCTGTATCCTCTTGTACTAACATTAGCGATTTCTTGAGATTAACACGTGCCAGCAAATGTGCCTACCACCTTCACAATAATACGTTGGAGGATTTATCTTTACTACCCTACTGTGCAGCATGCCTAGCACTTATGGGGAAAACTGTTTTCGGATACTGTTCAAAGTGTGATAATTTAGCTATGCTAGGACTGTCATTTTTTTAGGAAAATACGGTGCAGGGTCTCCATGAATACATTAATATATCTGCCCCAATCTATGTAATGCTAGGTAATAGGGGCCAATTCATCAAGACTGCGTTGATGAGTGGGTTTGCTGGAGTCAGGTGTACTCCACGTCATGAAACCATGAGTGTCTGATGAGCAGTGTACACCTCTGTACCTTGTCACAAATACTACTCCAGCTCATTATTAACGTTTTGACGAGCACTGGTCGCTACACCCACGTCCCGCCTCAAGTTGGGTGAAGCTGGCGTGAAGATGCTATGAGTCACAACATTTAGGCACAGCTCCTAGTTCTACATTTTCCAATTTTTCAAAGTTTTTACTCTAGAATTCTGATGTGAAAGCTTGGAGTTTGGCCCTAAATCTCTATTGTAAGGCAATATTGCCATTCCTCAGTCCCTGGGTAATCTTGAAAGTTAATGTATGTGCTGAAGTTGAAGGAAAACCGTGTTAAATGTATTTTATGATGCTGGTAGTTACCATTTCCCTGTGACCATACTTCTTTCCTACAATTTCCTGGCACCTGCAGGGTGGAGCTCAGGTAATAAAGTGCTATTAACCCATTAACGACCGCTTATGCACAGTTAAGGGACCTAACCCTCAGCACCATTTTTAAATGAGGATTCAGTGTATAGTTCTTTCCTTCTATTTACGTCCTCTTTGATTCTGGCGCAATACATTACCTTCCAGGGGATGTTGTTCGACACTGCCCGTGCCAAGGTCATTCTCCCGGAAGAGAAAATCACATTACCTTCCAGGGGATGTTGTTCGACACTGCCCGTGCCAAGGTCATTCTCCCGGAAGAGAAAATCTCGGCCCTCCTGCTGTGTATTTGCTTTCTAAAGCGTCCATCCTCTCAACCACTTCACCTCTGCATGAGCGTTCTGGGGAAGATGGTTGCAGCCATGGAGGCTGTGCCCTTTGTCCAATTCCACACTCGACCACTTCAGCTGGCCCTCTTGTCAGCATGGGACAAAGTGGTGTCCTCCTTAGACCATCCCATTATCCTTTCCTTCCCCTTCGTCAGTCTCTAACTTGGTGGACAATCTACTCGTCTTTTCGTCTCGGGAGATCCTTTCTCCCTCTACATTGGAAGGTTGTCACGACCGACGCTAGTCTTCTCAGTTGGGGGTCAGTTTTTCTGCATCACACTGTTCAGGGCGCTGGAATCCTCGGGAAGCTACGTGTCCAATCAATCTCCTGGAGATCAGGGCAATCTACCTCTCCCTCCTGCATTGGCAGTATCTCCTTGCTGGCCATTCGGACCGTATTCAGTCGGAACACGCCTCGGCAGTGGCGTACATAAGCCATCAGGGCAGAACACGCAGCAGATCCTTTGTGGCGGAGGTGTCCAGGATCCTAGTCTGGTAGAGAATCACGTAACTACAAATTCTGTGTAGAAAACTGGCTAGCCAACTTTCTAAGTCGCCAGGGTCTCGCCTCGGGTGAGTGGTCACACAACCCCCAAAGTGTTCGCCCAGATCTTTCAGAAGTGGGGCACCCCTGACGTAGATATGAAGGTGTCCCGCATGAACGCCAAGGAGTCACCCTTCGTAGCCAGGTCCCGCGATCCTCTGGCGATTGGTCAGGACGCCCTGGTCATATCCTGGTCTCCATTTTTCCTCACACTGCACTTCTCTCTGCACACGAGAAGCGCCAATTCGGTTATCGGACCTTACTTCCTGGCACGTCCTAAACAGGATGACTGTGGAGAACGCCATTTTCCCTCTCCAACTCCGTGGCAACAAGTTCTTCTCTGGGGGCACGCTGGACCTGGGCACAATAGCCGCACTACGGCAGGTACACACTGTCTAAACCGCTGCAGGCTTTAACCCCTCAGCCGCAGGCGCTAACCCTCCGCTGCAGGGATTAGCTCCTCAGCTGCAGCCATTAACCCCTCCGCTGCAGGTATCATCCTCTCCGCTACGGGCTCGCTCTGCCGACCATACGCTGCAGACAATTCTGGGCAGCAATACGCGGCACACAATTCCGGCAATCCTGGTCAGCCGCCGTTCGCAGATTCCTTGAGTAATTTGCATTATGTCTCAATCAAAGGCTAATAAGAAAGCAGATAAGACCCACACGGTGATATATGCCTCATGTACCGCATGCAATGTTTCCCTACCACGGAAACATCCCAATCCTCTCTGTACGGACTGTGAAGCCTCAGGCCCTCAGGAGCCCCCTCCTACTGTGGAGCGAAGTCCTACTGTGAAGCGAAGCGACGCTAGTCCCCCTGAGTGGGCAGCTTCTTTGGCGCAATCCGTGGCTTCTCTCGCAAAGGCTATAGAATCCTTTCATGGTCCCTCTTCTGGCGAGGGCGTCCCCTCACCCCCTGTAGCAGGTCCTTCAACCACGCATTCTTCAAGGAAACGTATCGATGACTCGTCTAAACGGAACTCTGAGCCTACTGCATCCTCTAGCTCTGTGTCTCGCTCCCCTTCACCAGGGGGTGGCAGTGAGCATGACTCAGAATGTGAGTCTTATGTGGCCCCACACCCGAACTCCCCTGAGTTCCAGGAGTCTATAGATTCACTCATAGAAGCGGTTAATCATATTCTGGAAATAGACGAGGAACCCGGTACCAATCCAGACCCATCCGGTGGCTTTTAAAATAACTAAACGGCCCCATAGGTTTTTCACTAACCATCCTGAGTTTACAGACATCCTCAAGAGGCATAGATGTTGCCCAGATAAGCGATTCTCTGGCCTAAAACCTCTAGAATCACGGTATCCCTTTGCATCTACTTTAAGACAGGAGTGGACTGAATCCCCTGCAGTAGATCCACCCATATCAAGGCTCGCTTCAAAAACCCTTCTGTCCTTGACGGATGGATTGTCCATTAAAGATCCCATGGATCGGCAGATTGACAGTCTGGCCTAGTCAGTCTTTGAGGCTGCTGGAGCCGCCTTATTTCCTTCATTCGCCACCACGTGGGTAGCTAGAGCTATGGTAGCCTGGGCAGAGGCCATAGTTAGAACCAGTGGAAGCAATAGCCTACCATCCGAAGTCACTAGTCTCGCCTATCAGATCGCCCAGGCAGGAGATTACGTAGTTCATGCCTCCCTAGATGCGGCTAATTGTACCGCACTTGCAGCCGCCAACGCGGTTGCCATCAGGAGAGCATTGTGGCTGCGGGAATGGCGGGCAGATTCTGCATCCAAGAAATCCTTGACCTCTCTACCTTACCAGTTTGGGCGTTTGTTCAGAGATAAACTTGATCAAATTATCTCGGATGCTACCAGGGGAAAAAGCAAATTTCTCCCTCAACGTAGGCTGACTCGACCCTTTCGGAGTCTATTCCAAACTCGCTCCCGACCTTTTCGCATTACCACAGGCTGGTCATCCTTAGTCACTTCCGCTATCTCTTCCTGCCCCCCACGCAGAGGCAGAGGTTCCAACCCTTCGTTCAGACCTTCTAACTCTTAGAGAAACAGATCTCCTCGGACCAGGCCCAAAAGTGCCCCGTCCCGCAAGTTCTCTTCGCAGTGACTCGTTGCCGTGTCTGGAAGACACAGGCAAGGTGTGCAGCCGCCTGTCCTTGTTTTGCCAAGTCTGGCTGATGGTTGTCCACGACCGATGGGTCAGAGATCTTGTGTCCTCCGGATACAAAATCGAGTTCACATCCCCTCCTCCAACGCAATTCTTTCGGTCCTGGCTCCCAAGATCCGAGACACTGGCGGTTCCTTTTTATCAGGTCATATCTGCCCTCCGCAACAGCGCTGTCATTTTTATTCAAACCTGTTCGTGGTCCCAAAAAAGGATGGGACCATGCGTCCAATTCTAGACCTAAAGCTGTTGAACAAATTTGTCACTGTGCGCCACTTCAGGATGGAGTCCCTCGGGGGGCGTGGTTTGCTGCTAGATGTGAGCAGACATCTTTCTGCTGGGCTCCTGAAGCCCCCTGCTTTAGCAACGAAATAAGCTACGTTTGGAGGAGGCTGGGAGAAAAATCTTCGACACCGGAGGACCCCTGATCACATAAGGATTATAAAAATCCTAACTTGGACTGTTTTGGAGCCAGATTGAGAGGAGGAACGTTTGAGGCCTACAGAGAAGGGAGAAGCTGGGGCCTGGAGTAGCCCTGTGCAGCCCAGTGCAGCCGCATCCTGTCTGAGCCTCCAGCACTGGTTTGGGACCTGTCCCCCCCTTCTAAAGTGAGCGGTTTGCCCCCTGACTTCATCGGGTGCAAGAAGACCTGGATATAAAGAAGACAAAGAAGAAATTTTCTCACCGTTGCAGTCTCCAGTGTCCTGGGCGTCCCTGAGGCTTCCTCCATTGCCTGAAGCGGTGTGGAGATCTTCAGCGCCGGCGGTCTTCTCAGGATCAAGCCGACGTCTTCTTCAATCAAGTTCCAGGAGAGACCGAGACCTCTTCACCTGAAGCCAGGACGTCCCGTGTGCTGCAGCTGCATCGTCGGTTTCCACGAAGGTAAGCGGTGAACGCCGCCATTACCTTAAAGTGAATCCGTTGCAGTAAAGTGATTTTGCGCTCTGAAAGGAGTCGCTAATTTGGATAGCGTCACTAAAAGCATCGCAAAGGAGGATTGCGACTTGGAAAAAGTCGCATAACAAGTCTGCGTTCTAGAAAGTATCGCACAGCTCAAGTGCGACTCGAACAACGACGCATAATCTTTAAAGGCTTTATTGGAGTCCCGGATTGCGACGCCAGCTACATCTTGATTTATCTCTCTTCTGGAGGATCTTATTTGTTCTTCAACATCTGGTAACTTGGTTTGTTCCTGGAATTTTCCATTAAGGAGGAATCCCATTCTTGAAGAAGTCTGCATTTGCCTGACGTTTCCTATCTTTTTGGAACTAAACTCGCTAAAATCATTCAGCGAGCTCAGTCATTCCTGTCTTCTTATCCTGACAGCTTTTATTTCAGCAAGTCTTGCAGGTTGTATTTCAAAGAAAAAAGACGCGTAGATTGGTTAATCATTCACTTGTGTTACTTTGTATTGCATTTGATTCTTTCCTCTTTGTTGAAAGGTTACCCCTCTTTAAAAATGAGTACTAAAAGTAACAAAAAAACTCAGGGGGAAAAATCATCACACAAACCAGCACTGAGATCTGCTGTCAGGAAGGATATCACTGATCTTGATGAGGCAATTTGTATCAGCCCTTCCGCATCTCCGCCTGCGGAGGGCTATAAAATTGGCTTAAAAGATGATACTAGCATGCTGAAAGAAATTCAAGACATAATTGATACTCAGGCTGATATGGATACCACTGTCACTAAAAAAAGAAACATAATTAAAGCTTGGTCTGACTCTGAGGAGGAGTTTCATGACACTTCTCCTACTCAGAGTCCAGATAGAAGTAGGCCTAGGCTATCTGAGGAGGCACCCAAAATATGCCCTATTGAAGGGATTCAAGCTTCCAATGAGGGTGTATCCCAAGCTTACGTGAAAGATCTAATAGTCGCCCTAAACAATAGTCTTAGATTGACAATGGAGGAAAATACCAATCGTTTACAAGCCAAATTTGAAGTTATCAATTCTCGGATTGATAAACACGATAAAAAAATTGTTGTCTTGGAAAAGAGTTCTTCTTCTTTACAGAAGCAGCAAGCAGATACACAAAAAGAGGTGCAATACCTAAGAATGAAGCTTGCTGACATCGAGGACCGCAGTAGGCGGAACAACATTAAATTGAGGGGAATTTCTGAAAAAGTAAGCCAGGCAAATTTACAGAACTACACTATGGGGATCCTTAAAAAAATCTTTCCGGATTCTCCGGAACTTGAGCTAATGATTGACAGGATACACAGGTTACCAAGACCTAGATCCATTTCGGAAGATATTCCGAGGGATACAATACTAAGATTTCATTTTTACCCCACTAAAGAAAGACTCCTAGCTTTTATGAGGGACAAGAAGCAGCTCCCTCCCCCGTTTGATCATATTAAAGTATTCGTTGACTTGTCCAAAGATACAATCCAGCTAAGAAAGAGCTTTGGGGAAGTCACTTCAATTTTACGCAGGATGGGTATCCAATACAGATGGGGCTTCCCAACTAAATTACTTGTAAATAGAGGAGGCAGGATTGTTTCATTACTCACACCACAAGATGGTATGTCCTTTATCTCCTCTCTGAACAAAATTGGGGATAATCCGGGGTAAGAAGTTGTGTACTTTATTCTTTGTAAATGTGTCATTTGCAGGGGCTTCTAATGCCATCCATGAACTTTCCCATTTAAGGAGAACATCCTTCGAATTCGAGGATTCTTCACAAGACTGTTTAGTTGGTTATTAAGTTTTGTGTGTTTTGTTTTTTCTGTTTGTTAGCATTATTGCTTAGGAGAAAATGGTTAAAATATTATCATTTAACGTGAGAGGCCTAAATAGCCCGGTTAAGAGGCACTCTACATGGAGAGAGATCAAGAGAAGCAGAGCTGAGATCATTTGCTTACAGGAGGTCAAGCTTGCCAAGTCAGGTCACCCAAGATTCGAAAATAAAAATTATTCTCATATATTTGAAGCCCTAAACGATAAAAAGAGGGGAGGGGTTATTACCCTTATCAAAAACTCATTAGATTTCCGCAGCATCGAGACTCACTCAGACCCAGAGGGTAAATATTTAATACTGGTGGCCATGGTCAATAATCAATTGACTACTATCATCAGTTTATGCGCCTCATAACGCTCAGATTAAATTTTTCAACGAGCTTGACAGTAAAATCCAGGAGGTTAAGAAGGGGGTGGTGATTGTAGTAGGAGACTTTAATATTGTCCCTGACGCCCAGCTGGATTCTACTGCAAGGTCTAGGTCTTCTTTCCCAGTTTTAAAAGGATGGCTCCACAGCCATGAATACCTGGATGTTTTTCGGTGCATAAACACTTCATCATTGGAATATACGCATTATTCAGAGGTACATAAGACCTTTTCGAGAATCGACCTATTCCTTACCGATTACTTTTCAATTTCCAGATTTAGGAGAATAGATATCCTACCAAAGTCCTTTTCAGACCACTCTCCTGTAATCTGTGAAGTGGATCTTGGTCTATCACATAAGAGAGACTTTCTCTGGAGATGTAATTCCTCACTTTTGTACAACCCAATCTTCAGAGAAAAAATCGAGAAAGCCATCACTAACTATTTTAAGGAAAACGAGTCGGAAGATGTGAGCCCGTTCACATTGTGGAATGCCCACAAATGCATTATAAGAGGAGTGATGATAGGCTTACTGAATCAGAAAAAAAAAAACAGGACAAGGAAAAGTTCCACAATTTACAAATGGATCTTAAGAATGAGGAAGATGCACAACAAAAATTAGTGGCGCCTTCTTCAGAACTGCATTCAGAGATTATCAACCTCAGAATTGCGCTGAGAGCAGCTTTATTCGAAGACTATGATAGGTATGCCAAGAGGATGAAAGCGAATTTCTACTCCTCATATAACAAACCTTCCAAGCTTATGGCCCAGAGATTCCAGGCCATAAGAGTTAGGAATAGGATTAATAGGATCAAATATAACGGAATGATCTCCGACCACCCTAAAGAAATAGCGGATCATTTCGCAGATTATTTCTCTTCCCTATACAATCTTAAGTACGACCCAGATACATCCCAGCCAGACAAACTCCACATCCAAAAATTCTTATCAAGTATTAACCTACCTGAACTTTCTGCTGAGCAATTGACGGCCATCGACGCCCCTTTTACTCAGCATGAAATTTCCGAATCCATCAAGAAACTAAAACTTAAGAAATCACCGGGACCTGATGGTTTCACGAATGAGTATTTTAAAGTGTTTGCCCCTCACCTGGTTCCCTGCCTCGGCTCAGTGTTCAATAAAGCATCTTCGATTGGAGAATTCCCACCGGAAATGCTAAAGGCCACTATAATCTTAATTCCCAAAACTAAAGGAGACCTGGAGTCGGTCAAAAATTATAGGCCAATTTCACTAATTAACACTGACGTAAAAATATATTCAAAAATCATTGCCGATAGAATCAAATTTATTCTTCCAAGCATTATTCACAAAGACCAGATGGGCTTTATCCTGGGACGTCAGACCAGTGACGGTACTAGAAAGGTATTCAATCTAATTCACTCTATCAGATCTAAAAGAACTCCTTCAATTCTCCTAGCGTTGGATGCTGAGAAGGCATTTGATAGAGTGAATTGGGACTTTTTGGTAGCGGCCCTTAAAAAATTTGGATTTAGCCTCAATATAATTAAAACAATCATGGCCTTATATGCTTATCCCTCAGCAAACGTGTATGTAAATTGTCACCTATCTAAAAACATTCCAATAACGAATGGTACAAGACAGGGATGTCCCTTGTCCCCTCTGCTATTCGCTATTATCATGGAGCCACTTGCTGAGAGAATAAGAGGGAATGAGTCGATTAGGGGAATCCAGATAGGGGCAAAACAGTACAAAATTAGCCTGTTTGCGGATGATGTCATCCTCAGCCTTACAAATCCTTCATGCTCTATTATGCATGTCCTCCAGGATTTTGGAGATTTTTCTAAGGCATCGTTGTTCAAAATTAACGAATCAAAGTCTAAAATTTTGGACTTTTTCTTGAGCCAGGATGATATCTGCGGTATTAAAGGGAATACTAATTTTGATTGGGAAAAGGAGTCGCTGACATATCTTGGCATACTTATCTCTAGAGTTTTTCGCAAGACGATTGATCTTAACCTCCAAAAAATCACTAAGGAAGTGCAATCTGAACTTAATAATCTTGGGAAGCAGGAAATTTCTTGCGCCGGGAGAATTACTTTATTTAAACTTTTTACTCTCCCCAAAATTTTATACACCTTTAGAGCTTTACCTTTACTTATTCCGTTAAAGCTAATCAAAAAACTACAAAGTATAGTTAACACATTCTTATGGAACAAGAAGAGAGCAAGGATAGCATTCACCACTATCACCAAAATTAAAACAAATGGAGGCCTTGCTCTCTCAAATTTGGTTAACTATTACTACTCCTCCTTGGTGAAACAGTCTCGTATTTGGCTCAGGCCGGATAATGGCCCGGCTTGGTCAGAGATTGAAAGACACTATAATAGGAACACTCCTCTGGCAAAATTAATTTTAAGTAATGTCCTATCATCCTCCTCTGTATCGCATATCTCGCCGACTATTTCTGCTACCTTATATGCCTGGACCTATATGGCCAAAATTCAAACACAAAGCAGGAAGAGGTTCAGATATGACCAAATCAAGGACATATCACTGAGGTTTTTTGGCTTGATTATGGAAAAGGAAATTCCTAGCTCTTGGAGATTGGCTAGTTTAACGAAAGCACAGGATATTTTTGATGGCAAAGATTTCATTGAATATGAAGCGTTGTTGTCAGTACATAAACTTCCTCCTGAAGATGCCCAAATCTTTTATTTAATTAAAAAACTCATCTCCAAATTTATCAGGAAAAAGTCTCTTATCACGGAGATGGTAGGCATGTTAATTTGTAATCCGGACAATAACCTTTATTGGAAATCCAAATTTATTTATAACTTCTTAAACGAAGATCTAGTACCCAAGGAAACCCTTTTCGAGACTAACTGGCAAAGGGATATGAACTTGAATTTCTCTCACGATCAATGGCGGAAAGCACTTAAAGCTACTTATTCCTCAAACATATGTGCTTCCCTCCATGAGTCGTATTATAAATTAGTCTCCCGATGGTATTTCACACCTGCTAAAATGGCAAGAATTTTTCTAGGAGTGTCCCCTAACTGTTGGAGAGACTGTGGTTTCGCAGGGAATCTTCTACATGTCTTTTGGGAGTGCCCCAAGATAAGGTTACTATGGTCAAATGTCTCTGACTTGGTGGATAAGATCACTTCTAGAACTGTGACGTTGACCCCTCAATTGGCCTTATTGTCTCTCGATCTTGAGGAAATCCCTCACTCATACAGACATCTAATCATCCACTTATTCTTGGTAACCAAAAACCAAATAGCTTCTCTTTGGAAGGAAGAAGCGGTTCCTAAAATAGCCGACATTGTAGACAAAATGTCTCTGCACATGTATACGAGAAAAGCCATGCACTGGCTAACAACAGTTTTACTTCCTTCTGTAAAAAATGGAATCCTTGGCAAGACTTGACCTCTTAATTTCGCTTATGTTGGCTTGACTCTCTCCTATATCCTCTCACGGCAAAGATTCTCTTTGATTGATTAACAATTGATATCCTCTACTGTTAGTTTAGAAATGTTATTGTTATGGTTATGTTATTATTATTTATTAATATCCTTACTGTCGAGCTACTTGATATATTCTACAGTTAGATTTCTTCATCTCCATGATTAACTCGATTGATGTCTAGTACTGTTAAGTATGGAAAGTTATATTCTATTTGAGATGTAAGACTGTAATACCCTACTCTCATTGCTAAAAATTATAATAAAGTTATTTTGAAAAAGGATGGAGTCCCTCCGCTCCGTCATCGCTTCGCTGGAAAAAGAATAGCTTGCATCAATCGACATCAAAGACAATCAATCTCCACGTTCCAATCTTTGCAGGTCACCAAAGATTCCTACACTTTGCAGTGGGAGACGAACATTTTCAGTTCGGGCTTGCCACCGCCCCCAGAGTATTCACAAAGGTCATGGCTGCCGTCATGTCTATTCTACACTCTCGAGGTGTGGTGATTCTACCCTACCTGGACGATCTCGTCAAAGGTCCATCCTATCTGGCTTGTTTAGAAAGCGTCAGTGTCGCCGTCGACACCTTGTCCCGCCTAGGTTGGCTAGTAAACCTGGAGAAATCTTCCTCGGTTCCATCCCTTCAAATTCCCTTTCTGGGGATGATCTTAGACACTTCCCGAGGGTTGGTTTTTCTCCCTCCGGACAAGATTTCCTCTCTAACTCGAGGAGCCCGATCTTTGCAAGGTCTTGCTCCCTGCGGTTCGCCATACAGGTTTTGGGAAATATGGTAGCGTCCATCGAGGCAGTACCATTTGCCCAATTTCACCTCCGTCCTCTGCAGCAGGCCTTAATCTCAGCCTGGGACAAGGATCCGGATCCTTGGGTCGCCGCTTTCTCCTGGCACCCAGAGTCAGACGGTCTCTCAGGTGGTGGACGGCAATGTCGTCCTTGGATCAGGATATGATATCCTAGACATGACATCACGAGTGGGGTCACATGATATCTGGGAGGTCCTCACCATCTAATAGTATGTTAGTATACGACGCTTGCGTCACCATGGATGCGCTCCATGGAAATGCCGCACCGGATGTAACGTTTATAGCACATGACGGTCATACCGGATGTGACGGCAGAGAGACGTCAAACCGGATGTAACGCTCTCGTAGCACATGACGGTCTCACCGGATGTGACGTTAGAGGAGCGCCGCACCGGAGCGCCCTGTGACACATGGATCCTGTGTTGCACTTTGGAGAGGCGTCGCACCGGATGTAACGTCCTGTGGGACATGATGTCCGATATATGGTCTGTAAAAGTGATGGCGCACCGGATATGATGCCACCTTTCAATCGCCTTGGCGTCCTATTTAAACACCCATGTGGGTATTATCTTTGCACCCGCCTGATAATATGGACGTACATGACGGATGTCTGCACTTTATAGCTAATATGAAAGGGCATATTCTCCCCTGATGATCGAGCCTGAGAAACGCGTTTGGAGTTGTTTGTATCATACCTCAGATGTCCACTGTTCACTTAGGGGTAATGTATGGAGCTTATAAGCCTCCTCCAATGGATGAAACCGTATATGGACAATGATGGATGTTCGGGATCAGAGGATTTTGGTGAGATTGTTCCAATAATCCTGTTATTTTGAGTGATATAATACTGATCCTTTATTTGTAGCTATATTTATGTGAGTGCATTTTATTCACTATTATAGGGTCTTCTAAATATTATTATTGCATATTCATGAGGAGTCCCAGATTTGGGCTTATAGTTATCCTTTGACAATTTGTGTTTTTTGATTAATCTTATCAATTTTGTGGACCCTTTGTCCATTGAAAAGAGACCTTTTGGTTATATAGTCGTGATCTCCCTAGAGAGAACCGTGATTGTGTGTTTCTAGTGTTTAATTTGAATTATTGTGTGAACCGACGGGTTCTTTTAAATAATAATAAAGGTTAATTTTTATCCTGCACTTCTACCTTGCTGATTACACACACTTTTATGATTGGTAGATCCATACTTTAATAACATGGCAGATGTCTCAGTAAAAATATTATTCTCACTGCTTTAAATTTTGTTGTTTTTTTTTTCAGAAAATTAAGGACATTAAAAAAAAGATTAGTACACTATCCATTGATTTCAGTAAAAATTTGAATGAAGATATTACATTTCTAATGTTTTCCAGGGAGGAACTAGGTGAGTCCAAGTGTATCTAAAATGATCAGAAATGCATAATTCACAATTCAGCCAGTGTAATGTAACTGCACATAATGGAAGGAGGGAGCGTTTCTACAGTGCCCACATTTTGTCAGAAAAGAGGATTGGGAAGTGATTTATTGTAAATGAAGCCAAACTGCATTATCAGTGCCTGGCAGTGCACAGCGCCTCCATCTTTAAGGGTATGCCACTAAAAACTAACGAGATCGCAAACACGTCACTATTTAACGATCTCGTTAGCGACGTCGTTGTGTGTGGCATGTAGCAACGATGTGGCCCCTGCTGTGATGTCGCTGATCGTTCACTAGCGTTCTGGACCGTTTTTTGATCGTTGGCGTCCCGCTGGTGAGCCTATATCGCTGTGTTTGGCACCTTTTGCGAACGACGAGCGACCTCGATTGTGACGCATATGACAGCGGCGCAGGCGGGACTAGGGTTTTTAGCGTCACGGAGTGGATCGCAATATCTGTAAGTTCTCTTTTGCGTCACAGAGAGGATCGCAGAAGTTGCAAAGCAGGCTAGCAGAGAGCAGGAGCGATGCTGGAAATTCCTATGAATCAGAAGCGCTCAGTACATGCTAATGACATCCTAACGACCGCCAAAGTCGTTAAAGAGATCGCTGACCGCTGATGAGTCGTTTATGAGATCTCCTGTTTGGCAGCTACTAGCGACCTAAAAGAGATCACACCAACGATTTCGTTAGCTTGCGTCGTTATCGTGATCGCTAACGAGATCGCTAAGTGTGGCAGTACCTTTACTAACGCGTAGGGCAGTTTAATGGCATGAGCTCTGCAGCTAATGGTCACAGCTGGAAACTTCTTGCAGACAATGGGGACACTTCTATGTCTGATAAAAGCCAGCATCTGGAGACTGGCCCACTGTCCTTGTATGTGCCATCGTGCAGATGACTGACATCTTGTTACAGGTTGGGCGTTTTCTTTACTCAACTTCTGGACAGATTTATGATTTGGTTCCATGCATTTTGGCCAGAGTGCAAATTTGTATCCGAGAGTATTTAGATTTTTCGCACCATCTGAATAAGATGCCTATAGTTTATTAAAGGTGTTGTCCAGGGAGAAAAAAATTTTTTGAAGCGCACAGACTAGTAAAAACAGAAGTAACACGTCCTCATCGAGCATTGCACAATCCAAGTTTTACTAGGTCCCTTCTGGTCATTCCATTATGGTCCTGTTTCAACCTGTTGAAACGTCCCATCCCAAGTTTCATTAGAAAGAGCAGCTCTGGTTCACTAGTAAGTAAAGGCCCCCCCATATGCATTAGACTAATGTCAGCATGAACAAGCCGATATTAGTTTAATGGGTAAATAGTGTGTATATGTGGGCCTTTCAGTGCTCTCCACAGATGTCAGGGAAAATTACGGACAGGCATGTCCTTCAAGAGATAAGCCACTGCCAGAGCCTTTGGCAGCTGCTTTCTCCACACTCCCTGTTAAAATGCATGAATGCTCAACCAATTTCGTTCATCTGTATGGGGTAGTTGGGAGAGAGGGCCAACGACTAAATGAGTGCTTGGTTGTCAACTATTGTATTTGTATGGCTGTTTAAGGAAAGAGAAAATGTTAGAAGTGCTATTGAATATTTAGTACCTTAAAACTAATGCTGAGTGACAATAGTCATGTTTCAGATGTTTATGGCAGTGGACACCAGCAGGTATTGGACTATTAAGAATATTTATGAAAAGTTCTTGGTAATCGATGATCTAAAATAATTGAGATCATTATGTATTTGTTCTTGTACAATACAAGTTACTTAATTTACCTGTATTTTTATACTAGATTTTGTAGAATATCTTTAGCTTTTCTGTAAGGACTTTTTTTCTTTCCGTGGTAGCACTCAATTTATATTGCTTCACTGACTTACAGGAGGCCTTCCTGATGATTTCTTGAACTCTCTGGAGAAAGCAGAGGATGGCAAATTAAAAGTCACCTTAAAATATCCTCATTATTTCCCTTTGATGAAAAAATGTTTTGTTCCGGAGACTAGGCAAAAGCTGGAGTTGGCTTTCAACTCTCGCTGCAAGGAGGTATGAATATTTCCTGCTTAAAGAGGTATTCCTTTCTCCAAGATCCTATCCCAATATGTAGTAGGTGTAATAGCAAATACCGCCAGTTAGAATTATAGTATAGTTCTTCTGATTTGCTTTGTCGCTTACCCATGTGCAGGGCATTGCAGTAGATAAGGTATCCATGGATACGACCACTAGCAACTTACTGTCACTATACAAGCGGTTGTAACCATTGATGCCTAATCTACTGCAATGGCCTGCACATGGAGTAGGCAACATAGAAATGTAGTAAGGTTTTTCTGATAAGCTAATTGGAGGTATTTGCTATTATTATTACACCTACTACATATAGGGATAGAATCTTGGAGATGGGACTACCCTTTTTAATCTTCATGGACAGTTTAGTCTTCACATTGGCATCTTGGTAATATTGTTGTAATTGACTTCAATAGGAGAACAATAATCTTCTTCGAGAACTTGTAAAGCTCCGTAAAGAGAAGAGCAGTTTACTTGGGTTTGACACTCATGCTGACTTCATATTGGAAATGAACATGGCAAAGAGCAGCAAAATGGTGGCTGGATTTCTAGGTAAGGCAATAAAAACTTGCCCCTATCCACATCCCACTTTTTCCTTTAAAATAATTGAGATTGTTCTGCAATGTGATGAGATGAAATCCCATATTCTGAAATGAACCTGAACTCTTCTATTTCATTAGAGCATTTTGCAACTAACAATAATAGTGTTGCCCTTAGTAAAGTTTACAGAGAAACCTACATACATGGTCAAAATTGTTGGTACCCCTCGTTTAATGACAGAAAAACCCACAATGGTCACAGAAATAACTTGAATCTGACAAAAGTAATAAATCATAAATCAATGAAAATGAACTAATGAAATCCAGACATTGCTTTTCATCCATGCTTCCACAGAATTTAAAAAAAAATAAAACTCATGAAATAGGCCTGGACAGAAATGATGGTACCCCTGAAAATAATGTGACAAAACGGACATGTTAAATAAAGGTGTGTCCACTATTTGGCATCACAGGTGTCTACAATCTTGGAATCAGTGAATGGGCCTGTATAGAGGGCTACAGATACTCACTGTGCTGTTTGGTGACATGGTGTGTATCACACTCAACATGGACCAGAGGAAGCGAAGGAAAGAGTTGTCTCTGGAGATTAGAAAGAAAATTATAGACAAAAATGTTAAAGGTAAAAGTTATAAGACCCTCTACAAGCAGCTTGATGTTCCTGTAACTACAGTTGCACATATTATTCAGAAATTTAAGCTCCATGGGACTGTAGCCAACCTCCCTGAACGTGGCCGCAGGAGGAAGATTGATGACAAATCAAAGAGACGGATAATAAGAATGGTAACAAAAGAACCCAGAAAAACTTAACAGATTCAAGGTGAAATTCAAGCTCAAGGAACGTCGGTGTCAGATTGCACCATCCGTCGTATGAGCCAAAGTGGACTTCATGGGAGACGACCAAGGAGGACACCATTGTTGAAAAAAATCATAAAAAAGCTAGACTGGAATTTGCTAAACTACATGTTGACAAGCCACAAAGCTTCTAGGAGAATGTCCCATGAACATATGAGACAAAAATTTGGCAAGACATATCAGCTCTATGTTCACAGACGAAAAATGAGGCATATCAAGAAAAGAACACTGTCCATACTGTGAAACATGAAGGAGGCTCTGTTATGTTCTGGGGCTGCTTTGCTGCATCTGGCACAGGGTGTCTAGAATCTGTGCAGGGTACAATGAAATCTCAAAATTATCAAGGGATTCTAGAGAGAAATGAGCTGCCCAGGGTCAGAAAGCTTGGTCTCAGTGGCAGGTCATGGGTCTTGCAACAGGATAATGACCCAAAACACACAGCTAAAAACTCCCAAGAATGGCTAAGAGGAAAACATTGGACTATTCTGAGGTGGCCTTCTATGAGCCCTGACCTAAATCCTATTGAGCATCTTTGGAAAGAGTTGAAACATGCTGTCTGGAAAAGGCAACCTTCAAACATGAGACAACTGGAGCAGTTTGCTTTTGAGGAGTGGGCCAAAATACCTGTCGAGAGGTGCAGAAGTCTCATTGACGGTTACAGGAATCGTTTGATTGTAGTGATTGCCTCAAAAGGTTGTGCAACACAAAATTAAGTTAAAGGGAATCTGTCACCCCATTTTTGCCCTATGAGATAGGGCCACCACCATCAGGGGCTTATCTACAGCATTCTGTAATGCTGTAGATAAGCCCCCGATGTAACCTGAAAGTGAAGAAAAACGAGTTATATTATACTCACCCAGGGGCGTTCCGCCGTCTGGTTGGGTCCGATGGGCGTCGCGGTCCGGTCCGGGGCCTCCCATCTTGTAGCGAAGCCAACCTCTTCTTTCCGTCCCGTCCTGCGCCCTGCGTCCTGGTGAGGGCAGAGCAGAGTACTACAGTGCGCAGGCGCCGGACCTCTCTGACCTTTCCCTGCGCACTGCAGTACTCTGCTCTGCCCTCACCAGGGCAGAGCAGTGCGCCTGCGCAGGAGCCGTGACAGGACTTAAAGAAGAGGGCGGCTTCGCTACAAATTGGGAGGCCCCAGACCGCGACGCCCATCGGACCCGACCGGACGGCGGAACGCCCCTGGGTGAGTATAATCTAACTCATTTTTCTTCACTTTCAGGTGACATCGGGGGCTTATCTACAGCATTACAGAATGCTGTAGATATGCCCCTGATGGTGGTGGCCCTATCTCATAGGGTAAAAATGGGGTGACAGATTCCCTTTAAGGGTACCATCATTTCTGTCCAGGCCTATTTCATGAGTTTTATTTTTTAAATTCTGTGGGAGCATGGTTGAAAAGCAATGTCAGACTTTCATTTTCATAGATTTTTGATTTATTATTACTTTTGTCAGATTCAAGTTATTGCTGTCTCCATTGTGGGTTTTTCTATCATTAAACGAGGGGTACCAACAATTTTGACCACGTGTGTATATATTGTGTGTATATATAACTTGTATTGCAGATTATTAAATGGCAGTAAGGATAGGCCGAGGTCTGTGATGTTGGCCATTAGGACACAGAGCAAGTGCTGTAGATTCACATTACATCCTACAGTGTTGGACATTGTCTCCTAGTGCACAGATATGAGCAGACCGTGGCCAGTCTGTGTTACTGTTTGTAGCAAGAGTGCACAGCCTGCGGCCCCCAAACATGGACAGAACAAGGCTTGTCTGACAGGTTAACTACACTATATTTCGAACTATAAGACACACTTTTTCCCTCAAAATTTGGAGGAAAATAGAAGTTCGTCTTCTAGTCCAGATGTACCTGCTGTGGCTTTGGATGGGGAGGTGGGGTAGTAGCATCAGCAGAGCAGCGGGTCACAGGAGCCGGCAGCTGTGGCTAACACCTGTGCCCTCTGCTAAAGAGTAATGAATATGCACTGCTCTCCACGCCCATTGTAGTGGAGAGCAGTGAATATTCATTTTTCTTTAACAGTGTACACGCTGTTAGCCACAGCCGCTGGCTTCCTGCAGCGGCTGGGCTCTTAAGTGTGCCTGCTACTTAAGGAAATGAATATTCACTGCTCTCCAATCCCATGTGAGTGGAGAGCAATGAATAGTCATTAATCTTTAATAGCGGGCACAGTAGTTGCAGCCGCCAGCTTCCTGCAGCAGCCGGGCAATCACATGTGCCTGCTACTAATAGTAGCAGTGGAGAGCAGAGAATTTCATTCGCTTTAGTAGCGGGCACACGTGATCGCCTGGCCACTGCAGGAAGCAAGCAGCTGAGATTACTGTGCGTGCTGTTAAAGATGATGAATATTCACTGCTCCACACACCCATAGTCCTGACGTGGGGAACAGTAGGTATTCGGCAGCTGTCCTTGCCTTGTAATCAGCGCATGACTTCACTGCAATGCGCTGCTTACAAGCAGAAATCAGCTGCCGGCATCAGAACAGGACGCTGCGAGGGAGCACAGGGAAGGGAAGTAGAAAGAAATTTGCCAAATTGTGGGTTCTAATTTTTCGGGTTGCCTCTTCAAAAGTGAGAAAATTGGGACTAAAACAAGATTTGTGTAATAACAAGGACATTTTTCAATACGACTACCTAATGTTATCAAATTCTGTATCGTACTTGTGTGTTCAAAATGCTCAATATACCCCTGGATAAAATCCTTAAGGGGTCTGGTTTCCAAAATGTGGTCATTTGTATGTGGAGTTTACACTGTTTAGTCACATCAGGGGCTCTCCAAACGGGACATGACTTCCTATCTCGATTCCAGCTGTTTTTGCTTTCAAAAAGTCAAACTGTGCTCCTTCCATTCCGAACCATGTCGTGGGCCCAAATAGTTTTCCCCCCACATATGGGGTATCTGCATACTCTGGAGCAATTGCACAATAAATTTTGGGGTTAATGTTTTCTGGTAACCCGTATGAAAGTAAAAAATTTGGGGCTAAAATAAATAATAAAAATAAATTTGTGGGGAGGGGGAGTAAAGTTATTTTTTTCCTTCCACATTCCATTAATTTCTATGAAGCACCTGACGTCTGACGCCTCTCACACAGCCAAACCAGATCTCCGCTTTGCACTGACGAGGGCTGAACCCCGAAACACAGTGTCTGCAAATTGAGATTCTGGTTTGGCTATTATCCTAGGTCATGTGATAAGGCTCGTTAAAGGGTCGACATTGACTTGTAGGATTGCTACCTTTCAATAGGTGGCACTAGAGTTCTAGCTCTCTTCCTCTCTGAAGAGACAATTTGCATAATTAGCATATTTCCCAGAGGAGCATTGTGGCTTTAAGTCTCCTCATCTCGGCATGCTTAGCATGTTGATCTCCGCAAGGAGTGACAATAGTTCTTGGACAATGGTCTGACGCCTCTCACACAGCCAAACCAGATCTCCGCTTTGCACTGACGAGGGGCTGAACCCCGAAACACAGTGTCTGCAAATTGAGATTCTGGTTTGGCTATTATCCTAGGTCATGTGATAAGGCTCGTTAAAGGGTCGACATTGACTTGTAGGATTGCTACCTTTCAATAGGTGGCACTAGAGTTCTAGCTCTCTTCCTCTCTGAAGAGACAATTTGCATAATTAGCATATTTCCCAGAGGAGCATTGTGGCTTTAAGTCTCCTCATCTCGGCATGCTTAGCATGTTGATCTCCGCAAGGAGTGACAATAGTTCTTGGACTATGAAGCACCTGAAAAGTTAATAAACTTGTTGAATGTAGTTTTGAGGACTTTGATGGGTGCAGTTTTTAGAAAGGTGTCACTTTTGGGTATTTTCTGTTGTGTAGTGCCCCAAAGTCACTTCAGATACAATGTGGTCCATAAAAAAAAAAAAATAAATGGTTTTGTAAATTTTGTTAAAAAAAAATAGAAATTGCTGATCA
This sequence comes from Oophaga sylvatica, assembly GCA_033576555.1. Classification (NCBI taxonomy): domain Eukaryota; kingdom Metazoa; phylum Chordata; class Amphibia; order Anura; family Dendrobatidae; genus Oophaga; species Oophaga sylvatica. The sequence goes on along the minus strand of JARQOD010000001.1, from coordinate 359,187,137 downwards.
ACTTTGAACTCTTCTAACTTCCTCACAAAAAAAGTTTTAAAAAAATGATGCAGATGTAAAGTAGACATATGGGAAATATTATTTATTAATTATTTTGGTGGTAGAACTTAGTGATGAGCGAACTTGCTCAGATAAAGGGTCATCTGAGCTTTCTTGTGTGCTAACAGAGTATCTTCGGCATGCTTGAAAAATATATTCGAGCAAATAGACAGTTCCCCGCATGTGTTGCGGCTGTCGAACAGCCGCTAGACATTCATCTGCAGGGACTCAAGCATATTTTTCGAGCACGCCAAAGACGCTAGGTTAGCACACAGGCATTTTTGGATAACGCCTTAGCCGAGCACGTTCACTCATCAATTAATAACTCTTAATTTTTATGCCCTTAAATAAAAGTTTGAAAATTGCTAAATTTTCAAATTTTTTGTAAAATTTTCTATATTTTCGTAAATATACACAAATCATGTCGAACAAATTTTACCACTTACATGAAGTACAGTATGTCAATAAAAACAGTCTCCGTATCAGTGGGACCCGTTGAAATGTTCTAGAGTTTTTACCACATAAAGTGACACTGGTCAGATTTCACAAATTTGGCCTGGTGATGAAGGTCAAAATTAGCTCTGTCACTAAAGGGTTGACCTGATTACTGAGGTTTTAGTTTAGATAAAACAACTTGTACATTAACATCTTTTGTGTGAAAAGAAAAACACGATAACAGAGCTTTCAATTATGCAAACAACTTTTTGTTGAAAGGTAGAAGTTTCCATTTGGCATGCTTCTCTGGGAAGCACTGTGGCTGTGGGTGCTGTCGGCAAGGCGCTGTGGTTGCGGGTGCTGTCTGCAAGGCGCTTTGGTTGCGGGTGCTGTCTGCAAGGCGCTTTGGTTGCAGGTGCTGTCTGCAAGCTCTTTGTTGCGTGTGCTATCGCAAGGCGCTTTGGTTGCGGGTGCTGTCGGCAAGTCACTGTGGTTGCGGGTGCTGTCGCAAGGCGCTTTGGTTGCGGGTGCTGTCGCAAGGCGCTTTGGTTGCGGGTGCTGTCGCAAGGCGCTGTGGTTGCGGGTGCTGTCGCAAGGCGCTGTGGTTGCGGGTGCTGTCGCAAGGCGCTGTGGTTGCGGGTGCTGTCGGCAAGGCACTGTCGGCAAGGCGCTGTGGTTGCGGGTGCTGTCGGCAAGGCGCTGTGGTTGCGGGTGCTGTCGGCAGGGCGCTGTGGTTGCAGGTGCTGTCGGCAGGGCTCTGTGGTTGCGGGCGCTCTCGGCAAGGCACTGTGGTTGCGGTGGCTGTCGGCAGGGCGCTGTGGTTGTGGGTGCTATCAGCAGGGCAACTCTGATGGTTTCTGTCTAGCTAATAACATTTTGTTCTCTGGAGAGAGGGAGAGAGACCTTGATTTCCAGAGTCCGGATCAGTCTTTTGACGGATTTGACAAAAGACTGGTCCAGTTCCATAGGCTTGCATTGTTTCCGGCCGCCTGATGCGCCGATTCAGGCACTATCAGGCGGCTCTGGAAAAAAAAAAACGTTGCAGTCAGCATCTTGTCCGGCCACCGGAATGTACAATTCCGCCGGATCTGGACAAAAACTGATGCAACGCAATGACATCAGGCGCGATCCGGCGCTAATGAAAGTCAATGCAAAAAAAAAACCGCATCCGGTCCCGGATGCGTTTTTTTAAAAACACGCCGGATCGCGCCTGACGTCAAAAAACGGATGTGTGAAAGCAGCCTAAGCGATCAGCGACATCTCAGCAGGGGCCACATCGTTGCTACATGTCACACACAGTTAAGTCGCTAACGAGATCGCTACTGCGTCATAAATGGTGACGCAATTGCGATCTCGTTTGCGATCTCGCTTAGTGTGGCATACCCTTTACACTGCAGGTCTCCTCACAGTGGGACATTAATCACTGCAGGAGGTGGCTGGGGTGGCCCTGTGCTGGTAGCTTCCTCGTAAGAAAAATAGGAGGACAGACTACATAGTACTGTAGTATTCCCACTTGACCTGTGGGTTTAAAACTGGATCTTTCAGACATGTTAAGGGTACAACTCTTACAGAATATTGTTAGGGAATTGCTTGATGAAAAGACTTCATGAAGACCTAAACTATGATAATGACTTGAAACCCAAGCAATTTGATTTGATTTCTAGTTATGTTATATTAAAGGATATATCCATATTGCCCTACACTATGGGTTGTATTAAGAGATATATAATGTTTGTTTTCAGATGAATTATCCCAAAAACTAAAGCCTTTGGGAGAAAAGGAAAGGGAAGTCATGATAGAACTCAAAAAGAAGGAATGTGAAAAGAGAGCACTTGAGTATGATGGGCAGATCAATGCCTGGGACATGCGATACTATATGAATCAGGTGGAGGAGACCACATATAGTGTGGATCAGAACCTTCTCAAGGAATACTTTCCAATGGAAGTTGTGACTACTGGTCTGCTAGCCATTTACCAAGAACTGCTGGGTTTGACATTTCAACAAGAAAAATGTGCTCACGTATGGCATCAGGATGTGTCCTTGTACTCTGTGAAAGATGTAAAGGCAGGACAGCTCATCGGGAAGTTTTACCTTGACTTGTATCCTCGGTAAGACATAATTTACTTTTCATCTGTGGCCCAGGGGTTACATGTGGTTTGCCATTCTATGTGGCCCCATACCATCTAGTCACTGATTGCTTGCCTTTGTGTGGCTGTTTGTATCTAGTTTCCATAACAAAGAAAAGAGGGTGGTACACTGTCATTTATCGCCCACCCACCCAGACAATCAAATCCCCTGATTTATTTGTTACTTTAGAACAGGGTGGATTTGATTTAAATCAAACTGATTTAAATCACGATTTAAATCACGATTTAAATCACTAGTCAGTAAGGCTTGATTTAAATCAGTGATTTAAATCAAAGTTTCTACCAGACCGGTATATCTAATTTCATCATGTGTGATACGCCCCAGACTGGTGTATCTAATTTCATCAAGTGCGATATGCCCCAGACCGGTGTATCTAATCCCATAATGCGATACACTACACTCAGCCTGTATCTAGATACATGCAGTGTGTCATGTGCTGTGAATAATCCCAGTGTGTGATACTCTCCACGTATCTGTGCTCAGTTTATAATACAGCGAGCAGCATGGACTAACAGAATAGATGCTGCCGGTCATCCTCAGTGACAGCCTACTTGTCAGTATCACTGGCAGTCCCCAACAAAATGGCTCCGCTCTGTGAGCCTAAACTACATCCTCTGTTATTACAAACACCTAGTAACGGAGGAGAGAAGTCACACGTGATCATTTTCTTGTCTGCTTGCCCTTCCTCCTCCTCACACTTAGATTCACATTCTTCTTGTGTTGTGCAGATCTATTACACTCCAAACAATCAGAAACATATTGTCTAACTTCTTGGACTTGGCACTGAAGGGGTTGATTCTGTATTCATAGGTTTGTAGAACAATAGGATTAAGGTCTTTTTCTCAACTCTGTTCATGTTGTAACATTTTTGCCGTGAAGAAGAGGCTGGAGTTAAATTCCGCTTTTGAGAACTGCGTAAGTAAAGCGAGCGTCTGTGATAACATAGGAGAGAAACTGCCCACTAATCCTACAGAAACCTCTGGAAGAGCATGGCATTGTGAATGTTACACATATACAGCCTTTATTCTACTGAGTTAAACAACTCAGCTTTATCTCATGATGGAAGAACCTTTGGATGGTAAAATATTTTCCTCAAAAAGCAGTTTATTGAAAAAAATCCAATTTAAATCAAAAAAATCCGATTTAAATCAAAAAAATCCGATTTAAATCAAAAAAATCCGATTTTTTTGATTTTTTTAAAAAAATCATTGATTTTTATCCACCCTGCTTTAGAAAGATATTATTCATACATATGGCCAACTATCTCCGCATTGTAATTTGACATTTAAGTTTCCTATGGGGAGAGCCATATTCACGCAATGCCTTTCCCTATCCTAAAGCTCCCGTCACACACAGCGATCTCGCTAGCGAGATCGCTGCTGAGTCACTAGCTTTGTGACGCAACAGCGATCTCCCCAGCGATATCGCTGTGTGACATTCAGCAACGATCAGCCCCCTGCTGGGTATCGCTGGATATCCTGGACATTTTTTTGATCGTTGGTCTCCAGCTGACCAGCACGCATCGCTGCGTGTGGCAGGCAGGAAACCAGCGATCAGCTGGTAACCAAGGTACACATCGGATTTCCAGGCGCCGGGCAGCGCCTGGAAACCTGATGTGTACCTTGGTTACCAGCTCCCTGCACCAGCAGGCTGGTATCCAACGTACACTGCGGGTAACTAAGCGATGTTACCCGCAGTGTCGCTGTCCTGATCGCTGCCTGAGCTGCCTGTTTGGCAGCTCACCAGCGATCATGTAGCGACACACCGGCGATCCTGACAAGTGCATATCGTTGTCGGGATCGCTGGTGTGTCGCTATGTGTGACTGGGCCCTAAGTGCTAAATGTTGGTTATAGGGACTCCCATTATTCCCATAGCCACAGGTTCCACTTTATGACCGACTATATAGCTGGCATGTATGGCATATTATTTTGGTAAGTTTTATTTCTGCCCTTGGGAGTGATGCAACATGACAATGTGGCTCTGGGACTAGAAAAGGTTGCACATCCCTGCACTACACCATGTTTTTCCTAAAATTGGTCACTCCGATTACACAAGGCTTTTTATTGTTTTAAAAAATGTTATCTGCCTTAGGGAAGGGAAGTATTCCCACGCAGCTTGTTTTGGATTACAACCTGGGTGTCTCTTACCCGATGGAAGCAGACAGATATCTGTTGCCGCTATGGTTGCCAACTTCACTAAACCAACCCTGGATGCGCCATCCCTTCTGCAGCATGATGAAGTAGAGACCTACTTCCATGAATTTGGACATGTAATGCATCAGATCTGTGCTGAGGTAAGTGCCACCTGGTTCTTTGTGTTTGACATGTACCAGTTTGTCAAGCTGCAACATTAAACCAGTCTACATGCCACAGGCAGATTTCACAATGTTCAGTGGAACCCACGTGGAAAGAGATTTTGTTGAAGCGCCTTCCCAGATGTTAGAGAATTGGGTGTGGGAGAGGGAATCTCTGCAGCGCATGTCAAAACATTACAAGACTGGAAGCCCAATTCCTGAGGACACTTTGGAGAAGCTCATGAAATCACGTCTGGCAAACACAGGTATCCTTATAAAAAAATCCCTTGTCTGGTCAATGGTATGATTATGTATTGAGGTTCTAATAGATGATTAATTCTGAGCTATTATGCCCAAATTTAAGCTCCGCAATAAATATTCATGTGAGATTGTATATTTAAACATAGAATTGCTCCGCTCGCTGCTTTTCTAGGTGGGCAATTACACTCCTGCTTGGAGAAGCCAAAGATGAGTCCTCCAAAAGGAAATGTTCTGACTGGCACTTAACAGGTTCTAAAATATTTTAGTATGAATAAATACGCAACTTACTTGGAATACCACAACGTAGCTGATGTTTCAGACCTGTATGGTCTTTGCTTGCAGTTCTTCATCAATACTATAATTCTAAGATCATGTTCACATGTTCAGTATTTGGTCAGTATTTTACCTCTGTAATTAAAAGCCAAAACCAGGAATGGAACAATCAGAGGAAACGTATAATAGAAACACGTCACCACTTCTGTATTTATCACCCACTCCTGATTTTGGCTTACAGATACTGAGGGAAGATAGTGACCGTGTGATCGTTGCCTAAATATAAACCTATCGCTATAGCAGAGGCCGTTATTATGACCAGAAATGAAATCATATCAGTTTATTTAGACCAGGTAAACGAGGAATGTTTTAAAAGAGATACAACTTCGGTCTAACCATTTCTGAGATATAGCAATATTTATTAGGAATAACATTACAACATCTAAAATTACCTGTGTCCATTTGTCAGTTTTTATTAGTTGCTGCCACCTCAGGCCAAGATGTTTCCCTAGTCGCAATAGAAATGAATGTGTAAGCTGCTAGCTAGACTATTTCCATAATTCAGGATATACAAGAAGTGTATCTATGCCGCTTCTGTAACTCCTATGTGATTCTATTTGAGAGCTGGAAATAGCATAGCTCAGCCTGCCCTGCTTGTTCCCTAACTGACTACCTCTTTCAGTATTTAGATGAAAATACCCCTTTAAGGGACTTATTATGTTCTGGAGAATCTTTTCTTAGAACATTGTTCCTCTATAATTCTTTGGGGAAACGTATAAACTTGATTGGGTAATTCTGATGTTTTGTCATGGCAGCTTGGGACCTGCAGAAGTTTTTCTGTTGCTGCCATCTTGGTACTCCCATGATACCCAACCAAAGGCTGAGTTTCATAGGCCATGATTCACACTATATACTGAAATACATTTAGTATATAGTACAAGTACAGGCTGAATTTCCTTATGTGGACTAAAATATTAGCTTTTTTTTTTTTTCCCAAATCTTTCTTTATTGAAATGTTTAGAACATACACATTATGCACATGAAATAAACAGTGACATTAAGAAAAATACAACAAGTTCTTGTTCCATCAACCATCAATATGTAACTCATCCCCATCAGTAGGAAATTTCCCACGGGACGTCCATATAAGTATCTATTGCAGGAGGGGGTTTTGACTGACCCCAAGCTACTCCTGCAGCAGCCTACAAGTCGGATTAATTGTGACATAACATGGGTGTGAGAGCCCAATACGTATCTCAGAACAAAGAACCCAAACAATGACAGTTATGACACAACGTAGCACGACACAAAACGCCAGACAAAGGACAAAGACAACGAACAACAAAGAACAAACGACAAAGACAAATACAGTAGACGAGGATGTCAGATCATGGATGTCGGGGCAGCATCATCCTTAAGCACAGTGGCGCAATCCGAAAGAAGAGTCAGTGACCAGAAGAAAGATGGAAGAGAGATAGATAAGACGGCAAGGAGGGTAGAAAGAAGCAGTGCAAGAGAGGAACGAGAAAGATGAGGGAGGACAGGAGTAAAGGTGAAAAGAGGGGGTGGTTAACAGAGCAGTGAGGCATAAGACTAAAGAAAAGAACACCCAAACCCTGGTACCCTGGAATCTATAGCTGCTGAGCAGCTATGTGTGGGAGGGGCTGTCCATCCGTCACCACATTCGTGGAACCTGTACTCTTCCACCTCTGCCACGGTTCCCAGGTATCTAAATGCTTATCATGTTTACCCCTTTCCCAACTAGTCAATTCCTCTAGCCGTTGTAATTGGTTAACCTTATCCATCCATTCCTCTCGACTAGGGACCAAGGTGCTGTTCCAAAATCTGGGCACCAAGAGTTTGGCTGCAATAATAAGAAAGGTGAGTAATGAGCCCTTCCGCAGTCGCGCGCTCTGGGTATCCAAATTCAGCAGCACCAAAGAAGCCTCTAACAATATAGTGTAGCCCAAGATCTCATTTACACAATTATTCACCATCTCCCAGAAAGCCCTAAGTCGCGGACAAGACCACCAGATGTGTACCAGCGTGCCACGTTCCACTCCACAGCGCCAGCACCTGTCCGATGCCTGCGGATACATCTGTGCCAATCTAACCGGATGCCTGTACCAGCGTGAGACCACTTTATAGGTATTTTCCTGAGTGAGGACACAGGAAGAAAAACCATGCGCCCTCTCCAGTATCTGGTGAATATTGGCCTCAGAAAAGACCATATCCAACTCTCCCTCCCATTGCATTAGAAAAAAGGGACGCTTGGGGGCATTTTCTGCGATCAATCGGTAATACAGGCAAGAGGTCAGCTTTCCCGGGAGAGTCGGCTGAGCGACCACCATCTCAAAATACGAAGGAGGACATCTATGGGTCTCCAGACCTAAAAACTTTTTCCAGAAAGACCGAACATGCTGGATATGGGTGTCGCCCAAGCCCACCTCACTTGCTATACATTGAAAAAGATCCTCAGTGTGCGCTGCCTCACCTTCGAGCAAGTCCCCTAGGGACCATTTAGAGAGTCTCTTCCACACCCCTAGGTGGTCATGGAAATCGGTTAACAACCCAAGGCAACACCGACAGGGGAGTACAGTGAAATGGCCTGGGGAAAAGTCTTTGCTCGTCCAGGGTGAGTTTTTCCGTCAGGAATTCCGCGAAAAAGCCAATGCATGTCTTTCACCTTGCCCCGTGCCCTGGCAGATGAGCCTCGCCCATGGCGCCATGACGAGGTCCATAGCATCGCAACCCCTCTATCTCCCAATAGTTCGAACGCCAAGCTCTTGCAGGAAGTACGCCTAGAAGCCGACAGCAAGTCTGCCAGAAGACGGAGTTGAGACGCTTTATAATAAACCTCCATGTCTGGCAGGCCAATGCCCCCCGCGTGGGTAGTCCTCCTCAAAGCCGCATGGGCCTGTCTAGGTTTCTTCCCTCCCCAAATAAAGCTCGAGAAAAGTCTACGCACGGTAGTAAAAAAGGACTTAGGGACGGGAATAGGGAGTGTCTGCAAAAAATACAAAATTTTGGGCATTACATAAGATTTTACAATATTTTTTCTACCCAGCCAGGAGAGATACGGGATATTAATAGAAGATAATTGGCCCCTCACTTTCTGCAAAATATGACCATAATTGAGCTCATATAACGAATCTAAGTGTTCAGGGATCCGAACCCCCAGGTGTGTAATAAAGGTGGGCGCCCAGGTGAACGGGAAGTTCTCTTGAACCCTCCCCCTCCTGCCAGGCGAAAAATTGTGACCCAACATCTCGCATTTATTGAGATTAATTTTATAATTAGATACGGAACCAAATGATTCCAATAAAGACAACAAAGGGCCCAACGATAATTCCGGAGAAGGTAAGAAAAAAAGGAAGTCATCCGCGAAGGCATTCACCTTATGACACCTACCCCCCACCGAGATCCCCTGTATCCCTTGGGACGCCCGAACAGCCTGTAAGAAGGGCTCTAGCATCAATACAAATAAAGTAGGGGACAGTTGGCAGCCTTGTCTCGTTCCATTCCTAATTTCGAATGGAGCGGACATTAAGCTATTAACTTTGACCCGGGCTCTAGGGGTGGAATACAGGTTACGCACTATTTTAATAAACTGGGCCGGAAATCTGAATCGAGTCAGAACCAATTCCAAGAATCCCCAGTCCACCCGGTCGAAAGCCTTTTCGGCATCAGTGGCTAAGAGCGAGAGAGGTAGGTCCCTTGCGGCAGAGTGTGCCATGGCATATATCACGCGTTGAACGTTGTCTCTACCCTCCCTGCCCGGGACGAAGCCCACCTGATCTGGGTGGACTAGGGATCCCAAGAATCCAGAAATCCTGGACGCCAACAACTTCGTCCACAGCTTATAGTCTGTGTTGAGGAGGGAAATGGGCCTGTAACTGCCACATTCCAGCAAGTCCTTATCGGGTTTGGGCAGAACAGTTATGTGGGCGTCCAAGGATGCCTGTCCCAAGGGCAGGCCTTTAAGCAGAGCATTAAAATAGTTCACTAAAAAGGGAGCCAAGGTCGGAAAAAACTTTTTATAATAGAGTATCGGGTAGCCATCCGGCCCTGGGCTTTTCCCGGTAGGAATGTCTTTCAAAACTAGCCAAATTTCCTCAGAGGTAAATGGTGTCATAAGAGAGGACCTATCCGATTCCCCAGGGTTGGGAGATCTACCGAGCGTAAAAAGGCGGCAGCCAAATCCTTCTTTGCCGCCGGAGACAGAGTCGAATCCTTTTCATGTAAATTGTAAAGGTCATGATAGTAGGATGCGAACCTGTCCGCTATAGCTTGAGAATCTGTCAACACTGTGCCATCCTGTGCCTTTAGTCGTTGGATAAGAGAGGTTTGGTGTAATTGTTTTATCATTGCAGTCATGGCCTTGCTCCCCCTGTTACCATGCACATACGTCGTGTGACGGGCGCGGAGGTATGCTTTCGCAAGTCGCACATTCAGTAGATCACTCAACTGCGAACGTAATGTCTGGAGTTCAGCGAATACTGAACGCGCCAATGACTTCTTATGTTTGGATTCCAGTCTATGGATGTCTGACAGCAGGGCGTGAAGCTTGGCTGTCCTACATTTCTTAAAATGCGCACCCAAAGCAATAAAATGCCCCGCAGGACCGCCTTATGTGCCTCCCACGTGGAAGCCGCGGATACCCCATCTGTAACGTTCAACGCAAAGTACTCAGAGATTCGAGAAGCGATAGACGCCATCTCCTCTTTACTATCCAACAGGGTCGGATTCAATTTCCAAGACCAATTGGTGCCTATACGCCCCGGTAGTGACATGGTTAAGGAAATCGGAGCATGGTCTGACAGGGAAATCACACCCACTGAAGCCTCCAAGACACAGTGAAGTATGGACTGTGAAACAAATAGGAAGTCTATCCGATGGTATGAGTCATGGAACCGCGAATAAAAGCTGTAATCTCTATCGTTGGCATGTAAAGATCGCCAACCATCTACCACCTTCAGTTCCTGCAAGAGCTTATGTATGGCGCGCAAAGCTCTCTGAGCAATCTTGGAGTGGCCGGACGATGTGTCCAGCAGAGGTTGTAACGCTATGTTCCAGTCACCCCCCAGTATCAACACGCCCTCTCCAAACGTTTGAACCATGCGCAGCATCTTAAGTAGCCAGGCAGCCGTATTTTTGTTGGGGGCATAAAGATTACATAGTGTGATTAGTTGGCCGTCCACGGTCCCTTTGAGTAACACGTATCTACCCTCTGTGTCGATAAGTGAAGCAGCGCACAAAAATCTGCAATCAGCACGTACACCAACACTTACCCCTCTTGACCTGGAAGCTGACGCCGTGGAGTGGAACCACTGTGAATAACGGAACCGGGCGGGCAATTGAGGAATCCCGTTGTCGCGGAAATGGGTCTCTTGCAAAAAGAGAAAATCTGGGAGATCAGGCCTGAGAAGGGAGAAAACCTTGCTGCGCTTAAGCGCAGAATTGAGACCCTTTACATTATATGATATTATCTTAAGCGACAAAGGAGCCATCATAGAGTCCAGTAATACAGAACAAGCTTAGCATATAACCCCCAAATGCCCACCAGTCCATCATGCCTAACCGATCAGAAAGGGTACGGAGACAAAGAAAAAGAGAAGAGTAAAGGAGCACAGTGAAACGGGTCATTAGGATGAAAAGCAAGAGGGAGGTTAAGAGATGAGCAGAGCAGCCACTGTCAGGGGCGAAAAAGGGAAAGGCAAGACCTGGGACAAAGCGCCACCACCGGGAGAAAGGGGTAACGACCCCAACCAACTGCAGCATTTGAAAACAAGGTACAGAGCTCCCGACGTCCAAGACCAACAAACACACAGACATAAACAACATCCACCACAAACACAACACAGAACATAGATGATTCCCTAAGGAACCTAACCAAAGGTTGTCAAAGCAGCCGTACTGGTGTATACACCTGAGTATACACAAACTCGGGGAGCTCCAAAAGGATAGCAGGTCCCGTTCCAAACCCCGCTTAGGGTCTGGAAGAGGCCCCACCCTCCCCTCCACCACCAACTCCTCCAGAAAGGGCGACTTAATGGTAGAGAAAAGGCTTGACCCATGCTAGGCAGTCACATGCATGACTGAGACCCACCAGTCTCATGAGAAATAAACCCAAAATGGCAAGTAAACAATAACACAACTAAACAGTAACATTGCAGAATAAGGAAAAAAGGGGGAGGAGCCCCCGGCTCATGCCCGCTGTATCCTCCCACTCCACAGCGGCGGTCTGAGCAGTATGCGCAGACCTAACAGTTAACAGTTTAGACACATCTCAAAACCCCAAGATGCAAAAAGCCTGGTGAAGATTAACCCCCCAATGAACTGCAGGGGGCAATCACAGGCAGCCTGAGGTTGTAAACGTTGAAGTACAAACATAAATTCCCTCAATCAGTTCAGAGAGCAAATGAAACTCAGAGAAAAGCAGGAGATGCAAAATAAGAATGGGCAATCTAAATGGGAAAGAACCCAAGGGCTCCCTCCTGTGTCCAGGAGCATAAATTGCACGCTAAAAACTGGACAGGCTGTAAGGTTTAGTTCCATTCAGCTCACCGAACTGTACCACATCCCCCAGAAACATAAATGCAGCTCTCAGCATACCATCCCCCGCTCAAGGGGAAAGGGTTGGCAAACTCAGAGTAAATAACATATAGAAAAAGCATGTATACGAAAGGGAATCTCCATACCTCCCTGTTCAGAGCTATTCATGGAAGACAACTAAAGGTACTGCCACACTAAGCTATCCCGCTAGCGATCTCGTTAGCGTTGCATACTAATGAGATCGCTAGCGGGATTGTTTCTATATCGCTAAATGCTGCCGCATTTAGCGATATAGTTAACGACGCTATCGCCGTTAGCGATCTTCTTAACGACTTTAGCGGTACAAAAGTACCGCTAAATCGCTAAGAAAAGGTGCCACACAGCGATAAGATACTTACCCAGCGGGAGCGCCAGCGATGAAATAGGGTCCGGAGCGATTCCAGCGACGAGCGAGATCACAGCAGGAAGCTCGTCGCTGGAAGCTGCCGCACTGAACAATATCGCTAACGGGATCGCTAAATAGTGACGTTTTTTAGCGATCCCGTTAGCGATATTGTTTAGTGTGGCATACCCTTAAGCATAGAAGTAAAACCCTTCAACCAGCTCAGTCAGCCAGGGAAATGCAGGAGCAAAAAATGGAAGAGAAAAAGTAGAGTATGGAGAAAACCACCTCAGTGCTCCCCCTGTGTTCAAAAGCAGGAATTACATTATAAACTGAGCACAGTGCATAGTTAGCTTCCACACAGAGAACTGAACTGCATCAAGACTATACTAAACATGAATGCAACTTTTAGTCAATCATTCCCATCACAGGGGAGAGAGGCATGGAAACACCATACAGCAAAAAAGACCTGTTGAAAAACCGTTAAATGGGGAAGATCCTCAGAACCTCCCTACACCTGGCAAAGCATAGCAGCACCAGGGAAAACAAGCGGAGCACGTCTCCTAGTACAGAAAGCAGAATAAAGCCACACAGGCAGGCACATCTCACTCCACTACTCGCGAGTGCCCCTTCTTCTTCTTAGTAGCAGTTACTTGCCACGCCGTCACCTTCCCTGGTTTGCGGACAGACACAGAGTCTGATCGGGAGCCAAGAAGGGATAGTAACAGGCTCCATATCCAATGCCTCCCAGAAAGCTTGTAAGTCCCCTGGATCATGTAATTCAATGGATTTACCCTTCACAGTGGCTCGCAGTCCAAATGGGAACATCCACATATATTTACAGTTCTGGGATTTTAGGGCCTCTAACAGCGGCTTAAGCAGCCTCCTCTTTGCCAAAGTGGAGGCAGCAAGATCCTGAAAAAGCGATATAGGAGCGTCTGCATAGTGTACAGTACCTTGTGTGCGCGCTGCATCCAGGATGGCCTTGGTGTCGGTGAAGGAGAGGATTTTACAGATCACATCCCTTGGAGGGCCAGATGGCGGCCCACGCTGTCTCAAGGCACGGTGGATCCGCTCAATCTGTATGGAGCTGGCCCTATCCGGGCCTAACAGGTCAGTAAACAGCTCGGTCGCCACCTTCGTGAGGGCTTCTGCGGCCCAGGTCTCCGGCAATCCTTTAATCCTAAGATTGTTGCGACGCGATCTGTTTTCTTGGTCCTCCAAAGCTAAAAAAGCGCGGTTTAAATGCGCCTCATGCCGTTCAGCTTGCACAGTCAGGTCAACCACAGTCGCGCTCGTCTGTGTGTGGGCTTCTTCCACACCATCCAGCCTCTGGCCCATTACAGTAAAGTCTGCCCGGAACTCTGCCATCTCCTGTGTGAGTGGAGTGAGAGCTGCTTGTAATTGCTTCTGCTGCAGCTGAAGCGAGCGACGGATCGCCGCCTTGAAGAAGGCTTTGGTGAGTGGGGCATCCTCCTCCTCACCCCCCTCCTCTTCACTCTCTGCACTCTCCCAGTCCTGCTGCTGCTGGCTGTGTGTCCCGGCTGCCGCCGCCATCTTAGGAGAGGCCTGTGGTGTAGCAGTCCGGCTTTTGTGAGCAAACCGCTGCAAACTGCTGTGTTATTTTGGCTTTTTGGGGGTCCCGCTGTGTTCCTCCAGTCTATCTCTGCCGTTTCGCACCATAATGGGAGAAAATAGAAGCTGTGGTGGGTCTCAGACTGAGCTCTCCCCAGGAGCTACTCCAGCATGCAGCTAGTCAGATGGACGGTCAAGCCACGCCCCTAAAATATTAGCTTTTAAAGGGAATTTGTCACCCCATTTTTTCCATCGCCTCATTGGGGAAGACAGGACCATGGGTGTTATGCTGCTGCCACTAGGAGGACACTAAGCAAATATACAAAAAAAGTTAACTCCTCCTTCTGCAGTATACACCCTTTGCTGGCTCTGTCTTGAACCAGTTCTTGCTTAGTGTCTGTAGGAGGCACTAGGGTCTGATCAGACCCCAACTTTCTTCTTTTATTTTTAACTTTTAATTTTTTACTTTTTACAAGGATTAATCGGGCGACGGGGCCTTTCAAGGTCCCAATCTCTCAAGATCGTCAACAGGCGGCAACGCGGAGTGTCGCCTCCCCGTACCCACTCCTGCAACCGTTACATCTGCCTGGGCTCTCATCAGAGGCGACGGATCCTTTAATGGGTCCGATCTCCCCACACCGAGAACGGACGGGAACATGGGGTGTCGCCCCACGTAACCCCTTCCAGAGCCAGGCCTTCAGCCTGCTACGGTCCCCAGGCGACAGGAAAGCGGGGTGCACAGAGGCTTCTCTGCGGCATCTATGGGACCCCACTGCACCACCACTGACGAAAGCGGCTGGTGCCAGGAGGTAAAGAACCCTCTCCACCTCCCTATCAAAGGGTTGGTGGATTGAGGAGGAATGGAGTGCACGAGATCCTCCTTTTGTGTGGCCACACAGCGCTCCCGACTCTGCTACATCCCAAGTCGAGCACCGCAGAGTGAGTACAGCAGCGGGGGGGAGAGCTTCTCTCTCCCTCCCTCTCCGGGGTCTGGTGTCAGTGTCCGTGTCCCTGGGGGGGGATAGATCCCGTTCTTAGAGGTGGCCAGCGCCTGGCACAGGGGTCTCCTCCGCTTCAACGATCGCGGCTGTCGCTGCGGCCACTAACTTAGTCCCCGGCTTTAGGCCACGCTAGGCCAAAACCCGCCCTCCCGCCTCTGTCCGCCCCCTTTTCAATGCGCTCACGGCCTTCCAGTGCCGGCGCTTAGTACAGGAGGAGGCGGTACGCCCTCCTCCTCGTCCTCTACTCCGCCCTCTCTTTTTTCTGGCGCTTATCACCGCAAACAGAGAAGCGCCAGATTTCTTCTCGGGCCTTACTTCCTGGCGCGTTCCAACCCCAGGAAGAGGGGGAAGCGCCATCTTTCCCTGCATAGACGGCTGGCAGAGCCTTTTCTCTGGGGGCACGGACGCAGGACCTGGGTAAGCTGCACAAGCCACTTATCCCATTGCCTGCATACATATCTTAACCCCTCCGCTGCAGATACACTGTAAGCACTGCATTACAATCCGTTAGCAGTCAGACGTAGCTCTGTACAGGCTTCTGCAATATGTCTCAGCCAAAAGCTACTAAGACGGCGGAAAAGTCACACATAGTGATCTATGCCTCATGTACCCCTTGTAACGTCTCCCTGCCTCGGAGACGCCCTTACCCTCTGTGCTCGGCCTGCGAAGCCTCATGCTCTCAGGAGCCCCCCGCTACTGTTGTGCACAGCGATGCCAGCCCCCTGAGTGGGCTAATTCCTTGGCCCAGTCCATGGACTCTCTTACTAAGACCTTAGAAGCCTTTTGTGATTCCTCCTCAGGCCAGGGCATCTCTGTACCTTATCTACACGGCCCCGCAGCCACACTACAGTCTTCCTCAGACAGGGCTCGGAGGGCATCACAGAGAGCACATTCTTCTAGGAAACGTACCCGTGCCGCTTCACAACGGAACTCAGATGCCTCTGCATCCTCTAACTCTGTGTCTCGTTCCCCGTCACCAGGGGCCCACAGCGAACACGACTCTGAATATGAGTCAGATGTAGCCGCAGACCCGGACTCCCCTGAGTTCCTGTAATCTATAGACTCTCTCATCGAGGCTGTGAATCAGGTCCTCAAAGTAGAGGAGGAACCTGGGTCCAATCCGGACCACCCCGTGTCCTTCAAAAGAACAAAACGCCCTCACAGGGTTTTCGCCAACCTTCCCGAATTCACGGGTATTGTGCAAAGACATAGAAGTCGCCCAGATAAGCGGTTCACAGGCCAAAAGCTGCTCGAAATGCGATACCCCTTTGCATCTCCTCTAAACAAAGAGTGGACCGAGTCCCCTGCCGTGGACCCACCCATATCGAGGCTAGCTTCAAAAACTCTCCTCTCTCTGTCGGATGGATCTTCCATCAAAAATCCTACTGATCGCCGGATTGACAACCTGTCGAGGTCAGTCTTCAGGGCTGCCAAGACAGCACTTTTCCCTTCCTTTACCACCACTTGGGTAGCCAGAGCGATAGCAGCCTAGGCAGAGGCCCTAGTTTGAATCAGTCGACACAATAGTCTACCTCCCGAGGTATCCAATCTCGCCTACCAGATCGCCCAGGCCGGTGATTACGTTGTCGATGCTTACCTAGACGCTTCTAATTGCGCTGCACAAGCAGCGGCAAACGCAGTTACCATCAGAAGAGCCCTTTGGCTCCGGGAATGGCGAGCAGACTCCGCTTCAAAGAAATCTTAGACTTCCTTGCCATATTAAAACGGGCGCTTGTTCGGAGAGAAACTAGATCAGATTATCTCGGATGCCACGGGGGGTGTTGTGAATGGGTTTGAGATGAGTTCTGAGCAGAGGCTCCCTCTGGTGGTTACAAGCGGTACTAGTGAGGATTGTGAGGACTGGGAATCAGGTGTTACTGATTGGTCTTATATAAGGGAGTCATTTTCCCATCAGGGTTGCCGGTGATCAATTGTTCTGGTCTGAATCCTTCTTTCCAGTTTCCCTTGTAGCCTGCTGTGTCGTGTCTGCATCTCCTGCTATCAGATAAGACAATTTCTTATTTTGTGTTTTTGCTATATTTTTGCATTTTGTCCTGCACTTCTGTGGGGGCCTTCTGGGTCCCCTCCGGGGGCTTTTGCCCTCTCAGTTTAGTCCAACCACTGTGTTTTGTTCTTTTGCTTTTTCCAGTTTTTTCAGTGGCTGCTGTTTTGATTTTTTTTTACACCAGAGAACTAATTTAGGTGGTAGAGGTCGTGTGATCTCAGGTGATTTTGAAATTAGTAGAGTTGGTGTTTTTCAGGGTTTTCTGGGATTGCAGTAAGTACCCTTCCTGTCCTTTTCTATTTAGATAGTTTGGGCCCCAGCGTTTGCTCATACTATTTTCTTTCTGTGTCAGTATTTCCTCTTGTCTAACCGCCATTACATGTTTGGGGGCTTTCTATTATCTTTGGGGTTCTGCTCCGGGGCAGATAGCTTTCCTATTTCTATCTTTAGGTGTAGTTAGTTTCTCAGGCTGTGACGAGGCGTCTAGGACCAACGTAGGAACGCTCCACGGCTGCCTCTAGTTGCTGTGGTTAGTCAGGGTACTGCAATCTCATAGATAACAACTGCTCTGGTGTATTTACTTTTTACCTGCACTCCTCAGCTACCGTAACATAAAAGTATCACCGGCCATAAAAATTGTATGGTACTCACAGAAGGGAAAAAATATTTTGAAGGAAGAAAAGTTGTCAGAGATATTTTTCTGTTTGTTGCATTTTTTTTTTTTTTTTTTCCCTCTGTATCTCTGGGTGCTGGGGAGGATCTTTTCTCCCAATGGAGTTTGCACAGTTGTCTGGCCGTGTGGATCAGCTTGCCACTGAGGTTCAGAGTATTGCTGCATATCTTGCTAGGTTGCCTGTTGTGGAACCTAGGATCCCCATGCCAGATTTGTTTTTAGGGGATCGAGCTAAGTTTCAGAATTTCAAAAATAATTGTAAATTGTTTCTTGCCTT
Source organism: Oophaga sylvatica (assembly GCA_033576555.1). NCBI lineage: Eukaryota > Metazoa > Chordata > Amphibia > Anura > Dendrobatidae > Oophaga > Oophaga sylvatica. Next base: position 359,169,218 of record JARQOD010000001.1, on the reverse strand, counting down.
AAAATCTAAGTCCTCAGGAAACACAGCGCAGCAGGTTCAAATTATCATCTCTCTCCTGCGCGGCGATCCTCAGGATTGGGCTTTTTCCCTGATACCTGGGGATCCTGTTTTGAGTGATGTTGATGCATTTTTTCAGGCTTTGGGGTTATTGTACGATGAGCCTAATGTCACTGATCAAGCTGAAAAAGCCTTGTTGGCATTAAATCAGGGGCTTGATGACGCTGAGTTATACTGTCAGAGATTCCGTAGGTGGGCAGTCCTGACCAAATGGAATGACGACGCTTTGGCGGCCCTTTTCCGAAGGGTCTGTCGGATAATGTAAAGGATGTTATGGTGGGATTCCCTGTCCCCTCTGGTCTCAATGATTCTATGTCATTAGCGATTCAAATTGACAGACGTTTGCGTGAGCGGAGAAGTATGCGTGGAGTGATGTTGCCTTGTGAGCCAGCTGCTGAGCCCATGCAGTGTGATGGAGTGGTGTCTGGGGCACAGCGTCATGATTTTCGAAAGCGCAATGGGTTATGTTTCTACTGTGGTGATGCCTCTCATGCTATTTCAGTCTGCCCTAAGCGGGGAAGACATTTTGCACGCTCAGTTGTCTTGGGTAGTGTTCAGACTAAGTTTTTATTAACTGTCACTCTGATATGCTCTCTGTCCTCATTTTCTGCTCAGGCTTTCGTTGATTCTGGAGCAGCTATTAACCTGATGGATTATGATTTTGCTAAACGTTGTGGGTTTCCCTTGATACCCCTACAGAAGTCTATTCCTTTACTGGGGATCGATTCTACCCCTTTGGCTGAGAATAAACCCCAGTTTTCTACTCAGGTGATAATGAGGGTTGAACCTGATCACCAGGAGTGCTGCAAATTTTTGGTTCTATATAATCTGCATGACATTATCGTGCTGGGTTTCCCTTGGTTACAGTCTCATAATCCTGTTTTGGATTGGAAATCTGTGTCTGTAACCAGTTGGGGCTGCCAATGTGTTAATACCAACACTCCTGTTTTTTCTGCCTCCCCCCAGGCTGAGGATGTTCCTGACTTTTTGTTTGATTTTTCTGATGTGTTTAGCGAAAGTAAATCTGCATCCTTACCTCCCCATAGGAGCTATGACTGCGCTATTGAATTAGTGCCAGGTAGTAAATTCCCTAAAGGTCGCCTTTTTAACTTGTCTGTACCTGAACATGACGCTATGCGGTCTTATATCAAGGAATCATTGGAGAAGGGTCATATCAGACCATCCTCTTCACCCTTAGGTGCCGGTTTTTTCTTTGTGGCCAAAAAAGATGGTTCATTAAGGCCGTGTATTGATTATCGTCTCTTGAACAATATTACTGTGAAATATCAATACCCGTTACCCTTGATTTCTGACCTGTTTTCCAGGGTGAAAAACGCTACTTGGTTTACCAAGCTTGACCTCAGGGGGGCGTATAACCTTATTCGCATTAAGCACGGGGATGAATGGAAGACGGCATTTAACACCCCTGAAGGGCATTTTGAGTACCTTGTGATGCCCTTTGGGCTCACTAATGCTCCTTCCGTCTTCCAGTCCTTCATGAATGACATTTTCAGGGATTTTGTGGACAAATTTCTGATTGTTTATTTGGATGATATCTTGATTTTTTCTAATGACTGGGACTCTCATGTGAAACATGTTCGAACTGTATTCCAGATTTTGAGAGAGAATGCTCTGTATGTGAAGGGATCAAAGTGTCTTTTTGGCGTACAGAAGATCTCATTTCTGGGATTCATTTTGTCCCCATCTGTTATTGAAATGGACCCGGTCAAGGTTCAGGCCATCCGTGATTGGGTCCAACCTACTTCATTAAAGGCTCTTCAGAGATTTTTGGGTTTTGCCAATTTTTATCGTAAATTTATTGGTAATTTCTCGGTTATTGTTAAACCATTAACTGATTTGACCAGAAAGGGTTCTGATGTTATGAATTGGCCTCCTGAGGCAGTCTCTGCGTTTTAGGAACTTAAGCAGAGATTCACTTCTGCTCCTGTTCTACGGCAGCCTGATGTTTCTCTGCCATTTCAGGTGGAGGTTGATGCCTCTGAAATTGGGGCAGGTGCCGTTTTGTCCCAAAAAGATCCAGAGACCTCTAAAAGTAACCCTTGTGCCTTTTTCTCTCGAAAATTTTCTCCTACTGAACGTAATTATGACGTGGGTAATCGGGAGTTATTGGCCATGAAGTGGGCTTTTGAAGAGTGGAGACATTGGCTGGAGGGAGCCAAACATCAGTGTGGTGGTCCTTACGGACCATAAGAATCTGGTCTATCTGGAATCTGCCAAGCGACTCAATCCTAGACAGGCCAGGTGGGCCTTGTTTTTCACACGTTTTAATTTTGTGGTTTCCTTTCTTCCTGGCACTAAGAATGTTAAGGCGGATGCCCTCTCGAGGAGTTTCCTTGCGGACTCTCCTGAGCTATCTGATCCCTCTGTTATTTTGAAGGAGGGTGTAGTTCTTTCCGCCATCTCGCCCAATTTGAGACTTGCTCTGGAGGGGTGTCAGGAGGATAGGCCCGAGCGCTGCCCTGTTGGAAAATTGTTTGTCCCGGACCAATGGAAAAAGAGTGTGATGTCTGAGATTCATTGTTCCGCATTGGCTGGGCATCCCGGAATTTTTGGTACCAGAGACTTGGTTAGTCGGTCCTTTTGGTGGTCTACCTTGTCTCGCGATGTCAGGGAATTTGTGCAGTCCTGCGGGACTTGCTCTCGCTCCAAGCCTTGCTCTCGCTCTAGTGGTTTGTTGATGCCATTGCCTGTGCCCAAGAGACCATGGACCCATATCTCTATGGATTTCATTTCCGATCTTCCTGTTTCTCAGAGAATGACCACCATCTGGGTAATTTGTGATAGGTTTTCCAAAATGATACATCTTGTGCCATTACCTAAGTTGCCTTCCTCCTCTGAATTGGTGCCGTTGTTCCTTCAGCACGTGGTTCGTTTACACGGCATTCCTGAGAACATTGTGTCTGACAGAGGAGTCCAGTTTGTTTCCAGATTTTGGAGGACTTTTTGTTCTAAACTGGGTGTTCAATTGTCTTTCTCCTCGGCATTTCATCCTCAGACCAATGGTCAAACTGAGAGAACAAACCAGACATTGGAGACTTATCTTAGATGCTTTGTGTCTGCTGATCAGGATGACTGGGTCTCTTTTTTGCCTTTGGCTGAGTTTGCTCTTAATAATAGGGCTAGCTCTGCCACTTTGATGTCTCCGTTTTTCTGTAATTCTGGGTTTCACCCTCGATTTTCTTCAGGACAGACGGAGGCTTCTGTCTGTCCAGGTGTTGACTCTGTTGTTGAGCGTATGCAGCAGATTTGGGACCAGGTAGTGGAGAGGTTGTCCCTCTCTCAGGAGAAGGCCCAGCGGTTTGCTAACCCGGGCATAGGACTGATGGTCCTCGGTTTAAAGTGGGGGACTTGGTCTGGTTGTCCTCAAAGAATATTCCTATGAGAGTAGCATCTCCTAAATTTAAGCCTAGGTTCACTGGACCTTATAAGATCATGGAGATTATTAATCCTGTTTCTTTTCGTTTGCTTCTTCCAGGGACATTTAAGATCCATAACGTGTTCCACAAGTCCTTGTTGAAGAGGTTTGTTGAGCCAGTGGTTCCTGCTGCTGTGCCTCCTGACCCTGTTTTGGTTGAGGGCAATCTGGAGTATGTGGTTGAGAAATTATTGGATTCTCGTTTTTCTAGACGAAGACTCCAGTATTTGGTTAAATGGAGAGGTTATGGTCAGGAAGACAATTCTTGGGTGTTTGCTTCGGACATCCATGCTAGGAGACTTATCCGTGCGTATCATAGAACTCATCCTGACCGACCTGGTTGCTCAAATGAGGGTTCGGTGACCCCTCCTCAAGGGGGGGTACTGTTGTGAATGGGTTTGAGATGAGTTCTGAGCAGAGGCTCCCTCTGGTGGTTACAAGCGGTACTAGTGAGGATTGTGAGGACTGGGAATCAGGTGTTACTGATTGGTCTTATATAAGGGAGTCATTTTCCCATCAGGGTTGCCGGTGATCAATTGTTCTGGTCTGAATCCTTCTTTCCAGTTTCCCTTGTAGCCTGCTGTGTCGTGTCTGCATCTCCTGCTATCAGATAAGACAATTTCTTATTTTGTGTTTTTGCTATATTTTTGCATTTTGTCCTGCACTTCTGTGGGGGCCTTCTGGGTCCCCTCCGGGGGCTTTTGCCCTCTCAGTTTAGTCCAACCACTGTGTTTTGTTCTTTTGCTTTTTCCAGTTTTTTCAGTGGCTGCTGTTTTGATTTTTTTTTACACCAGAGAACTAATTTAGGTGGTAGAGGTCGTGTGATCTCAGGTGATTTTGAAATTAGTAGAGTTGGTGTTTTTCAGGGTTTTCTGGGATTGCAGTAAGTACCCTTCCTGTCCTTTTCTATTTAGATAGTTTGGGCCCCAGCGTTTGCTCATACTATTTTCTTTCTGTGTCAGTATTTCCTCTTGTCTAACCGCCGTTACATGTTTGGGGGCTTTCTATTATCTTTGGGGTTCTGCTCCGGGGCAGATAGCTTTCCTATTTCTATCTTTAGGTGTAGTTAGTTTCTCAGGCTGTGACGAGGCGTCTAGGACCAACGTAGGAACGCTCCACGGCTGCCTCTAGTTGCTGTGGTTAGTCAGGGTACTGCAATCTCATAGATTCCAACTGCTCTGGTGTATTTCCTTTTTTACCTGCACTCCTCAGCTACCGTAACATAACAGGGGGGAAAGAGTAAATTTCTCCCCCAACGTAGATCTACTCGACCCTTTCGGAACCAATTTCAGGTTCGCTCCCGACCTTTTCGCGGCTCCACAAACTGGTCTTCCTCACCCGCCTCTGCGGGTTCGGCCCGTCCCCCATGCAGGGACAGGAATTTGCATCCTTCATTCAAACCATCTAACTCCTGGAGAAACAGATCTCCTCGGTCCAGACCTAAGAGCACTCCTTCCCGCAAGTTCTCTCAATGACTCCTTGCCATGTCCGGAGGACACGGACAGGTGTTGTGAATGGGTTTGAGATGAGTTCTGAGCAGAGGCTCCCTCTGGTGGTTACAAGCGGTGCTAGTGAAGATTGTGAGGACTGGGAATCAGGTGTTACTGACTGGTCTTATATAAGGGAGTCATTTTCCCATCAGGGTTGCCGGTGATCAATTGTTCTGGTCTGAATCCTTCTTTCCAGTTTCCCTTGTAGCCTGCTG